>CM060975.1:15880329-16595329 GCA_030765065.1 Deroplatys truncata
GAGCTCGAATGTCCGCGGGAGCGAGGGGAGACGATGGAGGTGAATACACAGAGCAAACAGAAAACAAAAAGCCGGCTAAGTGAAGGCGAACGGCAACAGCTTGCAAGTCGGATGTAAGTGTGACAGGTGTAAAATGAACGTCGTTACGCACTAACAACATCACACCTCCATGAGCAGGAGTACCCTCCTCCGGTTCAAGGTCGTAGCGAACCGGAGTGTACCCTCGGTGATCGAAAGGGTCGTGAGGGCGAAGCTTGGTCTCCTGCAAACACACAACGATAGGTGAATGGGAACGCAATAAAAGTTGCTGTTCCGCCCTATGCGATCGTACACCACGTACATTCCAGGTCAGGATAGCCATGAATAAAAGGGATAAACTACCTACTTAGAAGGGCGGCTTAAAATTACCTTTTGTTTAACCTTTGGGCTCGGGCTTTTGGTATGGAGTTGGGTCAGACTCAGCCTCCTCGAAGGGAGGGCCCACGCGCTCAGAGCCAGAAACCGATTCAAGCGCCCTGAATCGGTTCTGGGTGGCGATGTGTGATGGGGCCGCTGAGGGCGGCTTGTCCCAGGAGCTTCCTGGTAATGCGACCTCCGAGGAGGAGAAGGTGAACTTTTCTTACCGCGCGCACGTGGAGGGTCCTTCAGAAAATTTTCCCTACGAAGTTTCTGCTTGGGTTTCTTTTCAGCGGCTTGCGACTTCATGGACTTTGGACCAGGTTTACAGGGCTTGGTAACAGTAGCTTTAATGGACGGCCGGATGGTAGTGGCGGTTAATGCAGTCATGGTCCAGGTCTGAGTTTTGGGCATCTACTCGTGGTACTGGCGAGGCAACAGAACTAAATGTGCCAGATCGCAGGAGTGAAGGTTGGCGCGCATGATAACGCCCCCGGGCTTCAGGAAAGGAGCGTTTTTCCTTCACCCGGATCTCCTGGATCGCCTTCTCGTCCAAGTACCGCGGACAGTCGGCAAACGACGCAGAATGATACCCTTTACAATTAACGCAGACGGGGGCTGTTGAACAGGTACCTTCATGTGAGGGCAGGCTACATGTTGCACAGATGTTAACGGCACTCTTGCATGAGACTTGCGTATGCCCAAAACGTTGGCATTTAAAACAACGCAGAGGTTTAGGAATATAAGGCCTCACAGAAATCCGTTCGTATCCTGCGGAAATGGTCGTGGGCAGATCGACGCCATCAAATGTTAGAAACAGGGTACGAGTGGGTACCAATACGCCGTCGCGTTTGGCCTGCACTCGATGGACCGCTGTCACCTTCTGATCTGCAAGATATTCTACCAGGTCCTCGTCCGATATACCATCGAGGCTATGGGTGGTAATGACGCCTCGACAGGAATTCAATGTGCGGTGCTTCTCCACACGGATGGGATAGCCGTGGAGAAGCGTAGCGCGCAACAAGGTCTTACTTTGCTGATCGGACTTCGTTTATGCTAATAAGGAACCATTCCGTAGACGAGTGCAGGATTGAACCGCACCAGCAATAGCATCTATGCCTTTCTGAATTATAAAAGGGTTCACCTTCTCAAAGTTTTGTCCTTCTTCTGTTCTTGAAATGACCAAGTAACAACCACATGTCGGCGGTGCTACTTCTGTTACAATAGTTTTTCGGCGCTTGTTTGTATTAATGGAGAAAGGGTGCTCCATGGCGAAATAAATCCTCCACCATTGCAACCGTCTCCGACCTCGGGCTCTGACTTCCCGGGCGTTACCCCGGCTTGGGTGAGTGGCCTATCTATACCAAACGCACCCCAGGATCACACCTCCCAGAACATAGACAGAGGGACCCAATCGCCGTCAGAAGTCAGCAGCTCATGCAATGGCCCCCCCCCGCGGGACTGCAGTTGAACAGCGGATACGAACACAAACCCTACATGACGACCCCGGGTGGTGGGGATGGCGCCATTACCCACTCACCCAGCTGCGCACCAGTGCGCGGGTATCCGTCAGGCTGTGTCCACGGAGGATTAACATAAAAGGTTAAAAGAAACTAAAAGTGTGTGGGCGTTTCGCACTCAAGGTAGGCCGGCGAAGAAGTAAAAGAGATGTGTAAATGAATGGGCATGGGGGCGAAATGTGCATAAATAGAAGAGGAGACAGAAGCGATGGCGAGGGGCGAGATGTAATGATGTACACAGAACGCACGAGAGCCTACCTTGAGTCCCCCGGTCACGAGAACGAACCCACCTCGACTGGACGGGGATGAAAAGGTGAAAATGGCTATGAATGGCTCGGGTACCCCGGGTGAGCCCCTGGGGGGACGAAATCTTTAAGTTCCAAAAGTTCCTGCAAGTGATGTCTGTTATAGTCTCAACTTTGGAAGTAGTGCTTTGGGTTAATGTTTCTAGTTCTAGAGAAAAGCTATTTCTGTATGTATAATGAAAGGGTCCGAATAAGGTTGCCAGATTCATCCATCAATTTGTAACTTGGCAATAACGTCACTGATCTTCTAGCATTTCTGACAACTGTAGTGCTCAGAACAAAAACGATTACAGCATTATTACTCTGAATCAGGGCACAGCTTGCTGCCTTTTGACCACTCTTTTGGACTGGTCGAGGTCCTGAAAAGGAGCATAAGAGGGTGTATGTGCCAAGTGAATGGCATACGATTGCTCGGACAAGCTCCAAGAAATTAATTGTGATTTCGGTTACTCAGATCATGATTTTAGTTTTTGCAGGACACATCCAACCCTTGTTCAAAAGGAGTGTCCTCAACATCCACGAAGAGAAGCTTGCTACTATCTCCCAGTACAAAGTTCTTAAATACTCAAGCAAGAAATGGTTCACTGATGCCATAAAACGTCCCAATACTCGTGTTTAATTCCCTAAGGAATACTTGCACTTCCCATTAGGACAGCCAGGTTTCGTGACGTCATGTGGTTTTACATTCCTTTGGTATCTGATAACTTGCCAGTAGCTTGTCCGAGTCGGATGATGAGTAAAGAGCATCAGCATCTGCACAAGATGTGCTTATTAAAAGAATATTGAAGTTCATTTTATATATTTTCAGACTTGATGACTTCAGAAGTTATATGGTGGTGTCCAAAACCTAAAGAGGAAAGTAATCTTCGCATGCTGTGACACTGCCAAGTAACATAGATAGATGAAACTTGAATCACACATAGAGGGAACTGCTACAGTAGGCAACTGAACGAAATATTCAACGAGACGAACAGAAATGCCACTTTTATTCATAGACCATAAGCTACATTAAAGTCAATATGGCATATGATGGCTCTCCAGATTTACAGAAACGGATACATGGTGCTTAAAAGTGTGTATGATCACCACGGACAGCAATGCATGCTCTGCATCGTGCTCCCATGCTGGCCACAAGGTTGGTAAGCAGTTCTTGTGGTAGGGCGTTCCATTCCTCCATCAGCGCTGTTGACAACTGTTGGATAGTCGTTGGTACATGTGGTTGTGTTGCAATGCGTCTCACCAAAGCATCCCACAAGTGTTCGATGGAATTTAAATCGGCGGAACGGGCAGGCCAGTCCATTTGCCGAGTATCCTCTCGTTCCAAGAGATCCTCCACCTGTGCTGTTCGATGCGTTCGCGCATTGTCATCCATAAAAACGAAGACAGGGCCGACTGCACCCCTGAAAAGACGCACATGGGGAAGGAGCACATATCACAATAACGTTGACCGGTGAGTGTACAGTATTCAAAGATTTGGAGGTCGGTGCGCCCATGCAACATTATGCCTCCCCAAGCCATAACACCCGGACCACCAAAACGATAATGTTCAAAGATGTTGCTGGGTTCATTACGTGTTCCCACCTTTCGCCAGATGATGGTACATTGAGAATCAGTACTTAGACTGAATCTGCTCTCATCCGAGAAGAGCACCGACCCCATTCCTCGTTGGTCCTACTTTGATGCTCTTGGGACCATCGTAAACGGTGCTGCCGATGTGCGAATGTCAATGGAACACAACGTACTGGCCGTCGGGCAAAGAGACCACCTCTGTGTAGTCGCCGTGCCATTGTGTATCGTGAGATTGCGTGCCTAGCTGTCCTGTTAAATGTGGTTGCAATTGCACCCGCTGTTTGGAGTGGATCCATTCTTGCCTGTTGCACAATGTAGCGGTCATCTGCTGCTGTACTTGACCGTGGTCGACCACCAGCTCTCCTTGGGACAGCAGTGCCTGTGGTTTGGAAGGTTCCCCATGCACGTGAAACAATATTGTGAGCAACACTCGTCACACTTCGCCCTTCTTCCAGCTTCCCGATGATTCTTCCCCGTGTGAAGTCATTCAAATCGCGTCTACGGGTCATGTTGCAATAAAGAACACCACTACTGCACCGTCTTGTCCTGTTTCGTCAACTGCTCCATGTTGCGGGACCAGAACCATTTAGCACTATAGGCTCGCTACACTCACGCCATGTAACGTCCAGTTTTCTGCGTACGTGTGAGAGACCCCTGGCAACATGCTTCCGCACTTTCATCTACTTCCACCCAGTAGTTCATTTGTTATGTTACTTTACCCATCTCGCCCTTAGGTTTTGAAAACACTTTGTTATGACCAGTTCACTCTTCTGATATCTTACCCATTTCTTTAATCACGACATATTTAGGCATATAATACGCTCGTTTGTTTATACACAGCATTTCCAACCAGAGCCTAAAAAAAGGTCTCTTTGATGAAAAAGCCAGGCAGCTCCAACGCCTTGAAAATTTTCATACATGTAGCTGTAGTGCAATATATTTTTAATTTCAATGCAGGATATTTTATTCACCACAGTTCTATCAATATTTCATATTTAAGACTAATGGAAACAAAACAACCTTATTTACCTTTCTTTGTTATCTCAAAATTAGATACAATTGAGCCACTTGTTTCTTTCTTCAAGCCCTTCAACTCTGCTGCAAGGTAGAGCTACCAAGAGCGTTTTCCGCGAAATGACGGCAGGCAACATAGGTCCAAAAATTCATACCAGCAACGAGACAATTACCAGCCCCCTACACAAATTCAGGAGTTTCTGGGGAATTACTTGAGATTTTCGCGGAATACCGGAAGGAACAGACCGCAAAGGGCAAAACCTTGGTCATCATTACAACGGGTACCAAAACAGGCCCAAGAGCTTGAATGGCAGAATCTATCATGGCGAGTGGAATGATATGTCTCAGGGAAGGCAAATCCGTAGTCCAACAGTCCATAAATAAAAGTAACTGACTTCTCTGTAACATAAAAAGACAATGGAATTTGGCTGACGTACATAAATACATAGTAATAACGAAAACTTAATGTAATTTCCTAGCCGTTAGTTTATCGAAAGTTTGAAATAACAATACATACATACAACAATACATTTTACAAACTATTGTAAAATAAATTATATATAGTTTTTTTCCTATTGTGCCCTTGCAGCCTCACTTTGCGGGAATTGCTAAAATGCCACATAACTGTTTCTCTATGTGGGGAGGGGGGAGCATGTTAATGTGTGTAATTTCATAGCAAGTTATACAGGAAACATTTTAAAAAAGACCTCTGTGCAGAATTTCCAATCTTGCATGCCCAAAATAGAATGGGACATCAACAACCATAGTAGTTCAAGAGCATTCATAAATAAAGCTCAATTTAATTTAATTTGGGCTAAGTACGATACTCCATAGAGATGTATTTGTTTCTAAGCAAATTAGAAATTGAAATATTGAAATCATATAAGGAAGAAAACAGTATACAGCATGAACATTTAAATTTAAAAGAATTTCTTTTACAATTTTACAACAGAATGGCTGGATATAAATTTTTTATTTAAACGGTTGCCACTTACCAACAATTATTTATTTATTAATTTGTCTGGCTCATAAATGAGCTTCCAAGTGTCATAAACATACAGATTAGTGATTTGAACCCAAAAGTTATACGTAAATGTTACAAAAATAACCAAAAACTATAAGTTACATTAAAATTATTAAGCTATGAGACACAGAATTGCAACAATATTACAAAACCATGAAATAACAGTAAAAGTTATAACAAAAACAGAATCATTTCTAAAAGTAAACTTCTTTCTAAACGGTAATACATTTCATGCTATTTATACCATACACGTGATTCCGAAAGGTTCCTACAGAATACTTTATGATGTTCTGTGTAATTGTATCTTGAATACTCTTAAAAACTTCATATTTTCTCTCCATGCCACAAATATATTTGTGGTTTATTAAACTAACTTCAAGTCGAAATTAATACTTCACAAACTTTTAACTTATGTGCATTCAGAACATGTTTAACAGACATTGTCTCCGTCATCAGCCACATTCGACTGCCGGAATGATTTAGATGTGTTCCCTCTGGAATCTTGGGGCTCTCTCTTACTGGACCTCTGATGAATCTATGCAGTGGTTTGCCTTCGACGGGGATTTCAAAACTCATTAACATTGACTCATATTTTTTCAAGAAAATCTTCCATGTTTGAAGTTCTGTTGGTTTTTGTAGATGTTTCAGAAGATGGACACTGTTTTCAAAGTTGTGGCCAGAGTTCCAAAATTGGTGGGCTACTGCTGATGCTGGGCCTAAGGTGTTCCTTGAGAGGGTTTCCATGTTCCTTTTTGTTTTTCCTGTGTGTATTTTCTCGCAATCTCGACAGCTGATGTTATAAATTCTTGGTTTCTTTGAATAAGGGTTTACATCAGATGTATTGAATTTTATTGTTTTTTTAAACTGTGCTTGTTTTGTAGGGCTAGTACTAAGTTATACCTTGGAAGATCTTTTGGAATTTTCTCATGAACTTTGGCTGTTAAGTTAATTTTTTGCAACTTTTCTTTTGTGTTCCTGCTGTTAGAGTGGTTGGGTCTGATACTTGTTTCTTCTTTTTTAACTCTTGTAATGTTTTATGCACTAACGACTTGTTATAACAGTGGTTCTGCACCGTTGATTCTGTTTGTTTTAATTCCTTCCTGTGTTCTGTTATATCTAGTGGATGTTGAGTAATCTGTGTAATAGGCTGTTTATGATGGCATGCTTGTGGTTGAAACTGTTTGCTTTCATGTGATTGTCTGTATGTGTATCTTTCCTGTATATACCAAATTCAAGCTTATTGTTGTTTCTGATAATTCTTAGGTCTAGAAAGGAAACCGTTCCGTCTATTTCTTTCTCCATTGTGAATTTAGTTTGTGGAGCTTGCAGATTTAAAGATTTCAGATCGTCTTTTACTAGTTTTTCATCTACTATTTCGAGGATATCATAAATGGGAACTATGCCTTGAAAATGTGGGGGGGGAGGAAGTAGTGGTGATCTGAGTATCAAAGGAGGTCATAAGTTGGTCGGTCAGAAGAATCGATAACCAGTTTTCCATCATTAGACAAAATTCTTGTTTTATACTTTTCTTTGGAGAGTTAATTTGGTTTGATTGGTAATTAAGCTTGTGAGTTTGATGTATTCTTCAATCTCGTGAAGGAAGAGGAGTGTGTGAGACAAGAATCCTGGAAGATTTCTTTTGATGACGTACACAGCATTACAGCCATAATGAACTCAAATCAGAAGTAAACAGTGGTTACGAGGACAGGACTCGACACTGGCGTGGAAAACGTGTTACGTTACCAAAAATGCCTTGAAAAACATGGCAACTATGTAGAAAAGTAACAGAAGGATTGTGCACTGTAAATAAAATTATTTCAACACGATATATTGTGTGTAGTGCTTTTTTTATAAAATAGGGAAGTGCCCCTTGTACTTGGTTACAGAATAATTAGAAATAGTGATATCATTTGATTACTTAGGAGTAAGATTGAGCAGTAGATGGGAGCCAGCTAAGTAGTGAGGGTGTGTTTATACAAGATACCAGGAATGTCTGTAAACTGGTTGGAGAGGGGTGGTATGTTATATGGAGTGGAAATTTTAAGATTATCAGAGATCGTAAACAAAACTGGTTCAACACATAGGATGTTTACTAATGTTATTAGATTTACCAAAAGCAAACCCAAGAGGCAGAACAGGATTGATATTTCAAGTTTACTGGAAGCTCAGCACAGGCAGTTGGAGAGATAAACAGAGATACATGATGTGGCAGCACTTTCACCTACCACTTCTGGGAGTCCCGCCCCCTCTACAAGAAATTATGAGAATGTTCTGTGGATACATCTACTTGCTACATAAGTCAAAGGGTTTGCTGGTAGGTTGGTGGGTGCGTTTCTGTTGCGACATCAAGTCGGTTCTACAAGTGAGTTTGTGCTCACACCGTGGCATACAGTTAGTGCTGCTACCATGGGAGATTCGGGACTTCTTGTGTCCAATTACGTAGTGAGTGAAGTGGACCAAAGAAAAGTGAAGTGACAGAAAATTGAACTGCTTCACAATGGCAGTGTAAACTAAGTGACGTCACAGTTGAAGTCGTACGATTTCAAAATAGTGAAATGACAGTGAAAACTGGACAAAGCAGCCTGGTGTCAGAAGTGGAATTACAAACTTAGATGGGGGAAATGCTTAAACAATTATTGGCCGGAATGGATAAGATGTAGATGGAAATGAACAGTGTTAGGAAGAATGAAATGGAGACGAAAATGAAATCCTGAGTGGAGGAGATGAGAAACAAATAAAGGGTGTCAAAACAGGAACGAAATAGAGAGAATGAAATTTTAACCTAATTTTGACATTGTAATGTCTGAGATAAGTATAATGGCGAAAGACCTGAAAGAGTTCATTGCAGAGGAGTTACAAGAAATTAAATCTGACTTGAAAGATAAAATTGGAAGAGCATCCAGTTAGCACGAAAAACGGATGGATACGCAGATGAAGAGATGATACATGCTGGAATCGATGAGCATCTGGACCTGCAGGCTAAAATAAGCAAGAGGATGATGGACGTCACAGTGGGGGAGTTGCGCAGAGACCTGGACGCCAAGACCCATGCTGAAAGTGAGAAGATACCGCAATTTCCAAATCGCCCAATGTAAAAACAGTGAAACCACTGAAATTGGACAGCAGTTTGCCCTGGACAGTGTTTATGTGGCACTATGAGTCTATTGCGACACCTAATGGATGGACGCCCATACACTTGACGAGCTTTTGTCGTCCTCCGTGAAGTACTGCTAGCCATGCTAGCCTCTAGTTCCCGGGGTCGCGGGTTCAAACCCTGCGGCGGGTGATAAGACTTTTCGGGCATAAAGGTCCTTTGCATGGCTTACGTTGGAAGGGAAGTAAAGCCGGTGGTCGCGTGTCGTAGATTTACGGCACGTAAAAGAACCCCAAGCCTGATAGAGGCCTCTGAGCAAAATTACCGGACTTTGATGCCCAATATAAAATGGGACGCTAAGAACCACAGCCGTTGAAGAGCGTCCATAAATAAACCACACATTTATTGACGAGCTTTTGATTGACCTGGAGGGGTATCAAGCAGAAACACTTTAAATCTTCCCGCTGGAGGTTTGGGCATAATTTAATGAAACTGTTGTAGGAACATTATGTAGAACATCGCCTTACTGTCGCTTACTGGGACCAGTTGAAGACGAGCGCAACAAGCAAAAGAAATCTTACAAGAACTAGTCAGGGATGAGCAGCAGCTGGCACACCGCGCTTTGGCAGAGTTTTCATCAGATTACATTTCTGGAGAAGCAGCATACGCAGCTATTAGTGGAGCAACAGATCGGCAGTTGAAACAGCACCTTCTCCTGAAGCAAACTCTAACGTAAACAATGCCCCGGCGGCTGTCGTATGCACTGAAGCAGAAAGGATGATGGCAGGAGGGCTAACCCTGTGCCGCCGAAAAGGACCGACACCGAGACCTAAGTGCTGGAGTTGCGGAAACACTGGACACCTAAGGGCAAACCGCGAGAGATAGGGTTAACCGCTAAGTCAACTTGAAGAGGACCGCATTGGCACCGTCATCGCCTTAGCTTCGCTTCACACCTCAGAGCACTGGGGGGGGGGGGGGGTAGACGCCATGCACCCACTCCCGACGACCATGCCAAGCAAACGTCAACCAATGCCTAAACGTCGAGATGGATGAGAGTTTTATAGCCATATGCATGGTCAAGGTACAACATGCAGTGAATTGGGATGAAACTTTGTGAAGGGAACAACAGGATTGATACCTAGTGCCTATCCTGGCGTACGATCAGCATGAGCAGCTGTAGACCAGGAAGGTTAACATGTAGTGAATTGGGAGGGGAACAACAGGATTGATACCTAGTGCCTATCCTGGCGTACGATCAGCATGAGCAGCTGTAGACCAGGAAGGTTAACGCCAACAGAACTGAGTGACGCGGTAACACTCTCACCCAACAGAAACACCAGAAGTGTTAACGACACAGTCAGAATCTTCTGAAACTTCCCTTTCTCCCACTGGCGCCTCCAGAACGTATGTAAAAATGTTCTGTGGAAACTTCCATCAGCTATAATCAGCCAGAGGATTCGCCAGCCGTTGTTTATTGAGTGAGAGAGATGCAGATGCTGGAATATCAAGTGCAGTTCTACAAGCGAGATTGTGACGACAGTGAGTACTCCTAACGTGAGAGATTAGAGACCGCCTGCGTTCGATTGCAGCACAAAACAGAAGTAGTTCACATTAGTGAATTGACAATGCAAAATAAGGAAATAACAGTGAATGTTGAAGTAGATTAAAGCAGTGAAGTGACAGTGAAACCTGGACTAAGCCACAGTATTGACAGTCAAGAGATATAATCAAGTTTGAGAATGAAGGTTGTTTGACATTGTACAAGCTAATAAATGAGGACTGTGGGAGCGAGAAATATGTTGAGAGCTGTGATAAGCAAGGCGGAGCATGTATGTGAACAGGGACTTGTGTGTTAAAGGTTTTAGTAACTGCAGCACGAGTTATGAGGGTATGTTTCATTGTTTGACACAGTGCAAAGAAACAAGTAATTGGAGAGAGGGTATATGGCATTCAAGCTGGAATAAAATGGAAAATATTATAGTAATACAAATATTGAAAGTCGCTGCTGGAAAGAAGTAGGAGTATGGGTGAACATCTAGGAAGAGGAAAGCACAAAATCAGAAGAAGGTAATCAAAGTAGGTCTCTAACACAGGCATGTTGTAGCCTTGAAGGAGAATGTTTCTTTTGTGGCAGTATTACGTAAACCAGACACTTTTGTTACGTATACATATGAAAGTGGTCAGGGGAAGCACCAACAGTTTCTCCCCTCCACTGCCTTGCTCTGAACACTACACAACCATGACTTCAACAAGCGAATACCTGGATTCCACTGCAAGAACAATGCCTTATCGCCAAGATCTGTGTTGTGTTTCAGCTTTGGAAATGTATTCGACTTCCATGATGTGCAGAAGGAGATTATTTGTCTTGTGCAGTATTGTCTAAATTGACTCACTGAAGTACAGAAGGATGTTATTTGTCTTGTGCAGTATTGTCTAAATTGACTCACTGAAGTACAGAAATGGCACCGGTATGCACTGGCTGGCATACACCTGAACAGATACCGCAACAAAGGAGAAGCATTTCTGTAGCATATTGTTGCCATTGATGAGACGTGGGCACGAGCCTATGAGCCAGAATTGAAGCGTCAGTCGAATGAATGGCATCACCCAGGTTCACCACGTCCACAGAAAGTTCGACAGGAACCCAGTAGGGTGAAGCTGTTGCTGATTGTGGCATACGACTACGAGGGGATTATTCTTACGCTTGCTGTGCCTGAGGGACAAACCGTCAACAGTGACTACTATTGCCGATTTCTGGAGCGACATCTTCGTCTGGCTATGCGGCGTAAATGTCCATGTTTATTGCAAGACGATCACCCCATAGTGTTGCACGACAATGCACGTTGCCATGTCGCAAACAATGTCCAGCTGTTACTGCAACGGTGGCATTGGGAGGTTTTGGAACATCCTCCGTACTCACCAGACATGAGTCCTTGTGACTTCGACCTGTTTCCGAAGTTGAAGGAACCCCTCCGAGGCCGCTGATTTCCTGACTTGGCATCTGTAGTCCGCGCAGTAGGGCGCTCCGTCGCAGTCATCAACAGAGATTGCCTTGCCAATGGTCCGCAACGCCTGCCCTGCATTTGGCAAAAGGTCCGGGACATTGCGGGTGACTACATTGAAGGAATGTAATACAATTGTACTTGTGAGTTCAATAAATATTGTGCTTTATCAATGTTGCCATTACTTTATTTACAGCCCTCATTTATTACAATATTATATTACCTGGGTCTTATGGTTGAAAAGTTTCCACTGTCTTATGTATAAAACTAAATTTTTATATAATTTTTCATAAGAGCTAACTCTCGCTAAAAATGCAGTGGCTCTTTACACCAGGAGGATTTGGAGGGCCTCTGACCTTCTCAACCAAATTTCAGAGCGTGATCAGATTGACAGTTTAAATAACTGCATTTCTCCATCCAAAATTAAATTACTACAAAATATGTACAACTTCAATGCATACCTTCAGTTAATTAAGCTAAACTGATAGACAAAAAACTTTCACCACTCAGCATTGTGTTTACACTGCAATCTTCTGTGATAGCGGGGTAAACCTTTTATTGCAAGTATTACATTTGTGTGGCTTTTGCACTCGTGAACATATATATGCATGTGTATTTTTACACTCATTAATCAGTATCTTGTCATTTGAAAAATCTGCTTTAATTGGGAACCTTACATTTTAATCATATTTTCAAATGTCATAGCTAACTAAAGCTTCTATTGCAAACATTCATCAGATATTCTTACCCTCATGAATTTAAATGTGTGTATATAAAAGCAATAGCAGAGTAATCCTGTTATTTGAAACATTTTAATGGCTTTTTTACCCTCATGAATCAAACCATGTGCTCTCAAACATCTTAGCTGAGTAAACCTCTTATACATACATTACAATAGTGTGACTTTTAACCCTCATGAATCAATCTGTGTTGTTCCAAACTCTCTAGCTGAGTAAAGCCCTTATTACAAGGATAATGTTTGTGCACTATTCACCCTCATGAATCAAACTGGTGTGCTTTAAAACTTCCTAGGCAGGTAGAGCTGTAATTGCAAACATAACATTTATGCGTTTTTGTTTTGTTTACCCTAATGCATCGAATTACGTCTTTTCAAATCTGATGACCAAGTAAAGCTTTTATAGCAAACATTACATTTTTATGGATTTTTTCCTTTGTACATCATAACTGTGAGCTTTCAAACTTCCTAGATGAGTAAAGCTCTTATTGCAAACATTAAATTTTTACCCTCATTAATCAAACTGTCTTTTCAAATCTGATAGGTGAATCAAGACCTTATTACAAACCTTACATTCATATGGTTTCATACCCTTATGAATAAAACTGTTCTTTTTTTTTTTTTTCAAATACCCTAGCTGAGTAAAGCTCTTATTACAAACATTACATTTGTGCAATTTATTACCCTTATGAGTCAAACTGTCTTTTCAAATTCCCTAGCAAAGTAAAGTTCTTATTGCAAATAGTACATTTGTGTCATTTCTTAACTGCATGATTCAAAATGTTTGTTTTCAAATTCCCTAGGTGAGTAAAGCTCTTAATGCAAACTATACATTTGTGTAATTTCTTATAATCAAGAATGAAACTGTGGGTTCTCAAATTCCTTGCTGAGTAAAGCTGTAATCATAAGCATTACATTTGTGCTGCGTTTCACTCTCATGAATCAACCTTTAACTTGATAGCCGAGTAAAGCTCTTATTGCAAATATTACATTCATATGGTTTCTTACTCACATGAATCTAACTGTGTGCTCTCAAACTCCCTAGGAAAGTAAAGCTCTTGTTACAAATATTAAGTTCATGTGGCTTCTTAACCTTATGAATCAAACTGTGTGCTCTCATACTCCCTAGGAAAGTAAAGCTCTTCTTACAAATATTACATTCGTATGGTTTCTTACTCGTATGAATCTGTGTGCTCTCAAACTCCCTAGGAAAGTAAAGCTCTTGTTACAAATATTAAGTTCATGTGGTTTCTTACCCTTATGAATCAAACTGTGTGCTCTGCAACTCGCTAGGAAAGTAAAGCTCTTGTTACAAATATTAAGTTCATGTGGTTTCTTACCCTTATGAATCACACTGTGTGCTCTCAAACTCCCTAGGAATGTAAAGCTCTTATGACAAATACTACATTCATGTGGTTTCTTACCCTTATGAATCAAACTGTGTGCTCTCAAACTCCCTAGGAAAGTAAAGCTCTTATGACAAATATTAAGTTCATGTGGTTTCTTACCCTTATGAATCAAACTGTGTGCTCTCAAACTCCCTAGGAAAGTAAAGCTCTTATTACAAATATTAAGTTCATGTGGTTTCTTACCCTTATGAATCTAACTGTGTGCTCTCAAATTGCCTAGGAAAGTAAAGCTCTTGTTACAAATATTAAGTTCATGTGGTTTCTTACCCTTATGAATCAAACTGTGTGCTCTCAAACTCCCTAGGAAAGTAAAGCTCTTATGACAAATATTAAGTTCATGTGGTTTCTTACCCTTATGAATCAAACTGTGTGCTCTCAAACTCCCTAGGAAAGTAAAGCTCTTATTACAAATATTAAGTTCATGTGGTTTCTTACCCTTATGAATCAAACTGTGTGCTCTCAAACTCCCTAGGAAAGTAAAGCTCTTATGACAAATACTACATTCATGTGGTTTCTTACCCTTATGAATCACACTGTGTGCTCTCAAACTCCCTAGGAATGTAAAGCTCTTATGACAAATACTACATTCATGTGGTTTCTTACCCTTATGAATCAAACTGTGTGCTCTCAAACTCCCTAGGAAAGTAAAGCTCTTATTACAAATACTACATTCATGTGGTTTCTTACCCTCATGCATTAAAGTGTGTATTTTCAAATGTGATAGCCAAGTAAAGGTCTTGCTGCAAACATTACATTTGTGCAATTTTTTTTACCTCATGAATCAAGAAGTGCCTTTTCAAACTCCCCAGCTGAGTAAAGCTCTTATTGCAAACATTACATTTGTGTGGTTTCTTACCCTCATGAATCAAACTGTGTCTTCTCAAACTCCCTAGCTGAGTGAAGCTCTTATTGCAAACATTACATTTGTGTGGTTTCTTATCCTCATGAATCAAACTGTGTGTTTTCAAACTCCCTAGCTGAGTGAAGCTCTTATTGCAAACATTACATTTGTGTGGTTTCTTGCCCTCATGAATCAAACTGTGTCTTTTCAAATTCCGTATATCAGTAAAGCTCTTATTGCAAACATTACATTTGTGTGGTTTCTTATCCTCATGAATCAAACTGTGTGTTTTCAGATTCCCTATATGAGTAAAGCTCTTATTGCAGACATTACATTTGTGTGGTTTCTTACCCTCATGAATCAAACTGTGTGTTTTCAAACTCCCTAGCTGAGTGAAGCTCTTATTGCAAACATTACATTTGTGTGGTTTCTTGCCCTCATGAATCAAACTGTGTCTTTTCAAATTCCCTATATCAGTAAAGCTCATATTGCAAACATTACATTTGTGTGGTTTCTTACCCTCATGAATCAAACTGTGTCTTTTCAAACTCCCTATATGAGTAAAGCTCTTATTGCAAACATTACATTTGTGTGGTTTCTTACCCTCATGAATCAAACTGTGTCTTTTCAAACTCCCTAGTTGAGTGAAGCTCTTATTGCAAACATTACATTTGTGTGGTTTCTTACCCTCATGAATCAAACTGTGTGTTTTCAGATTCCCTATATGAGTAAAGCTCTTATTGCAGACATTACATTTGTGTGGTTTCTTATCCTCATGAATCCAACTGTGTGCTCTCAAAGTCCCTATATGTGTAAAGCTCTTATTGCAGACATTACATTTGTGTGGTTTCTTACCCTCATGAATCAAACTGTGTGTTTTCAAATTCCATAGTTGAGTAAAGGTTTTACTGCAAACATTACATTTGTGTGGTTTCTTACCCACATGAATCAAACTGTGTTTTTTCAAACTCCCTATATGAGTAAAGCTCTTATTGCAACCATTACATTTGTGTGGTTTCTTACCCTCATGAATCAAACCGTGTCTTTTCAAATCCCCTAGTTGAGTAAAGGTCTTATTGCAAACATTACATTTGTGTGGTTTCTTACCCACATGAATCAAATTGCGTGCCTTTAAACTCCCTAGTTGAGTAAACCTCTTATTGCAATCATTACATTTGTGTGGTTTCTTACCCTCATGAATCAAACTGTGTGCTTTTGAACTCCCTAGCCGAGTAAAGCTCTTATTGCAATCATTACATTCGTGCAGTTTCTTATCCTCATGAATCAAACTGTGTGTTCCTGAACTCTGCAACTGAGTAAATCTCTTATTGCAAACATTACGTTTGTGTGGCTCTTCACCCTCATGAATAAGCCTGTTTCTCTTCAATGTTTGTTGCAGAGTGAAGCTCTGATGGCAAATGTCACAGCTGTGTACTTTCTTTTCTTCAGGAATCAAATCACACAATTTCAATGCTGATTTGCCAGGAAATCTTTTTCGAAAACAGTCACATTGTGTTCCATAATCACTGACCAGATTTTCCTTTTTTGAACGTAATACTAAAGTGCTCATGTTATCATTCTCCATGTTCTTGTTAGATCTGTGAGAAGACACACTTTTAGCTATTTGAGATGGGTCCATAGCTTCTACTCCAGGAGTTTCACGACAGGTTGTATCTACAATTAACCTGGAAAATTGAAAGAAGTATCATTAATAATTTTGGAAATGATTGTAGACATTATTAATCAATAATTCTGAGAGGATATTGGTATTCAGTTGCTAAAAGCAAAAATCTGATGTGTTACACTCACATGATTTTCTCTAGCCTTGTACAAACTATTTTTACAAACGCTTATTCTCCATATGCTTCATGTTAATCGAGATGTTCATCTTATTTGTAATTTTCTTGTAGATGCAAGGGGAATATGGTAGGTTTTAAGCGATAGTCAAATATTTTAACGCTGGTTGCTATGTGGCGCATTCCATTCTCTTTGCATGTCCAGGACATAAAAGAATGAATAACGAATTGGAGAAAAACTATAAGTATTGGAAAATTTAAGGGAATAACAAGCAATATCTCGCAAACGGTTCACTCAACAAAAGAAATGTATATGACATAAATTGTGTATTTTAACGCGATCTACATTTTTTGTGTAGTAAAATTTTGTCTATCTCTTATGGTTTACCGGTTATGCAAAAGTCATTCACAATAAAGAACACTTTTGGATACATTCCCAGAAAATTCGGGATATACATTTCATTTGTCATGAAAATATCTTAAACATATGGCATTTAATCAAAATCGTTAGAGCCATTTTTGAGAAAATAAAAATTTACGAAAAATGTTCCATGTAAAGGGTAATCTGGAGTGGGGGGATTTTCTTGAAAAGCTTAGTGTCGCATCTCTGGAAGATACTGAACCTAAATAACAAGTTTGGTGTTTATCCGACTGTTCGTTTCTGAGTTATGCCGTTCACAGACACACACACACACACACAGATACACACAGGGAAAGTTTCCAAAAATGCTTTTTTTGGATTCAGGGGTCTCAAAACATATATTTCCGGTGAAATCTCGGTATCAAATTTTTTTGTGGAATACAATACTTCCCCTATTTACTTATACGTAGTAGAGAAAGTAAAAAAAATCTGATGTGTTACACTCACATGATTTTCTCTACTCTTGTACAAACTATTTTTACAAACTTTTATTCTCCACCTATTTCATATTAATCGAGATAAACGTTTGCAGAAACGATCTTTTGACATGCAAAAGGAATTACATTTTACACATAGCGACCAGTTTTAAAAAAATCTGATGTGTTACACTCACATGACTTTCTCTACTCTTGTACAAACTATTTTTACAAACGCTTATTCTCCATCTACTTCATGTTAATCGAGATAAACATTTGCAGACTCTATCTTATTGATAATTTTCTTGTAGATGTAACGGGAATATATATTTTAAAATAGAGAGTTGAGGGTTGTTACACTACATCACTATAATAATCTTACTTGAACGCGTTTCGGGAGACGGCTTGTCCCCATCTTCAGCATTCTCTCTCAACTACTACTCAACTACTACTTGAGTTGAGAGAGAATGCTGAAGATGGGGACAAGCCGTCTCCCAAAACGCGTTCAAGTAAGATTATTATAGTGATGTAGTGTAACAACCCTCAACTCTCTATTTTAAATTATGACACATCACTGTTACAAGCTTCTAAATCTTCAAAAATTGAGGGAATATATATATATCTTTACAAGAGCAATATAGAAAAACAGTAGCCTTTAAGCACATACATATCTCTTAATAGCTGGTTGCTAGGTGCAGCACCATTCTCTTTGCATATACAAGACAAAAAAATGAATAAAGAATTCCCATTAGAGAAAATAAGTATTTAAAAATTTAAGGGAATAACAAGCAATATCTCGTAAACGGTTCACTCAACAAAAAAACTATATATGACATAAATTGTGTATTTTGACACGATCTACATTTTTTGCGTAGTAAAATTTTGTCTATCTCTTATGGTTTACCAGTTTACCAAAAGTCGTTCACAATGAAGAATACTTTTGGAGACATTCCCAGATAATTCAAGATATACATTTTATTTGTCATAAAAATATCTTAAACATATGATATTTTAATCAAAATCGTTAGAGCCATTTTTGAGAAAATTAAAATTTTCGAAAAATCTTCCATGTAAAGGGTAATCTGGGGTGGGGGAATTTTCTTGAAAACCTTCATGTTGCATCTCTGAAAGATACTGAACCTAAGTACCAAGTTTGGTGTTTATCCAACTGTTCGTTTGTGAGTTATGCTGTTCACAGACATACGGACATGTTTCCAAAAATGCTTTTTTTTGATTCAGGGGGTCTCAAAACATGTATTTCCAGCGAAATCTTGGTATCAAATTTTTGGGTGGAATACAATACTTCCCCTACTTACTATACATAGTAGAGAAAGTAAAAATATACTTATCTTGAAATTCATTCTGGGTAATACTTCCTATTTGTGATTTGAAAATTAATATTGGCAGCAGGCGTTTTACACCTGTGTGGTATCTGTCAATGGAGTGCAGTTATTGTTCTAAACTGTTATTAGTCCTAGTTGAATATATTGCCGACAGACATTTTACAACTGTTTTTAGCTTCTAGTTCTGCATCCTTTAACCAGTTTGGTTTAATTGGACGAGTTATTGTTTGTCCAAGAGTAATACAAGTCTTGTGAAGGAGGAAATCACATAAAAGTTAACTGAAGTACAGACTGGAGTGAATGAGGATTTTCACACTGCAGCCAGTATTTTGTGTAAGGAACATACATGACTTCTATTAGCAAGGGAATAGAGGGAGTGGTCTAACAGCAAATACAATTAGCTGCATCCCTAATATTTTCAGATGTAGCACTGTAATACTCTCAATGCTCCCCCTACCAGCAAAGAGAGGTCAAGGCAGGGGCTTCCCATCAAACCATGGACCAGCCACATCAGAGGGTTCTATGCTGGACAAGCTAGATAATATTTCTCAAAGCATGTCTGCCATAACTAAAACTGACAGTAAAGGAATTAAATACATAACAGCCATTGTTATCAGATTATATTTAATATTCAGGTTTCTGCATGTTGTAAGTAGTCGCAGCAGCAGAAATAGTTGTGATATTGAATTATTGTCTGCTAACCTCAATAAAACATATTAACTGTCTCTGAGATATTAAACTTTTGAATACTTAGTGTATCTCACATGCTGAGCATTACACGCACATCTCATAATTTTGTAAGATGATCAGCAAATATGGTGAAGAAAACTGAGATCTACTGTAATCTCCATTGTTGGTAATAGGAACTCAGATATCACTGACATCTTTATAGTGAGCTTTAATCTAATCACTGGAAAAGCATTATGGGATATAAAATAATGAAATGAAGTTACAAAGTCAAGTTGTAATATTCTGTATTGTGAGACCTTACCTGTATGAATCTGCTGATTCCAAGTCCTCTGGCTTCCTGTACTGTAACAAGGTAACTCCTGTTTTATTTCTAAAACAATTATTTGGATAATCATGCAGTATTAATATAATTATTTTATAGTACACAGAATAAAATATTTTGTTGTTACAAGAAATATTAGCATATTGAAGGTTTTCTTTAAAAACGTTATACAAATATAAACATAAATAATATTATATAGAAACTCTGAATCAGAGTTAAACACTTAACATCACTTACATATTTTACAACTTGTAACTTGTAATTGTGACTCAAATTTTCTATATAATTTTAAATTCACATCACTGTTACTAGCTTATCGGTATTTTATACTAAGAAATAATATTATTTAAAAAGCTGACATGTATATTGTAATTTGGTTGAGTTGGGCAGTTAATTAACATATCCAACTGTAAGTGGATTGCATTAAACAAAGTTGTTATTAAATTTAACAGAACTAATTAAACAAGATTCTTTACATATGGTCCAAATGTTCAAACATTAACTCAAAAACTAATGTAAGAAGTGATGAAAATGCTAATATTGGGGAGTTGCTGATAGATAATCACTTCTACTGGAAATCACACTTATATTATTTAACACTAGAATCGCCAGAGCTAGTTATATATTTAAAACTGCTGATTTAACCACTGCTTTTAACACATACCAATACCAATTCTCCATCACCTGCTATGGACCCAGGTGTTGAATTACATCATTATAAATTCTATTACACACTAATCTTTGAAGACAAAAATTAACTTTGCTCTGTATAATAAACATTTTAAAGTGTTAACTATAACTTATTCTGGTCAACTTACCTTGTCTTCACTCTGCAATAAAATGTTTGAATCCGATGGTTCTGATTGACATTCTGTTTCTATTGACGTTCTCTGAACACTCACTTCACCATACGAGATAAACTCTTTATTTATCTTCTTTACAAGATCTAAAGAAAACAACTTCTCCTCTTTCTGAAAATGTGTATTAGAAACAAAAGACAACTCCTTTGTTTCTGTATTATTACACAATTCAAAATCACTATATGTGTCAGTATCATTCTTAAATTCATTTCCAAAATCTGTGGAAAAACACACACTCTCATTTGGTGAACCTGGTTTCAAAATATCAACTTCCTTTTTGATAATTATTTTGTGGTCCATTAAGTCATATTGACATATGGTAGCACCGCACTCACATATTCTTTTGGGACTGGAGGATGAAAAGTCTTTGACAATTGATATCTCTTGTTCTAGAAGATTGATTTCTTCTTTAATTTTTGTTTCACAATCCATTTCACAGCCTGTAGAAAACAAAAGGCTATCAGTGTTATCAAGATTGACTTTAACTAAAATCACACAAAGAACCACTGCTGTATGAACACAAGAGTTATTGAGTTAACAATGATGAGGAAGGACGAATCAATAACTGGAGGTTATAATCACACAGCAGATTCTTATGTAAATAAATATTTTTTCTGCAAACATATAAACACCTACAAAAAGGGTAAACTCTGAACAAATGCCCATAATAAACATAAATATGAAATCTTATTTCACATAAACATACATTTTTTACGAAAAGAGTAAATAAATATTTTAATATAATCTTCCATGTATAAATCTTGATTAATTTTTTATTTTTGCTATTATATATCCTGCATAATTATTAACTTATTCTCTTATAAATACATATACAATATATTTAGATTTACTTGTATTGCATTATAGGAATCAGAGAATGTTCACCATATAACAGTGCCTAAGGTAAATAGAATAGAATAGGCCAGTATCGAACTTGCTGACAGCCTGGTTATTCCCCATTTGCTAAGTGTGTATTTCATATGATTATACTGCTAGACCAAGCGCTTGCAGTAAAGTGTGTGAATGTTTTTCTTTATGGATCAGAGTTAATAGGTCAACACAGATGAGCATTCAGAAGTCACTCTATCTGGAAATAAACATATTGCTGCTGCAATTCACGACAATTGTTGATATACAAACTACCTTATTCAAGTGTAGGACAATCAAAGTGTTCCCAGTATTGTTTAGAATTATGCAGAGCATTGGTAGCAGCCAAATTCCACTCAAAAGAGTCAATAATGTTCAACTTAGGGAACTTTTGGACTAAATATATCAACACCGAGCCTCCTGAGGAATCAACATTAAGAAAGAACTACCTTCCTAAGTACTATGACAAAACTTTGAAAACAAACTAGGGCAGCATGTGAAAATGAAAAACTTTGGGTATGCATTGATGAAACCCTAGATTCAAGATTCAGAAAAATAGGAAATGTTGTCATTGTATTGAAAAATACAAAATAGTGAGCAGTCATATTTAGCGGTGTGTGTAAAGAACCATCCGCATCAAATAACACTGTGAGGCTACTCAATGAAATTATGCACATGATATGGTCAAATGGAATAAAATATGATAAGTATTACACTTTCTCATAGATGGTGCACCATACATGATAAAAGCAGGTCAAGTCCTTTCTGTGAGTTTTCCAAAAATGGTTCATGTCACTTGTGCAGTTTGTTATTCACAGATTATGTGAACGTATCAGACTCCTATATCCCAATATGGTCAGACTTGTGTCAAATGGGAAATAATTCTTTCTTAAATCACCATTGAGGATTGATCTCCTCAAAGAAAAATATTCATACCTTCTTCTTCCTCTGCACCAGTGGTCACACACTTAAACACTGGTTAAGTGCAGTTTTGTACTATCAACATATTTTGAAAGTTTTGCGCTGATTTAAATGAGCTGGACAAAAATGTTGAATCATTTTTTGAAATATTTCAACGTTCATTGACAGATGATCAAATAAAAATGATTTGGCATACCTATGTACAAATCTTTACTTTTTGTATGACTCCATACAAAGAAAAACTGATATGATACATTCATATGACTAACCTTTTTAATGAGTATACAAAATATTCTTACTAAAGCTTATTTTTCTATCTACCACATTTTAATCCAAATAAACCTTTGCAGAAATAGCTACACTACACATGTCATTATAGATACAAAGATATACACAAATGTTTCAGAACTGAACGCTATACGCTGGCCTTATACTTCCATATTGTTTCCATGCAATTGCAAGAAAGAACTGAAAATTGACAGGACTTAAAAAGAAAAAATGATAACAATTGAACAGATCAAATCTTTAATAACAAATATCCCAGAATTGCCAGATGCCACAAACAATTATTTGAAACAAACTATGTTTTACAGAATTTATATTTTTTGTGTGGTACTTTCATTTAGCGTTTATCAGTTATACAAGATTGTACAAAATTCCTTCTATATGTAAGAGACTTCAAAGGCTATTCCTGAAAATTCAAGATATAACTTTATTTTTCATGTAAATGTTTTTAATAAATATGTTTTAATAAAAATCACTGTAGGCATTTTTAGAAAAACAAATCTTTTGGAAATTCTTTCATGTAAAGGAAACTTTGTGATTGGGATATTTTCTTGAAAAATTTCATTTCGCATCCTCGGAGGGTAATTAACTCAAACACGAAGTTTCATGCTTATTCGACCTTTCATTTTTAATTTCTGGTTGGATTGCAATACCTACAGGGTACGCAGTAGAGAAGTTGAAAATGTCTTTTTGGATTCAGGGTGCCTCAAAACATGTATTTCCAGTAAAATCCTAATACTAAATTTCTGGTTGGAATGCAATACCTTCTCTAACTACTATATACATGGTAGAATATGCAAAATGTAGTTCTTTTACTTCAGCATGCCTCAAAACATGTATTTTTGTGAAACCTCGGTATCAAATTTAAAAAAACAGAAAAAATTGAAAATGTACCAATATTCCTTGCCAAACTTAATACATCCTTCTAGCTTTCCCCATTAATTTCATGCACATGTATCGTGTAGTTTACATATGCTTTGCTATAAACACTATTTATGTTTGGCTTGATCTATGTGTTTTGTTTCACAGCGTTGTTGCTCTGTTTATCTTGCTGGCTGAGATTTGTTGTGTTCATCTAATGAATTTTGATTTACCGCCACCAAATCCTCTCTGGAAGTACATTTCACCACCACAAGATGCCACCATTGTATCCAGTCCACAAAACGGAAACACCAACAACACGGGCCAGTCGGATTAGCTTCTGAGGATGGGAACAACCGTTTCCCGAAACATGTTAAGTGAGTAAACTTAAGTGATGTTAGTGTAAGAATTCTGACTCACCTTTAAATAAATCTGCACATATTTATGTGGTTATACCCATCTTTATGGACATTTCCGCCTATCAAGAACACATACTACTTATTTAACGCATATATTCATTGCATGTGATATCCATTGGTTTTCCAGCTTATACTCCTATTGAAAATGTGCATTTAAAAATAACAGGCACATTTCAACATAATATCTGAGTGTTCTATACTTGTTTAACGTCTAGTTATATTAAATATTACCTTGGTAGTAGCTGGCATGCAGCAAATACATAGTTGTGATGTTGGTACATCAATAAGGTGATGCGTGCAGTTACCTTAGCCAATAAGTCACTGCACTGAATTACCACATTTTAAAATAAACTGCCTCATAGTGTCAAACATTTAAGAACAAGAAACATAATTTTGTGTATGTAAAGAATGATCTAAGATCCTAATACTTATGAAATCAATTCATCATAGATGTTGCCTCGGTTAATAGAACATGCTACCACCCATCACAGAAAATTGTGTTCCTTATATAGGCAAATTTGGAAATATTTTTATGTCGTTCTGCCAAATGAATAAAGCAAACGTTAAAAGGAGTGAACATACAGATATGTATTGAAATGGGGTTAGAAAGCACAGCAGAGTGTAGCATAAGGGTGAGTGACCTTATGCTGAGGTTGAGAGTAACAAAATGGACGGTGTGGCTGCGAGTACCAAATGTTCAGGTTTACTACAGATTTTGGGAGAAAGAAGATGAATTAGCAGAGCCATTAATAAAACACACTGTACTCCTTGGAGCAATTCATTGCAAAACATTGCATGTAAAATGACTTAACCTAACCTACCACTCTCAGGAATCACGAGCCAAATTTCATATCCTTAAGAAAAAAACTACTTAACCTATCGCTCCTGGGAACCATAAACCAAAGTTTATATAAAAAAACGGCTATTCTTGCATATCAGATTATGGGAGAAATCACTACATACATGTAACACACAATCCAATATGGAAGTTTTCCCTTATTTAGTTGTACTACATTTACTGTTTCACGACTTCCTAGTACAGTGGCGCAACTGTACCAACTGTTATGTACCTTATAACTGCTCCGTCTTTTCTGCTTTACAGTTGGTATCTGACGATGTACATCCCTACATCCACTCCGAAAGTATTTGTATTAGTTTAGATGAATTACTAAGTAGCGCTGCAATTTCAGCCAAAATCAGCTCTGAATGAAACGGAAATGTACACATACATAGCCTAGTTATTTACATTAAAGGAAAGGACAGGATATTGTTGTAGCACAAACCACTCCCGATATTCATCCATTATAAGACTCGTCGGTTAACGTTTAGGTACTGACTAAAATTCTTAATTAACACACTAATTACATTGACTCATTCAAAGTTTCCTCAAACTGCAAATTACCTTTAGTCACTGTCGCTGTATTAAATGAAGGTATCTGAAAAATGACTTCCAATAAACAAATTACTCGTACGAAACTGCCTTTCTACGTAATTTGTTACAGAATATTGGAACTGATATTCGGAACGATATACATAACTAACATCCACCATTTTATATCAGGATTCTGACTTCAATCTTAATCGCCGTGTGTAGCCAAAACGCCACTAAGACGGCCATATTGAATTAACCGACAAAGTTTGTAATTGTTTTAAAGGCTGGTTCACAACCAACGAGAACGGTAACCAGAACGGGAAAGTTGAAATATATGTACTCAAATGGGAATGTTCACAACCGACGGGAGTCCCGGGATCGGGAAAGAAGAGTTGCCCAACTTTTAACTTTCTCTTCTCGTTCCCGGGCATGACATATTAGATCCGTATTTTGCATATTAGACTCTTCACTCTAGCGGTTATTCTAAACGGCCGTGACATGAAACAGCCACTAGTGCTTTCTATAGTCAAAAGCTGGAAACATGAAACTGGAAGCAGGACCCTCTGGATTCATTCTAGACGGTCCTGCTGTACACAGGGGTGATGGTTGGATTGGCTAAGTGGAAACCGAGGGCACTAACTCCCCACATGGACACGGTGTGTCACTAGTTGTACTTTTGCGGGAAAGGCGAATTTTCTGATTGGCTGTTTCAAGTTTGGACGTTCGTAACGAACTAAATGGCAGAGGCACGACGAAAGGGACCATCTTGGATTTTTATAGCTGGAAGTTTTCGCCCGAAGTTTCTTCATCAGGAACAAAGCCGAGACGGTAATCATACATTTACGCTATTTCTGATTGAATGTATATTTGTTGTAATATTGGTATTTTCTATTAACTTCAGTGATATTCGTAGAATGAGGTAGAAAACTGATAGTTTACTGTATGTTGCAACATTTTTATATAACGAATTAATTTTCAGATACATTGAGCCGTCCAGACAGAGGGGATACGCCTACGATTTACATTCCTTCCAGTGTTGTGGTTCGAGTCCCGATTGGTGACATAGAATCTGAAGGTATGTTATTAAGTTTCCAGCATGAGAGTGCTGGATGAAAGGTTAAGTTTTTAAGAGCTTCTTAGTGTTGCTGAATTTTATATTGTCCTGATTTACTTTTCAGATATTGTGAGTCATCCAGACAGTGGAATATACGATTAATTTTCGTGTTTGCACTTCATAATTGATGGGTGGAGATCACAGCCAAAAGTAGGTAAGGTAAAATCAACCTTTAATGCAAATTAATTAGCATGTTACTGTGCTAATATTCAAACACATAGATGCAGATCATGTGAGTGATACTCTTGTATAATTAAAAAATGTAGGATTATTGTTGGACTGACACACTAACTGTCAAGGATAGCATGCCAATGATACTATAATTCTTTTAAGACAGTGCCCAAATGAAATTTTCTAATACAGAAGGAAGAAAGATATTTGATATCATTCACATATATTTTAGTAATTCACCCTCTTTTGGGCATTTTTATCTAACTGCCACTATGTCCTTTTTTGAACTGGGCATGGTGTATGAAAATAGAAATTCTGGTAGCTTTTTTGACAATTAATGTCCTTGTAATCTGTTATTACAGATGCTCAAAAGCATTTGTTTCCAAGAGTAACTGAAGTGTTTGTTTTGAGTGAAATTAGCGGCTTCAGTATGTGTTCTGAGGCTTTGAAATTCCAAAGTGGTTCCAATCTTTCATGTCTGTTTTCTACCATTTAAACTTTGTAGCAATTTTGATGATACAAAATCCTTCCCTTAAAGATACATTGTGCAGTAGTAATTAAGTTGCAGGATTTTATAAGAAATGTATAGGCATTTAAATGATCGTGTTGTTTTTGTGCAAAAATCAAAGGTTTTGAAGTAATGGGCATTTAATATTTTTTAAATGTATTGAAGCCTTTTAAGTTAACACACATGATAAACATGAAGTTGATCACGATATATGATGAATCATTTGTAGAGTACTTATGAAAATAGCTTACTGTGAGTAGAGAAAGTCTTAGATGGCAGAGCAGTGGTATGGCAAGTTAAAGATTGCTGGTTTGAATCCCAGGCATGGCATTGAATTTTTTGTCTGATTGTATATACTCATCCACTATTGTGTATATGCAAACAACCCATGGCTCTTTTCAGTGAAGGTTTCATGAATCTCTTCAATGAATTGGATCTTCTGAATGATCCTTTGATCTGTTATTTATAGTGAACATTTTAACACACTACGTATTTTAAACACTTTTCATATACAGCACATTGCATCCAAGTTACTATGGGAGGTTAGGTTTTTTTTATATAAGCTTAGGTTTCTGAATTTATGGAAGGTTAGCATTAGGTTTGTTTATTTATATATATATATATATATATATATATATATATATATATATATATATATAAGCTTAGTTTTCTGAATTCACAGAAGGTTAGTAATTTTTTTAATGAAAAGTATTTAAAATTTCACTATAAATAACAGTTCAAAGGATCCTTCAAAAGATCTGATTCATTGAACCTTCAATGAAAAGATCCATGGATCCTTTGCATATACTGAATTTTATTTTGTTCAAGTAACACAAAGTGGTGGTGGTTTTACAATAAAAAGTGTTGTTTCCTTCTCATTTAGCACTTTATCAACCAAACTTTTTTGCCACTTTTTAACGGTTTCCCAGTTTTGTGTTAAAACAGCTTATTCACACTATGCACTTCTTCCTTTGTCATGGCAACTCAAACACTAACTGATAAAGTCGAAGATTTGACTTGAGCTGAGCATATGAGTGCTAGCGTATTATGAATGACTGTTTGCTTATCATATTTCCTGTGTTATGCAAAGAGTTTATTTGGTACTCAGATAGCAATGCTGAGAATTCATTGCTGTATTTCTCATATAGGCAAGAGAATAGCAGTCATCCATACAGTTGATAATTAACAAAAAGATACTCTTTGATTGTTAATGCAATAGCAGGTAGAATTAAGAAAATCATATTTTGTAATCTCTTAACAGTTACTATATATCCATAACCTTTCACAATGAGTTCTTACGATAATCACAATAAAATGTGTAGTTCTATACCTTTCCTACTCCAATGTTTCATGACACAATATGTTTAAGGAATTATTTACATTGGCATAAGCGTAGTGCTTAGTTTGAAGACAAGAGGAAGCATATGCTTTGTTTACATCAGAGAGAACTCTGGTTTACAGTGGATAGTGTGTAATATAATCACAAGGTGTTTGTAACCACAAATTTTTCCTTAATGTAAGTAATTTCTCTTTTCAGAAACCTACTTTTAAGGGTAGTTTAAACATGTGTGTTCTATTTAATTCTAGGATATACACAATGGAAAGTTGGAGTTAAGTTGTGGCTATTTGTGTCCAGTGATGGTGCTTCAAGTCAGAGCACAGAGAGTGACAATGACATTAATAGTGTTAAATGGTGTGGTGAAACTTGCTAATGACATTTATTGCACTGCTAATAGCAATTTAGTGAATGACAAACAATAGCTACACTATTGCATATAATGTGTGCAGAAGTTTCTTTGTAGGAAATGGAATTAAGTTATTCATGTCAAATTGTATTGCGCTATCTAGAGTAGAATAAAATAACAAGTGTCAAACCTGTGTTATTCTTCCAATTTTCCTGTCAAATTCCACATCCTACTGTTGGTTGGAAGTTCAAACAAACCATGGAGGCAGTTTAAGTGCAAAAGATTTTACTATGAAGCATGCAGAAGAAATTATTGCAAGGTGCTGGATCTCATTCACTCTCAAAAATTTAAATGTGACCATTATGTATTATGACATAGAAACATTCAGCAACCACTATTAACCCCAATAATATTATATAAAAAGCAATGTATGTGCTGACTATTGGATAATTTAATAAGTTACACAGGAATAAACAGTTGTGTTTTTCATACTAGCCTAGCTGTGAGTGTTCAACTGATCATAATTGTGTTGTAATATTGTATTGCTACAGATGACAGTGACAAGTTATTTTATGTGAGCTTTAATCGACTCCTTTAAAAAGAAATATGAATAACTCCAAGTGCAATCACGATTATTGAAGCTCACGTAATTAACTTTGTACGTGGTCAGTAGCGATACAATATTGGAACATATGATCAGCTGAGCAGACAGCTAGGCAGGTATGAAAAATACAGCTGTAGTAGCTACGAGTGACGTCATCATCCGAGAGCATGATTTTTCATAGTTTAGTTCAACCCCAGATCACTACTCACGCTGCGATCGCCCTCGTGTTTCCAACGTTTAACACGAGAGTTGCACTTCTAATAGTTTGCTGTTCTGTGCTGCTGTATTAGTAGTAAACGTGCTTCCTAACCTCATCCCGACATCCGCAAATCTAATCAACATTGGTTCCTCTGGTGAAGGGATCATTTGTAGTTTACTTATATGCAACTCAAAACTGGCTATTACCTAAGAACAATGGCAAAAGCTACAAAGAACAGCTAATACCGGTGGAACTGAAAAAAGAAGAATAAACAATTTTAATGTATGACATTAAATAAAGGAATGAAAGTTTGGCATAAGTAGAGGAATCGGAAATGTAATGAATATGCATTTAGATAATGTTTACTCTATCGAATTTTGACGTTGCCTTGGATAAATTGGAAGTAGGTGAAAACATGTCATTGGTCAGTTAAAAACAAATGGAATCCAAATGCGCAAAATCGACTTTCACTTTGTGATCGATATGCATTCCCGTTTTCGTTACCGGGCTGTTGTGAATCAAAATTTCTTGCTTCCCGTTCTCGTTTCTGTTCTGGTTACCGTTACCGGGTGGTTGTGAACCAGCCTTAACTCCAGTTTGTTTTGGGTTTTCCTACATAAGTACATAGATATATAGGAAGTTGCTGTTTTTTTAAACTGTGGGTTGTGATTTTGTTTTTACAGAATCGAAGAACTGTGTGGTAACTGCCGTAAACGAGTACCGGTGGGGTTACAATGTGATGGATGTGATTCGTGGTACCACTTCAGCTGTTTAAGAGTTAACAAGAGGACGATTCCAAAGGGTGATGGTTTTGCAAATTGTGTAACAAAGAGAAAGAAATTAGCAACTTAAAGATTTAATTTGTACGTTACAGAATGATGTCCGGACCCTGAAAGCTCAGCTACAAGGTTCAGGCGACGCGGGAACAGGAGCTGGAAGTCAGGACAGGTGGTATACTGAGTACTAATAGATTTTCTGTTTTGGAAGATAATGTTTCAGGGATGGAAAAAGTAGCAGAGCCTGATGTTGCAGTAGACAGCAAGAAGAGGGTGCTTGTGTTAGGTAGCAGCCTGCTAGAAGAGTGGAATGTTTATGTAAGCCAAGTATCAGCCTTGAGATTGTGACCTCAGATCTTAAAAGTCTGTCTGTCAGTCTCAATAAGGATGATCACATTGTAATCATTGGAGGTTGTTGTAACAGCATTGATGCTGATTATGGGTACTCTATCAAGGAAAATCTGAACCACATGGCCAAGGTAAGTACATGCACTAATATTAAATTTGTTGAGCCATTTCAGAAACATGATAAGCCAGCACTTCGCTACATGAAGGAGGATCTGTGGAAGAGAAGTACTGCCTTTCAGCATGTTGATGTTCTGCCAACGTTCAGTCTCCATCGAGAGCATTTCACACGACACAGATTGCATCTCAACTTCTTAGGCAAGAGGGCGCTTGCATGTCTCTTGGCAGAGAGTTGAAGTGTAATTAATCGTGAGTGGCATGTTCCTGTTATTGTGGGTGCCAGATCTTATTTTTTAGGAAGAAGGTAAAAAGAAGGCCCACACAGCTAAAATCTGTTGCATATGTAAACATTGCCTCCCTTCAATATCAAAAAATTGGTTTATATCATCAAAACATACGAGGGCTAAAGGATAAAGTGGAGGAGCTAGGTTTGCATATTCAAGATATAAATTATGATATTACAGTAATATGCACAACAGAGCACCACATGACACAAACAGAGCTTAAAGTGTGAACTTCAGTAAGTACACATTCTGTTTCAGTTTTTGCAGAAGTAGATTAAATTGTGAGGAGTGAGTATATTTGCTAAAAGCACGATAAAGTTCACATGTAAATAAATGTTGCATCTTCTTTTGAAGAAAAGGAATTTGAATGCTGTTCAGTAAAAATAGGATTTGATAGGGAGACGTACATCATTTTAGCAGTATATAGAACTGCCATAGCGAACTTTCAAGGATTTATAAACAGATTAGAAAGAACCATCTCATACATTTACCTCAAAATGCTAAAATAATAGTTTGTGGATATTTTAATGTTAACACGCTTAATAACAGTGAAATGAAAACTCATCTCACTTCCCTGTTACACACATTTAACTTGGAATATGTGGTTCATTTTCCCATAAGAAGACTACAGCAGCTATAGACAACATAATTCTAGACTTAAAAAAAAAATTCCAAATTATACCATTATTCCTGTTGTAAAGGGCATGTCAGATCATGATACTCAGGTATTGTTGGTGCCTGTCATAGTCAGCAAACACATTGTTAATATAAAAAGTAAAATTACAACAAGAATAATTAATGAATCCCTAATTTAATAATTTTAAACTAGTATTAAAACAAATGAAAAATGGAATTCTGTCTATTCCAGCACTCAAGTAAATGACAAATTTGATGAATCCCTTAAAACAGTACTATTGGCATTTAAAGCTATTTTTCCTAAGAAAACAATAACCTCATCAAAGGTAACAAAGGTCAAACCCTGGATTACTTAAGGTATAAGGAAGTCCTGTGCAAATAAAAGAAATTTGTTCTTACTACATCGCACAAGTAAGGATTCCAACATTAAAACACACTGCAAAGCATATTGTAAAATACTTAAAAGAGTAATTAATGAAGCTAAAAGAAAGCATTACTCTCTAGCCATTGATGATTCCAATAATAAAATTAAAACAATCTGAAATATAATAAAAACAAACAAGAAGAATTAAATCAAATAATATTACTCATATAACTACTGAAAATAAAGAAGTCAGTAAGTGCTCAGCCAATGCCTTTAACACATACTTCCTTAATGTAGCAAAATAAACAGATCCGACCCAAACCCAGCTACACTTAAAATGCTAAAAAAGGCACATCTCAAAATTAATTGTGAATTTAAGATGGACTCCACAACATCAAGAGAAATAGAAAATATTATTAGTTCATTGAAAAGCAAAACCTCTCATGGATGGAATGAGATAAGTAGCAAATTGTTAAAATATTGCACGGAAGAGTTAAGGAGACTAAAGTGTGGCTTCCAATTATAGGCCCATCCCTCTTTTTACAGCCTTTTCTAAAGTAATGGAAAAAAATCTGTATATAAAATACTTGGAGTTCAACAACATTCTCTCAGTATCCCAGTTCAGATTTAAGAAAAAAATGTCAACACAAAATGCAACATACATGCTCACTTCTGAAGTATTAACAGCCTTGGATAAAAAGGAACTACCATTAGGAATATTTTGTGACTTAGCTAAGGCATTTGACAGCATAGATCACAACCTCTTGCTTTAAAAGTTAATGGCTTCAGTGATATCACTATAAAATGGTTCAGATCTTACTTAACAAATAGGATCCAGAAAACCAAAATCAATGGTTGTGATTCAGAACCAGGTATTATTACTAGAGGTGTCCCACAAGGTTCTATACTTGGTCCTTGTTATTTTTAATATTTATAAACGATCTGCCATACTATCTTAGTGAAGATTCAATAGCTGTGCTTTTTGCAGATGATACCAGTGTATTTATATCTGAAAAGTCACATCAGCAAGTTAGAAATTCTGTCAATAAAGTGTTTGAACAGCTCAACTTTTGGTTTGAAGTCGATAATCTTTCATTAAACTATGATAAAGCCAGTTTTATTCAATTTCAAACGAAGCATAAACAATTGAGTTAGTTAACAATCAGGTATAACAATTACACCATAAATAAGGTGTCTAATACAAAATTTCTTGGGCTTCAAATAGATGAAGAGCTCAACTGGGGAAAACAAATAAAAATCATGCTGCCAAAACTCAGCTTTGCCTTAAGAAACTTAAAAGATTTGCTCCACCAAAATGCCTCAAGAACAGCATATTTTGCCCACTTTCACTCCCTGTTGCGATATGGAATAATGTTCTGGGGTAATTCAGCACATAGCAAGCAGGCACTTATATTACAAGAAAAGGTCATGCATATTATCTGTGGTGTTGGGTCCCATCATTCCTGTAGACCCTTGTTCAAAATCCAAAACATTCTTACTCTTACTGGTGAATACGTATATTCTCTCTTGAGCTACCTTACAGATAGTTATGATAACTTCACAATGAACCTTGCTGTGGACCCCTTTCCAATAGAAAACCCTGAACCAATTGGAAGTTGAGATCGACGAAGGTGTAGACCGTTGATCCGAGTCCTTCCCAGAAGATTCCTCAAAAGAGGATCTCCGAGGAGATGTTTGTGGACTTTTCTTTCCCTTGGATGTTCCGGATAGACTGCATTTTCTTTCAGGAAGTCAGTTAGGTTATAGTTGGTCTTAAACTTTATCTGTGGTGCATTATAGGTTACGGGCTTACCAGTCTTATTACTTGAAGTAGATGGTCTTGATGCTGAATTTACTGAAGGGATCTTTGCAGGTGTTGTAGCAGATGTAGATGTGGATTTCGTGAGCTTTGGAGGTGAATTGGCTACAAGAATCTTTTCTGAAATTGTGGCCCCGTTAGTATCGTTGGTTTCAGTTGCGATTTCCCAACACGGTGCCGGTTTAGCTGCAACTCAGCTATAGGTACCGGACCTCGGGACAGAGGGTTGGTGGACACGCAGGAGTTTCCGGGCTTTCGAGGAGGAAACCTTCTCCCTAACCCGGAACTCCGGGATCGCCCTTTCTTCTGTAAAACGGGGCATTCTCGGGAACTAGATGGATGTTTCCACTGCAGTTAACACATGTTGGAGCTGATGTACATGCTCCCTTGTGTAAGAATTCTCCACAGTTAACACATGTTGGAGCTGATGTACATGCTCCCTCGTGTGAGAATTCTCCACAGTTAACACATGTTGGAGCTGATGTACATGCTCCCTTGTGTAAGAATTCTCCACAGTTAACACATGTTGGAGCTGATGTACATGCTCCCTTGTGTAAGAATTCTCCACAGTTAACACATGTTGGAGCTGATGTACATGCTCTCTTGTGTGAGAATTCTCCACAGTTAACACATGTTGGAGCTGATGTACATCCTCCCTCGTGTGAGAATTCTCCACAGTTAACACATGTTAGAGCTGATGTACATGCTTCCTTGTGTGAGAATTCTCCACAGTTAACACATGTTGGAGCTGATGTACATGCTCTCTCATGTGAGAATTCTCCACAGTTAACACATGTTAGACCTGATGTATATGCTCCCTTGTGTGAGAATTCTCCACAGTTAACACATGTTGGAGCTGATGTACATGCTCCCTTGTGTGAGAATTCTCCACAGTTAACACATGTTGGAGCTGATGTACATGCTCCCTCGTGTGAGAATTCTCAACAGTTAACACATGTTGGAGCTGATGTACATGCTCCCTTGTGTGAGAATTCTCAACAGTTAACACATGTTGGAGCTGATGTACATGCTCCCTCGTGTGAGAATTCTCAACAGTTAACACATGTTGGAGCTGATGTACATGCTCCCTCATGTGAGAATTCTCCACAGTTAACACATGTTGGAGCTGATGTACATCCTCCCTTGTGTGAGAATTCTCCACAGTTAACACATGTTGGAGCTGATGTACATCCTCCCTCGTGTGAGAATTCTCCACAGTTAACACATGTTGGAGCTGATGTACATCCTCCCTCATGTGAGAATTCTCCACAGTTAACACATGTTGCAGCTGATGTACATGCTCCCTCATGTGAGAATTCTCCACAGTTAACACATGTTGGAGCTGATGTACATGCTCCCTCGTGTAAGAATTCTCCACAGTTAACACATGTTGGAGCTGATGTACATGCTCCCTCGTGTGAGAATTCTCCACAGTTAACACATGTTGCAGCTGATGTACATGCTCCCTTGTGTGAGAATTCTCCACAGTTAACACATGTTGGAGCTGATGTACATGCTCCCTCGTGTAAGAATTCTCCACAGTTAACACATGTTGGAGCTGATGTACATGCTCCCTCGTGTAAGAATTCTCCACAGTTAACACATGTTGGAGCTGATGTACATGCTCTCTCATGTGAGAATTCTCCACAGTTAACACATGTTGGAGCTGATGTACATGCTCCCTCGTGTGAGAATTCTCCACAGTTAACACATGTTGCAGCTGATGTACATGCTCCCTTGTGTGAGAATTCTCCACAGTTAACACATGTTGGAGCTGATGTACATGCTCCCTCGTGTAAGAATTCTCCACAGTTAACACATGTTGGAGCTGATGTACATGCTCTCTCATGTGAGAATTCTCCAGAGTTAACACATGTTGGAGCTGATGTACATGCTCCCTCGTGTGAGAATTCTCCACAGTTAACACATGTTGGAGCTGATGTACATGCTCCCTCGTGTGAGAATTCTCTACAGTTAACACATGTTGGAGCTGATGTACATGCTCCCTCGTGTGAGAATTCTCCACAGTTAACACATGTTGGAGCTGATGTACATCCTCCCTCGTGTAAGAATTCTACACAGTTAACACATGTTGGAGCTGATGTACATGCTCCCTCGTGTGAGAATTCTCTACAGTTAACACATGTTGGAGCTGATGTACATGCTCCCTCGTGTAAGAATTCTCCACAGTTAACACATGTTGGAGCTGATGTACATGCTCCCTTGTGTAAGAATTCTCCACAGTTAACACATGTTGGAGCTGATGTACATGCTCCCTCTTGTGAGAATTCTCTACAGTTAACACATGTTGGAGCTGATGTACATGCTCCCTCGTGTGAGAATTCTCTACAGTTAACACATGTTGCAGCTGATGTACATGCTCCCTCATCTGAGAATTCTCTACAGTTAACACATGTTGGAGCTGATGTACATGCTCCCTCGTGTGAGAATTCTCCACAGTTAACACATGTTGGAGCTGATGTACATGCTCTCTCATGTGAGAATTCTCCACAGTTAACACATGTTGCAGCTGATGTACATGCTCCCTCATGTGAGAATTCTCCACAGTTAACACATGTTGGAGCTGATGTACATGCTCCCTCGTGTAAGAATTCTCCACAGTTAACACATGTTGGAGCTGATGTACATGCTCTCTCATGTGAGAATTCTCCACAGTTAACACATGTTGGAGCTGATGTACATGCTCCCTCGTGTGAGAATTCTCCACAGTTAACACATGTTGCAGCTGATGTACATGCTCCCTTGTGTGAGAATTCTCCACAGTTAACACATGTTGGAGCTGATGTACATGCTCCCTCGTGTAAGAATTCTCCACAGTTAACACATGTTGGAGCTGATGTACATGCTCTCTCATGTGAGAATTCTCCAGAGTTAACACATGTTGGAGCTGATGTACATGCTCCCTCGTGTAAGAATTCTCCACAGTTAACACATGTTGGAGCTGATGTACATGCTCCCTCTTGTGAGAATTCTCTACAGTTAACACATGTTGGAGCTGATGTACATGCTCCCTCGTGTGAGAATTCTCTACAGTTAACACATGTTGCAGCTGATGTACATGCTCCCTCATCTGAGAATTCTCTACAGTTAACACATGTTGGAGCTGATGTACATGCTCCCTCGTGTGAGAATTCTCCACAGTTAACACATGTTGGAGCTGATGTACATGCTCTCTCATGTGAGAATTCTCCACAGTTAACACATGTTGCAGCTGATGTACATGCTCCCTCATGTGAGAATTCTCCACAGTTAACACATGTTGGAGCTGATGTACATGCTCCCTCGTGTAAGAATTCTCCACAGTTAACACATGTTGGAGCTGATGTACATGCTCTCTCATGTGAGAATTCTCCACAGTTAACACATGTTGGAGCTGATGTACATGCTCCCTCGTGTGAGAATTCTCCACAGTTAACACATGTTGCAGCTGATGTACATGCTCCCTTGTGTGAGAATTCTCCACAGTTAACACATGTTGGAGCTGATGTACATGCTCCCTCGTGTAAGAATTCTCCACAGTTAACACATGTTGGAGCTGATGTACATGCTCTCTCATGTGAGAATTCTCCAGAGTTAACACATGTTGGAGCTGATGTACATGCTCCCTCGTGTGAGAATTCTCCACAGTTAACACATGTTGGAGCTGATGTACATGCTCCCTCGTGTGAGAATTCTCTACAGTTAACACATGTTGGAGCTGATGTACATGCTCCCTCGTGTGAGAATTCTCCACAGTTAACACATGTTGGAGCTGATGTACATCCTCCCTCGTGTAAGAATTCTACACAGTTAACACATGTTGGAGCTGATGTACATGCTCCCTCGTGTGAGAATTCTCTACAGTTAACACATGTTGGAGCTGATGTACATGCTCCCTCGTGTAAGAATTCTCCACAGTTAACACATGTTGGAGCTGATGTACATGCTCCCTTGTGTAAGAATTCTCCACAGTTAACACATGTTGGAGCTGATGTACATGCTCCCTCTTGTGAGAATTCTCTACAGTTAACACATGTTGGAGCTGATGTACATGCTCCCTCGTGTGAGAATTCTCTACAGTTAACACATGTTGCAGCTGATGTACATGCTCCCTCATGTGAGAATTCTCTACAGTTAACACATGTTGGAGCTGATGTACATGCTCCCTCATGTGAGAATTCTCCACAGTTAACACATGTTGGAGCTGATGTACATGCTCCCTCGTGTGAGAATTCTCCACAGTTAACACATGTTGGAGCTGATGTACATTCTCTCTCATGTGAGAATTCTCCACAGTTAACACATGTTGCAGCTGATGTACATGCTCCCTCATGTGAGAATTCTCCACAGTTAACACATGTTGGAGCTGATGTACATGCTCCCTCGTGTGAGAATTCTCCACAGTTAACACATGTTGGAGCTGATGTACATGCTCCCTTGTGTGAGAATTCTCTACAGTTAACACATGTTGCAGCTGATGTACATGCTCCCTCATGTGAGAATTCTCTACAGTTAACACATGTTGGAGCTGATGTACATCCTCCCTCGTGTGAGAATTCTCTACAGTTAACACATGTTGCAGCTGATGTACATGCTCCCTCATGTGAGAATTCTCTACAGTTAACACATGTTGGAGCTGATGTACATGCTCCCTCATGTGAGAATTCTCCACAGTTAACACATGTTGGAGCTGATGTACATGCTCCCTCGTGTGAGAATTCTCCACAGTTAACGCATGTTGGAATAGATGTACATGCTCCCTCATGTGAGAATTCTCTACAGTTAACACATGTTGGAGCTGATGTACATGCTCCCTTGTGTGAGAATTCTCTACAGTTAACACATGTTGGAGCTGATGTACATGCTCCCTTGTGTGAGAATTCTCCACAGTTAACACATGTTGGAGCTGATGTACATGCTCCCTTGTGTGAGAATTCTCCACAGTTAACACATATTGGAGCTGATGTACATCCTCCCTCGTGTGAGAATTCTCCACAGTTAACACATGTTGGAGCTGATGTACATGCTCCCTTGTGTGAGAATTCTCCACAGTTAACACATGTTGGAGCTGATGTACATGCTCCCTTGTGTGAGAATTCTCTACAGTTAACACATGTTGGGGCTGATGTACATGCTCCCTCGTGTGAGAATTCTCTACAGTTAACACATGTTGGAGCTGATGTACATGCTCCCTTGTGTGAGAATTCTCTACAGTTAACACATGTTGGAGCTGATGTACATGCTCCCTTGTGTGAGAATTCTCCACAGTTAACACATGTTGGAGCTGATGTACATGCTCCCTTGTGTGAGAATTCTCCACAGTTAACACATGTTGGAGCTGATGTACATGCTCCCTCGTGTGAGAATTCTCCACAGTTAACACATGTTGGAGCTGATGTACATGCTCCCTTGTGTGAGAATTCTCCACAGTTAACACATGTTGCAGCTGATGTACATGCTCCCTCATGTGAGAATTCTCCACAGTTAACACATGTTGGAGCTGATGTACATCCTCCCTTGTGTGAGAATTCTCCACAGTTAACACATGTTGGAGCTGATGTACATCCTCCCTCGTGTGAGAATTCTCCACAGTTAACACATGTTGGAGCTGATGTACATCCTCCCTCATGTGAGAATTCTCCACAGTTAACACATGTTGCAGCTGATGTACATGCTCCCTCATGTGAGAATTCTCCACAGTTAACACATGTTGGAGCTGATGTACATGCTCCCTCGTGTAAGAATTCTCCACAGTTAACACATGTTGGAGCTGATGTACATGCTCCCTCGTGTGAGAATTCTCCACAGTTAACACATGTTGCAGCTGATGTACATGCTCCCTTGTGTGAGAATTCTCCACAGTTAACACATGTTGGAGCTGATGTACATGCTCCCTCGTGTAAGAATTCTCCACAGTTAACACATGTTGGAGCTGATGTACATGCTCCCTCGTGTAAGAATTCTCCACAGTTAACACATGTTGGAGCTGATGTACATGCTCTCTCATGTGAGAATTCTCCACAGTTAACACATGTTGGAGCTGATGTACATGCTCCCTCGTGTGAGAATTCTCCACAGTTAACACATGTTGCAGCTGATGTACATGCTCCCTTGTGTGAGAATTCTCCACAGTTAACACATGTTGGAGCTGATGTACATGCTCCCTCGTGTAAGAATTCTCCACAGTTAACACATGTTGGAGCTGATGTACATGCTCTCTCATGTGAGAATTCTCCAGAGTTAACACATGTTGGAGCTGATGTACATGCTCCCTCGTGTGAGAATTCTCCACAGTTAACACATGTTGGAGCTGATGTACATGCTCCCTCGTGTGAGAATTCTCTACAGTTAACACATGTTGGAGCTGATGTACATGCTCCCTCGTGTGAGAATTCTCCACAGTTAACACATGTTGGAGCTGATGTACATCCTCCCTCGTGTAAGAATTCTACACAGTTAACACATGTTGGAGCTGATGTACATGCTCCCTCGTGTGAGAATTCTCTACAGTTAACACATGTTGGAGCTGATGTACATGCTCCCTCGTGTAAGAATTCTCCACAGTTAACACATGTTGGAGCTGATGTACATGCTCCCTTGTGTAAGAATTCTCCACAGTTAACACATGTTGGAGCTGATGTACATGCTCCCTCTTGTGAGAATTCTCTACAGTTAACACATGTTGGAGCTGATGTACATGCTCCCTCGTGTGAGAATTCTCTACAGTTAACACATGTTGCAGCTGATGTACATGCTCCCTCATCTGAGAATTCTCTACAGTTAACACATGTTGGAGCTGATGTACATGCTCCCTCATGTGAGAATTCTCCACAGTTAACACATGTTGGAGCTGATGTACATGCTCCCTCGTGTGAGAATTCTCCACAGTTAACACATGTTGGAGCTGATGTACATGCTCTCTCATGTGAGAATTCTCCACAGTTAACACATGTTGCAGCTGATGTACATGCTCCCTCATGTGAGAATTCTCCACAGTTAACACATGTTGGAGCTGATGTACATGCTCCCTCGTGTAAGAATTCTCCACAGTTAACACATGTTGGAGCTGATGTACATGCTCTCTCATGTGAGAATTCTCCACAGTTAACACATGTTGGAGCTGATGTACATGCTCCCTCGTGTGAGAATTCTCCACAGTTAACACATGTTGCAGCTGATGTACATGCTCCCTTGTGTGAGAATTCTCCACAGTTAACACATGTTGGAGCTGATGTACATGCTCCCTCGTGTAAGAATTCTCCACAGTTAACACATGTTGGAGCTGATGTACATGCTCTCTCATGTGAGAATTCTCCAGAGTTAACACATGTTGGAGCTGATGTACATGCTCCCTCGTGTGAGAATTCTCCACAGTTAACACATGTTGGAGCTGATGTACATGCTCCCTCGTGTGAGAATTCTCTACAGTTAACACATGTTGGAGCTGATGTACATGCTCCCTCGTGTGAGAATTCTCCACAGTTAACACATGTTGGAGCTGATGTACATCCTCCCTCGTGTAAGAATTCTACACAGTTAACACATGTTGGAGCTGATGTACATGCTCCCTCGTGTGAGAATTCTCTACAGTTAACACATGTTGGAGCTGATGTACATGCTCCCTCGTGTAAGAATTCTCCACAGTTAACACATGTTGGAGCTGATGTACATGCTCCCTTGTGTAAGAATTCTCCACAGTTAACACATGTTGGAGCTGATGTACATGCTCCCTCTTGTGAGAATTCTCTACAGTTAACACATGTTGGAGCTGATGTACATGCTCCCTCGTGTGAGAATTCTCTACAGTTAACACATGTTGCAGCTGATGTACATGCTCCCTCATGTGAGAATTCTCTACAGTTAACACATGTTGGAGCTGATGTACATGCTCCCTCATGTGAGAATTCTCCACAGTTAACACATGTTGGAGCTGATGTACATGCTCCCTCGTGTGAGAATTCTCCACAGTTAACACATGTTGGAGCTGATGTACATTCTCTCTCATGTGAGAATTCTCCACAGTTAACACATGTTGCAGCTGATGTACATGCTCCCTCATGTGAGAATTCTCCACAGTTAACACATGTTGGAGCTGATGTACATGCTCCCTCGTGTGAGAATTCTCCACAGTTAACACATGTTGGAGCTGATGTACATGCTCCCTTGTGTGAGAATTCTCTACAGTTAACACATGTTGCAGCTGATGTACATGCTCCCTCATGTGAGAATTCTCTACAGTTAACACATGTTGGAGCTGATGTACATCCTCCCTCGTGTGAGAATTCTCTACAGTTAACACATGTTGCAGCTGATGTACATGCTCCCTCATGTGAGAATTCTCTACAGTTAACACATGTTGGAGCTGATGTACATGCTCCCTCATGTGAGAATTCTCCACAGTTAACACATGTTGGAGCTGATGTACATGCTCCCTCGTGTGAGAATTCTCCACAGTTAACGCATGTTGGAATAGATGTACATGCTCCCTCATGTGAGAATTCTCTACAGTTAACACATGTTGGAGCTGATGTACATGCTCCCTTGTGTGAGAATTCTCTACAGTTAACACATGTTGGAGCTGATGTACATGCTCCCTTGTGTGAGAATTCTCCACAGTTAACACATGTTGGAGCTGATGTACATGCTCCCTTGTGTGAGAATTCTCCACAGTTAACACATGTTGGAGCTGATGTACATCCTCCCTCGTGTGAGAATTCTCCACAGTTAACACATGTTGGAGCTGATGTACATGCTCCCTTGTGTGAGAATTCTCCACAGTTAACACATGTTGGAGCTGATGTACATGCTCCCTTGTGTGAGAATTCTCTACAGTTAACACATGTTGGGGCTGATGTACATGCTCCCTCGTGTGAGAATTCTCTACAGTTAACACATGTTGGAGCTGATGTACATGCTCCCTTGTGTGAGAATTCTCTACAGTTAACACATGTTGGAGCTGATGTACATGCTCCCTTGTGTGAGAATTCTCCACAGTTAACACATGTTGGAGCTGATGTACATGCTCCCTTGTGTGAGAATTCTCCACAGTTAACACATGTTGGAGCTGATGTACATGCTCCCTCGTGTGAGAATTCTCCACAGTTAACACATGTTGGAGCTGATGTACATGCTCCCTTGTGTGAGAATTCTCCACAGTTAACACATGTTGGAGCTGATGTACATGCTCCCTTGTGTGAGAATTCTCTACAGTTAACACATGTTGGGGCTGATGTACATGCTCCCTCGTGTGAGAATTCTCTACAGTTAACACATGTTGGAGCTGATGTACATGCTCCCTTGTGTGAGAATTCTCTACAGTTAACACATGTTGGAGCTGATGTACATGCTCCCTTGTGTGAGAATTCTCCACAGTTAACACATGTTGGAGCTGATGTACATGCTCCCTTGTGTGAGAATTCTCCACAGTTAACACATGTTGGAGCTGATGTACATGCTCCCTTGTGTGAGAATTCTCCACAGTTAACACATGTTGGAGCTGATGTACATGCTCCCTTGTGTGAGAATTCTCCACAGTTAACACATGTTGGAGCTGATGTACATGCTCCCTCGTGTAAGAATTCTCCACAGTTAACACATGTTGGAGCTGATGTACATGCTCCCTCGTGTAAGAATTCTCCACAGTTAACACATGTTGGAGCTGATGTACATGCTCCCTCGTGTAAGAATTCTCCACAGTTAACACATGTTGGAGCTGATGTACATGCTCTCTCGTGTGAGAATTCTCCACAGTTAACACATGTTGGAGCTGATGTACATGCTCCCTTGTGTGAGAATTCTCCACAGTTAACACATGTTGGAGCTGATGTACATGCTCCCTCGTGTGAGAATTCTCAACAGTTAACACATGTTGGAGCTGATGTACATGCTCCCTCGTGTGAGAATTCTCAACAGTTAACACATGTTGGAGCTGATGTACATGCTCCCTCATGTGAGAATTCTCCACAGTTAACACATGTTGGAGCTGATGTACATCCTCCCTTGTGTGAGAATTCTCCACAGTTAACACATGTTGGAGCTGATGTACATCCTCCGTCGTGTGAGAATTCTCCACAGTTAACACATGTTGGAGCTGATGTACATCCTCCCTCATGTGAGAATTCTCCACAGTTAACACATGTTGCAGCTGATGTACATGCTCCCTCATGTGAGAATTCTCCACAGTTAACACATGTTGGAGCTGATGTACATGCTCCCTCGTGTAAGAATTCTCCACAGTTAACACATGTTGGAGCTGATGTACATGCTCCCTCGTGTGAGAATTCTCCACAGTTAACACATGTTGCAGCTGATGTACATGCTCCCTTGTGTGAGAATTATCCACAGTTAACACATGTTGGAGCTGATGTACATGCTCCCTCGTGTAAGAATTCTCCACAGTTAACACATGTTGGAGCTGATGTACATGCTCTCTCATGTGAGAATTCTCCACAGTTAACACATGTTGGAGCTGATGTACGTGCTCCCTCGTGTAAGAATTCTCCACAGTTAACACATGTTGGAGCTGATGTACATGCTCTCTCATGTGAGAATTCTCCACAGTTAACACATGTTGGAGCTGATGTACATGCTCCCTCGTGTGAGAATTCTCCACAGTTAACACATGTTGCAGCTGATGTACATGCTCCCTTGTGTGAGAATTCTCCACAGTTAACACATGTTGGAGCTGATGTACATGCTCCCTCGTGTAAGAATTCTCCACAGTTAACACATGTTGGAGCTGATGTACATGCTCTCTCATGTGAGAATTCTCCAGAGTTAACACATGTTGGAGCTGATGTACATGCTCCCTCGTGTGAGAATTCTCCACAGTTAACACATGTTGGAGCTGATGTACATGCTCCCTCGTGTGAGAATTCTCTACAGTTAACACATGTTGGAGCTGATGTACATGCTCCCTCGTGTGAGAATTCTCCACAGTTAACACATGTTGGAGCTGATGTACATCCTCCCTCGTGTAAGAATTCTACACAGTTAACACATGTTGGAGCTGATGTACATGCTCCCTCGTGTGAGAATTCTCTACAGTTAACACATGTTGGAGCTGATGTACATGCTCCCTCGTGTAAGAATTCTCCACAGTTAACACATGTTGGAGCTGATGTACATGCTCCCTTGTGTAAGAATTCTCCACAGTTAACACATGTTGGAGCTGATGTACATGCTCCCTCTTGTGAGAATTCTCTACAGTTAACACATGTTGGAGCTGATGTACATGCTCCCTCGTGTGAGAATTCTCTACAGTTAACACATGTTGCAGCTGATGTACATGCTCCCTCATGTGAGAATTCTCTACAGTTAACACATGTTGGAGCTGATGTACATGCTCCCTCATGTGAGAATTCTCCACAGTTAACACATGTTGGAGCTGATGTACATGCTCCCTCGTGTGAGAATTCTCCACAGTTAACACATGTTGGAGCTGATGTACATGCTCTCTCATGTGAGAATTCTCCACAGTTAACACATGTTGCAGCTGATGTACATGCTCCCTCATGTGAGAATTCTCCACAGTTAACACATGTTGGAGCTGATGTACATGCTCCCTCGTGTAAGAATTCTCCACAGTTAACACATGTTGGAGCTGATGTACATGCTCTCTCATGTGAGAATTCTCCACAGTTAACACATGTTGGAGCTGATGTACATGCTCCCTCGTGTGAGAATTCTCCACAGTTAACACATGTTGCAGCTGATGTACATGCTCCCTTGTGTGAGAATTCTCCACAGTTAACACATGTTGGAGCTGATGTACATGCTCCCTCGTGTAAGAATTCTCCACAGTTAACACATGTTGGAGCTGATGTACATGCTCTCTCATGTGAGAATTCTCCAGAGTTAACACATGTTGGAGCTGATGTACATGCTCCCTCGTGTGAGAATTCTCCACAGTTAACACATGTTGGAGCTGATGTGCATGCTCCCTCGTGTGAGAATTCTCTACAGTTAACACATGTTGGAGCTGATGTACATGCTCCCTCGTGTGAGAATTCTCCACAGTTAACACATGTTGGAGCTGATGTACATCCTCCCTCGTGTAAGAATTCTACACAGTTAACACATGTTGGAGCTGATGTACATGCTCCCTCGTGTGAGAATTCTCTACAGTTAACACATGTTGGAGCTGATGTACATGCTCCCTCGTGTAAGAATTCTCCACAGTTAACACATGTTGGAGCTGATGTACATGCTCCCTTGTGTAAGAATTCTCCACAGTTAACACATGTTGGAGCTGATGTACATGCTCCCTCTTGTGAGAATTCTCTACAGTTAACACATGTTGGAGCTGATGTACATGCTCCCTCGTGTGAGAATTCTCTACAGTTAACACATGTTGCAGCTGATGTACATGCTCCCTCATGTGAGAATTCTCTACAGTTAACACATGTTGGAGCTGATGTACATGCTCCCTCATGTGAGAATTCTCCACAGTTAACACATGTTGGAGCTGATGTACATGCTCCCTTGTGTGAGAATTCTCCACAGTTAACACATGTTGGAGCTGATGTACATGCTCCCTTGTGTGAGAATTCTCCACAGTTAACACATGTTGGAGCTGATGTACATGCTCCCTTGTGTGAGAATTCTCCACAGTTAACACATGTTGGAGCTGATGTACATGCTCCCTTGTGTGAGAATTCTCCACAGTTAACACATGTTGGAGCTGATGTACATGCTCCCTCGTGTAAGAATTCTCCACAGTTAACACATGTTGGAGCTGATGTACATGCTCCCTCGTGTAAGAATTCTCCACAGTTAACACATGTTGGAGCTGATGTACATGCTCCCTCGTGTAAGAATTCTCCACAGTTAACACATGTTGGAGCTGATGTACATGCTCTCTCGTGTGAGAATTCTCCACAGTTAACACATGTTGGAGCTGATGTACATGCTCCCTTGTGTGAGAATTCTCCACAGTTAACACATGTTGGAGCTGATGTACATGCTCCCTCGTGTGAGAATTCTCAACAGTTAACACATGTTGGAGCTGATGTACATGCTCCCTCGTGTGAGAATTCTCAACAGTTAACACATGTTGGAGCTGATGTACATGCTCCCTCATGTGAGAATTCTCCACAGTTAACACATGTTGGAGCTGATGTACATCCTCCCTTGTGTGAGAATTCTCCACAGTTAACACATGTTGGAGCTGATGTACATCCTCCCTCGTGTGAGAATTCTCCACAGTTAACACATGTTGGAGCTGATGTACATCCTCCCTCATGTGAGAATTCTCCACAGTTAACACATGTTGCAGCTGATGTACATGCTCCCTCATGTGAGAATTCTCCACAGTTAACACATGTTGGAGCTGATGTACATGCTCCCTCGTGTAAGAATTCTCCACAGTTAACACATGTTGGAGTTGATGTACATGCTCCCTCGTGTGAGAATTCTCCACAGTTAACACATGTTGCAGCTGATGTACATGCTCCCTTGTGTGAGAATTCTCCACAGTTAACACATGTTGGAGCTGATGTACATGCTCCCTCGTGTAAGAATTCTCCACAGTTAACACATGTTGGAGCTGATGTACATGCTCTCTCATGTGAGAATTCTCCACAGTTAACACATGTTGGAGCTGATGTACATGCTCCCTCGTGTAAGAATTCTCCACAGTTAACACATGTTGGAGCTGATGTACATGCTCTCTCATGTGAGAATTCTCCACAGTTAACACATGTTGGAGCTGATGTACATGCTCCCTCGTGTGAGAATTCTCCACAGTTAACACATGTTGCAGCTGATGTACATGCTCCCTTGTGTGAGAATTCTCCACAGTTAACACATGTTGGAGCTGATGTACATGCTCCCTCGTGTAAGAATTCTCCACAGTTAACACATGTTGGAGCTGATGTACATGCTCTCTCATGTGAGAATTCTCCAGAGTTAACACATGTTGGAGCTGATGTACATGCTCCCTCGTGTGAGAATTCTCCAAAGTTAACACATGTTGGAGCTGATGTACATGCTCCCTCGTGTGAGAATTCTCTACAGTTAACACATGTTGGAGCTGATGTACATGCTCCCTCGTGTGAGAATTCTCCACAGTTAACACATGTTGGAGCTGATGTACATCCTCCCTCGTGTAAGAATTCTACACAGTTAACACATGTTGGAGCTGATGTACATGCTCCCTCGTGTGAGAATTCTCTACAGTTAACACATGTTGGAGCTGATGTACATGCTCCCTCGTGTAAGAATTCTCCACAGTTAACACATGTTGGAGCTGATGTACATGCTCCCTTGTGTAAGAATTCTCCACAGTTAACACATGTTCGAGCTGATGTACATGCTCCCTCTTGTGAGAATTCTCTACAGTTAACACATGTTGGAGCTGAACATGCTCCCTCGTGTGAGAATTCTCTACAGTTAACACATGTTGCAGCTGATGTACATGCTCCCTCATGTGAGAATTCTCTACAGTTAACACATGTTGGAGCTGATGTACATGCTCCCTCATGTGAGAATTCTCCACAGTTAACACATGTTGGAGCTGATGTACATGCTCCCTCGTGTGAGAATTCTCCACAGTTAACACATGTTGGAGCTGATGTACATGCTCTCTCATGTGAGAATTCTCCACAGTTAACACATGTTGCAGCTGATGTACATGCTCCCTCATGTGAGAATTCTCCACAGTTAACACATGTTGGAGCTGATGTACATGCTCCCTCGTGTAAGAATTCTCCACAGTTAACACATGTTGGAGCTGATGTACATGCTCTCTCATGTGAGAATTCTCCACAGTTAACACATGTTGGAGCTGATGTACATGCTCCCTCGTGTGAGAATTCTCCACAGTTAACACATGTTGCAGCTGATGTACATGCTCCCTTGTGTGAGAATTCTCCACAGTTAACACATGTTGGAGCTGATGTACATGCTCCCTCGTGTAAGAATTCTCCACAGTTAACACATGTTGGAGCTGATGTACATGCTCTCTCATGTGAGAATTCTCCAGAGTTAACACATGTTGGAGCTGATGTACATGCTCCCTCGTGTGAGAATTCTCCACAGTTAACACATGTTGGAGCTGATGTACATGCTCCCTCGTGTGAGAATTCTCTACAGTTAACACATGTTGGAGCTGATGTACATGCTCCCTCGTGTGAGAATTCTCCACAGTTAACACATGTTGGAGCTGATGTACATCCTCCCTCGTGTAAGAATTCTACACAGTTAACACATGTTGGAGCTGATGTACATGCTCCCTCGTGTGAGAATTCTCTACAGTTAACACATGTTGGAGCTGATGTACATGCTCCCTCGTGTAAGAATTCTCCACAGTTAACACATGTTGGAGCTGATGTACATGCTCCCTTGTGTAAGAATTCTCCACAGTTAACACATGTTGGAGCTGATGTACATGCTCCCTCTTGTGAGAATTCTCTACAGTTAACACATGTTGGAGCTGATGTACATGCTCCCTCGTGTGAGAACTCTCTACAGTTAACACATGTTGCAGCTGATGTACATGCTCCCTCATGTGAGAATTCTCTACAGTTAACACATGTTGGAGCTGATGTACATGCTCCCTCATGTGAGAATTCTCCACAGTTAACACATGTTGGAGCTGATGTACATGCTCCCTCGTGTGAGAATTCTCCACAGTTAACACATGTTGGAGCTGATGTACATGCTCTCTCATGTGAGAATTCTCCACAGTTAACACATGTTGCAGCTGATGTACATGCTCCCTCATGTGAGAATTCTCCACAGTTAACACATGTTGGAGCTGATGTACATGCTCCCTCGTGTGAGAATTCTCCACAGTTAACACATGTTGGAGCTGATGTACATGCTCCCTTGTGTGAGAATTCTCTACAGTTAACACATGTTGCAGCTGATGTACATGCTCCCTCATGTGAGAATTCTCCACAGTTAACACATGTTGGAGCTGATGTACATCCTCCCTCGTGTGAGAATTCTCTACAGTTAACACATGTTGCAGCTGATGTACATGCTCCCTCATGTGAGAATTCTCTACAGTTAACACATGTTGGAGCTGATGTACATGCTCCCTCATGTGAGAATTCTCCACAGTTAACACATGTTGGAGCTGATGTACATGCTCCCTCGTGTGAGAATTCTCCACAGTTAACGCATGTTGGAATAGATGTACATGCTCCCTCATGTGAGAATTCTCTACAGTTAACACATGTTGGAGCTGATGTACATGCTCCCTTGTGTGAGAATTCTCTACAGTTAACACATGTTGGAGCTGATGTACATGCTCCCTTGTGTGAGAATTCTCCACAGTTAACACATGTTGGAGCTGATGTACATGCTCCCTTGTGTGAGAATTCTCCACAGTTAACACATGTTGGAGCTGATGTACATGCTCCCTTGTGTGAGAATTCTCCACAGTTAACACATGTTGGAGCTGATGTACATGCTCCCTCGTGTGAGAATTCTCCACAGTTAACACATGTTGGAGCTGATGTACATGCTCCCTTGTGTGAGAATTCTCCACAGTTAACACATGTTGGAGCTGATGTACATGCTCCCTTGTGTGAGAATTCTCTACAGTTAACACATGTTGGGGCTGATGTACATGCTCCCTCGTGTGAGAATTCTCTACAGTTAACACATGTTGGAGCTGATGTACATGCTCCCTTGTGTGAGAATTCTCTACAGTTAACACATGTTGGAGCTGATGTACATGCTCCCTTGTGTGAGAATTCTCCACAGTTAACACATGTTGGAGCTGATGTACATGCTCCCTTGTGTGAGAATTCTCCACAGTTAACACATGTTGGAGCTGATGTACATGCTCCCTTGTGTGAGAATTCTCCACAGTTAACACATGTTGGAGCTGATGTACATGCTCCCTTGTGTGAGAATTCTCCACAGTTAACACATGTTGGAGCTGATGTACATGCTCCCTCGTGTAAGAATTCTCCACAGTTAACACATGTTGGAGCTGATGTACATGCTCCCTCGTGTAAGAATTCTCCACAGTTAACACATGTTGGAGCTGATGTACATGCTCCCTCGTGTAAGAATTCTCCACAGTTAACACATGTTGGAGCTGATGTACATGCTCTCTCGTGTGAGAATTCTCCACAGTTAACACATGTTGGAGCTGATGTACATGCTCCCTTGTGTGAGAATTCTCCACAGTTAACACATGTTGGAGCTGATGTACATGCTCCCTCGTGTGAGAATTCTCTACAGTTAACACATGTTGGAGCTGATGTACATGCTCCCTCGTGTGAGAATTCTCCACAGTTAACACATGTTGGAGCTGATGTACATGCTCCCTCGTGTGAGAATTCTCTACAGTTAACACATGTTGGAGCTGATGTACATGCTCCCTCATGTGAGAATTCTCCACAGTTAACACATGTTGGAGCTGATGTACATGCTCCCTCGTGTGAGAATTCTCTACAGTTAACACATGTTGGAGCTGATGTACATGCTCCCTCATGTGAGAATTCTCCACAGTTAACACATGTTGGAGCTGATGTACATGCTCCCTCGTGTAAGAATTCTCCACAGTTAACACATGTTGGAGCTGATGTACATGCTCTCTCATGTGAGAATTCTCCACAGTTAACACATGTTGGAGCTGATGTACATGCTCCCTCGTGTGAGAATTCTCCACAGTTAACACATGTTGGAGCTGATGTACATGCTCCCTCGTGTGAGAATTCTCCACAGTTAACACATGTTGGAGCTGATGTACATGCTCTCTCATGTGAGAATTCTCCACAGTTAACACATGTTGCAGCTGATGTACATGCTCCCTCATGTGAGAATTCTCCACAGTTAACACATGTTGGAGCTGATGTACATGCTCCCTCATGTGAGAATTCTCCACAGTTAACACATGTTGGAGCTGATGTACATGCTCCCTCATGTGAGAATTCTCCACAGTTAACGCATGTTGGAGGTGATGTACATGCTCCCTCATGTGAGAATTCTCCACAGTTAACACATGTTGGAGCTGCTGTACATGCTCTCTCATGTGAGAATTCTCCACAGTTAACACATGTTGCAGCTGATGTACATGCTCCCTCATGTGAGAATTCTCTACAGTTAACACATGTTGGAGCTGATGTACATGCTCCCTCATGTGAGAATTCTCCACAGTTAACACATGTTGGAGCTGATGTACATGCTCCCTCATGTGAGAATTCTCCACAGTTAACACATGTTGGAGCTGATGTACATCCTCCCTCGTGTAAGAATTCTACACAGTTAACACATGTTGGAGCTGATGTACATGCTCCCTCGTGTGAGAATTCTCTACAGTTAACACATGTTGGAGCTGATGTACATGCTCCCTCGTGTAAGAATTCTCCACAGTTAACACATGTTGGAGCTGATGTACATGCTCCCTTGTGTAAGAATTCTCCACAGTTAACACATGTTGGAGCTGATGTACATGCTCCCTCTTGTGAGAATTCTCCACAGTTAACACATGTTGGAGCTGATGTACATGCTCTCTTGTGTGAGAATTCTCCACAGTTAACACATGTTGGAGCTGATGTACATGCTCTCTTGTGTGAGAATTCTCCACAGTTAACACATGTTGGAGCTGATGTACATGCTCCCTCTTGTGAGAATTCTCCACAGTTAACACATGTTGGAGCTGATGTACATGCTCTCTCATGTGAGAATTCTCCACAGTTAACACATGTTGCAGCTGATGTACATGCTTCCTCATGTGAGAATTCTCTACAGTTAACACATGTTGCAGCTGATGTACATGCTCTCTCATGTGAGAATTCTCCACAGTTAACACATGTTGCAGCTGATGTACATGCTCCCTCGTGTGAGAATTCTCCACAGTTAACACATGTTGGAGCTGATGTACATGCTCCCTCGTGTAAGAATTCTCCACAGTTAACACATGTTGGAGCTGATGTACATGCTCTCTTATGTGAGAATTCTCCACAGTTAACACATGTTGGAGCTGATGTACATGCTCCCTCGTGTGAGAATTCTCCACAGTTAACACATGTTGGAGCTGATGTACATGCTCCCTCGTGTGAGAATTCTCCACAGTTAACACATGTTGGAGCTGATGTACATGCTCTCTCATGTGAGAATTCTCCACAGTTAACACATGTTGCAGCTGATGTACATGCTCCCTCATGTGAGAATTCTCCACAGTTAACACATGTTGGAGCTGATGTACATGCTCCCTCATGTGAGAATTCTCCACAGTTAACACATGTTGGAGCTGATGTACATGCTCTCTCATGTGAGAATTCTCCACAGTTAACACATGTTGCAGCTGATGTACATGCTCCCTCATGTGAGAATTCTCCACAGTTAACACATGTTGGAGCTGATGTACATCCTCCCTTGTGTGAGAATTCTCCACAGTTAACACATGTTGCAGCTGATGTACATGCTCCCTCATGTGAGAATTCTCCACAGTTAACACATGTTGGAGCTGATGTACATGCTCCCTCATGTGAGAATTCTCCACAGTTAACACATGTTGGAGCTGATGTACATGCTCTCTCATGTGAGAATTCTCCACAGTTAACACATGTTGGAGCTGATGTACATGCTCCCTCATGTGAGAATTCTCTACAGTTAACACATGTTGGAGCTGATGTACATGCTCTCTCATGTGAGAATTCTCCACAGTTAACACATGTTGGAGCTGATGTACATGCTCTCTCATGTGAGAATTCTCTACAGTTAACACATGTTGGAGCTGATGTACATGCTCCCTCATGTGAGAATTCTCCACAGTTAACACATGTTGGAGCTGATGTACATGCTCTCTCATGTGAGAATTCTCCACAGTTAACACATGTTGCAGCTGATGTACATGCTCCCTCATGTGAGAATTCTCCACAGTTAACACATGTTGGAGCTGATGTACATGCTCCCTCATGTGAGAATTCTCCACAGTTAACACATGTTGGAGCTGATGTACATGCTCTCTCATGTGAGAATTCTCCACAGTTAACACATGTTGCAGCTGATGTACATGCTCCCTCATGTGAGAATTCTCCACAGTTAACACATGTTGGAGCTGATGTACATCCTCCCTTGTGTGAGAATTCTCTACAGTTAACACATGTTGGAGCTGATGTACATGCTCCCTCGTGTGAGAATTCTCCACAGTTAACACATGTTGGAGCTGATGTACATGCTCCCTCGTGTGAGAATTCTCCACAGTTAACATATGTTGCAGCTGATGTACATGCTCCCTCATGTGAGAATTCTCCACAGTTAACACATGTTGGAGCTGATGTACATGCTCCCTTGTGTAAGAATTCTCCACAGTTAACACATGTTGGAGCTGATGTACATGCTCCCTCGTGTGAGAATTCTCTACAGTTAACACATGTTGGAGCTGATGTACATCCTCCCTTGTGTGAGAATTCTCCACAGTTAACGCATGTTGGAGCTGATGTACATCCTCCCTTGTGTGAGAATTCTCCACAGTTAACACATGTTGGAGCTGATGTACATGCTCCCTCGTGTGAGAATTCTCCACAGTTAACACATGTTGGAGCTGATGTACATGCTCCCTCGTGTGAGAATTCTCCACAGTTAACACATGTTGGAGCTGATGTACATGCTCCCTCGTGTAAGAATTCTCTACAGTTAACACATGTTGGAGCTGATGTACATGCTCCCTCGTGTGAGAATTCTCCACAGTTAACACATGTTGGAGCTGATGTACATGCTCCCTCGTGTGAGAATTCTCTACAGTTAACACATGTTGGAGCTGATGTACATGCTCCCTCGTGTAAGAATTCTCTACAGTTAACACATGTTGGAGCTGATGTACATGCTCCCTCGTATAAGAATTATCTACAGTTAACACATGTTGGAGCTGATGTACATGCTGCCTCGTGTAAGAATTCTCTACAGTTAACACATGTTGGAGCTGATGTACATGCTCCCTCGTGTGAGAATTCTCCAGTTAACGGAGGTAGCTTCACGGAAACAAATCATTTGTGTGACCAAAGCGCTGGCACTTATAGCATCTGAGCGGTTTGGGGATATATGGCCTAACTTCAATGGTTTCATACCCTGCCTTAATCCTTTGAGGTAGTTCTACCCAATCAAAGGTAAGAAACAGGGTACGAGTAGGCACAGATTCACGTCCTTGTTTCTGCTGAACCCGATATACAGATGTCACACCTTGATCTCCTAGATTCTCTTGAATCTCCTCATTGGACACACCGTCCAATGCACGGGCATTTATTACACCGCACGAGGAGTTCAAGGTCTTGTGCATCTCCACCCGAACTGGATAGCTTCCTAATCAGTTGGTTTTCAAGATAGTCGCTGCCTGGGATGCTGAATTTGCTTCAACCAGGAGCGTGCCATTGCGAGTTATAATACAGGAGTTTACTGCACCAGCAATTTTATTCAGACCCTTTTGGATAGTGAATGGACTAATCGTACTGAACTTCCTTTCTTCCTCTGTTCTGCTGATAACTAATAGCGAGGAACATAAACTCGACTACTTCCTTCACAAGTACTTTCATGTTTTTTTTTGTCAATAGCGATAAGTTCCTCCTCTATTACAAATATCTCCGATGACATGCTCACATCCTTGGCACCACTCCAGCTTAGGTGAGAGTCCTGGCCTGGACCTTGCTCACCTTAGGGTCTCACCTCCCAATACCTAGATAGAGGGACCCAATCATTTCAGGAGAGTAACAGCTCATATAATGGTGCCTACCCGGGACTGACCTTTATCAGCGGATACGAACACAGTCCTACATGATACTCAGGGGCTGGGAGTTACGCATTACCTAGTCACCCCTTGCGACTCCCCTCCAGCGTCCCGCGCAGCGGTTTCCGTCAGACTGGGTTCAGGTAGGTAAATTGACGTTGGTCAACACGCTTGTGGACCACAGTTAATTGGGTGTTTGACATCAGCATTCTCACCTCTTAGAGGAACCCAATCGAGAGTGTGGCTCGGGATCCCGGGAGCGCCAATTCCGTACCTACCGCAGAAGGCCCCTGGGGGGATTACGCAGAGTGTTGAATTCCTACAAAGGCGTTCAATTTCCTCATTTAAGGAAACGTTTATGTAATGTATGTATCCGTCGAGATTATGGTAGGCTCTCCATTAGATGATAAAAGTGTTCTGCTATGTTGGGTTAGGACGGACAATGACAGTACTAGTTAGCTGGTGCAATGTCTACTTAGTCTAGGTTATGATAGACTGTCCAATTACATGATAAAAGTGTTCTGCTATGTTGGGTTAGGACGGACAATGACAGTACTAGTTAGCTGGTGCAATGTCTACTTAGTCTAGGTTATGATAGGCTCTCCAATTACATGATAACGGTGTTCTGCTATGTTGGGTTAGGACGGACAATGACAGTACTAGTTAGCTGGTGCAATGTCTACTTAGTCTAGGTTATGATAGGCTCTCCAATTACATGATAAAGGTGTTCTGCTATGTTGGGTTAGGACGGACAATGACAGTACTAGTTAGCTGGTGCAATGTCTACTTAGTCTAGGTTATGATAGACTCTCCAATTACATGATAAAAGTGTTCTGCTATGTTGGGTTAGGACGGACAATGACAGTACTAGTTAGCTGGTGCAATGTCTACTTAGGCTAGGTTATGATAGGCTCTCCAATTAGATGATAAAAGTGTTTTGCTATGTTGGGTTAGGACGGACAATGACAGTACTAGTTAGCTGGTGAAATGTCTACTTAGTCCAGGTTATGATAGGCTCTCCAATTAGATGATAAAAGTGTTCTGCTATGTTGGGTTAGGATGGACAATGACAGTACTAGTTAGCTGGTGCAATGTCTACTTAGTCTAGGTTATGATAGGCTCTCAAATTAGATGATAAAAGTGTTCTGCTATGTTGGGTTAGGACGGACAATGACAGTACTAGTTAGCTGGTGCAATGTCTACTTAGGCTACGTTATGATAGGCTCTCCAATTAGATGATAAAAGTGTTCTGCTAGGTTATGATAGGCTCTCCAATTACATGATAAAAGTGTTATGCTAGGTTATGATAGGCTCTCCAATTACATGAGAAAAGTGTTCTGCTAGGTTATGATAGGCTCTCCAATTACATGATAAAAGTGTTATGCTAGGTTATGATAGGCTCTCCAATTACATGAGAAAAGTGTTCTGCTAGGTTATGATAGGCTCTCCAATTACATGATAAAAGTGTTATGCTAGGTTATGATAGGCTCTCCAATTAGATGATAAAAGTGTTTTGCTATGTTGGGTTAGGACGGACAATGACAGTACTAGTTAGTTGGTGCAATGGCTGCTTAGTCTAGGATATGATACTCTCCAATTAGATGATAAAAGTGTTGTGTTATGTTGGGTTAGGACGGACAATGACAGTACTAGTTAGCTGGTTCAATGGCTACTTAGTCTAGGATATGATAGACTCTCCAATTAGATGATAAAAGTGTTGTGTTATGTTGGGTTAGGACGGACAATGACAGTACTAGTTAGTTGGTGCAATGGCTACTTAGTCTAGGCTATGATAGACTCTCCAATTAGATGATAAAAGTGTTGTGTTATGTTGGGTTAGGACGGACAATAACAGTACTAGTTAGCTGGTTCAATGGCTACTTAGTCTAGGATATGATAGACTCTCCAATTAGATGATAAAAGTGTTGTGTTATGTTGGGTTAGGACGGACAATGACAGTACTAGTTAGCTGGTTCAATGGCTACTTAGTCAAGGATATGATAGGCTTTCCATTAGATGATAAAAGTGTTCTGCTATTTTGGGTTAGGACGGACAATGACAGTACTAGTTAGCTGGTTCAATGGCTACTTAGTCTAGGTTATGATAGGCTTTCCATTAGATGATAAAGGTGTTCTGCTATGTTGGGTTAGGACGGACAATGACAGTAGTAGTTAGCTGGTTCAATGGCTACTTAGTCTAGGATATGATAGGCTTTCCATTAGATGATAAAAATGTTTTGCTATGTTGGGTTAGGACGGACAATGACCAGACTAGTTAGTTGGTGCAATGGCTACTTAGTCTAGGATATGATAGACTCACCAATTAGATGATAAAAGTGTTGTGTTATGTTGGGTTAGGACGGACAATGACAGTACTAGTTAGCTGGTTCAATGGCTACTTAGTCTAGGATATGATAGGCTTTCCATTAGATGATAAAAGTGTTCTGCTATGTTGGGTTAGGACGGACAATGACAGTACTAGTTAGCTGGTGCAATGGCTACTTAGTCTAGGTTATGATAGACTCTCCAATTAGATAATAAAAGTGTTCTGTTATGTTAGATTAGGACGGACAATGACAGTACTAGTTAGCTGGTGCGATGGCTACTTAGTCTAGGTTATGATAGGCTCTCCAATTAGATGATAAAAGTGTTTTGCTATGTTGGGTTAGGACGGACAATGCCCAGACTAGTTAGTTGGTGCAATGGCTACTTAGTCTAGGATATGATAGACTCTCCAATTAGATGATAAAAGTGTTGTGTTATGTTGGGTTAGGGCGGACAATGACAGTACTAGTTAGCTGGTGCAATGGCTACTTAGTCTACGATATGATAGACTCTCCAATTAGATGATAAAAGTGTTGTGTTATGTTGGGTTAGGGCGGACAATGACAGTACCAGTTAGCTGGTGCAATGGCTACTTAGTCTAGGATATGATAGACTCTCCAATTAGATGATAAAAGTGTTGTGTTATGTTGGGTTAGGGCGGACAATGACAGTACTAGTTAGCTGGTGCAATGGCTACTTAGTCTAGGTTATGATAGACTCTCCAATTAGATGATAAAAGTGTTGTGTTATGTTGGGTTAGGGCGGACAATGACAGTAGTAGTTAGCTGGTTCAATGGCTACTTAGTCTAGGATATGATAGGCTTTCCATTAGATGATAAAAGTGTTCTGTTATGTTGGGTTAGGACGGACAATGGCAGTACTAGTTAGCTGGTGCAATGGCTACTTAGTCTAGGCTATGATAGACTCTCCAATTAGATGATAAAAGTGTTCTGTTATGTTGGGTTAGAACGGACAATGACAGTACTAGTTAGCTGGTGCAATGCTACTTAGGCTAGGTTATGACAGGTTGGAATAGATAATTAGGTGGTGGTATAGCTAGTATTTTTCAAGTTATGGCACGATAGAATAGATGATGAGAGGACTGCTGTCTAATATGGTTAGGTTAGAATGCCTAACGTCAGGTCAGGATGGTAATAATTTGTTTAGATGATGAGAGGTCATAATAGACAATGAGGCAATAGGCTAGCTTAGGTTAGGCTTGCATACGTATTGTCTTAGTTATGAATGATTGGTTTGTTTAAGTTGTCTTATGAATAGACCGCTCACATTTGGTTACGTTTTATTGATACGTTGCGTTATATTTTGTTACGTTTTGTTGATACGTTGGGTTACGTTTAGTTGATACGTGGGGTTACGTTTTGGTTAGGATGGGTAATGATAGAATGGATAATCGCCCGATGTTCCAGAGTAGCTAAGACAGTGACAGGTTAGGATGTTTGATGTCTGCTTAGTTTAGACTACTTTTACACACCCTGAAACTGTAAACCGATACACAGTTTGTCTCTCCCGGTCTTACACAATAACTGTTTAACATATAAAAGTTTATAAAAGTATTTTAACATTGGAAAATAAGTGTTTTTTAAAGAATTAAAAATGAATGAACAAATACATCAAGTCCTGAAATTAGACTTGATTTACTCAAGATTAGCTAAAATAACTGTAACAATAACTGAATCACCTATGAAATTACACGGAATACCAGTGTTAATACATGTATTAGCTGTGAAACTAAGTTAAATGCTCGTGATAATGCCTGAATTAAGGGCTAATTTACCCGTGATAATACCTTAATTACCCACTAAATACAAGTGATACTAGTTAAACTACCTACTAAATTACACCTAAGTATCGGTGATAATACCTGAATTACCTTTGGAATTACTCCCATCCCAATTCCTGTAATAATGTCTAAATTTGTCATGAATTTCCCCTGAATATGTTCCAAAAACTCTTAAAAGCTTGTGACAATACCTTATTCATATACTAAAATACCTTGACGCAGACTGAAATACTCCTAGCAGTACCTTTGAAAATGTCTGAAAAAATGTTAAAATACTTTGAAACAAGTATGTAAAATACCTTTGAGATGTTCTAGACCTTTACTGTACCAATACCATGAAAACAGCTGCTCTAGATTCTAAAAATACCTTTGATACAGCTCAAATTCTACTGCCCCATGTACCAGAATGTTCTAAGACCCTGTGTCAATATCTGAAATGCTCTAAAACGATAAAAAAAAAATACCTATTTCTGTGTCTAAAAATGTCCTCTAGCTCGTAAGAGGATGCCAAATGTCTGTTCCACTACATCAAAAAAAAATCGGGAAACCTGTAAAGTAAGCTAAACGTGTGCCCAAAAGTGGTTTCTAAGTGCCTTCCGAGATAACTATAGCTATATCTGTATTCTAAAAACCTCTTAAACTATCCCCACCCTTATGGAGAGCATCCCTAAATGCCTCCAGTCTCTGTCTTCCCTAGCATCTCTCCTTGTGTCTTTCCATATATACACATTCTCTAGTCCTCTACACCCGCCTGCTCAGCATCTCGCGTTTCCTTCCTCTCCCACATAAACGGATATTCTACCCTTCAATCGCCGTCAAGCATAGCATCTCTCCTGTATTCCCTATCTCTTCTATATAAAGGCATAATCTGCGCTTCAGTCCATGTCCTCCCTAGCAGCTCTCCCATATAAAAGTATTTTGGTTCAAAATTTGTGCCAGAATCACTCTTTCTTACCTACTATTCGAATTAATCAATACTTTGCCATTATTTTTAAGGTCCGGTCGAGTTTCATTGTTTCTCGCGATATCATAGAAGGAGAATGAAATTTAAAGTCAGCGTATATCGTCCAGTTCGTAAACATTTCACTATCGCTGTCCCCTTTTATTTATAATGAAATGTGCAATGCAGCTATTTCTGCAAACGTTTATCCGGATTAAAACAAACTAGATAGGAAAATAAACTTTCCTTAACAACAATTCGTATACCAACTAATAAGCAAAAGAGGGTAGAGAATGTCATTGAATGTAAGACATCAGACCTTTTAAGTGACGTTCATAGTCTGCGAAAATGTACTGAGCTCACTAGAGCATTATCGGGATTGTATTTATCACTTTCTTTTACATGTCGTCCTCCGTGGACTGGTGGTACCGTGCTAGCCTCTAGTTCCCAGGTTTTCGGGCGTAAAACTCCTTAGCACGGCTTCCTTCGGAAGCGAAGTAAAGCCGGTGGTCCCCTGTCGTAGATTTACGGCACGTAAAAGAACCTCAAGCCTGATAAAGAGGCCTCTGAGCAAAATTACCGGTGTTTCACGCCCAATATAGAATGGGACGCTAAGAACCATAGTAGTTAAAGAGCGTCCATAAATAAAACTCAATTTAATTTAACTTAACTTTCTTTACACCGAGAGATCCACACCTGTCTTAGTTTATCATGTCTGGGGAACCTGTGCTACATGACTTCAGATGTTTTTGTTACTATATTATATCACTGTGCTACAACACAATTAACTTTGTGTCTCGAAAAGTTGATTACTTTTAAATTGAAATTGATTTCAATTTATGGATGCTCTTTAACTGGCATGGTTCTTGGAGTCCTTGGGAACTAGAGGCTACACAAACATACATACAAGATACCACTGGATTTGCACTTCAGCTTGCAACTAAACCTAATTGGTTCACAATCAGTAAGTGTTTTATGAGTGAGTACCAGAAACAGTATTGTTTTGTGGTGGGTGCATGCAATACAATTGCATCAGATTCAGTTCACTCTCACAGTTAACATTAACGTAATATATAGGATATTTATTGGTCAAGTATGAAACAAAAAATATTATTTGATACCTTTTGTAGAACTTTAAATAATATTTTAAGACGGTAAACACAAATAGAAAATGATTTAAATAGGAATGAAGGAATGAACTGGCATCCTGCTCCACACCAATTGTAATAGTAGTGTGTTGATTGTAATACAATAATGTGACGTTAGCAGAACATGTAACACTCAGTGTGCATAATTTTAGAGTAGCATACAGAAATGTAAAATCAAGGTAGAGGCAGCCTAATTGAGGCATACTGCCATGATGGAGCAGTATGACGTCAGCTGCATGGGAGTGAAAATCGCGGGAATCGGGAGGAGACCCCCTGGGTACGCCTATGTAGTGTCTTGCGGTGCATTTTTTCCTTGAAGGTGAACGCAAAGTATTGTACGAGCAACATCACGATCAGACCCACATCCTTGGAGGAGAAAGTGAGAGTTAAAGAGTTAGGCAGATACAAATTTAAACCTAAGTAAGAAAAAACCGTGTATACGAGGAAACGTAATATGCAAATACCGCGAATCTGCTCTTAGTGTATCCCTGTTGAAAATGCTTATAAAAGCAAAATGAAAACAAATAAATTACCTTAAGAGTGAGTTTAGAAGTGGATGTGATCCCTTCAATATCTGGTGCCCACCTGCCCGCCCTTTATAGGTGTTTTACTTTTGTAGGCAAATCGCTTTATGAACATAACAAACCTAACCATGTTTTCGCAAAAGCACATGCAAACTGGGAACTGCCAACCTAAATAAAAAAGTGAAATCCGTTAAAAAAAAAGCAATGCGCTGCTATTACTGCTATTTCTTGTTCTTCGTTATTGTTTCCGCTGAAAAAAAAACGCAGCGCATTCATATTCAGAGTGCGTAATACGAGCAAAAGACTATCCAACAAATTTGTAATTTTTTTATTGTTTTTCTGAACGTATGTTATATTAAAATGCTATTTCCATTAAAAGTGTAATAAAGAAGTGCCATTACCGTTAAAGTAGTAGATAGTGAACCTAAGTTTATATTAAAAAACCTAACTTAACCTTCCGTGAATTCAGAAACCTATTGTCCATTCCAAACCAGAGTTCCCTCTGATGTAAACAGAAGCACGTGCTTCGGCTTGTCACGAACCCAAGAATATACTCTTACGCCAACGTAAATAGCTCCTTAATACATGTATTGTATTACGAAATATTAGAGCAGGAAAGGTATAGAACTGCACATTTTATTGCGGTTATCATAAGAACTCGTCGTTAAATATAATGGATATATACTAGCTGTTAAGAGATTACAAAATATGACTTTCGCCTGCTATTGCGCTAACGCCGAGAGCATCTTGGTTGTTAATACCAACCGTATAAACGACTGCCAATCTCATACATGCACAAGAAATGCAGCAATGAATTCCCAGAGGTGCTATCTGAGTACCGAATAAACACTTTGCGTAACACAGGATATATGATAAGCGAATAGTCCTTCATAATACACTAATACACAGCTCAGCTCAGGTCAAATCTTGTGATTTAGTCAGTTGGTATTTGAGCTCATATGGTAGAGGAAGGTGCGTGTAGTGCGAATAAACTGGTCAAACACAGAAGCGGGAAACAGTTAAAAAGTGGCTAAAAACAAACAATACTTCATAATTCAACTTGGAATACAAACAGACATAATACAACATAGAAGAGGATAAAGTTTTAAGTGCGACAATGCTATGGAATTGTGGATAAGCTTGTCATTATTTTGGAGAGTAGTTCCGATTCCGATATGTCAGCTGAGTTACCTTCGGAGAATTCGGATTTGGGTGTTGCACTTTTGCCCGAGGATTGTGATTAACGTAAGTGTTCATTGCCGCATACTTATAAAATCGATTGTTACCTCAGGTTGCATTTTGAACCATGATTCTCACGCCTTTTTATAGATTAAATAGTGTTCAACAAGCACGTGGGAGGGGAACAAGCAGCCATTATGGGCGGGGATTGCGAACTACTTTCGCGCGGATAATACAAAGCGTTTGTTTTCAGTGAAAGGCACTCTGGTTTGGAATAGATAATAAGTTTATACAAAAAAAAAACCTAACCTAAACCTAACCTTCCGTGAATTTCAGAATCCTAAGCTTATATAAAAAAAAGCCTAACCTTCCGTGAATTCAGAAACCTAAGTTTATATAAAAAAAAAAGCCTAACCTAAACCTAACCTTCCGTGAATTCAGAAACCTAAGCTTATATAAAAAAAAACCTAACCTAAGACTAACCTTCCGTGAGTTCAGAAACCTAAGCTTATACAAAAACAACTAACCTAAGGCTTATATAAAAAAAACTAACCTAAGGCTAACCTTCCGTGAATTCAGAAACCTAAGCTTATACAAAAAAAAAGCTAACCTAAACCTAACCTTCCTTGAATTCGGAAACCTAACCTTATATAAAAAAAAAAAAGAACCTAACCTAAGACTAACGTTCCGTGAATTCAGAAATCTAAGCTTATATAAAAAAAGAACCTAACCTAAGACTAACCTTCCGTGAATTCAGAAACCTAAGCTTATATAAAAAAAGAACCTAACTTAAGACGAACCTTCCGTGAATTCAGAAACCTAAGCTTATATAAAAAAAGCTAACCTAAACCTAAGCTTATATAAAAAAAGAACCTAACCTAAGACTAACGTTCCGTGAATTCAGAAACCTAAGCTTATATAAAAAAAAAGAACCTAACTTAAGACTAACGTTCCGTGAATTCAGAAACCTAAGCTTATATAAAAAAAGATCCTAACCTAAGATTAACCTTCCGTGAATTCAGAAACCAAAGTTATATAAAAAAAAAGAACCTAACTTAAGACGAACCTTCCGTGAATTCAGAAACCTAAGCTTATATCAAAACACCTAAACCTAACCTTCTGTGAATTCAGAAACCTAAGCTTATATATAAAAAAATCTAACCTAAACCTAACCTTCCGTGAATTCAGAAACCTAAGCGTATATAAAAAAAAAACCTAACCTAAGGCTAACCTTCCGTCAATTCAGAAACCTAACCTTCCGTGAATTCAGAAACCTATGCTTATATAAAAAAAATGAAGCTAACCTAATCCTGACCTTCCGTAAATTCAGAAACCTAAGCTTGTATAAAAAAAAAAACCTAACCTTCCGTGAATTCAAAAATCTAAGCTTATATAAAAAAAAACAGTAAACTGAAGATTTGTTACTTGCTACTGTCACCGTCCATTTTGTTGCTCTGAATCTCAGCGTAAGGTCACTCACAATTACGCTACACTTTGCTGCATTTTCTAGCCCCATTCTGCTAAATTTCTCTTCTCCACTAATTTTTCCTTTATTCATTTGGCAGAACTACATCAAAATATCACCAAATTTGCCTACGTGGTGGGTGGGAGCATGTTCTATTAACCAAGACAACATCTATTATGAATTGAGTAGTCCATAAGTATTAATATCTTAGAACCTTGTTTATGTATACAGAATTTTGTCCCTTGTTCTGAAATGTTTGAAACTATGAGGCAGTTTATTTTAAAATGCGATAATTCAGTGCCGTGACTCCTATTTGCTAAGATGACTGCACGCAGCTCCTTATTGATGTACCAACAACACAACTGAGTACACAATGGGTCTGCATCTTCGTCGATAAAAACGGACATGGAGAATACTTTGACAGTTACGGGATAGGCCCCCTTTCGTCCCATTTTTTTCGGTTCTTAAATTCAATCTGCCGGACAAAATGGTCCACTAACGCCAGAAGGCTACAAGGTTATGACAGCACCACGTCATAGACTATCTCTCCCAGCGCTGCTCCGGCCTACCTCTGCATACCTTCTTTTTCAAATTTCGCGCCAATGCTTATTCTCAAAACCTACGAACACGTGTGCTGCGCAAAGTGCTCTGATATCCACCAGACCTGCCAACCTTTGCAGGTAAGTGCTCGTGTACCATATCGTCACTCTCCGTATCGCTTATTCGTATCGCATTTTCATCCCCTCTCTTTTATGTGTTTTCCGAACACGCTCCTGCTCATATAAAAGCCCATCGTCCAGCCAACGCTCGCCTTAGTCAGCATGCACGTCGCACAGGCAGACACGCCGCCCAGGTTAGTAATACTTGCATGTGTTACGTTCTATTTTTGTTGTGCGTCACACTCATTCGTTTCGTGTATCTCTTGTTTCAGTGGCACAGGATTTCAAACTCCAACATCCACAAAGATCGCAGACACAAGGAAGCTTCGCATCAGCACAGTTGTGGTCCCTCTGTCAGACGCCTACTTTCTCAATCCACAACAAACCAAGTTCGTGTGTGTGGGTTTTCCCCCCAGTCCCCGTACCATGTCAACATCACCATTGTAAAGTGTGGACAGCGCAGCGCAGTGGCCCTGGGTTCCTCGGAGTGGCACAAACTCGTCGAAGCCATTCCCATCATTCCATCATTCACAAACGCTTGAACGACCGACAGGGCCGTCTACAGAAACATCAAATCTGCGACAGCGTTACCACTCTGTTCAAAAACGTGTTTGGAAAGCTGAAAATCATCTTTGCACACCTGCAAGGCGGATCCGTCACCCTTAACCACGAAGAGTTCAACATGTTGGAGAGCCTGCAGCAAATCATTACCGACGTCATGTATCACAAAAAGAAAGAAAAAACGGACTTTCAAAATCAAATCATGGCATTTCACAAGTACATGCTTCACAACCATGCCGCAAATGTTCCCTTCCATAACATAAACTTCACCCATTTCACCAAGTACATACTTCACAACCATGCCGCAAATGTTCCATTCCATAACATAAACTTCACCCATTTCACCAAGTACATACTTCACAACCATGCCTCAAATGTTCCCTTCCATAACATAAACTTCACCCATTTCACCAAGTACATACTTCACAACCATGCCGCAAATGTTCCCTTCCATAACATAAACTTCACCCATTTCACCAAGTACTTACTTCACAACCATGCCGCAAATGTTCCCTTCCATAACATAAACTTCACCCATTTCACCAAGTACATACTTCACAACCATGCCGCAAATGTTCCCTTCCATAACATAAACTTCACCCATTTCACCAAGTACATACTTCACAACCATGCCGCAAATGTTCCCTTCCATAACATAAACTTCACCCATTTCACCAAGTACATACTTCACAACCATGCCGCAAATGTTCCCTTCCATAACATAAACTTCACCCATTTCACCAAGTACATGCTTCACAACCATGCCGCAAATGTTCCCTTCCATAACATAAACTTCACCCATTTCACCAAGTACATATGCTCCGCCAATTTTAGAACCTTCCTCAAGGTACATTTTCTCAAAACTCCATCACACAATATGAACCCTAGTGCGCATGCATCTCTACCCGTGTTTCACTCCTCCCGCACACAGTTTCCTCTCGGTATCGCACGTTCTCTTACAGCATGGGATACAAAAATTACCTATCTGTGTACTGCTAAGCAACTAAGGTGTTTACCAAGTGGATGGCCATACTCAAAAATACTCCTTATGCACTCCGTTTTGTCGATGACACCTACCACAGCAAAGCTATTTCCATCAAAGTTCACAGCTGCGAGAACAAAATTTATTTTGTGTTTTCCAACAACAACTTCAACGATATCCAGTTCAAATCCAATTCGTTGCCTTCTACCCACACCCATAAAACACGTGAGAGTGATGAACAACAGCAACAATAGTTCCAATGTGTTGCCACAAAGGGATTATACATCATTTTCTACGAACAACAGTACATTTCCATAGCTAAAATGCAGGAAATGATAAACCAAGAACGCATGTGCTTCGGTAGATGCCTAATGGTCAATTTGAGCAACGTCCCACCCTACATTCTGCCCGATCATATACACGGCGATTGGCTGTTCAGCGTCAACGAACAGAGTTATCGTTCAAAATGAAGACGATAACAACTCCATATTCCAACAATAAAGCAACGTCTGGTGGTAAAACTCAACGGACTTTTCACACTAGCGTTCTTTCCCACGGATGTGCTACTTCCTGTGTGCAGCATAATCAACGCTTCCGGCGCATGTGATCATCAACGGATGTACTCCTTCCTTCCTGTGCAATTCACGCTTCCGGCGGATGTGGTTTCCTGCGGTTATGCTTATCCGCTTCCCAGGGATGTACTCCTTCCTGCGTATGCAATTAACTTAGGGCGGATGTGGGGCAACGGACTTTCCCGCTCCAGTGTTTTTCCCCATATATATTCACTCCAATGCTTACCCCTCACACAGTGCAGATCTAACGTCCAAGAATTCCAGACGTTTCGTGCCCAGCTCACCGCTGCTCCTGCTGTAACGGCAAGTGCTCAATCCTCGTAGCACGAACCTTTGCTTCACGTTCACTATTATCAAGATCTCTCCAAACTTCGCCAGCAAATACAAGATTTTAACTGGAAGTACAACAGAACTCGCTCATGACTTGCGAGTGCACCTCAAGTTTCTAGAAAATCAAAGGTGCATTCAAGTTCTCCTGCTTCAAAACGCAAACGTCATCTTCTAAAGTTATCTTCCTGTCGACGTAGACACCGTGTGGGATCAGCTTCACCTTCAACACATTTGCGCACCATACCGTCGATGCAGACGCCACTACAACCTACCTTCTCAAAGAACCCACTTTGACGGACCAACACCGTTCCTTAAAAACTGTCACTGGTGTGTCAAAAGCGAAGCATGAGCGCAAACGCCCTCGTTCGTCAACTAGATGAGCTCTCCAAGAACACCGACATTCTCTGCGTTGCTCCTCTGCAAGAAAACGTTACTATACACGGTTCTAGCAGTCAGATCACTCCCCACCAGATACGGCACAAGAACCGTTGTCAAAATCGACGAAGATATAGAAGTCTTTCTACCTGCAAGATACGGAAAGGTTACTCCAGAGCTCATTCAACAACTCGACACTCCAAGTTCACCATAACCTACCAAGGTGTAGAACAACTTTCCAAAGGATTCAGAAAATATCTCGTCAAGTTCGCACCAAAATGAGCTGCGAAACCGAACCCATCCACATTGGAAACAACCTCCTCCTCTTTCTACCCTAACTCTCCGCCTATGGAGAATATTCTCATTACCCTCCACTCAAATCTGCTTCTTTGGCAATCAAAAACAAATCATCGTCAAACTTTCCTCCAACAAAGCCCAGGCCAACCCGTCAAGTGCCGCTCTAATGCGCAGCAGATGCTCAACTCCCCGTCTTCCTCTGTCACAACAAAACACCTAATCTCAACATAAACGTCACATCCAACGGGTGCTACCTGAGTAATAACTCAGACCATAAAGAAACGATGTCGACGATTCTATTGGCTGTGTCTGCAAAGCGACGTGGAAGGGTTGCTGTCATTATTGCAACATCCGCTTGGCGTGTCGTGGGCCGTTGTCCCGAAGTCAGGGGCAAATGCGACGATATGATGTCCGGGCAGCAACGGGTAACTAGGAAAAACCGGATAAAGGCACGGTATGACCGTCTGGCGAACAGTGCCGGATTCCAGGAGTCTGATCTCCTATGACTCAATCGCCCCACGAGGACTAGGGGGAAGTCGCCGAAGCAGCAACGATCCTGGAACGTGCAAGTGATACACTTTATCAATGATGTCGCAAACCGCGTCAATACTGTGATGATGAGATGCGGTTTAAGGGCGCTAAACAGCTAAGGTCATCTGCGCCCTTACAAAGTATAAAATTTCAAATACAAAAATAAAATACGGATAAAAACCGCATAGACAAAAACAAAATAAAACAAGCCATGAAATTTTAAAACCAGCACAAAAAACGGGGTAAACAAAGCAATAAAAGAGTAAAATGACGTGTCAAGAACTGTAGAATGCATGGGACATGAGCGCCATATGTCCACTGGGGAGAGAGCCCCATTAAAAAGGACAATAAAATCATACAGCTAAGACGCTCAGCGCATCAAATGCGTCGGCTAAAACCAATGTCACTGATAAAACGGAAAAGACATTCTAAAGCATGCGCGTCGTCTGCCAAACCGTTGGCTATGCCAACAGGCAGACACACACGAACGCGCAATGGAGCTAAAACTTGACACTCTGTTAAAAGGTGACGCACCGTTAAGGTCGCATCACACCGTTCACACAGTGGTGCGGGGTCTCTATGACTAAAAAGGCGATGTCCGATTCGTAGACGAGCTAAAATTACCTCTTCCCGACGAGAAGAGCGAGAAGACGTACTCCAGACTAACGGGAGAGGCTTAACCTCCCGGAATTTGTTCCCCCGGAGGGCCGTCCACTCATCGCGCCAAAGCGAGAAGATGCGGTGGCGTAAAATAACACAAATCTGACAAGGGAACACTGAGGTAAAAAATCTGGGGGATAAAATCGCCGATTTGGAAGTGGCGTCGGCAGACTCGTTCCCTGAGATGCACACATAACCTGGTATCCACACGAAGGACACGCTGATGCCAGAAGCACCAAGCGAGTGGAGCAGGTCATGAATGCGCTGTACGAGCGGGCGGTAAGTGTACAGCGCGCGAATACTTTGAAGAGCACTTAGGGAGTCTGAACAAATTAAACAGTGCTATAAGTCGTGCTTCTGGACGTATTAAAGTAACTGATAAATACTACAACGTTCGGCGGTAAAAATCGCACATTACCCAGGTAAACGAAAGGTAAAACTACGTTGATCAACAACAAAGGCACACCCTACTCTAACATCAGTCTTAGACCCATCAGTATATATAAAATGAAAGTCGCCAAATTGCGCCTGAAGTTCTAAAAACGCAGATCTAAGGACTGAAGAAGGGGTCTCATTCTTTGGCATCGACGTAAACCCAAGGTGACAGTGGGCCTCAGCACGCAACCATGGAGGTAAACGCGTTTCCCCCCTGGGAAGGGTCGGCGCTGGCGTAACGTCCGGATGCCGAAGAAGCTGTCGAAATCAAACCCCTGGAGGGAGCAATGCAGAGGAGCTAATTAAATATTGCCGATCAAGCGAATCCTCAAAAACTAACTCGAAGGACGGGTGGTCAGGCAAGCTTGAGAGTCGACATGCATAGCTGCACAAAAGCATCTCACGCCTGAAGGACAGCGGGGGTTCTGCAGCTTCAGCATACAGACTGGGAACGGCTGGTTGGAAAGGCTCTTGTAGCGACTCTTATGTCACGTAGGTGAATGGCATTAACGCGATGTAATACAGATGTACGTGCAGATGAATAGACAATACACCGGTAATCAAGCTTGGACCGGACCAAACAGCGATAAAGACGCAGAAGTATGATCCGATTAGCTCCCCGGATGTACCACTTAAAACAAGTAAAAGATTAAGAGAACGGCCACACTTTGCTTTTAAAAACGAAATGTGCGAAGTCCAGCTCAGCTTTCTATCAAAGATCAACTCCAAAAATTTCACTTCGTCCGCAAATGGAAGGACCTCCGGCCCAAGATGGACAGAGGGAGGAGGGAAAGCCTTCCGGGGCCAGAAATTGATACAAACGGATTTCTCGGCGGTGAAGTTAAAGCCGTTGGCGTTACTCCAGGCGTAGAGACGGTCGATACAGCTCTGGAGACGGCGTTCGAGCAGACAGGTCCGCCGTGAGCTGCAATAAATGGCAAAATCGTCAACGAAAAGGGACGATGAAATGCCAGGTGGAATAAAATCAACAATGGGGTTGATAGCAATCGCAAAAAGTGTGACACTGAGTACAGAGCCCTGCGGTACTCCGTTCTCTTGAATAAAACGACTAGATAAAACCGAGCCCACACGTACACGAAAGACGCGGTCCGTCATAAACTCCCGAAGAAATATGGGAAGACGACCGCGGATATTCCATGCGTGCAATGTACGTAAAATGCCGCCCCTCCAACAAGTGTCGTAAGCTTTCTCCAGGTCAAAAAACACAGCCACTGTTTGACACTTTCTAAGAAATCCGTTCATAATATGCGTCGACAGACACCAGATGGTCGACGGTAGAGCGATGGCGACGAAATCCGCACTGAGCGTTCGCTGGAAGTTTCTGAGACTCAAGCCATGTTAACCGCCCGTTGATCATGCGCTCCATCACCTTGCAAAGGAAACTGGTGAGGGAGATAGGGCGGTAGCTGGAAGGTATTTGGCGATCCTTCCCAGGCTTAAGTATAGGGACAATGGTGGCTTCGCGCCAAACGGAAGGAAAAAAGCCGTCTTGCCAAATACGGTTATAGACCTGTAAGAGAAAGAGTTTACTGTCTGCTGAAAGGTGCTTTAACATCAGGACATGTATGCCATCCGGGCCAGGAGCGGAGTGCCTAGAGCAATGAAGAGCGTGCTCCAGTTCCCGCATTGTGAAAAGTTCATTATAACACTCCTTATTTGCAGACCAAATATTATAGGTCTCGGAATCCAGCCGGTCCTTCAGTGTGCGAATCCGATGGAATAATGGTAGAACTGGAAACCGCCTCAAAGGCAGCACCCAGAGTGTTAGCAATGGCAGCCGGACCCACTATGGTGGCATTGGAAACCTGAAGGCCAGACACAGTACAATGCGACACTTTACCGGAGAAGCGATTAAAAGACTCGACAAAACGAGTCCACGACGTCTTCTTGCTATCCTGAATAATACGATGAGCCCTGGCGCGCGATTGTTTAAAAGTAACCAAATTATCAAGTGTAGGGTGTCGCCGAAACACCCTAAGCGAAGTTCTACGGGCACGAACGGCGTCCTGACAGTCCTCGTTCTACCATAGAACAGGAATACGCCAAGAGTGAGGACGAACGGAGAATTGTGCGTTCGGCGATAGATAACATCGTAGAGGTAAGGTGCTGCACCATTTGGTTAACGTCAGTGAAGGGCTGGTCCTAAAAACACACGAGGCTGGAATACAATCACCAGTCGGCCTTTCTGAATATCCAGGTCGGTATTCTGGAATGGTGGACGTGGTGAGACAAAAGAGAAACGATGCATCCTGAAGATGGGAGAGATGTACGCTCCCGAAACGTCGATGTCTCCACGTCACTTCACCTGGCTTGAAGCCCGAGAACGTCTAGAGCATGGAATTATATATTTACAATAAATTTTGAGACCTTATGCATGCATACATACATATATACATAGAGCGGTCCCTCAGCCATGTGGTCGGTAGTCGCGATGCGTGTTCCGCGCGCTATATTCAGTGTATCTGTTTATTATTCTCATTATTGATACTGATACCAAATTATTACTGATTATGATGATTATTACGATATATTGATCACCTATTGAACAAACATAATTACTTTTTATTTCATCAGTACTAACCTTTTCCACAGTTGGTGTTGTAAGTGGTGTCGTTCGGCAGATAAACATTCTTGGCACCTTCTGATGAAATTACCATTCACACGCATAAGTTCTTGTTGCGTAATTTCCCTAATTTCTGTTCTTATATTGTTTTTAAGATCGTCTATGGTGCGAGGATTATTCCTATAGACTCTATTTTTGAGAGTTCCCCACAGATAAAAGTCACACACAGTAAGATCCGGCCGTAACCCTTTAGAGACTATTCTGTCATCAAAAACATTCTTTATGACTTCCAAGGAAGCCTCACGCGGACGTAATTGATAGACAATTGTCACACTGTATGGGTTTAATTTCAACAGTTTCATAGACCTATATACTGAGGTTTTTGAAACACTGACTTGTTGTGCTCCGCGTCGTAAACATTTATTCGGAGAACGTTCAAATGCTTCGTCAATTTCTTCAAGTTTTTCTTCCGTTATAACCCTTCGTTTCTTTTTATTACTTATGACATTAAATTATCCCGTTCTCTTCACTTTATTTACTAGATATCTGTATTTCTACTCGGAACTGGAACACCAGGAAATTTATCGTGAAACTGCCTACACACCTGTCTACATGAGTCGGTTTTCACATATGTGTCATACACTAAAAGTCTTTGTTCAAGCGAAAATTTGAGTACCATTTCAGGGTTGTAATAATCCGATAATTCAATCGCACACAAATACACACGCGTCTATACACAAGAAGCAATAACAACTGAATGAAGCCCACTGCCACATGTCCAATAAGTGGAAGAGCCCGTTGCCTTGAGTTCATTCAGACATGTCGCACAAGACTGCCATGCAATTCTCGGCCAGAGCGCTGAGGGACCGCTCTATATATATAATACTAACATGTTATATTTAAATATTCTACTATAGTTATATCTTTAATTTTGGAATAATATTTTACATTCAGTTATTTGCATGCTATGTTGGCAGACTTCCCCCACAAGCTCTGCTAATCGCAGTACCTACACTTCCTTACTCATGCACATATAGCTGTTTAAGACCATACATTTAACTTTCTGGAAAGGTAACCTGTAGTCTGGTAGCTAAAATTAATAATGCTGGTGTTATCCTGCAGATTCAAAGCAAACCTACGTTATATCTGGGTATCGAAACAAAACCCATGCTACAAGAGATCACAAAACTTGAGTAATCAGTGTTAGTGACAAACATGTCCCACATTTCAGCTGTTATAAATATATAATTGTTGCATTATACCTACTGAAAGTTTGAAACAAATATTCTTTCTTATGTATGTCATAGAAAGTAGTAACCTTTATTTTCAAAATTGAGAATATGTCATATAAAGTGAGTATATCTAAATGTGTTTATTAAACACCATTGCCAAAAATAACAATTGCCATTACAGTGTTTTTCATCATGAATCACCCTTGTAGATTCACATTTTTCTTTAACTTCCTGGAAAAAAAATACTGAGATAGGGAAAACTGAAGTTGAAATAATAGATATTGATTTTAATACAATTTTCTATCACAACTTTAATTTTATTCCTAGTTACACAGATTAATAAACATGATCAGAGGACTTCATGAGGAGAGGATCCCACTTTTTAAAACAGTGCTATCAACTAAGTCCACTACTTTTCTTGCATAATTACATTTGTCAGTGCACTTTAAACAAAACATTGCCAGTTATTTTCAGATATCTGACAAGTATTTCAATCCAGAGAAAACTGTATTTGCAAGTGCCATGTCGGAGAACTCCCGCTAGTTAAACTACCAGATATGAGTAGATCAGCTCTGAAATTCCACCTTGTTGAGCGCCAGAGCCAATCACACAACCAGCAATAATCTTCATGGTAAAACCATTTTTGTCACTCCTATACTGATGCAATTCACATCCTTGGAAACATTTAACCCTTTTCCTTTGACTGCTTGCTTTATAACGGTATACCTGGGTTTCACTATAATAAACAGCCCCTCAGTTTACAATTCTATGTTGTTTGTAAAATGGAAAGTGGCTCGTGATATTTTTACTGCTGGTGTTTCTGATAAGAAGTTGATGTATTATTTTGCACAATGCAAAAACTCAATTAGTTTTATTCATGGTCACTCTTTACTGCTGTGGTCCTTAGCGTCCCATTCTATATTCAGCATGAAAGACCAGAAATTTTGCTCGGAGGCCTCTTTATCAGGCTTGAGGTTCTTTCACATGCCATGAATCTATAACACGGTACTACCGCTTTACTTCCCTTCAGGACGCCATGCTAAGAGTTTTTACGCCTGAAAAAATCCACCGCCCTCTGCCAGATTTGAACCAGAAGCTGGCATGGTAACCAATACACCACGGAGGACAAACACAATATGAGCTTAATGCTGATGAGTTGATGTCCAATAGTGAAAGTGATTCAGATAATGGTGATATTATAATGGACTTGCACACTGGTTCTCCACCACGAAAAAGGAAGTGTTTCAAAAACTTGCATGGAGATGCTGTCTACAGTTTTACTGTTCCACTGCAGATTCCCTAAGAAAGGAATCATTGTCTACAAGCAGCAGCATCCACACTGTTTTAATTAACAAAGATAGTGTCAGAATTGAACTGAGTTTTATTTATGGACGCTCTTTAATTGCTATGGTTCTTTGTGTCCAATTCTATATTGGGCATGAAAGACCAAAAATTTTGCTAGAGGCCTTTTTATCAGGCTTGAGGTTCTTTTATGTGCTGTAAACCTATGACACGGGACCACCAGCTTTACTTCCCTCCTGAAGGAAGCCGTGCCAAGGATACCAGAAAAGATCCATCATCCTCCGCCGGGTTTGAACCTGCGACCTTGGGAAGTAGAGGCTAGCAAGGTATCCTTGGCCTACATAGAACGACAAGATAATGCCAGGAAACAAGTGTCCGGTGTCAGGTTATTACTTGGGCAGTGTCTTGTATTCCATTCACCTCAATAAAGATCACAATCAAGACCTATGTGCATCAGGTGTGTTAAACAATATCATACTAGGTGTGCAAAATAAAGGTGTATAAAGAATTATATAGTACCTTTCTGAACCACATTGTTTCTGGCCTAAATTTTAAAACAATAAAACGATTTTTAATGCTAATGCAAGTTTCTTTGATTACAAAGCATCACTCTTTCATTGGCTATACTCCAATAAGCTTCAAATGCATTTTTATGGTGCATTTTTTTTAACATATTCTGAAAAAATTACTTATATCACAAAAAAAAATTTAGTATAATGTATTACACTTGATATAAAATATTTAAATAAAACTGTGTCAAATTTGTAACACTTACATTACTCATTTATTCAAAAAAGGAAGACATGCGAGCTAATTGCTCCCATCATCAGTTCCAGATCGACTGCTCCTCTTGGTAGCTTGGTTTGTCTCTGATGGTGGTTAGATGAACTTCTACATTACAGTGTCATCTGGCGGGATTTCAAAGTTTAAGACATGGTTCTTGTTTTTCCAGATATAGATGTTTTCACAGAATGCAAGTTCTGTTTTGCCTGGGATTTATTGAAGTAATCTGGGATCTCTGTTGATGCCATGTTGTTCCTTCCAAAAACTCTTGATTTTTCTTCCTGTTTTTTATTTATGTTTCTAATATGTTCTTTTGCTCTTGTTTTAATGCTTCATTTGGCTTTTCCAATGTAGATCCTTTAATTTGAAATTTAGTATATGTTTAATGGAGTAACTGTTTTTAGGGGCTAGATGATGATGTTTTTTTTTGAAGATTCTTTCGAATTTATAGAAAACTGATGGATGGTATGTGAATTACTTGAAAGTTCCATTTTCTTCTTTGTTTGAAATGGGTGTACTGATGTCTTTGGTTCTCTTTTTATTCTTTGTTCTGTTTACTTTCTTATTTATTTCTTTTTCAAATCCATTTGCTGTAGCTATATTTGTTATTTTTAGTTCCTGGTTGTATTCCTCTTTGCTCATGGGGACATTAACATACAATACTACTACTACAAATAGATATATTACCTGGGCCTTATGCTTTAAAAGTTTCCACTATTGCATCGATTAAACAGAGATATATTTATACAATTTTTCATAATAGCTAACTTTTGCTTAAAATGTTGTGCAATTTTACATCAGGTGGATGTGATTATCACCAGCCAGCTTCAGAAAACCCATCAGATTGGTTCATGTTACAATGAGGGTTAAATAACTGCATTTCTCCATTTAAAATGACTTTACTATAAAAAATATACAACTTCATTACACACCTGCAGTTATTTAAGCAAAACTGATAATTTGTAACATTAAAAAACTAATTCTACATATTCAAAAAACCTTTACCACTCAGTGTTTTGGTTACAATGCAATCATGTAAACCTCTTTATTGCAAACATTACATTAGTGTAGCTTTTAAGCCGCACGCATGCGCACACGCACCCGCACACATCCTTTTCTTTTTTAAATTGGAGAGCCGAATAAAGCTCTTATTGGAAAGGATTTGGCTTTTGTGATCATACACTTACATATTTTCTTTTCTTTAAATTGGAGAGCCAAGTAAACCTCTTACTGCAAACATTAGATTTGTGTGGCTATCTGCCCTCATAATTCAAACTGTGTGCTTTAAAATTTGATAACCGAGCAAAGCTCTCATTGGAATCACTATATTCATAAACCTTTTCACCAGCATAAAGCAAACTATGTTTTTCCTCTTGTAAACATTAAATTTGTGTGAATAACTCTCATTAATCAACATCTTGAAAAATCTGAGTAAAGCTCTTATTGGAATACATTTGTGAAATATTTTAACCTTAAGAATTAAATTGTGTTTTCAAATGTGATTGCCAAATAAAGCTTTTATTGCAAACATTACATTCATAAGATTTTTTATCCTCATGAATTTAAACACCTGTTTATAAACGTAATGCCAGAGTAATCCTATTATTTCAAATATTATGTGGCTTTTTACCTTCATGAAGCAAACCATGCCTTTTCAAATATGATAGCTTAGTAAATGTCTGACTGCAAACTTCAGATTTGTGTGGTTTTTTTCTCTCTCATGAATCAATCTGTGTGCTTTCAAATTCCGTTTTTGAGTAAAGCTTTTATTGCAAATATTACATTTATGTTGGTTTTTTACCCTCATGAATCAAGCTGTGTGTTTTCAAACTCCCTAGTCGAGTAAAATTCTTATTGCAGACATTGCATTTGTGTGGCTTTTTACCCTCATGAATCAAACTGTGTCTTTTTAAAGTTCCTAGCTGTGTAAAGCTCTTATTGCAAACATTGCATTTATGTGGTTTTTTCCCCTCGTGAATAAAACTGTGTGTTTTTAAGTGACACATCCAAATAAATCGCCTATTGCAAACATTACATCTGTGTGGCTCTTTGCCCTCATGAATAAGACTGTGTTTTTTCAAATCTGATAAATGAGCAAAGCTCTTACTGCAAACCTTACATTTGTGCGGCTTTTCTCCCTCATGAATCAAACAGTGTCTTTTCAAATCTGATAGCTGAGTATAGCTCTTACTGCAAACTTTACATTTATGTGGCCTTTTTCCCTCATGAATCAAACTGTGTGTTTTCAAATTCCCTTGTTGAGTAAAGCTTTTATTGCAAATATTACAATTGTGTGGTTTTTTACTCTCATGAATCAAGCTGTGTGTTTTCAAACTTCCTAACAGAGTAAAGCTCTTACTGCAAACTTTACATTGGTGTGGCTTTTTGCCCTCGTGAATCAAACAGTGTCTTTTCAAATCTGATAGCTGAGTAAAGCTCTTACTGCAAACTTTACATTCATGTGGCCTTTTTTCCTCGTGAATCAAACGGTGTGCTTTCAATCTTCCACGCAGGGTAAAGCTCTTATTGCAAATATTACATTTGTGTGCCTTTTTACCCTCATGAATCAGACTGTGCGTTTTCAATCTTACAAGCAGTGTAAAGCTCTTATTGCAAACATTACATTTGTGTGGTTTTTTGCCCGCATGAATTAAACTGTGTGTTTTCAAACTTCCTAGATGAGTGAAGCTTTTATTGCAAATATTACATTTGTGTGGTCTTTTACCCTCATGAATTAAACTGTGTGCTTTCAAATTCCCTAGCCGATTAAAGCTCTTATTGCAAACATTACATTTGTGCAGCTTTACATCCTCATGAATCAAACTGTGTTGTTTCAAATGCGATAGATGAGCAAAGCTCTTATTACAAACATTACATTCATGTGGTTTCTTACCTTCATGAATAAAACTGTGCGTTTTCAAATTCTCCAGCCGATTAAAGCTCTTATTGCAAGCTTTACATTTGTGCGGCTTTTTGCCTTCATGGATAAACCTATGTCTCTTCAATGTTTGTTGCAGAATGAAGCTCTTCTGGCAAATGTCACAGTTGTGTACCTGCTTTTCTTCATGAATCAAAACAGACAATTTCAATGATTTGTTAGGAAATATTTTTCCAAAAGCCTCACATTGTATTCCAGCATCCTGGATCAGAGCTTGCTTTTTGGAATTTAATACTGAAACACAAGTTTTACCATTGTCGATGTTCTTCTTAGATCTGAGAGAATAATCATTTTTAGGCATTTGAGACGGGTCAATAGCTTCTACTTCAGGAGTTTTAAGACAAGCTGCATCTACAATTAACCTGCAAAATTAAAGAAATATAATTACTAGTTTGAGAAATGAGTGTACACATAATTAATCAATAACTCTGAGAGGATATTAGTGTTCAGTTACTGTTGTCTTCGGTGGTGTAGTGGTTACCATGCTAGCTTTTGGTTACAAAGGTCATGGGTTGCAATCCGGCAGAGGATTTTTTCAGGCATAAAAATCCTTAGGATGGCTTCCTTTGGAAGGGAAGTAAAGCCAGTGGTCCTGTGTCATAGATTTATGGTATGTAAAAGAACCTCAATCCTGATATGCCTCTGAGCAAGCTTATCAGGCTTTTACGCCCAATATAGAACAGGACGCTAAGGACCACAGAAGTTTAAGAGCATCCATACAAACATTCAATTTTATTTTATTTTCGTTCAGCTACTAAAAGAAAAAATATAATATCCTTGAAATTTATCACGGATTATATCTGAATACTGTATAAATTAGTTGTTTATTCATAGAGAGTTTCATCAAACACCGTTATTTGGTACTGATTATATTTATTTTAAGTTTAAATTTATCAGTTGAAGGCTGTACTTTCATGTGTGCTAGATTTTTATGTTCAGATATTCTTAAACTTCTAATACAGGAAACTTCAAATAGGGAACATTTATAAAAGGTATTAAATCACAATATACCACTGTTATTAGCAGTATAAGTAACTTGCAAGAGTACCACAAGCAAGGAACAGTCACCCACCAGACAGCCTTTACACTAGCATCACGTGGCTCACCATATGTTACGACATCTGACTGGAAGACAGCACAGTTTGTATACATCCTTAACCCTGCAATAGTCGCATGTGAAAGCACAGTCTGCATAAATGTATTTTTTTCATTCCTTTAACTTCTTTGAACTTAATCACAAGATCCAAGTACCTTACTGTAAACAGCAGTATTCTGTTATTCCTTTGTTTCACCTGGATGTGTGCAGTGGTTATTCAATGGTCAACAATTGCAGACTGACAGTCCTGTGCGAGCAACAATGAAAGTATCTACATTGACGCCATTAGTAGAAACAGTAAAAATGAGCTGTTGTAATTAAACCTTGTTTTCAAAGGTTTAGTTATTACTAAAGTTTCAGTTTTTGTAATAGTCACATCATTTTGTTACGTTCAGGTCAGTGAATTTATTTTTATTAATGCTTTTTGCAGAATAGCAGGGTTTTCTCTTTTAAGCATTGTCATTTCTTCCAAATGTTTAAGTCTTTTAAATCTTTGGATTTTCTTTTTTATCATTTCTTTGTAAAACCATTAGATTCTTGCAGTTTAGAAAATTTACCTTCTGTCCAGAAGCTATTAACAAACATCAAAAACTTTTTAAAAAACACCATATCATTTTGGCATCTCAGAATAGACTGGATACTGATTCTTATACGACTTCACTATTTCAATACGTAACTTTAGTTGAACACTTCTAGAACTTCTACTGCTCAAATTGAAATGAATGTTCAGTAATTCATTGTGATTCCATGATATGACCCCCTTGTGGACATTTTAAACAATTATGTAATAGTTGCCTATAGCTGAAAATATTAATTTTAAAAAAATAAAGTGTATTTAATAATTGCAGTGCACTTTACTTCAGAACTACGCAAAGTATTTTAATGACAATTTTATGGTAGTTCCTGAAGCATGTATTCTTAATGCACTTGAATATTTTGGACTGTATTCAACAGAAAAAATTCTGAACTTTGGTAATTTTTTTAAAATTGTTTTAAATTTTACAGAAACATTCCAGCTTTAATTTTATATTTGGGATTTTTGTAATAATAATAGGTTATGTTTATAGTATATATGGTTCAGCAACTACAGTAAAATTTTAATTAAAACAGTTTCAGTAGTTTTGAGGAAAAATACATCAAAATAAGTTATTAGATACACTAGTTTTTTTTTTAAAAACATGCTATCATTCATGGCATTTTATGGCCATTTTAAACAATTATGTAGTTGTTCTTTATCTCAATGGAATTGCAATGAATTACTGAAAATTCATGCAAAGTTTAATTTTAATCTGACAGTAGAAGTCTAGAAATGTTCAACTAAAATTATCTATTAAAATGCTAAATTTGTAGAAAATCAAAAACTTCATTAAATGAAACAAATTGGACAAAGCTGAAACAAATAAAAAACCAGGGGTATACCAGATTAGCTGTTTGGATTGTGATAGGAAAAACAAAGAGAAGCTTAAAAGTGAGGAAGAAAGAACATTTCAGAAACATCAGCAGTGGCCGATCATTTCTGGAAAACTAATCACACCATAAATGGAGAAATTAAACTCTTAAAGAGCACCAGAATTGCTAAAGAATTGGATGTCTGGGGGAAGATCTTGAACGTTTGATGAACTTTGAGATTCCTAATGACATCAATGCCTATTTAATATTGTTCCAACTTAAGCCAGTACAGCATACACCTTTGATCCAGTCGACAACAGCTGATGGTGTAGACAAAGTGCTACTGCATTAATTATGTGTAACTGAGTGTTTAGTCGACCAATTCAAAATCTTGAATGTTAAATATTGGTTTCACTGTGTTAAGTTCTTCCTGTATAGGATTTCATTAAACTATTTCTTGAAACACTGAAGTTTTTATTGCCATTTTATACTTAAATAAAGTAAGACTGAGCTTTATTTATGGATGTTCTTTAACTGCTGTGGTCCTGAGCATCCGATTCTATATTGGGAGTGAAAGACCACTAATTTTGCTCAGAGGCCTCTTTATCAGGCTTGAAATTCTTCACGTGCCATAAATCTATGACACAGGACCACCACCTTTACTTCCCTTCTGAAGGAAGCTGCGCTAAGAATTTTTACGCCCCAAAAAGTCCATTGCCTTCCATCACACTTGAACCTGCGACATCAGGAACTAGAGGTTAGCATGGTAACCGCTACACCACGGAGGACGACACATTTTAAGCTTGAAAAATTATGTGAAACAAAAGAAGCATTTCTCAATCTTAGTTTGCTTTATCTGTATAGTGGATTTGGTGCTATTGCTAGCACTGGATAAAAGAATATAATCACTACACTAGATACAATGCACTGATCACTGCTTCAGATGTTGCTATACACCACTCATTGAAAAGGTCTCTTTTCTGAAAAGCTAGTACTTTCAGCTTAGGATCACTTTAAGTGCAGAATAAACCCCAAAATGTCCACATCAGTTTAAAGAGTATTATTAAAGGTAAATACATTCTATATTTTCCTCATAAATAATTGAGCTGCAACATACAAGTTTCAGCGCAAAAAGAGGGATAAGTGTGGATCTTAATGCCACACTACACTATTATTGTTTAATGCAGCTAGAAGAGGCAGGTGGCAAGAGCACCAACATCCTGTTTCTATATTAGAAAAACAGTTATGTGTTAGCTGTTGAAGCTTTGTTGTCTTTGGTGAAGACAAGGATTCTTATGCAATAACATTACATTTCCTTCCTTTTAATGATGCAGGAGGATAAACAAACTTCTAGACATGCGGCTAATTCTTCTCAATTGTTACATGGTCTGATCCTCCTCCTCCTCCTCATGGATATTGCAATAGTGGTTGATACTTTATTGACATGCTACAGTAAGTGCTTGATAAACAAAAAATAGAAGAGTTGAAATTGCCAAATTAAGCTTGTTACTTTATGTGATTTGCAAATTCATACTGCCAAAAGACATTTTACAAGTGTGAAGTATCTGTCAATAGAGACCAGTTATTCTTCTAAGTTGTTATACTGTTATTAGTCCTGGTTCAAAATATTGTCAACAGACATTTTACAACTGTGAAGTACCTGTCAATAGAGAGCAGTTATTCTTCTAAGTTGTTATACTGTTACTGTTATTAGTTCTGGATCAAAATATTGTCAACAGACATTTTACAACTGTGAAGTACCTGTCAATAGAGAGCAGTTATTCTTCTAAGTTGTTATACTGTTACTGTTATTAGTCCTGGTTCAAAATATTGTCAACAGACATTTTACAACTGTGAAGTACCTGTCAATAGAGAGCAGTTATTCTTCTAAGTTGTTATACTGTTACTGTTATTAGTCCTGGTTCAAAATATTGTCAACAGACATTTTACAACTGTGAAGTACCTGTCAATAGAGAGCAGTTATTCTTCTAAGTTGTTATACTGTTACTGTTATTAGTCCTGGTTCAAAATATTGTCAACAGACATTTTATAACTGTGAAGTACCTGTCAATAGAGAGCAGTTATTCTTCTAAGTTGTTATACTGTTACTGTTATTAGTCCTGGTTCAAAATATTGTCAATAGACATTTTACAACTGTGAAGTACCTGTCAATAGAGAGCAGTTATTCTTCTAAGTTGTTATACTGTTACTGTTATTAGTCCTGGTTCAAAATATTGTCAACAGACATTTTACAACTGTGAAGTACCTGTTAATAGAGAGCAGTTATTCTTCTAAGTTGTTATACTGTTACTGTTATTAGTCCTGGTTCAAAATATTGTCAACAGACATTTTACAACTGTGAAGTACCTGTCAATAGAGAGCAGTTATTCTTCTAAGTTGTTATACTGTTACTGTTATTAGTCCTGGTTCAAAATATTGTCAACAGACATTTTACAACTGTGAAGTACCTGTCAATAGAGAGCAGTTATTCTACTAAGTTGTTATACTGTTACTGTTATTAGTCCTGGTTCAAAATATTGTCAACAGACATTTTACAACTGTGAAGTACCTGTCAATAGAGAGCAGTTATTCTTCTAAGTTGTTATACTGTTACTGTTATTAGTCCTGGTTCAAAATATTGTCAACAGACATTTTACAACTGTGAAGTACCTGTCAATAGAGAGCAGTTATTCTTCTAAGTTGTTATACTGTTACTGTTATTAGTCCTGGTTCAAAATATTGTCAACAGACATTTTACAACTGTGAAGTACCTGTCAATAGAGAGCAGTTATTCTTCTAAGTTGTTATACTGTTACTGTTATTAGTCCTGGTTCAAAATATTGTCAACAGACATTTTACAACTGTGAAGTATCTGTCAATAGAGAGCAGTTATTGTTCTAAGTTGTTATATTGTTACTGTTATTAGTCCTGGTTCAATATATTGTCAACAGACATTTTACAACTGTGAAGTATCTGTCAATAGAGAGCAGTTATTGTTCCAAGTTGTTATAATGTTATTGTTATTAGTCCTAGTTCAATATATTGTCAACAGACATTTTACAACTGTGAAGTATCTGTCAATAGAGAGCAGTTATTGTTCTAAGTTGGTATAATGTTATTGTTATTAGTCCTAGTTCAATATATTGTCAACAGACATTTTACAACTGTGAAGTATCTGTCAATAGAGAGCAGTTATTGTTCCAAGTTGTTATAATGTTATTTTTATTAGTCCTAGTTCAATATATTGTCAACAGACATTTTACAACTGTGAAGTACCTGTCAATAGAGAGCAGTTATTGTTCCAAGTTGTTATAATGTTATTGTTATTACTCCTAGTTCAATATATTGTCCCTATTTGCAAAGACACGTCAAGGCAGGGGCTTTCTCTCGCAGCAGCAGTAGTAATTGTGATACTAAAATAATTATCTGCTACTCTCAATATTGACTGTCCCTAGCACTGAGATATTAAACTTGTCAACACTTGCGAGTATCTCATATGGTGACACTGTGACATGCACATCTCATAATTTTGTAAGATAATCAGCAAATATGGTAAAGAAAACTGAGATCTACTGTAATCCCCATTCTTAGTAATAGGAAGCTCAGATATCACTGGCATAATACATATTTATACTCTAAAACACTTGGTAGAGGCTTAGGTTCAATAGACTGATTTTATCTTGTAACGTATCATAAATGCCATAAGGAACTTATGGTCCACAGGTATTACGGTGTATTGGTATGCAACAATATGCTGACATTGTTGTTTTTTGTCCTTTTCGGTAAGTTTTGCTTTTTAAAACTTCAGGTGCAGCCTTCTCAAAAATCCATTTATTTCAGAAGTTTGAAATTAATTGTGGTTGTACAGAATATTAGCTGCATTAGGGAAGTTAAAGGATTTCCATGAAAAAAGTTGTAAATATATATACAAAAGAAACACACCAAAAGTTATTTTCTTATGAATATTTTTTTAAATTCAATTAACCCCTCAAATGGACAAACAGTTAACCAGCTATCTTAAGCTACTTATAAAAACTTATAATAAATAAAATTGGCAGAGAGTCTCTTTCAGAGACAAGTGTACCTAAACTAAGTGAAACTAAAATCTCTTTTACAAATTATTTTATAATATTTAAATACATTTATAATTAAAAGATTAAAGCATGCTAAAAAGTTTTGATATTAATATACTCAGAAAACCTTATTTAATGAACAGTGAAAAGTTCATTGTCCTAGATGGCGTAATTTTACAGAAAACTTTGTTTCAATTGCAAAAAAAATACCCTGTGATCTCTACCAAGTGTCCTTAATCTATTTACTTATAAGATTTGTTAGCATTAGGGTTTACTAAATGATGAAATCAAATTACAAGGTCAAGCTGTAACAATTTGTATTGTGAGGTCTTACCTATGTGAATCTGCTGATTCCAAGTCCTCTGTCCTCACATCCTGTAACAAGGTAACTCTTGTTTTATTTGGATAATCATACATTATTAATCAAATTCTTCTCTTGTATGCAAAATAAAATATTCCTTTGTTACAAGAAATGTTAGGCATATTGAAGGTTCTCTTAAAAAATTTGTTACAAATATAAAGATAAATAATAATATTTAAAAAGCTGGCATTTATATTGTAAATTAGCTGAGTTGGGCAGTTAATTAAATGGCACATCTTTGGACAAAAAGATTAGTCATGATGGTGTAGATCCACTAACAATAACATGGTTCTACGTATAAATGCTGATAAGTATGAAACTAAATTTGGAAAAGTAAATATAGCCGTGTCTACATGAACTAGGAGACTAGTCAGGAAATGTCATGAGCTCACTGTGACATACAATGAGAATTGTCACGATAATAATACATTGAAATTATAAAAGCAGTCACAGTGACTGCCTATGCAGTTTTAATGTTAATTTGCTCAACTTAAAGTTTAACAAAACAAAGAAAAGAATAAGAACATAATGAAGACAAAACAAATGTAACAGACTAACAGCTGGTTCACAACAGTCCGAGAACGATAACCGAAATGGAAACGAGAACAGGAAGCAATGTAACATACAAGATTTTGATTCACAACAGCCCAGTAACGAGAACATGAATGTATATTGATCACAAACTGGAAAGTCGATTTTGCACATTAGGACTTCATTGCTTTTAACTCACCAATAATATTTCTTCACTGCTTCCAATTTAGCCAACATAATGTAGGTTAGTCAACGTCAAAATTTGATAAACATTATTTAAATGCATATCCATTGTTGTACCACTTTTCATTCCTGTATTTTATAGCATATATTCAAGCTGTTTATTGTTCTTTGTTAAATTCCACCAGTTTTTATTTTTCTTTGAAGCCATTGTATCTAAGGCAATAGTCATTTTTGAGTTGTATATAAACAAACCACAGATGACCATTTAATGGATGCGGGTGTCAGGAAGCACATTTGCTACTATTATGTTTCCAGCTTGCGACTATAGAGAGCACTAGTGACTGTTTCAAGTCACGACCGCCTAGAATTAACATCTACAGTGAGGAGTCTCTATTATGCACAACATGGATCTAATATGCTGTGCCGGAAACAAGAACAACAAAGTTAAAACTTGGGCAAGTCTTCTTTCCTGTTCCAGCTTCCCGTCAATTGTCAGTGCGAGTCGGAGTGTTGGTTGAGGTGCATGGGCCAGTGAGTGAATGAGCAAGTTGGCAGGTGAGTTTCCCAAGCAACTCTCCGAGCAAGCTGGTGACATACAGCAAGTTGTGGAGGTCTTGTGTTTGACTCCCAAGTTAAGTGAAATGTCCAGCATAAAGAGCCTACATCACAAGAGTTGTAGTGACGGAGAACTGAACTAGTTCTCCTTAGTGAAGTGATATTAATGAATTGAACTGCCCAGCATGAAGAGGCTACATCACAAGAGTTGTAGTGACGGAGAACTGAACTTGTTCTCCTTAGTGAAGTGATATTAATGAAGTGAACTGTCCAACATGAAGAGGCTACATCACGAAGAGTTGTAGTGACGGAGAACTGAACTTGTTCTCCTTAGTGAAGTGATATTAATGAATTGAACTGTCCAGCATGAAGAGGCTACATCACAAGAGTTGTAGTGACGGAGAACTGAACTTGTTCTCCTTAGTGAAGTGATATTAATGAATTGAACTGCCCAGCATGAAGAGGCTACATCACAAGAGTTGTAGTGACGGAGAACTGAACTTGTTCTCCTTAGTGAAGTGATATTAATGAATTGAACTGTCCAGCATGAAGAGGCTACATCACAAGAGTTGTAGTGACAGAGAACTGAACTTGTTCTCCTTAGTGAAGTGATATTAATGAAGTGAACTGTCCAGCATGAAGAGGCTACATCACAAGAGTTGTAGTGACAGAGAACTGAACTAGTTCTCCTTAGGGAAGTGATATTAATGAATTGAACTGTCCAGCATGAAGAGGCTACATCACAAGAGTTGTAGTGACGGAGAACTGAACTTGTTCTCCTTAGTGAAGTGAGATTAATGAATTGAACTGTCCAGCATGAGAAGGCTACATCAGAAAGAGTTGAAGTGACAGAGAACTGAACTAGTTCACCTTAGTGAACTGATATTAAGTGAACTGTCCAGCATGAGGCTACATCAGAAAGAGTTGAAGTGACAGAAAACCGAACTAGTTCACCTTAGTGAAGTGATATTAATGAAGTGAACTGTCCAGCATGAGAAGGCTACATCACAAAGAGTTGAAGTGACAGAGAACTGAACTAGTTCACCTTAGTGAAGTGATATTAATGAAGTGAACTGTCCAGCATGAGAAAGCTACATCACAAAAAGTTGAAGTGACAGAGAACTGAACTAGTTCACCTTGGTGAAGTGGTATTAATGAAGTGAACTCCCAGTGAAAGGATGTAGAACAGAGAAGCGAGAACAGAGTGTACAATTGAAAAACTGGACAATGTCAAGACAACTATAAGCCAGTTATAGTGTCCTTGTGCTAGATGTTCTATATCTATGGTGTTGGATTAAAGCATCTTGCATCATATTATTGATTTGAATAATTGTTGATGATATATTCAAGAGGAAATAAATTAAAAAAGATAAAGTGTAGTAACATAATTTTGAAGGTGGCTTGGTGTCTGACTTGTTCAATATTCTGGATAATTGCTCATTATGGGGTTTCATCAAAAGACATAGTCTGTCTCTCTCTACCGCTTTGTGTCCTCTCTATCTCCCTCTCACTATCTTAAAGTACATTTTATGAATACTTTGTTTTAATTAATATCTTGGTGGTTAATTTTTAGCATTCGGTTTCACAGTTAAAACCTGAGGGTTGTCGTTCTGTTTTAAAATATAACCAATTTTTAACAAAATTAGGGATCTTCTGCGAAATAAATCTAGCAATAATGTAACTGTCATTAAGAATCATATCAGTGGGGTGGTACTTATGGATCCCAAGTATTTAATTACATCCTTATAAATTCTATCATACAATGATCTTTGAAGACAGGAATCAACTATTACTTTGTGTAACAGACATTTTAAAGTGTTACCTGTAACTTATTGTAGCAACTTACCTTGTTTTCACTCCGCAGTAAAATGTTTGAATCTGATGGTTCTGATTGGTACTCTGTTTCTATTGACATTCTTTGAACACTCACTTCACCATTCTCATTGTATGTGATAAACTCTTTCTTTATCTTCTTTACAAGATCTGAAGAAAAACACTTCTTCTCTTTCTGAAAATGTCTATCAGAAACAAAATTCCACTCTTTTGATTCTGTATTATTATCCAACTCAGAAGCACTACATGTGACAGTGTCATTCCTAAATTTATTTCCAATATCTGTGAAGAAACATACAGTTTCATTTCGCAAGGCTGGTTCTAAAACATCTGCTTCTTCTTTGATATTTATTTTATGGTCCATTTTAAAGTCATATTGACTTGTGGTAGCATCATTGTCAAATATTCTTTCAGGACTGGAGGATGAAAGGTCTTTTTCAATTGATATCTCTTTGTCTAGAAGATTGACTTCTTTAACTTTTGTTTTGCTATCCATTTCACAGCCTGTAGAAAAACAAACATTATCAAGACTGACTTTACACTAAAAACACACAAAGAACACTGCTATATGAACATAAGAGCAATTAAGTTGACAATGATGAATCAATAACTGAAGATTATAATTCTATGTGTCAGCATTTATAAAACTAGAATTTCTACTCTAAAATCTTATTGAAACAGCAATTCTCCTCTCATTATTAAGAATGAGTTTATATTATTATCGAAGAGGTCAGTAGCATTTATTATAATGACAAAGCATAGATTCGGGTAATCAAGTTTATTACAGCTCAGATTCATGAACAGAACTCTGCAGTTCAAACTCTGTATCAGCTTTCTTCTTAACAGGTTTTCTCCAGCTCTGCGGTCAGTCCTCAGGCCTCGTAACTGACAAATACCAGTGTGCTACTCTATACAAATTTCTAGTCTCAATTACTATTTTATTTCATATATCATCAGTGTCGACTGATATTTGTACCATATACATGGGAACATTGGTGATAATTCCATTAAGACTTTGTGATGTAAACATTTTGAAGTGGCCAGAACATCTGCACCACAAGAGGGATCATCCTACTCCATGCTCCGTGAATATTATGTTAACATTTAGCTTTATGCCCTGCACTTTCCCACCACACACTTATGCATTCCGATGGTTTGTCATGTCCTACACCTGTTATCTATTCAGTGAATACTAATGTAAACAAAAGATAACATATCCTTCCATCATTCGCTCCAAGAGTATTGCCGAGTTGTCAGAAACAGGTAGCAAGTGTAAGCAACAAAATGAGAAGAGAGCATCACAAGTTTTCTCGTAAATAACCTATGTATAACTTGCATAAGTTAACATGCACGTTACTGAATACAGATAAGAAAAGAAGTAGACATTTAAAAAGTGGTTGTATAACAAACAGGCATGTCATAACTTAGTTTTTTACTCTGACTCTGCAAACGGCTCTATCCCTCCAGATGAGCCACCAGCATCAGTGTCGCTGCTGCTGCTTTGTTTATCGATGCTGATAAGAAATCTTGTCAACAAGAGAGTCGCTCAGTTTATCCAAATCCTCTTCTTTTAGAATGTGCTCGATGTGCTGAAGTTATTACTACCCCACGTATGGGAGCCAAACTTGTAGTTGTTTATTGTTGCTGTTTGCACGATGTATTGCAGGAGATATACTTCTTGGAGTGTTCGCGCCATGTAAGGTACAAAGTTTCTGGTGGCCTTCACCCCGTATTTAAAATTTAACTTTTATTTTAATGTTTATTTATTATATATGTATGCCTCGGCTTCGTTATTAGTATTTTTTTAGAGCATGTATCTCTTAGCAGGACTGGTACGTCTAAAGAACAAGGCTTACCAAATTATAATTGTATTGTACTTTGTTTATTAATCCTTCACACGATTTAATAACATTTCACTGATGTATCCTACTATAGAGCTGTGAGATTATTGTTAATTGTACTTTTTAACACGTAAAAACTTTATATTATTCTCACCGCAATACATTTTTATGTCTCACACTGAACAGGTACAAAATCTAACTAACTGGGTACGCTATCTTGTGGTGTCTCCCGCCTGAATTTGTACAATTTCTCTATTTCAAGTCTGATTGGCTAAGCCTACTCCAATAGAATATTTTTATTCAATTTAAGCTTTTTCTAGTTTTTTTGATTGGCTATTTATAAACTGTTTTATATATTACATTATTATTGTTCCAAGAACTATTAGTAGCCTTTATTAAACTTTCTAATTTATTGTTGTCTCAAGGTTACCTCATTGTTAGCAACTTTCGGCTCCTACTTTATAATTCTGTTTCCTACGGAAAGCAGCTTGCTTCTATTCACACAGCTCCTAGATTGTTAAACTACATAATACATTCACATAACATTATTATACATGTACATAATAATATAAACACAATACAATGACTGTAATATACACTTCATATATTACACACATATTGCATTATTATATTTTATGTTATGTAATTAAACTGATATCATTTATGCGTTAAAAATACTGCCTCAATGCAGAAGAGCTTTTTGTGTTACAACTTTGACACAACATTATTGCACAAATCCTTTTACTTGGCTGCACACCATTTCAATTGGATTCAGTGCACAAGGATAAGGAGGCAATTGGAGTACTATGATATTACCTTCTTGTGCCAAGAAATCCACAATGTATTTGCCTCTCAAAATGCTCACAGAACTTCATTTTTCACCAAGTTTTTATCACATGGAATAACTTTTGCTACCATCCAATGTCATTCTTTAACCATGACCTATTCCGTAGACGATAGGCTTTCATGCATTGTCCATGATCACCACACTATTTGGTCCAAGCTTCGGCAGAATTTTTTCAAACCAGCCCCTAAAAACTTCCCCAGTCATTTCCTCATGGTAGTCACCAGGTTTCTTTGACTCAAAAAGCAATTCTTCTACTTCTACAAAGCCACCCTTTCTCCCTACATGCAACAATTTAAAATGTTGCAATCCTGAAAGAAATGCTTGCTGCCTTGTTTACAGTTTCATCAATCTATACTTTTGATGTTGTGTATCCCTCATTAACACAGCTTTCAACTAAATAGTGGATCTTGCATCTTGCTCCAGTACCACCTCAAGTAGCCCCCATCTCCAAAATGTCATCATGATCAACAGTTGCACTCTTTCGGTTTCTATTTATAGAAGTCAAAACCAAGTTCATATATGATTTTGTAAAATGTTCTCCTGAAATTAGGAAAATCTAGGTCTCGTTTACTTGTTGCAGCACTTTATCTATTGTAGGCAGTTTATTTTTTTTAAAGAAATTATACTATCATACCAATTGCAATTTCACATTCTTCCACAGCACACTTCACATGTTTCCTTTCTTTTCCCTGGGTGTTATCACTAACTTTTCCTTTTGAGGAGTATTTATACTCGTAGCCAAAACACTGGTAAATTCTGAGGTTACTTTACTATCTCCTTTTGGATACTTCTCATAGAACTTCAAAAACATACTTAAAACAATTGTTTTCTCGCAGCTAGTTAAGGCTTGCCTGGTTTATGCTTAGCATAACTAGCGCCCAGATTTTAATTACCTAAAACACACAGAAATATGCAAGTAGTTATGACTTAAAACTTATATATATGATCTTAAAAATAAAATATGACTTTATATAAGTTTATTTAAAAACATTCTTGTTTATTTTTTCATACGGCATGGAATACAAAATTCACTTTAAAACAAATTGTTATTATAGTACTTAATTTTTAATGTTTTTGAAACTAACTAGCATCTATTTTTTAAATGCCTGCATGTGTGTGAAGAAAAATGCAAAGTACATTGAAAACAATAATACCTATCCAAACAATACAACCACTGCACACCACCTGTTTAAAGTATTCCAAATTAGTTAACACGTCCTGTCAATCTTCAGTTTCTGTAGAGTTGCACTGGATCACAAGGTTCAGGTTTTCCATTTTCTAAGACCTACGGCTGTCATTGAGGATAGTTTTGTAACTGGCAAAGCTCCTCTCCACATCGCAGGAGCGTATTTGAAGGCAGCAAGGTCAGCTTTGGTTCATTGTCTTCAAATGTTGTGGCATTCCCAGAAAGACTGTCAGTAATGTTGCACATTGTAGAATATCCAGGTGGAGAACACTTTGCAATTTGACAACAAGCCCACCCCAACTTGCTCTGTACATATTGCATAATATCCAGGGCATCACACAGTTGAGTACCAGCAGCTTTCGGTGGTGTGATGGCTTTTAATACCACTGAAAAGTTGGCGTTGATGTATGCCAAGTTTGCAAACAAGGTATCTACAAAGACCTCTTTCACAGTTTTGAGACACTTGATTCATCGTTATCAAAATCACAAAAGACTGTCTTTATTTTGGTGTAATTGCTGCAGTTATACTCAGCAACATTAAGACAAGAACAGGCTGAGGGATGGAGGGGCTTGTTCCTTGAATTTCTGCACCCATTGTGGAGTTTTCACATAGATTTTCTTGCCACAGGAAATTAATTTGTCCACATCAGTGTAATTTAATTCCACCTCTGTGTAACGCATGTGCAAGGCAAATGATGTACACCCAGTGGCAGCTCGTGACCTGTTGCAATGGGTGTGCAGTTTGTTACATGCTCTCTTTCTGACACACACATACACACAATCAACGCAAAAAAGAAAAGTTGACTCACCAAAAATCTCTTACAGCTTCCAGTCCCCTTCACTGTTTCACATCAACTTACAGGACATGGCGATGCATGAAGTCCATTCATCAAACTTGTCTATTACTGTATCATTGAAGTCTGAAATATCCCTTACAAGGCTTTTCTCTATTGACAACATGGCTAGAGCAGCCAGGCGCTCTTCTGACATCGTGGACCGAAGGAAGGTTTTTATGCACTTTAAACTTGAAAAACACCTTTCAGCTTCACTAGTTGACATTGGCACTGTTACGAGTATTTTCAGTAATTTAGAAACTTCACTGAACGTTTTCTCTAGATTATTTTCCACAATAAACCCTAAAATATCTACAACACCCGATACATTTCTGAATTCTCTGCCTATGTACATCAATTGGAACTCCGTTCGTAATCTGATCGTATCTATGAATGGAAATGCTTCAGTTAAGGTATGCATGTATTTCTCCGGATACGTTTTGTTCTATTCATCAAATCTTTCAGAAATGAAGAGATTTGATGCGACAAGATGATTGTGAAATGAAAACCTCTCCTTTGCCTGTAGCAGAATCACTTCACACACCTCTTTCGCTGCAGCTTTTCTTGACAAATGGTCAACTTTACGTCATTTTACAGCCTCTGCTGAATAACATGGGTTCTCGGCTATATCATCAATCTTTCGTCTAACTTCCTTTATTGCGCTTTCAAATGTTTCAATAGCATATTTTGCCAATACTGCATTAATAGATCATCTTAACTAACCCAAACTGACATATTTACCTTATTATATTATGCAGAATAATTACATGCATTTATAATAGTTTAATCAAAATAGATGTAATGTGTTTTCAGCATTAACATAACTCTCACGTTTATACAGAAAATGGCTAGGTTGTGCTTAGAAACATAAAGTTGGCTAAGTGTGTAGCAGGTTTATCGCAACTTCTGCTAGACAACAGCGAGGGATATGTTCGTAGCAAGGGAAGCAGAGAAGGAAATGAAGTTATACGGGAACGCAGTACGCTTGCGCCATAACAATCGCATCTCTTGGTTTTGTCGATTACACTGCGTTAACTCGCCGTACTTTCAAATACAAGCGTTGTCCCGCTCCCCGCAACCTCTCGCCCTAAAGCTTCCTTCACCAGCCGCAAAATCTCGTTTGTACGTCTCTACAGCTCGTTGACCAAATGCATTGTCGTTTGGTAAAGAAGGCGCGGGGAGTTTAAATAAGCTCTTCATACAGAAGAAAGTTTGACATTTGCCCTTCTTGTATACATACCTATAGAGGCATATGCACATTCACATACAGGGCAAAATTAGTGGGTGTGCATTTGCGAGTATGCGATCACCCAAGAACCGCCACTGCGTACACCATACTGGGGTAGAGAATCTGAAGACCCGTGGCTGCTTTAGCCATGTATGAAGTACCACCATTTGTTACTAACAGCACAGTACTTTGTAGAGTGTTCACTCTCTCAAGGGCTTCACACGTTAGGAAGAACATTTCTATAGGCACATCAACTTTCACAACACCACCAACATCGGTGGTTTCATCTATGGACACCCAGACCTTTTAGTCAGCAACACCAGTTCATATTTTGTTGAGCACCTCCTTGTAGCAGACATAAATAGTTATTTCTCAATGTAGATTCATCTGGAACTGGATGTGTTGTGTACTTCTTCAAGAACTGTGTCAAGTGAGGATTCTTCAGCTTCTCCAATGGAGACACTATCACCTCACACAAGCCCTTGAACAGTTGAAGACAGACTATCTGTTCAAAAGCATTTATCTGCTGTCATTTCCAGCACTTCCCTTCACACAGCTGCTGTGTTTAGCGCTATTACAGTGTTGTTGCACATTAAAGCATTTTTCTGCACTAACTTTAACTTCACACAGTTTATTTCCCCATCAGTGCTGAAGAACTTCTCTCCAAAATCACAAACAAAACCTTGCAACTTCATGCTGTTGGAGCACTTTACTTTCGGCATGTTGAACGAGACTAAGTTTGTATTCAAACTGAATTATGTGACCACGAGTGCAATGTTTATTACATTGTAAGCCGCCTTTGTTGGCTTTGAGCATGATCTGTCAACCCCACACAAAATGTCTTATATCAGCAAAACCAAATAGTATGTTACACTGCTTCTTTACTACAAAGCTTTATTTACCCGTAAAGCTTTGTATTAATTGCTGTGTTTATTTGTGACAATATCACGTGAAACGTTTTCATGTTTTTATTCTTGTGTCCTTAAAGATACAACAAATATATGCATTTTTGGTGAAAGTTGGCCGAAATATGACCTATTACTAAAAAAGGTGTAAATATAACTTTATATGCACAATAAAACTACATTTTTCTACACTACAATACCTGGATTCACGCATAAATTGTAAAATTCACCCAAAAAGTTCAGGAAAAAATAAAAGACTTGTCATTAAAATCCTAGCCCTAATGATAACAGAGCAAACTGACTGCTGGTGCCTTGCCTTGTTTAAACAACAGCTGAGCCAGGTGAAATGCATCTTGGGAGTTGGAGCGCATCAGTATGAAACTTGTTTTGTCAAGTCAGCAGTAATCACATTCAAGTCATAAGTCAACTTTTTTTTGTATAATAGATATTATTTATTATTGAACACAACCTAAAATTTAGATGGCTAACGTGGAACTTTGTGATGTTGGTACTTCAATAAGGCGCTGCACGCACTAGTAAATATAGTTGTCACTCAGAATTTGTGCTACAACCATATCCTGGCTCTCCCTTTAATGTAAGTTACTATGCTATTTATATGTACATTTCGTTTCATTCACACCTGATTTTATGCAGTGTACCTCAGCAAGCTGTGCGTTGTTTGCTGGTGCCAAATAGTGGACTTCCGATAGTCATATAATGTATATACTGGATTCACCCCTAGAGTGATCCCCATCAAAACAAAGTCACGTGACTTGATGTCTCTAGCATCAGTGTGTGCAGTCAAGAAGCATGTCCACAAAGAAAGTAGTTCCATGTTAACCATCTAAATTTTAGGTTGTGTTCAGTAATAAAAATCTGATGTGTTACACTCACATGACTTTCTCTACTCTTGTACAAACTATTTTTACAAACATTTATTCTCTATATGCTTCATGTTAATCGAGATATCGAGATGTTAATCTTATTGCTGATTTTCTTGTAGATGCAAGGGGAATTGGTAGGCTCTATGTAAAACTCACTCTATGTAAAACACTAGCTCAATAGATGTCACTCTATGCCATACGCTTGACTAATGCAACGCTGGCAACATATGAATAATTAATGCCACCAAAGCGCTGCAACTGCGGAAACGACCACAGGGCGTAGTCGAGGTATCTTATATAAGCTTAGGTTTATGAATTCACGGAAGATTAGGTTTAGGTTAAGTTTTTTTTATATAAGCTTAGGTTTCTGATTTACTTATATATATAAAAAACCTTGTTTCAATTTGTTACCAGTGGTTACATCAAAGCACGTGAGTGAAGTGAGCGTGCATTCCTAAGCTTAGGTTTCTGGTTCACAGGAGGATAGGTTTAGTTTTTTTTTTTATGTAAGCTTGTTTTAATTAGTTACCAGTGGTTACATCAAAGTACGTGAGCGACGTGCATTCTTAAGCTTAGGTTTCTGGTTCACAGGTTAGGTTTAGTTTTTTTTTTTATATAAGCTTACGTTTTTGAATTCCTAAGCTTAGGTTTCTGGTTCACGGGAGGTTAGGTTTAGTTTTTTTTATATAATTACGTTTCAGAATTCCTAAGCTTAGGTTTCTGGTTCATGGGAGGTTAGGTTTAGTTTTGTTTTTATACAAGCTTCTTTTAATTAGTTACCAGTGGTTATATCAAACCTAAGCTTTGGTTTCTGGTTCACGGGAGGTTAGGTTAGGTTTAGTTTTTTTTTTATATAAGCTTACGTTTCTGAATTCACGGAGTTAGTTAGGTTTTTTTTTTATGTAAGCTTGCGTTGACTATCTACGACGGTTACAGTAAAGGAGCTTATTTATTTAATGAAAATAACATATTCTTATAACAAACTTTAACAAAAACAATACAAAAATTACAATTTTGGTGGATAGTCTTTCTTACTATCAATGCGTTGCGTTCTTTCAGCGGAAACAAACGAAGAAGAAGAAGAAGATCGCATTTTTATGGGATTACACATTTTGTTAGGTTGGCAGTTCCCACTTTGCAATTGCATGTGCTTGAGCGAAAACATGGCTAAGTTTTCTTTGTTTATAACGCGATTTGCCTATAAAAGTAAAACACCTAAAAGGGGGCGGGAAGGTGCGCACAAGCTATTGAAGAGATCACATCTACTTCTAAACTCATTCCTAAGGTTTCGATTTCCTTTTGCTTTTTTCAGCTACTTCAACGAAGATACAAGAACGGCATATTCTCCCATTTATTTAGTAGTCCACGAGCGCCAATGGTCACTAAACGCAACGCATTAGACAATAACAATATTTTTACTGATTCGCGGTTATTATTAAATATTATTGCATTTATTCACCATTTCGCGCTTTTCTCTTACGACAGCGTATAACAGTTCTCAACAATACCAAACTATTTGCGGTTTTACTAACGTGACAGCGTCTTTTCCGTTTAACAGTTGGTACCTGACTGCGCATTTACATCGTCCGCCATGATACATCGACCTCTGGAACAACATTCACTAAGATGCAGGTTAAAAACTTCCGAGAGTAGGACCCTTGAAGATGACATAATTAACATATCGCTTCTTGCCTCGGGCTGTATGCATTGAGACGACCTATTATAGTTCGAAACGCAGATTTGAATTTAACAAGCACATTTCAATATAATATTTGTATCTTCCGCGCTTGTGATGTTAAATGTTTTGTTGGTAGCAGCTGGCATGCAGCGAATACACAGTTATGATGATGGTACTTCAATGAGGAGCTGCAGACGGTCTCAATAGTAAATAGAATCGTTGCACAGAATAACCGCATTTTAAAAACTGCCCCATAGCTTCAAACATTTAAGAACAAGGAACAACATTCTGTATACATCAACAATGGTTCTAAGATGCAGAATACTTACGGAATCGATTTATAATTGCGTTTGTTTATATAGGCATATTTAACAATGGAGATGGAACACCTGAGTGCACAGAACACCAAAGTAACATAGTTTGCTGTTCTGTGAAAGTAACCATTATAGACATGAGGCGATTCATGAACGAATCGTTCATATGAACGATTACAAGGAGAGAATCGTATGAATCGTAGCAGTCTCAGCATGAATCGTCGTTCAAAATGAATCGTAAGAATCGTGCATGAGTCGTCGTTCAAAAAGAATTGCAAGAATCGTGCATGAATCGTCATTCAGAAAGAATCGCAAGAATTGTACATGAATCGTCGTTCAAAAAGAATCGTGATTAGGACATTCTCGCTTGCGCTTTGTTTACTAACCACTCTTAAGCTTTGGCTGCTAAGCGAGCCCGGACGAATGTTGCCGAGTGAGTACGATGATGAGCAAGGAAATTACCATGTGGCAAGCATTGTGATGCTGTAACATGGTACACCGCATTATATATATATATATATATATATATATATATATATATATATATATATATATATAAAAAAAAATAATAATAAATAAATAAAAAAAGGATTGCCGAGTTCTGTCGATGCGTAGTACACCAGAATGATCAAAGTATTGAGTGAATTACACAGGTCTGAAAAATCGCTAGAATTCATAATATGAATTGGTAGATCAACACGATTCTTTGATATGCTGATATCATAACCTAGGAGTACAGAGTTCAGCCAAGAAAGATTAATTCTTAAAAACAAATTGTGTAAATAGATGTAAAGCGCAATAAAATGAATCGTAAGCATTGCCAATGGATGAACGTAGGCTGCAGCACGCGGTATAAAAACTTGAAGTAATTTTCAGTACTTTACTGAGAGATTTGGTACACGGTATTGCATGATTACAGTGTAGTAGATATAATATACAATACCAAAATATATGCAAAATGAAGGAAAAATAGAGAATTTTATAATTGTTGGTTTGAATAACATTGTGATTATAAAATATTAAAGTGTTTAAAATTATATAATTGAAAATCATTAACTTATATACTATAATCTACATTAAAAGTATATGAACATGCATCGATATAACTAAGCCAGTTCTAATGCATTAAAAGTACCTCGAATATGCCGATGCAAAATTTATATAAAAATTATTATTCTCTGCACGCACGGTTACTCTTCACGTATTTATAAAATTTGTAGAGCTTATTGGCCCGCGCACCTGCGGTAGTGGTGACGAATGATGACATGATGATGATGATGATGATGATGATAATAATAACAACTTTGCTTATTCACATTACAGGCACGGTGAATATCGTCATGCAATCGAAACTTACGTGGTAATTATTGATTTAAACATATTTCATATTAATTCTTTTGTACGAAAAATGGAGGAAACTGCGCCAAATGTATTAAGCAACACATGGAAAAGAGTTTGTTCTTTTTCTGCTAAAAGATAGTAGTGCATTTCTTTTGCTTCTAAGTGCTAAGCCGAGCTTCGGCGAAAACTGCTGAGTGCGCTGATGCGTTAAAGTAGAAATTAAGGACTATAACCGACTTTATTTTCTTGTGAGAACACAAAACAGTAGAGGCTAAAAAACGAACATTGCCGATCTCTGCTGACGCCACTAGAACTAACTTATTGCACAGGTCATTGCAACCGTTAGAATTTAGAATATAAATTGGTAGACCAACGCGATTCTTTGGGGTACTGACATGAGGTCGCGCTAGGGCAAAACTTGACAGTACCTATTGAGTTCAGCTGAGAGGAATGAACTGTTCGCATATTTTTAAATACTATCATATATTTTAAATCTTATAATTGCCCGCAAGCCTGCTGAGCCACCTTTTAACATATTTCAAAGGTTTGTGTGAATATTACCTATGCCTTGCTGCTTTCTCTCTCATTACGACTTCCAGCTGCAGCCCTTATATATTCGTAATATTATGTTCCCTTAATGTTCTGCATAATTTGAAGTAAATCTCTAGGATTGTTTGCAAGCTTAAGTTGTCAGTAAGTACGGCTTAATGAATCAATGCCATGAAACTCGAAGCGCTGAAAAGTAGCCTTAGCGGAATATTTCTAATACTCTAATATAATTTATATTATATTCACCCCCCCCCAAAAAAAGAAACACTCGTCTACAGCCTAAAACATTTTATAAAATTGTTTTTAAAATGTCTTTCCTCCTAAATGACTTGGCCTGTGCAACGCGTCGCATATGAAAGCATTTTTTCAAGCATTGGTGACATGCAAGATCATTCTGTGACAGTTTTCCTAAGGTTCAGTAATTCAGTATTCATATAAACTTCCTGTTAAACGTTCTTAGAGACCTTATAGTACATCGAATTGCATGATTACGATTTGTAAAAGTTACGCACGGCACCAAACTAAGCGAAAATGCGGGAAAAAGAAAACCTTACGGAAGTTTTAAATTCTTTATATAAAGAGGACTTGGATTACGCATTACACATATACAAACAAGAGTAAAATGACTATGTGGTCGAGTGGTCACTATCCTGGCTTCTCAACCCAGCCCAAAGGTCCCGGGTTCATTTACCAGTTGGGGATGGAGTGTTTTTCTTTAATTACAAACTTTCTCTCCCTACCTCCCGCAGATTCTGGAAGTGTGAATTTGAATGCAATTTAACTCATAAATTAAAGAAAAAACAAGGTAAAAAGAACTTAAAAGTCACTGAGTTGTTTAATAAGTCAAAGGTACCAATATGACCACATACCTAAAGAGTCGCTACAAATGAAACAAAAAACACTGATGAATTGCACTCACAGGACTTTCTCTACTGACTCTTCTATAAACTAGTTTTATAAAAATTTGTTCTTCTATCGACTTCTTTTTAATTCAAATAAATTTCAATTCACATATAAAAAAAAAAGTATAAGTAGTTGAAAATTCAAACCAACAATAAAGAATATCTTATAAATTATTAATTCCAAAAAAAGACTAATTATGTGTTTTAACCGGATTTTCTACCTTTGTGTGTGTGTGGTAAGATTTCGTTTATCTCTTAGGATTTAAGAATTATACAAAAGTCGTGGAGAATGAAAGAAGCTTCAAGAGTTCAGAGGCTATTCCCAGAAGACTCAAGATATACAACTCATTTTTCATGAAAATATGTTAAACACATATATTTCAACCAAAACTGTTAAGAGACATTTTTTAGAAAATCCACATTTTGTAAACATCTTCCTTGCAAAGGGTGGTGGGAGATTTCCTTGAAAATCTTCGTGTCGCATCTTTGGAAGATACTGAGCTTAAATGCCAAGTTTGGAATTTACCCGACTTTTCGTTTTTGAGCTATGCTGCTCATATTCACGCACACACGCGCGCGCTGACCTTTTCGTAAATTTTTTTTTATTTGTAGAGCCTCAAAACTTGCATTTCTGGTGAAACTTCGATGTTAAATTTTTGGGTAGAAAGCAATTCCTTTTGTACCTACTATGTACGTGGAGCAGAAAAGTAAAGCGGCCAAAATGACAATATAATTAAATACGGTTAATTTCTATAACATAATCTATATAAAAATTATTAGAAAATGCAGTGACACAACTAAGCGTATTTTCTGCACTAGCACGATCTTATATCAGCTGATATGTAGTACAACAATAATAATAATATTAATAAAATGTGGACAAAAGTAAACTTCAGAGGGCTGAAACGATTTTTTACGAAGAACTTAAGGATGTACTAGATTAGATCTAATAATAAATTAAACATAAAATTATAGAACTGAATATTTATAAATTATGTGATAAAAATCGAAGAAAATTAATTTAATGGAAAACAGCATATGAACTACACTGCACGATTGAAGAAAGAATACAACTATGAGGCAGTATTTTATATCACAACACTGTGAATGCCAGAGTGATTGTAGTGTAAATTAACATTATTGCATGACAATAATTTTAGATGTTTGTTAGCTATAAGGATTGTTAGGAAATAGTTTACACGACCTCACTGAAACTGACAATAGGAGTGGGTAACAATTAACCGAGGGGATGAGTTGTTTATCACTAAGAAGAGACAAACAAATGACGTCAGGGTAGCGTGCTTTTCTTTAGAAATGGAGGGAATATCTTTCCTTGAGCATATGTATTAGTAATTGTGATTGGCTGACAAAATAGACGCTAATGTTGGCACAGTTTAGTAACCAATAGCAGCTCTATTATAATGTTTAGGCATTTCGGGGAGAAGGAGTATATATTCTCGAGTCATAAGTAAGTTTCGCGCAGTCTTGAAAAGTCATTCGCAAGGTACACGTCATACAGTCTTGAAGAATCTCTTGCGTCGTAAAGTTTGTTACTAATGTGAAGTACGCGAAGTAATTAGTGCGCGGCAAATAAGTGATTGTAGTTACATTCGTAAATATCAGGCGTGTATATAGATTAAAAATGTGACCTATAAATTAAGTGTGACGGTAATAAAAGTGTGAAAATAAATTGTTTTATCAGTGTTATCTTTTAGCAACAACTCCTTTCCGTTTACACGCCCTGCTTAGAGATATTTGCTCGACTGAGTAATAATAGCTAGCCGGAGGACAAAGAACCCAAAATAATAAAACAATAACAGGCACCCAGTAAATAAGATAACAAGAGAGTTTACTGCGACAAATGGTTCCCAGAACGTGGCGCGAGATAACCAGAACGTGAAGCGAATGGAGCAGTGCAATTAACTACAAGACGCAGATCCCAGAAACAACCACCAGAACCACCGACACCGACGGATGAAAGGACATCAGCGACTAGGAAAACAGAAGACAACAGGGGAATTCGACTACAGGACACCAAGACAGCGAGACGACGCAGATCCATGGTAGTACGACGCAGAGGCGACATATACATCTAGGAGAGAGGGGCAGGAAGCTGCACATCAAAACAATGTCATCAGATAGCATCATAAAGGTTAGAAAATTGTAAATTTTATGTGTATCCCAAAACAAAACAAAAATGTGAGAAATTAAACGTTGTTGAGAAGCGGAAGGATTAAGAAAACAATGTCGACAAATAATGCTGAAGGAATAATTATGGAAGAGGATAATGTAACAGTTGGCCGTAATTCAGTGTAGGTCACGGAAAATAGCTCAAACAATGCAGGATTTGAGGGAGGAAATATCAGTGAAGAAAGTCAGAATAGAATAGCAGGTCATTCAACTCAACATCTGGGATTGTTGTAAACAATTCAGGGCAGGTAGCCGACGACAGAGATAGATATATTAGATCTGTGGATCAGAATATTATACCAAACAGGGGTGGAGTAACTGTAACAGGTGGTGGAAATGAAGGTTCACAAAGGCATGTAAATGTAGTAGGAAATGTTAATTTTGAAGTTGGTATGATGATGGAAATGCTGAGAAATTATCGCGAAATATTAAAAAAGAGTAATGAGAAATTAGAGCAAAAATTAAACCAAAACATGGAAGATATTGGTAAGAGTAATAGGGACTTAAGGGAAGATATTGCTAGGGGTTTAGAACAAAAACTAACTCAGAGTAATGAGAAATTAGAGCAAAAATTAGATCAAAACAGGGAAGAAATTGAAAAGAAATTTAAGGAGTTAGATAGTAGTATGACAAGAATGAGAAATGAAAATCAGGAAATAATAGCAAGTGAGAAAGGAACATTTTCAAAGAAAATATCAGATATGAGCAGGGAAATATCTAACCAAAAAGTGAGGTTAATAATAAAATTGAACACGTTGATGTAAAATGTACATTTAGGTAGCCGAATGAATAGCATTTCAAGTGAGCTAAAAGAGATGATGGAGGCTAAGAATGCAGTTTTAATTCAGGCGCAAGTTAATTTCAGAGGGGAGATATCTGAAATTCAGAAGGAATCGGAAACACAAAGAAATAAGTTGTCCGAAGAAGTTAAAGTTTTGTCTATAAATTTGGATCAAAAACTAACTTCTGAAATTAACAAGCACCAAGCTGTTCAAAATGAAAATAGTAGAAAATTGGAACAGACCATAGAAAATCTGCAAGGTACTGTAAATAGGTTAGAATTGAATTCAAGAGTCAATATATGTGATGTCAATGTATCTGATGCACAGAATAATGATAGAGGTGTTTCCTTAAGTATGACTAATAATGTGAGTGACGCGGAGGTTTCATCCATAGCCCACACCGAAACTCAAGAGTGCACAAGTAACAGTAGATAATTTAAATATGGGAATAAGGGACATTCAAAACTATAATTATATCTTAAGTGATCTGCCACTTCCAAAATTTAATGAAAACTCCAATGCAGTACATTTATTGCAGACTTGTCAGAGTACTTTGAAATTAAAAAGATACCGGAAGCATTGAAAATGATAGTTGTCAAAGATGTTTGGACCAGAAAACTTTAGATTGGCTACAAATGGTATAAGGGGCGAAATTTCATATGAATCCTTTAAGAGGTTATTCATGAACAGATTTTGGAACGTCACGATACAGCACAGAATACGAGCAATGCTTAGCCATGGACAATTTTATCCACGAGAGGGAATATCAATGACTGATTATTTACTAAAACATGCAAGTTAGGCTAGGAATTTGTCACCTCCGATCAATGAGGATTTGTGAATTTGCTCACAAGGCATTATCCTTTAAGGATACAAAATTATTCATTAGTTGCAAAACCACATAGTATCTTCGAGATGACAGAATTAATGTCAGCTTTAGAACAGGAAGAAGATATATCTCGAAAGTGGGAGCATAGATTTTTAGACGTGCGAGATACACGAAGTTACCAAGTTAGTCATTATCACCAAAGTAGAGGACAAGACAGACGTCATGAGAATAATACTAGGCAACGTTACCAATTATACGTTCCAAATTTTGAAAGACCGAGGATAGATGGGAGACCAGGTCGGCAGGAACAAATAAATTACGTCAGGACAGAAAGATTGCCGGAAAGAGGTCAAGATTAAGGAAGGCGTTACGTCAGGGGGAAATTTCACTCACTGGAGGGAAAACACTAACCGGGAAAGATCAGAGGAACAGAAGGAAAATTACGTGCCAAGAGGACATAATTTCAGAAGTCGAGGATTTCGGACTCGATGAAGAGGACCTCAAAACAGTAGGAGCGAAAATGAGATAAATTTAGCACCGGTTAGGAACGGCAGTCCCGTACGGAAGTAACCAGGAAAACTGTCAATAGACTCCTGTGCAGTAGGTTCTCAGGACGTCTTTAATAGTTCAGTATCCATTACCAAAATAAAGAATATGCCACACACACTCTGCAAGAAGATTGCAGCAAAGAAAGATAAGGATGAAAATTTTGAGTCACCTCATATTAAGATAGAAATCGCGAAGAAAGAGATTATTGCGACTATAGATTCCGGTTCATCAGCTTCAATTTGTTCGCAGAAATTTTATATAAATTTGATAAATGAAGGTAACAAAATTATGGCTCTTCCCACCAGTAATTTAGTTTGTCATGTTGCAATAGGAAGAACGACACAGGTCATAAAAACACAAGCTCTACTTAACATACATATCGGCGGAGAAAATTTCGAGGTTATGTTTCTAATTGTAAACCATTTGATTTGTGACATAATTTTAGGATGTGACTTTTTACATGAATATGAAGCAAGTATAGATTTAAATATGAGGAGTTAAACATGACAAAAGACAATAGAGAAATAAAGGTATCGTTTATAAAAGAGAAAGTATGATGATTGAGGGGACAAGGGAAGAGGAGGATCTTTGTGATTAGGAATTCTTTGTGCAAGTAATGAAACAGATGGAAACGGTCAGATAAAGCAAGTAGTCACAAGATATGAAGGGAACACTACGCCATATATTCGACAGCTAGTAGAAAGGCCAGATGAGGTAAAGAAATTTACGACCCGAACAAAAGACGACCGTGCGAGTGAGGCAGACAATAACTGGGAAGAGAGAAGTGAAGAAATACTACACAAGTGTGAAGAGGCTTATAACATTACGAATACACAAAAACAAACCCTTCATGATGTTTTGATGAACAATAGTTCAGTATTTAGTAATATCCCAGGCAGATGTAACGTATATCAGCATACATTTCAGGTAGAAGATGTGCCACCATATAGACATAAGTATGATAATTTGCCTATAAGTCTTCGGGACAAAGCTAGAAAACTAATAAATAGCATATTAGATAATGGGATTATTGAGCAAAGTAATTCTCAGTATATAATTTCGACTGTTGGAGTGTAAAACGTGATGGTAGTGTGAAATTAATATTAGATGGTATGGATATGTGAATTTCGTTCAGAATATGCTCAACAAAACAGTAAACAATGTGGTAGGATAATTAGAGCTAAACTGCAGAATAAAGTATTGGAATGTAAGAGGGCTAGCTATGTATATATGTCATAAGGAAGGATAAATAAATTCAGGACAAAAATAAATGTTTAAAGGGGAAAAGGAACCTTTTCTTAGTAACCTGTAGCCACATTTGAAATGAAGCATGTAATAAGGATGTTTTAATGGCATACAAAAGTAAAAGTATGTAGATATAATTCAAAGAGTATTGTGAATATCAAGTACAAAACAATAAAAAAGGGCAAGGATAATTAAAGCTAAAGATTTATGTAGCACACAGATAATGTGAAATTATGTCTCAGAATTAAGAGATGTAAATATATTTGTATAGAGGATGAATTTTGGTAAATATGTTCAATAATTACAAAATGAACCAGGATAAAAAGCTTGAGTGTATAAATTTTTGTCAATAACCTAAGAGGGCTTAACCACTTTGTAACAATCACCTAAATAGTTCAGGGTACAGTATTTGCTGTATGAATGAAAACTTGTAAGGTCAGATACAGGTATATAAACACATTAGACCCAAGCCAGTGAATAGTGGCCAAAAAAGGCAAGAAGTATAACATGTTTAAAATGCATGTGCAGCGTTACGTGCAAGTGATAAATACCGTGTGTTACAAGATTCAGGAGACTAAAAACTCAATTATAAAATTTCCAAAAAAAAGGTAAATATTTATAATTGTTTCTAGTGGGGCACATGAGGCAGTATTTTATATCACAACACTGTGAATGCCAGAGTGATTGTAGTGTAAATTAACATTATTGTATGACAATGATTTTAGATGTTTGTTAGCTATAAGGCTCGTTAGGAAATAAGTTTACACGGCCTCACTGAAACTGACAATAGGAGTGGGTAACAATGAACCGAGGGGATGAGTTGTTTATCACTAAGAAGAGACAAGCAAATGACGTCAGGGTAGCATGCTTTTCTTTAGAAATGGAGGGAATATCTTCCCTAGAGCATATGTTTTAGTAATTATGATTGGCTTATTAAACAGATGCTAATGTTGGTGCACTTTAGAAACCAATAGCAGCTCTATTATAATGTTTGGGCATATCGGGGTGAGGGAGTATAAATTCTTGAGCCAAAAGCAAGTATCACGCAGTTCTACAGAATCATTCACGAGGTAAACGTCGCGCAGTTCTAAGAAATCTCTAGCGAGTTACACGTCAGGCAGTTCTAAGGAAGCATTCACGAAGTACACATTACGCGATTCTACAGAATCTCTCGCGTCGTAAAGTTAGTTATAAAAATGTGAAGTACGCGAATTAATAGTGCGCGGTAAATAAGTGTAGTTACATTCGGAAATATAATAGTTTCAGTCAGGCGTATATCAAGATTAAATATGTGAAATTAATTAAGTGTGACGGCAATAAAAGTGTAAAAACAAATTCTTTTATCAGTGTTATCTTCTAGTAACAACTCCTTTCCGTTTACATGCCCTGCTCAAGAGATATTTGCTCAACTGAGTAGCTAGCCAGAGTACAAAGAACCCAAAATTCAAAATAGTAAAACAATAACAAGCGCTCAGCAAAAAAAGATAACACGAACAGGTTACCACGACAAATTGGCTCCCAGAACATGGGGCGAAATAACCAGGAAGGGATGAAATATCCAGGAAGGGGCGAGATAACCAGAACGTGGAGTGAATGGAGCAGTACAATTAACTACAAGACGCAGATCCCAGAAACAACCACCAGAACGACCGACGACGCGGATGAGAGCACATCAGCGACTACGTGAACAGAAGACAACAGGGGAATTCGACTACAGGACACCAAGACAGCGAGGCGACATATATATCTAGGAGAGAGGGGCACGAAGCTAGACATCAAAACAAGGTCATCACTCATCAGATAGCATCATAAAGGTTAGAAAATTGTAAATTTTATGTGTAACATAAAGCAAACAAACAAAAATTGTGAAAGATTAAATGTTGTTGAGAAGTGGTAGGATTAAGAAAACAATGTCTACTAATAATACTGAAGAAATAATTATGGAAGGGGATAATGTAACAGTTGGACGTAATTCAATGCAGATTACGGAAAATAGCTCAAACAATGTAGGATTTCAGGGAGGAAATATTAGTGAAGAAAGTCAGAAACCAGGTTTAAATACTTAGTGAATCACAAACCTTGTTAAGGACTGCTAATTAACCTACGCTTATATATATGTTAAGTCAAAGTCCGTGGTAGCAAACTTAAGACAGTTTAACCAAGGCAAACCATTCGTGCCGAATGGTCAAAAACAAAATTGTAAGATGCTAAAAGTATTTCATTTAAACACACAATACATTGAAATCTAAGCTGTTAGCATTAACAGAAATACTTAATGAGGTGCGGTTTAAGGGCGCTAAACAGCTATGGTCAACAGCGCCCTTACAAAGTATAGAAGGTAAAATCCAACAATAAAATATGGGTAAAAAACTGCATTGTCAAAAACTATCCACCAAATTTTAAAAAACCACCAAAAGGAACATGGTAAATAAAACAACACAAAAGTAAAACGACGTGTCAGGAACTGTAGAACTCAAGGGACAAGAGCGCCATATCTCCGGCGGGGAGAGGAGTCCCCATTAAAACACACAGTATAAAGTCACAAAGCTAAAAGGCGCTCAGCGTATTAAATGCGTCGGCTAAAACCAATTTCACTGATAAAATGTAAAAGACATTCTACAGTATGCGCGTCGTCTGCCAAAACGTTGGCTAAACCAACAGGCAGAGACACGCGAACGCCCTGGTAAGCTAAAACCTGACACTCTGTTAAAACACGTGACGCACCGATAAGGGTGACGCACACCGCTCACAGAGCGGTGCGGGGTCACAACTAAGCAAGTGTCTATGACTAAAAAGGCAATGTCCGATTCGAAGGCGTGTTAAAATCACCTCTTCCCGACGAGAAGCACGAAAAGAGGTGGCCCAGACAACCGGGATAGGTTTAACTTCCCGCAACTTGTTCCCCCGGAGGGCCGTCCACTCATCGCGCCAAAGCGAGAGGATGCGGCGACGTAAAATAACACAGGAATCTGACGAGGGAACAACAGAGGTAAAAAATCTGGGTAATAAAATCGCAGATTTGGCAGCGGCGTCGGCAGCCTCGTTGCTTGAGATGCCCACATGACCTGGAATCCACATGGAGACGCGGATGCCAGAGGCGCCAAGCGAGTGGACCAGGTCATGTATGCGCTGTACGAGAGGGTGGTAATTGTACAGCGCGCGAATACTTTGAAGAGCACTCAGGGAGTCTGAACAAATAAAACAGTGCCGTAAGTCGTACCGCTGGACGTATAAAAGTGACTGATAAATACTAAAAAGTTCGGCGGTAAAAATCCAACATTGCCCGGGTAAACGAATGGTATAGTTCTCGCCAGGGATATTGGCATATGACCTTCAGGGCTAGCCCAGTCAGCCAGCCCTCTGATGTTTCAATACCTCCCATGCATGTAGCACGTGGTTGCTTCTGTCCAATTCCTTCCACCGTATACAACTCCCGTCTCAACTTACACCATTCTTCGAGCTGCACCCCCGTATGTGTCATACATCTATACGGTAAATGACTCGCATCGTAGCTTTCCATTAAAATTTTCACATGCCAAAATCCGTGGCGCGACCTGTAAAACTACGTTGACCATAAACAAAGGCACACCCTACTCCAACATCAGTCTTAGACCCATCATTATATATAAAATGAAAGTCCCCGAACTGCGCCTGAAGTTCTAAAAAAGCCGATCTAAGAACTGAAAAAGGGGTCTCATTCTTCGACATTGACGTTAACCCAAGGTGACAGTGTGCTTCAACGCGCAATCACGGAGGAAAGCGTATTTCCCCCTGGGAAGGGCCGGCGCTGGCGTACAGTCCAAATGCCGAAGAAGCTTGAGAAATCGAACCCCTGGAGGGAGCAAGGCAGAGGAGCTAACGAATATTGCCAATCAAGCGAATCTTCGTAAAATACCTCTAAGGACGGGTGGCCAGGCAAGCTTGAGAGTCGACAGCATAGCTGCACAAAAGCATCTCACGCCTGAAGGACAGCGGAGGCTCTGCAGCTTCAGCATACAGACTGGGTACAGGGCTGGTTGGAAGGGTCCCTGTAGCGACTCTTATGCCACGATGGTGAACGGCATTCAGGCGACGTAACACCGACGGACGTGCCGGTGAATAGACAATGCACCCGTAATCAAGCTTGGATCGGACCAAAGAGCGATAAAGGCGCAGAAGGATGGTCCGATCAGCTCCCCAGGATGTGCCACTTAAAACACGTAAACTATTAAAAGAACGGTCACACTTTGCTTTTAAAAAGGAAACGTGAGAAGTCCAACTCAGCTTTCGAAAAAAGATCAACCCCAAAAATTTTACCTCGTCTGCAAATGGAAGGTCCGCCGACCCAAGATGGACAGAGGGAGGAGGGAAAGCCTTCCGGCGCCAGAAATTGGTACAGACGGATTTCTCGGCGGAGAAATTAAAGCCATTGGCGTTACTCCAGGCGTAGAGACGGTTGATACAGCTCTGGAGACGGCGTTCGAGCAGACAGGTCTGCCGTGAACTGCAATAAATGGCAAAATCGTCAACGAAAAGGGACGATGAAATGCCAGGTGGAATACAATCAACAATGGAGTTGATAGCAAGCGCAAAAAGTGTGACACTGAGTACAGAGCCCCGCGGTACTCCGCTCTCTTGAATAAAACCGAGCCCACACGTACACGAAAAACGCGGCCCGTCATAAACTCCCGAAGAAATATGGGAAGACGACAGCGGAAATTGCATGCATGAAGTGTACGTAAAATGCCGCCCCTCCAACAAGTGTCATAAGCTTTCTCCAGGTCAAAAAACACAGCCACTGTTTGACACTTTCTAAGAAGTCCGTTCATAATATGCGTCGACAGAGACACCAGGTGGTCGACGGTAGAGCGATAGCGACGAAATCCGTACTGAGCGTTCGCTAGAAGTTTCTGAGACTCAAGCCACAATGTCAACCGCCAGTTGATCATGCGCTCCATCACCTTGCAAATGCAACTGGTGAGGGAGATAGGGCGATAGCTGGAAGGTAGATGGCGATCCTTCCCAGGCTTAAGGATAGGGACAATGGTGGCTTCGCGCCAAACGGAAGGGAAAAAACCGTCTTGCCAAATACGGTTATAGAACTGTAAGAGAAAGACTTTACTGTCGGCTGAAAGGTGCTTTAACATCAGGACATGAATGCCGTCCGGCCCAGGAGCGGAGTGCCTAGAGCAATGAAGAGCGTGCTCCAGCTCCCTCATTGTGAAAAGTTCATTATAACACTCCGTATTAGCAGACCAAAAATTATAGCTGGCGGAATCCAGCCGGTCTTTGAGAGTGCGAAAGCCGGCGGAATAATGGGCACAATTGGAAACCGCCTCAAAGGCAGCACCCAGAGTGTTAGCAATGGCAGCCGGATCCACTATGGTGACATTGGAAACCTGAAGGCCAGACACAGCACAATGTGACACTTTACTGGAGAAACGACGAAGTTTATCCCAAACAACAGAGGAAGGAGTGAAGCGATTAAAAGACTCGACAAAACGAGTCCACGAAGCCTGCTTGCTATCCTGAATAATGCGACGAGCCCTGGCGCGCGAATGCTTAAAAGTAACCAAATTATCAAGTGTAGGGTGTCGCCGAAACACCCTAAGTGCACCTCTACGGGCACGAATGGCGTCCCGACACTCCTCGTTCCACCAAGGAGCAGGAACACGTCGAGGGTGAGAGGACGAACGGGGGATCGTGCGTTCGGCGGCAGATAAAATCGTAGAGGTAAGGTGCTGTACCATTTGGTTTACGTCACTGATGGGCTGGTCCTCAAAACACACGAGGCTGGAATACAATCTCCAGTCGGTTTTTGTGAATATCCAGGTAGGTACTCTGGAACGCTGGATGTGGTAGATAAAAGAGAAACGATGCAGGGGTAATGGTCGCTGGAGTAGGTGTCAGCGACGACGTTCCACTGCAGACGACAAGCAAGCTGGCTGGAGTAAACGGCAAGGTCCAAGTGAGAGAATGTACCAGAAGAGTCAAAAAGAAAAGTAGGTTCACCTGTATTGAGGATGGAGAGGTTAAACTGATCCAAAACGTCGGAAAGCAGGATTCCGCTCGCGCAAGGCCTTGGCGAACCCCACAGAGGTGATGGGCATTAAAATCTCCCAACAGAAGAAATGGTGTTGGAGAGCGGACAGGAGATCTCGAATGTCCACGTGAGCGAGGAGAGACGATGGAGGTGAATACACAGCGCAAACGGAAAAGAAAAAGCCGGGAAAGTGAAGGGTAACGGCAACAGCTTGCAAGTCGGACGTAAGTGTGAGAGTCTGAAAATGAACATCGTTACGCACTAATAACATGACACCTCTATGAGCAGGAGTACCCTCATCCGGTTCAAGGTCGTAGCGAACGGGAGTATACCCTCGGAGATCAAAAGGGTCGCGAGGGCGTAGCTTCGTCTCCTACAAACACACGACTATAGGCGAATGGGAACGCAGTAAATGTTGCAGTTCCGCCCTATGCGATCCTACACCACGTAAATTCCAGGTCAGGATAGCCATGAGTAAAAGGGATAAACTGTCTACTTAGGAGGGCGGCTCAAAATTACTTTGTGCTTAACCTTTGGGCTTGGGCTTTTAGTATGGAGTTGGTCAGACTCCATAGGCTCCTCTAAGGGAGAGCCCACGCGCTTAGTGCCAGAAACCGATTCAAGAGCCGTGAATCAGTTCTGGGTGGCAATGGGTGAAGGTGGCCGCTGAGCGCGGCTTGTCCCAGGAGCATCCTGGAACTGCGACCTTCGAGAAGGAGAAGGTGAACTTTTCTTACCACGCGCACGTGGAGGGTCTTTCAAAAAGTCTTCCTTGCGGAGTTTCTGCTTGGACTTCTTATCAGTTCCTTGGGACTTCATGACCTTAGGACCAGCTTTAGATGGCTTGATAACTATAGTAGAAATGGACGGCCGAATGGTAGTGGCGGTTAATGCAGTCATGGTCCAGGTCTGAGTTTCGGCATCTACTCATGGTACTGGCGAGGCAACAACAGAACTAAATGTACCAGATCGCAGGAGCGAAGGTTGGCGCGCATGGTAACGCCTCCGGGCTTCAGCGAAGGAGAGTTTCTCCTTTACCCGGATCTCCTGGATCGCCTTCTCGTCCAAGTACTGCGAACAGTCGGCAAATGAAGCAGAATGAGACCCTTTGCAATTAACGCAGACGGGTCGTGATGAACAGATACATTCGTGTGATGGCTGGCTACATGAGGCACAGATGGATATGGCATTCTTACAAGAGACTTGCGTATGCCCAAAACGCTGTCATTTGAAACAACGCAGAGGTCTAGGAACATAGGGCCTCACAGCAAAACGTTCGTACCCTGCTGAAATACTAGTGGGCAGATCGACGCCATCGAACGTGAGAAACAGGGTACGAGTAGGTACCAACACACCGTCGCATTTAGCCTGCACTCGATGAACCGCTGTAACCTTTTGGTCGGAAAGATATTCGATCAGCTCATCGTCTGATATTCCGTCGAGGCTGTGAGTGGTGACGATGCCTCGACAGGAATTCAAGGTGCGGTGCTTCTCAACACGGATAGGAGAAGCGTGGCGCGCAGCAAGGTCCTACTTTGTTGATCGGACTTACTCTGAACCAACAATGAACCATTTCGTAGGCGAGTGCAGAAATGAACAGGACCAGCAATTTAGTCAATGCCCCTCTGGATGATAAAAGGGTTCACCTTCTCGAATGATTGTCCTTCCTCTGTACGGGTAATCACTAAGAACCAGCTGTTGGTGGTGCTACTTCTGTTGCAATGACTTTTCAGCACTTGTTGTTAATAAGGACAAAGGGTGCTCTATAGCGAAAAAAATCCTCCACCATTGCAACCGTCTCCAACCTCGGGCTCTGACTTCCCAGGCGTTACCCCGGCTTGGGTGAGTGGCCTATCTATACCAAACTCACCCCAGAGTCACACCTCCCAGAGCAGTGGCTCAAACGTGCTGGTCCAGACTTTTACCATGTGGGTATACAAGCCCGAGTTTCAAGTGGCATAAGGCAGTTGAGAGGGGTGGGGATTGCATGGAAAAATGAAATTATGTTTCTAAGGGATGTACCTACACACTGTAAAAATAGTTAAGCTGTAGGATGAACATGTAATTTACAAATAAATGTTGTGTATTACTTTTGGAGTGTATTATAATCTGAGCATTCACAATTAACGGGAATGTTTCCTGGGTCCCGGGAATGGGAAAGAACAGTTGATCAAGTTTTAACTTTCTTGTTCCTGGGGACGGCAGAAATTATTCAAGACGCTGTGACATGAAACAACTGTTCTAGTTGCAAGTAGACTCGCTCAGGTTCATTGAGCATTGCTTCTTCTTCTCATCTGTGGTTTGTTTATATGCAACTTGCCTACTGCCTCAAAAACAATAACCAATACTATAAAGAACAAATAACTTGAAACACAAAATAATTCCAACACAGACTTGCCTTTTTCAAGGTTATCTAAAATACATAACAGTCATAAATACCTGGGATTTAATAAATTGTTGTTCATACTGCTTCACTACCCATCCAGAAATTTCAAGTTTTTTGGTTAAATGGCTGAAAAATAAAGCATTTCAAAGAAGAGTTTTATGAGTCCAACAATTTTCTACAATACAGAGTAGATACTTAAGTCAATTTATTTCTGTAATGACTATATTATAAATATGCTTATACTCGACAAAACCAATTGCTTTGTTATAAAGGCTGGTTGACAATAACAAGAAGCAATGCTGCATACAACATTTGGTTCACAGCAGCCTGGTAATGACAATGGGAATACATATCGATCATCATACCATCACAAAGTGGAAGGTCAATTTTGGATATTAGGATTTCATTTGTTTTTAACTGACCAGTGATATTGTTCCAATTGCTTCCAATCCAGTCAACATCCAAATTTGTTACAATAAACATGATCTATTACATTTCTGATTCCTGTAGTCGCACCAAGCTAAAGTTCTTTGTTGTTCCTACCAGTTTTTGTAGTTTTTGAGGCAATAGCCAGTTTTGAGTTGCATATAACAAACTACAAAAGTTAAAACATGCGCAAGTCTTCTTTCCCGTTCCCGAGCACCGGGAAAGGTTCTTCCCGTCAATTCTGAACGCTCCCATTAGAATACATGTATTTCAATTTTGTCATTCTGGTTAACGTTCCCAATGGTTGTTGTGAACCAGTGTTAAAGCACTTAAAGGTCAATAAATTCTATTCTACAGTTTTGGATGGATTGGAAGCAGGTGAAAAAATGTCATTGGTCAGTTGCAAAATTAACTTTCCATTTTGCTCTCGATATACATTTCTGAACCAGTCATAAGGGCAGCATATAAATGAAAAGAAACAGAAAAATCTGAGGTGATACATTCCCTGCTATATCTCCATTTGTTTGTTTCTTATGTCATGCAAACAGTAAGGAATTTCAAAGCCAACAACTCATCTTGGCCTCCTGCAAACGTTCATCTCAATTAACATGTAGCAGATAGGAAGATAGTGGTGTGAATGTAACACTTCAGATTATTCTTTTTTTCAGTTGTGAAAATCAAACTTTTAATCAAAATCAATGCTTTCCATGAATTGTGAGTCCTTTTCCTGGAAATTGTTGCTTATGTATACAAAACCCAATGCAGTAGTTTTAATCTCTTCATAAACAAACTTAAATCTCATAGTATATGGAAGGCATCGTATTGCAACTAATGTTGTATCGTTAGTTTGAGCCTCTTCTTTTGAACAGCTGCTGTCTTGATATGTTCACCTTGCAACTGCGGCTACAGTTTCAGAATTACATAAACTTTTATTATTGGTGGCTCTTAGCTGGTGATTGACTTGCTATTTGCTGCCATGTGGTAATGTGCTCAGAAATCAAGGGACAGGGTAATTACATCACTATGGTCTCATAGCTATCAGCAGTGCTGCCAAGTTTTTCCTTAGTAACCACATCTTTTATCATTTACCACAGGACTAGTTTGAGGTTGTAATATTCATCCAATCAAATATAAAAAAGTGATAGGAAACATACAGAGTGAGCCAAAAGACTCCAAACCGCCTGTGCAGAGTTTTTCCTGTCTGCGTCCTCGCACTCATTGCCGTCTGCCGCTATCATAAAAAGGCGCAGTAGAAACTATACAACATTTTTAAAACTACTTTTAAAGGCCTTACTTACCAACTTTACGAAAGGAGGTGCTGAAACTGGCCACCGTCATCGTCCATACATTTTTGGCACCTCTTTAGGAAACTATCCATCACTCGCTGTAGTTCACGTTGAGAAATTTCCTGGCAGATATTTTGTTTTAATTCTTCCAGGGTGTGTGGGTTGGTCTTATAAAATTCATGTTTTAAGTTACCAGATGCGCAGTGTTTTTCCACTGGGCGTGTGGAAATATGATAAAAACATTATAACGCACTGCTGCCATAAACAAAGTCATGCTGTTGTGGTTTTGATGTGCAGTATGAAGTGCAGTTTTCAGTTGACTGTGATGTGATGTAGTTCAGTTATTACGAGTTATTTACTACTTTGTCCTGTACTTAGTTACAAAGTATATTGTGGCTCAGTATATGTTTTCTACTGCACAGCATGTATTTATTTGATTCGTATGTGTTAACTTGTCAGCTCGCAAGTGAAAATACAATTTGCAGAAAGATTTCCAGGTGTAAAAGTTCCAGGCCATACAACAATCCATCAACTTTACAGTAAATTTCAGGCTAATAAATCTAAAAGACGGCATTTGGTTCTTACCGAAGAAACATTAGATGACATCAGTCATCATTTAGAAAATTCTTCCAAAAATTGCATGATGGATAGTTTCCTAAAGAGGTGCCAAAAATGTATGGACAATGACGGTGGCCAGTTTCAGCATTTCTTTTCATAAAGTTGGTAAGTAAAGCCTTTAAAAGTAGTTTTTAAAATGTTGTATAGTTTCATTTGCACCTTTCTATGATAGCAGCACACGGCGAGTGCTGAGGACGCAGACAGGGAAAACACCACGCAGGCGGTTCGGAGTCTTTTGGCTCACCCTGTATTATAGAGAATGAAAAGTGAAATAAGAATAAGATGAAAAACAAACAAAGCAAGGTAAGAAAAGTACAATAAAAGGGGAATTTATTAATTAAAGAGAAGAAATATTATATTGTATAAGCAGCAAGTATTCCGAAGAAGGAAACTAGAAAGCAACATTCAGTTGGGGACTGCAGATGTCCAGCTGGGTATAGCTTACAGGTAGCAGACAAAAGAGTGAAGGCAAGGAAAGATGCATGAAACAATGAGGTGTAAACATCAGCCACATACACAGAAAATGTAATGTAATGAGGTGAGAATAATGTGGTAATGGCAGACACAAGAAGACAGACTTTCTAAAATATGACAACCAATAAACATGTGTAAAAATGTATCACGTGAGCCAATAAAATCAATCAAAAACCATGTGACTAGAAAAGAAGCCCGATTAAACTATATAATGGGTATTGCAGGAGCAGGAAATGGTTCAACCAAATACATCCAAGACCAGAGAGAAGGAATGCAGATCAGAAGGAAGTCCAAAGAGCGATTAGAATATGGAGAAGGATGGATATATGGAAGTTACGTCACTGCTACGTGGGGCTGGCGGGAAGAAGATGGTTGTGTCAGAGAAAAGATTGGGAGACGAGGCAGTGACGTCAGATCAGAGTGATGTATGGGCAACAGCTGGCAAAGTTAGGAAAGTGACATTATCGAGGAGGGAGGAAGTTCAATCGCCACGTGATATGGCTGCGGGCAGGGCAGAGGCGTGGTTTCAGAGTGGCAAATTGGTGGAAGAAAAAAACATTGTGTTGACACCAATGGGAGTTTACGGATTTTGGACAGAAATAAAGCGGGACCGTCAAGGGAGCCAACAGAAATAGATTTACAGAGTAGGAAAGTGTGCCATACGTATAGAGATAGAGCAGGCTCTGTGAGAAGTATGGGAAAACAGAAGCAGTAATAATGGGGGAGTTAATAGAATAGGGAGGCGGAGTGACTATAGAAGGGAACAAATTATACAAAGTAAAGATAAGCAAGTGAATGATTTAGATATAAAGGATGGTGAACACGGAGAGGTACATTTCCTAAACAGAACGAGCAAGTGTTGTTATGGACAATTAGTACGGGGTACACAATAAGTATTTTGTAAATTGCATCTAATAGTTCCCATTTCCCGCTGTAGTGGAGTCTCAAAGACGATCGGAGGAAGCAAGGGAAGGAGATGGGAATGGGAGAAGAACACTAAGCAGTATAGTGACTTTAAATGAGAAACTGTTAGTGATATGAAGCTAACTCAACACACATGTTTTGTAAATGCGGAAGCTTGGGTACGATCGGCAATAGGAGCCAGGGCTCGGTGCTGATCATGCCCAGATGTATTGTATTAGCTCAACACTTAATAAAGATATCATATCACATAAGGGTGTGAAATAGAAATTTGTCTAAGAGCTCAGTTTCAAACATGGGTGACATTGGGACTTGTGTTATAGCATGGTCATGATGAGTCATAGCTCCACTGCTGGTGTACTAATTTGTAAAATGTAAGTGGCAGGCTTCATATTGATTGAACTTAAATATAGGAGAAAATGGTTAGGATATGGGGATCTTTGAAGCTACGAAATTCTAAATTTTGTTTGATCACAGGACATAATCAAATCTTGTGTGACAGGAACCAGGAAAAGAAATTGTTTTTCAGTGGAAGCAACACACAAAGAGGGCAATAACAGAGTAAGCGAGCAGTTCTCATTTACCTGCTGCTGAGAGAAGAGCCTTTCCTTTCCTAAAAATCACCTAACCTGCCAGAGTTAGCTAACCAAAACCACCTTTTCCTGTTATCTCCCTCACATAAGTAATAACCAAGCAAGAATCCCACAATGCTGCATAGTATACTGTGAAGTGGAATTTTGTTCCATACTTGACCCTCGAAATTGCCATATCATTATTTAATTTTAGCAATATGCCAACATAGGCAAAGTATATGGTAATAGCAGGAGAGAGACAAGATTTGAAACTTGAAGACAAAGAAGTTATTAAACAGTCTGACAAATACCATTATTACAACTAGTCAGAAAAAGGAGTCAGAAAAAAAGCTGAAGATGAAAACAAGCAGTGCTTTCAAAAATGTTCCATTAATTCAAAATAAGAGAAGTTTTAGTATATCCACTGATTCAAGATTCAATTAAATTTTGGTAATTCTGTGCAATTGTTTTATTTAATTTACTATGGCGACCTCACGCAACTCTTAATCAACTACCAAAATTCGCTACTTGCCGGCTGCTACCAACGTAATATATAACAACATCGCTACATGTTAAACAACCATGGAACACACATATATGAAATGTGCATTTCAAATAAGAGAACAACTTGGAAAAGCAATGTATGTCACATGAAATCAATTCACATGTAAAATAAGTAATGCGTGTTCTGTAAGGGGAAATAAAAGTGAAATGTGCATAAACATGGGTGTAACACACAAACGAGGGCGGATCGAAAAGTAACGCACAATAACATTTTTCTGTCTTGGTATTGCAGTTGGAATGTTGCAATTTTACACAGGTATAGTTTGAAGTTTTAACTACAGAGGGTACTTTTCGTTTCATGTGCAGCTCTAGCGAGAGAAGCGTCAACTACGCAACAAAGATGGCACGCATGTTACTGTCGTCCACGTGTGAAGAGCAGAGAGGTGTGGTCCAATATTTGTGCGCCAAAGGACATAAACCGAGTGATATTCACAGGGAAATACATGACATATATGGGGATGATTGTATGGACCATAGCAATGTCTCCAGGTGGTGTGCATTCTTCCTAGAGGGCCATGTGAACCTTAGTGATTCGCCACACTCCGGGAGGCCGGTAACAGCTGCAACCCGCAGAATGTCAGAAGCATTGAGGCGGTAATTTTGAACGACTGGCATGTGCAACTGTGAACGCTATCGCAATAGTTCAACATTTCCTATGGTGCAGTGTGCGATATTGTTCATGACGTTGAAATTTCGTAAAGTTAGTGCTCGCTGGGTGCCTAAGAACCTGACAGACAACCACAAGAGCCAGCAAATGATGACAAGCTTGGATCACCTAACGTGGTATACTGCAGAGGGGCATGGCTTTCTGAAAGCAATCGTCACTGGTGATGAGTCGTGGGCATACCACTACACACCCAAAACCAAGCAGGCAAGTATGGAGTGGAAACATGCTGGTTCCCCAGTGTGACTCAATCTGTTAGGAAAGTGCTTGTGACGGTGTTCTGGGATATGCATGGTGTTATATTGGTGGACTTTGCTAAACACAGGACCACTGTGAATGCTGCAGCCTACATGAAAACTTTGGTGAAGTTGCATCGTGCCCTTCGTGACAAACGCCACAACATGAATGCTGACGATGTCAAAATTCTTCATGACAATGCTCGCCCCCATGTTGTTGCTGCTGTTCATCAGAAAATCACCAAATTTGGTTGGGAGGTGCTGCACCATCCACCATACAGTCTGGACCTTGCACCGTCGGACTTTCATCTGTTTGGTGCCATCAAAAAATTCCTGGCTGGCCAATGCTTTGTGACAGATGTGGAAGTGAAATCAGCAGTCTGCAAATGGCTATACTTCAAGGAAACGGACTTCTACGAACAGGGCATATTGAAACTGGTATCACAATGGGAGAAATGTGTTGAGAAACTTTGTGACTATGTCAAAAAGTAGGTAAAAGGTGTAATTCATTTGTGATTTCTTTTATTGTTTTAACTATTAAAAAAATTATTGTGCGTTACTTTTCGATCCATCTTCGTATGCACGAAATGTGTGCAGAAACATAGAAATAAGAAACAATAGTAGCTTAAAACAAAACATACATAAACTACAAAATAAGTATGCATGAAATGATTGGGAAAACATTAAGTATGTGTGAAATATAAAAAATTGTTTTGTATAAAGAGTACTTTGGGGTGGGGTGATATTCTTGACATCTTTGGGAGGTACTAAACTTAAACGAGCTTATGACATCACAACACATGTGGTTTGTGTTTACACATACAAAAACAAAGAAGAAACCAAGCCAATATGGTAGAGGTATGAGAAACTTCACCGTCAAACAAGCTAATACTGAAAGATATCTAAATTATTAAATAAAAATTCCTGAAAAAAGGGTGTGGCTGTTACTGACATTAGCTACAACATTTCAGCTTTTAATTCGTAACTTTGAAACCAATGCACATATTGAATTAGTTATTTCTGCAAAGTTCACTTAAATGATGCCTGAATCCAATACTAAACATTTGAAGAATTTATTTTTGAAGGTTTTCAGTTTACCTACCTCCGTAACTCTGTTATGTAATATATTAGGTTCATGTGTTTATGAGAATATAAATTTTTAAGCTGAATGAGGAACACAACAACCTATTCCAGTGAATGAGATGTGACAGTTAAGAGTTATACGTGACAAGTTTTAAAACAGAAACATTATTTACAAACAAACCAAAGTTTCACACTAAAAAATGACAGCTTTGAAATGTCGATCACCAACTATGAGTATGATAATAATAAAAACACATTTTCGGTAGAAGAAGGTGACTTAATTCTGTTCTAGCTCAAGCACCACTTATCAATGAACCCTACTCCTGTCAGATACAATATTACAAAATTAAGAAGAAAGTTATTAAACGTAAATTGAAAACAAGCTGTTGATACCCTCAGTCTTTTATCACCCAAAATGCTCAGTCTTCTAACTTGAATAAGGCACTGTTCCACGAAGGTATGTTACATCAGCCAATCACTTTTGTTTCGCCCAGTATTGGCTTTTCTGAGAACGTTATCTCATCCTTTGGTGTAAACAGTTCAAACACTAGGATCTGTAAAAAAGAAAATAATTCTGTTAAGACATCACTTTACATTTGCATCTCTCTGGTATTGCATGGCTAGATTTGAACAACACAGAAACTATGTAAACAAAATAAGAAATAATTACAATTCCTTATTATTGAGTATAGTAATGAATTTAGGGCAAAAAGGAAGATAAGATGAAGAAGAAGAGGAGTAAAAACCTTCACATAGAGTCACGTCAAGAAAACCAAGAAGAATAATTCTAAATAAATTAAGTTTTATAACTGAGAATTACAATTCTCAAATGTGTTAAGTAACAAAACATTACTTTTTAGTTCTAAATAATATAAGTCTTAATTAATTATTTTCATTGGTTCTTATACAGAGCACTCCCTCAACGCTCTGGCCAGGAATTGCACGGCAGTCTTGTGCGACACGTCTGAATGAACTCAATGCCATGGGCTCTTCCACTTATCGGACATGTGGCAACGGGCTTCAGTCAGCTGTTATTGTTTCTTGTGTATAAACGTGAGACGCGTGTGTATTTGTGTGCGATTGAATTATCGGATTATTACAACTCAGAAATGGTACTCAAATTTTCGCTCGAACAAAGACTTTTTATGTATGACACATATGTGAAAACTGACTCATGTAGACAGGTGTGTAGGCAATTTCACGATAAATTTCCTGGTGTTCCAGTTCCGAGTAGAAAAACAGTTAGATATCTAGTGAATAAAGTGAAGAGAACAGGATCATTTAATGTTGTAAGTTATAAAAACAAATGAAGGGTTCTAATGGAAGAAAATGTTTTTGATGACAATAATCTCTAAAGAGTTATGGCCGGCTCGATTGCCAGATCTTACTGTGAGTGACTTTTATCTGTGGGGAACTATCAAAAATAGACTATAGGAATAATCCTCGCACCATAGATGATCTTAAAAACAATATAAGAACAGAAATTATACAACAAGAACTTATGCGTGTGAATGGTAATTTCATCAGAAGGTGCCAAGAATGTTTATCTGCCAAAGTCACCACTTTCAACGCCGACTGTGAAAAAGGTTAGTACTGATAAAATAAAAAGTAATTATGTTTGTTCAATAGGTAATCAATATATCGTAATAATCATCATAAAATCACTAATAATATGGAGTCAGTATCAATAATGAGAATAATAAACAGATACACTGAATATAGCGCGTGGAACTACCGGCCATGGCTGAGGGACCACTCTGTACAAGGAACTATCTCAAACTAGAGTTCTTACCAGAGTATTTACAATACTAAGCATATTGTGTAAATAACATTGAGCTAAAAAGCATGCAAATTAATATTTAAATGTGATATTAGGAAAAGTAATCATCTCACATTTGGATTTCCTCTGAAAGGTGTTATGTCAGTGAACTTACAAAAACATATTTTTCAAATAATAGTTTAATTAAAATGCCTTTATCAGTTTTATATAATTTGGCGCTAATAAACCTTGAGCCATGCTTAAATCAGACCCGCCAACATTAACAATGTTAATTTCAATCTCGTTAGTGATATTATCAAAGCGGTGGTTAACACTTTTTGAGAAGTTAACACCAGTGCCATCTATCGCCATCAATTTCAGCTCTAAGATGATGAACAGGAACATAGGGCTTTCGAGAAGAAAATGGCTGTCTTAAAGCATCTTTCTGAATAAGATTTTCAGTTTTGTAAGTTTTGGCAAATAACTTTGAGAATTCCAGTCTTCACTTATCAATATGTGTTGTGTAAAAATGTGCAAACATTATTTTTAGTAAGATAAGAATGAGTTAAAAGAGCCAACATACTGTTGGGAAAGTATTCAGATGGAAATAGCCAACAGAAATTACAAAAACACTAACAAAACAAGAAAAAGACAATGCAAATTACTGTTGCTTGAAAAAGTCAACAACATTGAAGAGAAAAGATACTAAGAAGATCGGATAGTGGATAGATGCAGTTAGGCCTTCTGAAAAGAAAAGAAGCAAGGAAGATAGAATTATACCAATTGTACAGTCTTGTTAAAGTGGGATACATATCAAGGTCACTAATATTTACTGCAACCACCGTAGGAACAAGTGTGTAGAATGCTTTATACTCTGTGAATCTGCATAGAGAAAATTTGTGAACCTTGTGGAAGCGTAACTGTAATAGCCATCAAGTAAATAAACATGTATATATTCTTACCTCAGCTAGAATATAAGGATCATAAATAATGTAATGGAAAACATATGAGCATCTGGATTTAAAGTGAAGGCATTATGCATTGGAAGTAGCGGAATTAACCCTCAGATACGTTACAAATCACAATATACCCATAATGTTGTATATTATGTAGAATATAAAAAGGTCTCTGTTAACAATTTTAATAACACATGTTAATAAAATGCATGTTGTGAAAGCCATTCATTCACATTCTTTTGTGGAATAAAACTTCAATACTTATTCCATTTATTATTAATCTTTCTCCCCACCTGAAACAGAAACATGTATCCGATAATTATATATACATACAGTATAAGAAAATTTGACAATTTCATGAAAGGTTAAAAGCTGCAGAAGGGTGAAATTCTCAAAGCAAGTGGCTGGAAGTGATAAAGGAAACACATGTGCTCCCAAACAATGACAAAGATAGCAACAACAGACCTCCACTGGAGTATACGTATCTAATCAAGCAGTAAAACCGATGCTAGAAATGAATGATGGGCTATAAAAGTTTCTAATCGGAAAACAGAATTTTGCACCAGTTCTGAAATGGAATCCTCCAAACAAAATTAAGTAAGAAAAGTAAGGCAGCGAATAACCAAGACGATAAATTATGTGGTTTGGGGCCCAATCCAAGTCACCTAGAAAATGGGCATAGAAAAGACAAAACTCCCAGTCAGAAGAAGGAAGGTTCATCTTCCTTATGGCATTAAGATGCAGTTTCATATCCACAAGTGATCATAAAAACTCAAAAGTAGCAGAGCAAACGAGTTTTGAGCATTTAATAATTAGTTTTACTGTGAATAGATGGCAGTGGCTTTAGTAATCTCAATATTTGGCATTGTAACCGCGGCTTGTGTGTGGGAGAAGGGGGAAGCATTTTTAGGTAATATAACTGGTCACCTGTTGTGCAGAAATAAAGGAAAACAGTTGAAGCCACATTCTTATTACCTGACTCTTCCTCATTTACACCACCCCTGAGATAAGGGTCTTTACCCTGTCACTCATTCTTTCACCACCTGCAGGGGAACAAACTCATGTGGGGCCAAGGACTGACAGTTGGACCACCAAATAAAATTCACACTCACACATCCCAGGTAAAACCCCACGCCGCACATTCTACAAGTAAGGGTTAAAAATAAAAATAGGGGTGGCTATTTTCACAGAGGCCTAAACTGCAAGTTATATCCAGATTGATTAAATTGGTACGCATATGTATACTGACGTGCAAAAAAAGTGGGCTATAGTGGTACTGACAAATCTAGCCCCACCCTCTGCCAGTATGATGACCTCCTCTATTGCTTAAGAATAGTTCTAGTCACCGGATTGGCAGGGTATACTTTGCCTCCCTCAAAATATGACTGAACTGTGAAGTGTAACATTACAAGCTAGATGTTCGCACTAGCGAAGTACCGTTCGTTGAATTTTGGCACAAAAATAAAAGCCAATTTATAATAACTTTATTGTTTGTATATACTTTTAATTACCTCTAAAATGTGCCAGGGTACCCCAGTTTGTCCATTATTTTCAATAAAACAGTTCTATTCAAAACATTGAATGCCTTTTCAAAGCCAATAAAAGCAACAATTAACTGTAAATTGATTTCTTGTATTTTTTTCTAAAATTCATTTATAATCTTCAGTGCTCTGTTTATAAACTGTAACAACTGGGCAAAAAATATGAGTTATAAATTTCCATAAAAAAGATAAAAGTAATCGCACATCAAAGAAAATACCCAGTGAGAACAAAAACATGTCTTGGAAATCACATCCTGGATAAAGGCGCAAATTTTAATTGCTTGGGTTGTGACATAAGTTTCAAAGTTGATAGAGATATAGAAAATAAGATAAACAAACTTCAAGAAATATGTGGAGTCATAACAAGAACTGTATAAAATAAAACAAAGAAAGGAACAAAATTGAAGTTCTACAAGATCAGGAAAAGCCAGGGCTCATGTACGGCAGCGAATCTTGGATGATAAAGGAAAAGGACGGACAGCGGAAATGATTTTTATGTAGAACTAAAGAGTGCACTATACTGGGTTAATAAGAATTAACACCTGGTATAGGTACATAGATGATATTTTGAAGTAGAATATTTTTTCGGTAGTTGGAAGATGCTTCATGTTTATCTGCACCACATATGGGAGCGGTAACTTCGTGTTATCTAATTTGCTGAGCACCTGTTATTGTATTACTAGTTTGAATTTTGGGTTCTTTGTCCTCCGGCTAGCTATTATTACTACTCAGTCGAGCATATCTCTTGAACAGGGTGTGTAAATGGAAAGGATTTGTTACTGAAAGATAACACTTATAAAAGAATTTGTTTTTACACTTTTATTACCGTCACAATTAATTAATTTCACATATTGACTCTTGATACACGCCAGACTGAAACTGTTATAATTTCTAATATCACTATAATCACTTATTTGCTGCACATCATTAATTCGCGTATTTCACATTTGTAACTTACTTTACAACGCGAGAGATTCTGTAGAATTATGCGATGTATAACGCGTGAACGATTCTCTTAAACTGTGCGACGTATAACCTTTGTATGATTCTGTTGGACTGAACGACGTATTACCCGCGAATCCTTCTATTGGACTGAGCGACGTTTACCTCAAGAATTATTCTGTTGGACTGAGCGTTACCTGTCTCTGGCACAGAATTTATACTCCCTCACCCCAGTATGCCTGAAGATTATAATCGAGCTGCTATTGGTTAATAAAACGCGCCAACATTAGCATCTATATTTATATCCAATCAAAATTATGAACACACATGCTCTAGGGAAAATATTCCCTCCATTTCTACAGAAAAGCGCACTACTCTGATGTCATTTGCTTGCCTCTTCTAATTAATAAACAACTCACCCCCTCGCTCACTGTTACCCGCTCTTATTGTCAGTTTCAGTGAGGCCGTGTAAACTTATTTCCTAACAATGCTTGTAATTAACAAACATCTCAAATCATTGTCATACAATAATGCTAATTTACACTACAATCACTCTGGCATTCAGTGTTGTGATATAAAATACTGCGTCATATGCCCCACTAGAAACATAATTATAAATATTTACAACTTTTTTTGGAAATTTTATAATTGGGTTTTTAGTCTCCTGAATCTTGTAACACACGCTATTTATCATTTGCACATGCATTTAACACACGACATATATTTTGCCTTTTTCTCACCACTATTCACTGGATCTGGTTTAATGTGTTTATATACATACATCTGACATTACAATTTTTTTATAGCAAATACTGTACCCTGAACTATTTAGTTACAAAATATTTATACTTAGATTATTGACATAGAAATTTATACACTCAAGATTTTTAACCTGGTTCATCTTGTAATTATTGAACATATTTACCAAAATATTCATCCTCTACACAAATATATTTACATCTCTTAATTCGACATAATTTCACATTATCTGTGTGCTACATAAGTGTTTTGTTTTAATTATCTTTACCCCTTTTTTTGTTGTTTTCTACTTTATATTCACAATACTCTTTGAATTATATCTACATACTTTTACTTTAATATGACATTAAATTTTCATTATTATATGCTTCATTGAAATGTGGTTACAGTTTACTAAGAAAATGTTCTTCTTCCCCTTTAAACACTTATTTTTGTCCAGAATTTATTTCTCCTTTCTCATGAATATATATATATATATATATATATATATATATATATATATATATATACATACATAGATAACCCTCTTACATTCCAATACTTTGTTCTGCAGTTCAGCTTTAATTATCCTGGATCTAAAGTTTTCTGAACCACACATCTTTCAACAATTATCATTTTCAATGCTTCCGGTATCTTTTTAATTTGAGAGTACTCTGACAAGTCTGTAATAAACTGTACTGGATTGGAGTTTTCATTCTGAACAGCTTGGTACTTGTTAATTTCAGAAGTTAGTTTTTGATTATTTATAGACAAAACTTTAACTTGTTCTTCGAACAACTTATTTCTTTGTGTTTCCAAATCCTTCTGAATTTCAGATATCTCCCCTCTGAAATTAACTTGCACCTGAATTAAATCTGCATTCGTAGCCTCCATCATCTCTCTTAGCTCACTTGAAATGCTATTCATTGGGCTACCTAACTCTGTACATTTTACATCAACATGTTCAATTTTATTATTAATCTCACTTTTTTGGTTAGATATTTCCCTACTCATGTATGACATTTTCTTTGAATCTTTCCCTACCTCATTTGCTATCGTTTCCTGATTTTCATTTCTCATTCTTATCATACTACTATCTAGCTTCATAAATTTCTTTTCAACTTCTTCCCTGTTTTGATTTAATTTTTGCTCTAATTTCTCATTTCTCTTACCAATATCTTCCATTAATTTCCTATTTCTCTTTTCCATGTTCTGAGTTAATTTTTGTTCTAATTTCTCAAAACTTTGAGTTAGTTTTTGTTCTAAGCTCCAAACAGTATCTTCCCTTAATTGCCTATTATTTTCTGTTTGGTCAGTAATACTCTTATTTAATGTTTCACCAAAATTTCTCAACATTTCCATCATCATACCAGCATCAAAATGAACATTTCCTGCTATTCTATTCTGACTTTCTTCACTAACATTTCCTCCCTCAAATCCTACATTGTTTGAGCTATTTTCTGTAACCTGTATTGAATTACAGCTAACTGTTACATTATCCCCTTCCATAATTGTTTCTTCAGTATTATTAGTAGACATTGTTTTCTTAATCCTACCACTTCTTAACAGCATTTAATTTCTCACAATTTTCTAACCTTTATGATGCTATCTGTTGATGTTGCTTTGATGTCCAGCTTCCTGCCCCTCTCTCCTAGATGTATATGTCGCCTCTGCATCATACTACGATGGATCTGCGTCGTCTCGCTGTTTTGGTGTCGTAGTTGAATTCCCCTGTTGCCTTCTATTCTCGTAATTATTGATGTCCACTCATCCGCGTCGTCGGTCGTTCTGGTTGTTGTTTCTGGGATCTGCGTCTTGTAGTTAATTGCACTGCTCCATTCACTCCACGTTCTGGTCATTATATCCCTTCCTGGTTAATTCGCACCACATTCTGGGAGCCAATTTGAAGTAGATTATATTTGTTGGTAGTTGGAAGATGCTTCATGTTTATCTGCACCACGTATGGGAGCCAATTTGTCGCGGTAACTTCGTGTTATCTAATTTGCTGAGCGCCTGTTATTGTTTTACTAGTTCGAATTTTGGGTTCTTTGTCCTCCGCTAGCTATTATTACTACTCAGTCGAGCATATCTCTTGAACAGGGTGTGTAAACGGAAAGGATTTGTTACTGAAAGATAACAATTATAAAAGAATTTGTTTTTTTACACTTTTATTACCGTCACAATTAATTAATTTCACATATTGACTCTTGATACACACCAGACTGAAACTGTTATAATTTCTAATATCACTATAATCACTTATTTGCAGCACATTATTAATTCACGTATTTCACATTTGTAACTAACTTTACAACGCGAGAGATTCTGTAGAATTACGCGACGTATAACGCGTGAACGATTCTCTTAAACTGTGCGACGTATAACCTTTGTATGATTCTGTTGGACTGAACGACGTATTACCCGCGAATCCTTCTATTGGACTGAGCGACATTTACCTCATGAATTATTCTGTTGGACTCAGCGTTACCTGTCTCTGGCACAGAATTTATACTCCCTCACCCCAGTATGCCTAAAGATTATAATCGAGCTGCTATTGGTTAATAAAACGCGCCAACATTAGCGTCTATATTTATATTCAATAAAAATTATGAACACATATGCTCTAGGGAAAATATTCCCTCCATTTCTACAGAAAAGCGCGCTACTCTGACGTCATTTGTTTGTCTCTTATAATTGATAAACAACTCACCCCCTCGCTCATTGTTACCCGGTCTTATTGTCAGTTTCAGTGAGGTCGTGTAATGCTTATAATTAACAAACATCTCAAATCATTGTCATACAATAATGCTAATTTACACTACAACCACTCTGGTATTCAGTGTTGTGATATAAAATACTGCATCAATTTTTGCTATTGTTCTAAAAAAACTTTCAGAAGATGCTTTGAAATTATTGAATTTAATAAAATTCACAACAGAAAAAGAAGAAAATGGCCAATTACCTTACCTAGACATCAGGATCATCAGAAATAATGCACGCAACAAACTAACACAGAAAATTATATTAAAAACAAAAGCTACAAGCTATAAACATGCAACTTTCAATAGTATTACAAACAGGTTAGTACATATACCATTGGAGAAAGAGGAATACCAGAAAGAATACCAACACATTATCCACATAGCCACCATGAATGGATACCAGAAAAAAAACAATAGATAAGAAGATAAAAAAGTTTGAAAGACAGAAATACATCCAACAAATGACTACTTTACTCAGACAAGAAAAACCACAAGCATATAGGAAATTCACTTACCACCCTTGGACACATCATAAATTTCAAAGGATTTTCAAGAAATACATCACCACCTTGTCTCCACAGAATAACCACAATATACAGAAACTACTATGCAACAGAACAAAAGACTCTATCCCCAACGATAAATCAGCTGGTATATATCAAATTGTTTGTAATGACCTGTAAAACAAATCTTGAAATAAGACTTAAAGAGCACATGAGATGCATTTACCATAAACAGACGTATACATCAGCAGTAGCACATCATTTCTGGTCTTCAAACCATGATATCACTCCAAACATAAAACTCTTAAAACTGATCAACAGCAGCAATGAATTAGACATCTGGGAAAAAATACATATTGTCAAACACAGGAATCACCTAATAAATTTTGAACTACCACCACCCAGCAGCCTTTGGAGGTTCATCAGCCCAGCACCAGAGAACACCACTAACCACACACATTCCCCAGACAATAACCGGCAAAATCAGTTGAAAACATGCTGACGATGGGAGAAAACCATTCAAGTAAGAACATTTTAGTGATGTAGTGTAACAACCTTCAACTCTCTCTCTATTTTAAATTTGACACATCACTGTTACTAGCTTTTCAATCTTCAAAATTAATTAAGAAATAACACAACTAGAGAAGAAATGAATATTTGTAAATTAAAACTGAAGAAAATAAACATTTGGAAAGAGCAGATGAGCTCCCTGACTGAAGAAAGGATACCTCTCTTAATTAAAAATTATAAACCCTTTAGGAAAAAGACATTCAATACCACAGATAAAGATGGGAGCAACGCAAACAATGTGAGGATGGAACGGGCGTAATGCCTAATCCTTAAGCAAAAAAAGAAGAAGAAATAAAATATGATATAATAAAAAAGTAGAAATGAAGATGAAAGCCAATAACTTTTGTTCTGTTATTTTAATAGGGTCCCCAGGAAAAATGTCAACCTTATTTCCCTGACCAAAATATTGTATTTGTGCAATTTTTAACACCCTCCTCCACCCCTATGTAATCCCTATTGGGGCATATTACCAAGTTTAAATTTCTCTCCGCACTCCTTATACTAGGCTTTAAATTGATTGCCCAGTACATAAGCAAGCCATTCTATAAACTCTGGATTAAGCAATGAATCCGGCCACTGATAGTAGAAAGTATTTTTGGGGGGAGGGGGAGCACCAAAGCTTTATGCTGGAGTAAATCAATACAAAACTGCAGTCACAAAAACATGAACAACCTTATCTCTATAACATGTGTGAAAGTATATATATATATACACATATCTGTGTTTAATTTGAAACTTATCACTTCAAGGGTTGGGAGGGGATTTTAAGGAGAAAAAAATATTGTAATTCTCCTTAATATGTAGTTTTTCATCAGTATGAATTACCATGATGATGAGATGCGGTTTAAGGGTGCTAAACAGCTAAGGTCATCAGCGCCCTTACAAAGTATAAAATTTAAAATCCAAAAATAAAAGAGGGGTAAAAAACCACATAGTCAAAAAACAATATAAAACAAGGCATGAAATTTTAAAACCACCACAAAAAACAGGGTATACAAAAGAGTAAAAAGACGTGTCAAGAGCTGTAGAACGCATGGGACATGAGCGCCATATGTCCACTGGGGAGTAGAGCCCCCATTAAAAAGACAATATAAAATCACACAGCTAAAAGACGCTCAGCGCATCAAATGCGTCGGCTAAAACCAATGTCACTGATAAAATGTAAAAGACATTCTACAGCATGCGCGTCGTCTGCCAAAACGTTGGACATGCCAACAGGCAGACACACATGAACACACAATGGAGCAAAAACTTGACACTCTATTAAAAGGTGATGCACTTTTAAGGGCGCAGCGGGGTCATCACTAAGCAGGTATCTATGACTAAAAAGGCAATGTCCGATTCATAGACGTGCTAAATTACCTCTTCCCGATGAGAAGAACGAGAAGAGGTACCCCAGACTGATGGGAGAGGTTTAACCTCCCAATGGATTACCAGACATGTGATAACTTTGAACCAATTTTCCTGACACGCATCAATTTTTAAATGCTCCCCTGACTTTCCAGGTTGCTGGCAACCCTGTTTTATACACTTAAATGCTACACTACCTTAATGTCAGTTTTCTTATTGCATTAAGGTGGCAATAACTTAAATCTTCGTCTCCATGTCGCTGATGAAAACTCTTGTATAAATGCTGTCCAGTTTAACAACACTTCCTTCCTCTAGAAGAGTGAATTATGCTTGTATTGGTTTAACATTTCCTCACGTACCAATTGTAGTGAAGCACTTCTTCATTTCATTCATTGGTTCATGTTTGTACCCCAGTCACATAGAGAACTAATACCTGCTGGGAGGAGTCAAAGGTTGATTACCTGAAGTGCAAATCTTATGGAGGGAAAAATACTATTACACTATGACAATGGGCCACTTTTTATGAACATCTGTGAGCATAAATGGTTGAGATGGGGTGGTGTTTGAAAGTTGTAAGGTAGCCTATAATTCTCGCAGAGTCCTATACCTTGCATGAATGGGAACATGATTCATATACTGCAATGGAATACTTGTGTAGCTGTAGGTCGCAGCATTAGGCAAAATAATTACACAATATTTGAAATTATAATATGTAGTATTATTTAAATTTTATTTATGAGATTCTTATTTCAACAATTTTCAAATTTACTTTTACTTTATTTATAAGTTGTAATGGCATTTCTGCTACGCTTCCCTTTTTACTTTCTTTACTACGTATAGTAAGTAGGGGAAGTATTGTATTCCACCCAAAAATTCTCTACCGAGATTTCACCGGAAATAAATGTTTTGAGACCCCCTAAATCCAAAAAAAAGCATTTTTGGAAAGAGAGAGAGAGAGAGTGTACGTGCGTGCGTGCGTGCGTGGGTGCGTGTGTGTGTGTGTGTGTGAGAGAGAGAGAGAGACAGAGAGAGAGAACAGTATAAAGGCTGGTTCACAACCAACAAGAACAGTAACCAGAACGAGAACGAGAAAGTTGAAATACATGTATTTAAATGAGAATGTTCACAACCGATGGGAACCCTTCCCGACCCCCGGGAACGGGAAACAAGAGTTGCCCAACTTTTAACTTACTCATTCTTGTTCCCGGGCACGGCATATTAGATCCCTATTGTGCATATTAGACTCTTTACTCTAGAGGTTATTCTAAGCAGCCATGACATGAAACAGCCACTAGTGCTCTCTATAGTCGCAAGCTGGAAACATGAAACTGGAAGGAATTAGTAGTAAATGTGCTTCCTAACCTCATCCCGACACCCGCAAATCTAATCAACGTTGGTTCCTCTGGTGAAGGGATCATTTGTAGTTTGTTTATATGCAACTCAAAACTGGTTATTACCTAAAAACAATGGCAAAAGCTACAAAGAACAGCTAAAACCGGTGGAAATGAAAAAAGAACAATAAACAATTTTAATGTATGCCATTAAATAAAGGAATGAAAGTTTGGCATAAGTAGAGGGATCAGAAATGTAATGAATATGCATTTAGATAATGTTTACTCTATCGATTTTTGACGTTGGCTTGGCTAAATTGGAAGTAGGCGAAAAAATGTCATTGGTTAGTTAAAAACAAATGAAATTCCAATGCGCAAGATCGACTTTCACTTTGTGATCAATATGCATTCCCGTTCTCGTTACTGGGCTGTTGTGAACCAAAATCTTGTATAGTGCATTGCTTCCCGTTCTGGTTACCGTTCTCGGGCAGTTGTGAAGCAGCCTTAACTAATAACAAAATGTCGAATAAATACCAAACTTGGCATTTTAGCTCAGTATCTTCCACAGATGCGACACAAAGATTTTCAAGAAAATTACCCACGCCAAACTATCTTTTACATGGAACATTTTTTTAATGTTTTGATTTCTGAAAAATGGCTTCAATGATTTTGATTAAAATACATATATTAAAGGCATTTACGTGACAAATAAAATACATATCCTCAATGTTCTGGGAATAGCTTGTGATGTCCTCTTCATTCAGAAGGAAATTTGTATAAACTTACATAACTAGTAAATGTACTACATGAAAAATGTAGATCTCTTTAAAACCCTTAAGTTATTCCTAATAACCTTTTTGTGGTATTAGCCATTTCTGCAATACCTGTTATTAATGGTTCAAATTGTTCAATACTTAATCATTCTTTTCAAGTCCTATCAATTTTCAGCTGTTTTTTGTAATGTCATGAAAGAGAATGTAATTTTAAGGCAGCATATTGCGTCCAGTTGTTAAACATTTGACTATCGCTGTTCTCTTTGTATCTATAACGAAATGTGTAATGTAGCTGTTTCTGGAAGGTTTGTCTTGATTAAAATATAGAAGATAGGAAAATAAACTTTTATAAGAATAATTTATATATCCACCTGTAAAAGATAGAGGGTAGAGAGTCATGTGAATGTAACAAATCAGATTTCTCACTTTGTTTCCTTATCTTAATTATTGATCATGGGTTATAGGTATTTAAATCTGCTATACAATGTATACATTGGCATTCTTTTGAATATTTTTCGCTGCTTGAAATGTTCCAGTTTTAATAATTTATTAAATGAAGTGTAGGCATGAGTGTGATTCATTCTACTCAACAATTTCAAAGTCTGCTTTCAAGTTTCTAACTCAGTAACACATACTATAACAGCAACTTACCTCGTTCGTTCCTCTTCTCAACAAAGGAGCTGGTAGATATAAAGTGTGTGGTGGGCCTGCACTGAAGTAGCGCCCCAAGTTGAAACCATTCACAAAGACAGCACCTCTGCCCCAGCGTCTCATGTCCAAAAACGTATCACATGGAGTATCGACTTCAAATGTTCCACGGAATAACGTAGGACTGGATATGCTGACACTTGTTACAGGCTTCCAACCGTCCAAACTGAAATATTCATGCAACAAGTTGAAGGTTTGATATCATAGTGCCTGTATCAATGATAGAGTGCTTCACATCGCAGTTATTGGGTATTCAACAAGCAAGCAATCAATGAAGTCAAAGATTAAAAACAGAAGCGTTATTAACAGTGAAGTATTTATCATGATTTAGATTGAGTCACACTTTTTTACACGCACCTTCACTAATTAAAGTTACATAAAACAGAAACGTTTTCGAGGGCATTCATCCTCATTGTCAGCGACTGGGTGACTAAGGGTCGCTTTCTCCCATGTCCTCTTCTTCCTCATCCTGCAAATTCTGACCCTGTTGCCATCTGGTGTTGGGGGCACAAAGTTTTAACACATTGCTTACAGGCGGGATTTCAAAATTAATGACGTTGTTGCTGTTTTTGATGATGTGTATTTTTTCCCAGATGTTCAATTCTATTGGTGTGGTGAGGGGTTTTAACAACTTTATACTTTGGCCAATGTTGTGGTTTTCAGTCCAAAAATGGTGTGATACAGCGGATTTCTCTATTTGTTTTAGTTTTATGTTTCTTTGGTGTTCCTTAAGTCTGGTTTCCAAGTTTCTTTTAGTTTTTCCTATGCAGTATTTCTCACAATCCTCACAATTGATCTCGTAAATTCCAGATTTTAGTGTGTTTGGGATGGTATTTTTGAGAGGTGTGTTTAGTAAGTTCTTCAAGCTGAATTTGTTCTGTGGAGCTAGTCTAATGTTACATTTGTTGAAGATTCGTTCAAATTTTCTAAAGGCCCAAGGGTGGTATGTGAATTTCTTGTATTTCCAATTTGTGTTTGAGAGAGGCGTTAGAGTGGTGGAATGTGAAATTGCCTTGAGTTTTTTCTTCTTGTATATCATGTTGCTTATGAGATCTGAGTTGAATCCATTAGTTATTGCTATTTTTTCTATATGTTGTTGTTCTTTTAAAAATTCTTCTTTACTCAAGGGAACGCTATGCAACCGGTGGATTAAACTTCTAAAGACGGCTAGCTGGTGCGAAGTTGGGTTGCAACCATTTTTCTTTATATAGTTGTCCACATGTGTGGGTTTTCTATGTATGCCGAATTTAAAGCTATTTTGATCTCTGGTTATAGTAAGGTCCAGGAAGGGTAAGGTATTGTTCTCTTCAATTTCGATAGTGAATTTAATGCTGTTGTCCTGAAGGTGAGTGTAAAAAAGTGTGACTCAATCTAAATCAAAATGAAGTCAAACTTTAAAATCTCTGTTATTTTCTCTACTTCAGTGCGGCTGTTTTAAGATAAGGCCACAGACCAGCTGTACTGCAGTGACTCGGTACTGGCAGCGCACGACACATTCAAGGTTATCTTTAGTTTATTCAAGACATCTGTGTTGTGTGTGATTAATGTCTTGTTTTAGTCTACTGTAATGCCTGCCGACAAATTCATACTTCAATAATGAATGTTTATGTAAGATACATATGTGACCACCTCAGTTCTGTGTTTTTGAAGACAATTCTCACGCAGAGAGCAAATGTTCCAGGTTTTGAGTTAGCACATGCTGCTTATATTTTTACTTTCTCTACTACATAGGGGAAGTATTGTATTCCATCCAAAAATTTGACACCGAGATTTGACCGGAAATATATGTTTTGAGACCCCGCTGAATCAAAAAAAAAACATGCGTACGTGCGTGCGTGTGAGTGAGAGAGAGAGAGAGAACAGCATAACTCAGAAACGAACAGTCGGATAAACACCAATAATGATGATCATGATCATTATTAGTTGAATACTACACAGTTCTATTGGGTTATAAACATGAGTCCATGTGGCTTTTGTTTGTCCTGACAAATGTGAGGTTAAAGCAAAGGGATACAAAATGTTTTGTTTACATCAAGTCTGGTTCTTAAGCCCACGTCAGCAAACTTAAAACCATTTCTAAGCAAGCATTCATATCCTGGCTAACAGAATATACTTATAGAGCAAGTATTGCATTCTATCCAAAAATTCAGTACTGAGATTTCACCACAAATGCATGTTTTGAGACTCTCTGATGCCAAAGAAAAGCATTTTTAGAATAACGTAGGCATGTGTGTTTGAAGAAGAAAGAACAACATAACAAAAAACGAACTATCAGATAAATACCGAACCTAGCATCTTCCAGTGATGTAACATGAAAATGTTTAGCAAATCCCTCCACTCCAAAGTTTTCAGAACACTCTCCATTAGCACTTACATGTACACTTTCCCATATGTGAAAGCACTTAGAAAGTGTCTTAGTCTAAGCTGCTCAATTATTTTAAAAATCTCTGGATTTGTAAAAGACTTTTATGAAAGCCAATTTCACAACTTTAATATGAAAAATAGAAGCACAATTTTGGGAGCATATGATCCACAAAACTAGGATTTTAAATGTGTTTATACACCTCAGCCATTTTTTTAAAATTAGTTTACTTAATTTTTTTCACTAAAATGTTGCCAACTAAATTATCTTCCATCTCCAAGAAGGAAATTATAACTGTTCTAGTAGTTATTTAGTAACAATTTTTTTTTAATTAAATAAAAAATTTTTAATGTAATATTAATTCCACAATTTTTGGTAGGAGTTGAGGCAGTATTTTAATACTTGAATAATTTCAATTGTATTATATAATAAATAAATTCAATAACAGTCCGCCTTGAAACAATATGTATGTAATAATTATTTAAATGTATGTAAGTCATTGCATATGCTTATTATTATTGTAAAAATGTTTAATAATGTTATGTGAATACATTACATACTTTAATAATGCAAGAGCTGTGAGAATAATAAGTTTTGAGTTGCTAACAATGAGGTAACCTTGTAGCAATAATAAGTTTGAGAGTTTGAAAGTTACTAGTCATGATTAAAGCAACGATAATGCAAGTTCAGTAAGTTTAAAATTAGCCAATCAATAGCAAAGAAAAAGTTTTAAGTAAAATACAGATATTCTATTGGACTAGAATTAGCCAATCAGAGACTTGAAATACCAAAGCTTACAGGTTTAACGGTTGAAATCATGTTCAGTTGCTGGCAAACCTTGGTAGTGATCAGATGGAAGATGTGTTCTCTATAGAAATATTATGTGTGAATCGTAAAATATGTCTACGCGTTAGCTAAGTCAAAGTATTAAAGAATGTCACAGCTCTTAAAGGTGTAGTGTTTTATTAAATTGTGCAAAGGATAAATAAAAGAAGTGATTTTAAAAAAAACTTAAAATTCTGTGTATGTCTACAATTATTGTCGTACCACACCTTGCCTAAGAAATACATGACTCTACAAACATTACTGACGCAGCCAAGGCAAATTCAAACATAATTAATATATAGAAGCAGTTTTAATAACAAAGTTAAATATTATAGTGTAAAACTTGGAGTGTAACAACAAAATTACATCATAAAATCAGCTTCTCGTACGTAGCAGCATATTGCATAACAACAGTAACTATTACGTAATCAACAACTTCAAACCGACGCCCAAAGCGTGTTGCAAACTTCTTAAACAAAGTAAACTCCAAGAATAATACTTCTTCAAATTGGCTTCCAATGTTGAAGCTTAATAAATTACGTAAACAATACATCTACTTAAAGTTGGCTCCCATACGTGGGGCAGTTAAATTAAAGTAAGTATCAATACTACTTCAGGGTACATAATCATACATACAAAACAATTTCCTTCTTGGAGAAGTTTTAAAATTTAATGAAGAATACACTCTTAAACATTTCAAGCAATTACAGATATATCAACATAACTGAGTGCATAATTGCAAAAATTAGTTCTGGGAAAAACTATGTTAGCTTGGTTATAATTTTGTGACAAAAAGATTTCTCAGGAGTGCCATTTGAGACTGTTTGCAGCACCAGGATTCTCTCATCTGGCATCTAGTGCCATCTATAGTCTATTCCCTAAACTATTACAAAGTAGAAAATATGTAACAAGACACTACTTCAAATATACAACACTCCACAGGCATTTAAAAGTCCAACTTATGACTTTGGACAGGGGAACTAAACTTTTCATAACGGGGACCACATTAACCATCAGAGAATGAACCACACAAATTTAAGATAGAAACAATAAAGTCGTAAACATGAGGCGCACAGATCACATTAGTTTTCAAATGCATTCTTTTATTAAACTAAAATGTACAGTCACATATTAATAGTTGATGTGATTAAATGCTTAACAAGTGATTAGTGTTTCATTCAGTCTCATGGCAATGCAACACGTGTTCATATTCAATGGGAAGAACGAAACTGACTTTTCTGTGCTGTAATTGCAGACATTTGTGGTGCCTGTCATCAAAATACACTCTAAACATTCATTACTCATAGCAGATCTTTATTTTGAACTGACATTTTTCACAGATAGCAATAATATACGGAAAAACACAGTGACGTAGTATATTTACATTGTAGCACACACACTCTAATAACTTCTATAACTTTTTAGATTTACCACGGTCCAAAACCCAATAGACTTAACCGCATGCTGGGTACAAAAGAACAAGGATCAGCTTGTGAATTTTAGTTTTCCAACAGACAAGGATCTCATCACGTCAAGCCATGAGCAACACCTAAAGGGAAGCCAAACAGTCTGTTAGTGGCTGATGATGGAGACAACATATCTCTGAAATAATGCGTTCAAGGTAAATCTAAAAAATTAGTGAAGTTATTAGTGTGTGCAAGCCACAATATACATTCTTGCCACTGATATTAGTGTTCGTGCAAACTCTTTCAAACAAGGAAACATGTCACTCGATAAGACAGTTGTAAAATCAACCAAATTAACTTCCTTGTATTTGTCCTTCTGTAGCTTGTTACACTGTAACTCAATTAAAAATCTGAGCGCATGATTTTATTTACATTCTTTTAAGTTTGTAGAAGGGCCAAATGAAAGCAGCTCGTGGACCATAGTTTAGCAAACTCTAGTCATAAATGTTTAACATTCATTGTATACATCTGAAACATTCATTTTACGCAAAACATAAAAAGAAAGAATTTTTCAATATTTTAAAATAGAGAGTTGAGGGTTGTTACACTACATCACTATAACATTCTTACTTGAACACGTTTCGGGAGACGGCTTGTTCCCATCGTCAGCATTTTCTCTCAACTCAGCATTTTCTCAGTTGAGAGAAAATGCTGACGATGGGAACAAGCCGTCTCCTGAAACGTGTTCAAGTAAGAATGTTATAGTGATGTAGTGTAACAACCCTCAACTCTCTATTTTAAATTATGACACATCACTGTTACTAGCTTCTAAATCTTCAAAATTAGTCAATTTTTCAATACTTTTTTTTTATGAATTTTGGGGTGTCCTGCTACAACAACTTACCTTTGTAACCACTTTGATTTAAACTGGAGGGAAATAATTTCCCAATCAGTAAGCTTGTTTCCATCCAAGAGAATACTTGTTCCTTTGCGTAGCCCTTTGCGCTGATCAAAATCTGGCCTCATACCAAAGTTAGTTCTGCCCCAGTTCTCCACAAAGATGTCCAAGGTCTGCGTACTCGCTGCACTGGAGGAGAGAGTCAGCTCTGCATCTCTGAAACAATTGCCACATCTTTGCTATACAAGCGTATCTATCAGTAACGGCGAAACACAGCATTTGTATCTGTACTCACTTCAGTTCCCAGAAGCCAAAGCCTGCCAACTGTTGGACACTTGTCAGTGTTTCTGTTTTACGCACTCCATCAAGCATAACAATAGCCATATCGTATACAGCATCCCCATCTACCTTCAGGACGGACTTCTGCTGCAGCTTGGCATTCTTGTGTCGATATACTACGTAACCGTAACTCTGACCATTACCATTGTTAACAGGTAGCAGTTCCATGTTCAGCACAATCTCTGACTTGGTGCGGTCATCAAATTCCTGCAAACACACACATTTTGTTAGCAAACTTCTCCACCTAAAAACCTAACCTTTTTAATCCAACTACACTGCCGGGCAAAAAAGTGTAACATCTCGTAAACAACTTTTTGTTGTTATCCACCAATGGCACTGGGGATTAATTGATCTGCATCATTTTCCCTCTGGCTTCCCAATATAAGTATGTAAGTTATCACCTTTAAGGTCTTTGCATTTGGTGAGAAGTTATTTGTTCAGTATGACATCTTCTTCACAGAGAGTGCACTTGGGTGTAGGTAGGCATCGTATCTTGTAGAGGTGTTCTGCGAGGCAATCGTGGCCGGTTGCCATCCTAAATAAGGCCACTGCAGTCTTCCTTGGCATTTTCTGTATATCAACTCTATCTTTAATATTCTTATAATCTTTATCTTCTTCATCAAGTCTCTGCTGTCTTTTGAATGTTGTTTAATGCTATTTAATTGTTTATTTATTTCTATTTGTCCTACAAGTTTTATTTGTTGTATTGCACCTTTCTTTGCTAGTTGATCCACAAGTTCACTGCCCAAAAGTCCAACATGAGCTGGGATCTATTGTAAAGTGACATGATTTCTAGTTTCAACTGCTTTAATTAGGCTTCTTATTTCTTTAATATTTCTTGTTGTTTTATTATTGTAATTTACTATTCCATCTATGGCTGATTTTGAGTTTGATAAGATGACTACTTTTTGTTTTATATATGGTCTATATAAAATGTTCTGTAATGCTGCTTTTATAGCTGTTAATTCTCCATCATAGTGTTAGATACTGTGCAAAGTGTTTACACTATACTCCTGCACCAGCGTTTTTTTTATTGATGAGGGATCCATCTGTATATATTCAGAACCATTCTTTTTCTGGGTATTTTTCATTTTCCGTAGCTATTCCTATGGCTCTCATTTCATCTGGTATATTGTTTTGTTTGTGTATTGTATATATCAGGTCATTCTGATATTGTATATCAATATATTCTATTGGACTCGTTACCTCTGTTGCAATTATATTCTTGTATTTTAAGTTATTAATATATGTTCTGAAGCTTATTTGAGTTTTTAAATTACTTATAGTGTCTGCTGTGTGGTACCATTTGTATCCGTTTTTATTGACTTGCAGTTTTTGTGCTAGAGTAATTGCTTTCAACTCATGTTCCAGTTCTATAGCCATGTTTTTTGTGAAGCTTTGTAGTACTGTAATTGGTGTTGTTTTTACAGTTCCTTAGTGAATTATTTTGTGAAATTTCTAGTTTACTTTTAAGTGAAAAATTTAGTTACAGTTGAAATGTGTTGCCATTTAATCATTACTAGAATTTGTTTTCATGTGCACTTTGCAAACATGATTACAAAAACTTTTGGCTCTTAAGAGATAGTGAACCATATGCATAAAACGTAGCATTATGTTTTGTTTTATGTATAGGAAAAATTCAAAGGAATAGCATACACTTCATTTCGTATGACTAAACTGTAACTTAAAACGGAAGTTTATACTTCCATACCATAGTTTTACCTTTTAATAATAATGAACCTTATTAATCGGGCACTTCTGCTTCTATTCAATCATTCTCATTTAAAACTTAATGCGACGGATTATAGAAGGCAGCAAACTCCAACAATATCAACATAACCTGCGTATGTAAAACATCTAGAATGTCTGAGAGATATGAGAACAATTACAGTCCGCAAATTTGCTGAGGCTACTGAATAGATCAGAAAGCCCTGCAGTACAAATAAGAAGGCTTCAGCAGTGCAAGAATTAAAGACGGCGATATTGCCAAGAAAATAATCACTTAACCCCTTCACATTATGTTTATCGAATCGATGTAATTGCTTGAAGTCGGAATATCTAGACTGTTTTGTTTCTTTAAACATGTTTCTAGCCGGAACTTGAAGAAATGTCATCCATGTTACTTTATTATGGTAAAGAAGCGAAGCAAGGCATGCTATGAGTTTTCTTAGTATTCCCTACGAAGCAAACTCTTTTCCTATGTTTTATGCATGCTAATCATCGTGTATTCTAAGGGTAGAAGTATGACCCATGTGCTTCGAGGAAAAGCACATCTAAGCTTTCTGTGCATGCTAATCATAGTGGAGTAAAACCTGCCTTCAACGGACCCCTTGTTAAACGCAAATATTTCATGGTCCTATAAATTTTGGGGTGAAAACCATCCTAAATTCCCTTTATTAAACAGAAACTGTCTTATGCAGACAACGGAAATCAAAGTAAACTTTTTAACAAAACTTTCCAGTTCCGGAATGCAGAGTTTAGTCTGCGTTGTCTGCTCTAAGTACGTAATGTTTAAGTTGAAACATGATCATTTTGCTGCTACGTGACTTCCTGCTCTAATGATTTGTCAGACAGCATAGAATACAGCTCTAAACTTACATAGGTGATGATTTAGTTCAACAGTAGTCACCATAGCTTTGAAAACAAGAGCTGTGCTAGATCTTAACACGAGAGTGAAAGTGATTTATGCTAGTGAACATGATAAATTGAGTGTAAAGCAGATCATGAAGGTGTTCAACATAGGCAAAACTGAAGTTTACAAGATTCTAAAGAAGAAAACAGAAATTCTGAAGCAGTGGGAAAATTGTGCTAATGGAAAAATCTGATGTGTTACACTCACGTGACTTTCTCTACTCTTGTACAAATTATTTTTACAAATGCTTATTCTCCATCTACTTCATGTTAATCGAGATAAAACATTTGCAGACTCTTATCTTATTGCTAATTTTCTTGTAGATGTAAGGGGAAAATATATTTACAAGGGCAATATAGAAAAAAGTAGCCTTCAAGCACATACATATCTCTTAATAGTTGGTTGCTAGGTGCAGCACCATTCCCTTTCCCACAGATTATAATTCTTTGCATATCCAAGACAAGAAAAAGGAATAATGAATTCCCATTTGAGAAAATAAGTATTGAAAAATTTAAGGGAATAACAAGTAATATCTCGAAAATGGTTCAATCAACAAAAAAAATGTATATGACATAAATTGTGTATTTTAACGCGATCTACATTTTTTGTGTAGTAAAATTTTGTCTATCCCTTATGGTTTACCAGTTATGCAATAGTCGTTCACAATAAAGAATACTTTTGGAGACATTCCCAGAAAATTCAACATATACATTTTATTTGTCATGAAAATATCTTAAACATATGATATTTTAATCAAAATCGTTAGAGCCATTTTTGAGAAAATTAAAATTTTCGAAAAATCTTCCATGTAAAGGGTACTCTGGGGTGGGGGATTTTCTTGAAAACCTTCGTGTCGCATCCATAGAAGATACTGAACCTAAATACCAATTTTGGTGTTTATCTGACTGTTCGTTTCTGAGTTATGCTGTTCACAGACAGACACACACACACACACGGACATGTTTCCAAAAATGCTTTTTTTGGATTCAGGGGGTCTCAAAACATGTATTTCCTGTGAAATCTCGGTATTGAATTTTTGGGTGGAATACAATACTTCCCCTACTTACTATACGTAGTAGAGAAAGTAAAAATAAAAAGAGAACTTAAGAAAACTGAAAACCCGGTCATCAATGAAATAGTGTGGGGGTGGTTTGCTAGTGTTAGTGCAAAACATCCAGCATATTGTGGCCTATTGTTCCGCACATTACCAAATAAATGATTGTGTTTAAAACGTGAGAAATGTTCAGGATGAAAATTGTCCAAGGAGAGATTGATTGTTTTCTTATGTGGTTTAATGTCAGGTGAAATGGAAAAACCCCTAGTGATTGGCAAGGCTCCTAAGCCAAGATGCTTAAAAAATATTGATCTTCAGAACCTGCCTATTGATTGGAGATCCAATAAAAAGGTGTGGATGATGTCACAGATCATGGAAGAATGGTTAACAGCATTTAATGGAAGAATGAAGAGACAAAACTGGCATGTTCTACTTTTTTTTGTGGATAATGCAACACGTCACCCACACATCAAACTTTGCAATGTCTGACTTGCTTGGTTCCCTCCAAACACCACAAGTGTTACTCAACCATTGGACCAAGACATCATTCAGAATGTTAAAGTACATTTTTGCAAACTGTTAATGCAGCTTTGCTCACTAATATAGATTCCACATCATCTGCCTCTGAGATAGCCAAAACCATCTTGGTTCTAGATGCAGTAATTTGGATAAGCCAAGCCGTGAAGAAATTGCTACCAGAAACAGTGACAAACTGCTGCAGAAAAGCAGGATTTCCAGCGGGTCAAGTTATTAATAGTGAAGAAAATAAGAATGAGTAACAAGAGTTACATCAATGAAGCTGCTTTCAACTGGAATATGTCAACATAGACAGTAATGAGCAAACTGAAACAGACAATGGATATAGATGCCTTAATTGAGAACTATACATAAAGTCGCAAACAAGACGGAGAGGAATACGGTCCTGAGTTGGAAGAAGATTGTAGGCCAAGATGCTGTCAAAAGTTTAAAGGAACTGCAGTGAAATGAGTCGGGTATGTTTGGTGTGGTTTCTCAGGCTAAAGTGTTTGTGGAAAGTAGTGCAGCTACTTTTGTTCATCATAAGTTTTGGTGTGTATTATATTGTAGCAGAAATATGTAAATACACAACTGAATAAGGTACGTACATTTGTTTTTATCTCAGTCTGTCCATTTATGCATCTTTATGGTTTAATTTTACTAATAGTCTAAGCCTACCTTCGTTAAATGGAAATCTATCTTTAATGGAAATGTTTGAGAGCCCTGTTTAATTCTGCTGAAGACAGGCTTTACTGTATTTCCTTCCAAAACCCCAAGAAAAGAATTTGCTATATTTTATGCATACAGCTCGTTCTCTGGTGCATTTAGAAGGTCCTTGCCTGCTTTGCAACATTGTTGCAGTATGCCTAACAAGGTTTACAAATCTGCACACTCCAATATTGTTGTGATTACAAACTTCGCACATAGTGTATGTGCGTTCATTATCCCCTATAGTGTTCAGATTTTGTGCTCTGAATCTGATGGCTTTGAGCCCTGTTGAGTGTGCAAAAGCCATTGCATTAGTTGAAGATGAGCGCAGCTATCACTAAGGAGAATTTTAGGAACAAGTTCCCCAAGTATTCTGCGAGCTGTAAGACAATTTGATGAAATAACATCTATGACAGGTCATCTGAGATGTAAATCGCAGAAGGATGAACATTGTTTACGAGATTGTCACAAGGCAGCAGTTGAGGCGAGAAATCGCCTAGAAACATCAGCAAAAGAAGACTCGGAGAAATAATCTGAGCTGAAGGAGACCTATTAACTCCTTAACACCAAAAGAACTGTCTTTGTTTTGCTGTAGAGCACATGGACTCGACAACTGAGCAATGGAGCAAAGTTCTGTACAATTCAATCCAGATGGAAGAGGCAGGGTTCCTTATGGAGGACGCTCAGTTATGATGTGGGGTGGTGTATGCACTGATGCACAAAATGAGCTTGTTTTCATTGAAGATGGATATTCAAGAGCACACTGATATATCGAGGAGACGCTACTTCCACATGCTGCACACATTGGCGAAAACTTCATTCTTATGCACAATAATGCTTGACCCCATAGTGCTCAGAGTGTCTCACAAGCAGGGATTGTCACTCTAGAGTGGCCTGCTCAAAGTCTGGACCCCAATACGTGTGGCATATGTTCAGAAATGGGACGTAGTACAGAAAATTGACATTAATACCAAGATTTGAAACCAGGATGCAGTGGAAACATCCGTTACTGAACATGTGTTGCTCTAATTGAAGCTTATTCCACCTGAAGAGCAAAGATAAAAAACAAACTGAAGACGTTTCTACATGGAAATGAAATAAATAGTGTTAATATAGCTTTAAAACATATGTAAAGGTTATATACAAATTGTTTAATTGCTCTAATGAATGTTTTAATTATGCATCAATTTATGAAATAAATTCTAAAGCCATTCTTAAAGAAATTCTGAGTGTTACGAGGTTTTTGTTCCACGATGTATTTTTACTTTCTTACTACGTACTGTAGCAGAAATATTTAGTGACATCTTGACTTACCTGTGTATATATGAAATTGCTGAAGTATAAGTTATTTATTATAATTCATTTACATATTGTATTATTCACACATATTTGGTGTTAGTATTATGAGTATTGTATTTGTTTGTTTCATTATAAATGTACTCTTTATTAATACACATATATCCATATTCTAAAATCATTCACTCCTAAAACAGTAATTTAAAATATATCATGACAACCTTGGTTTAGTTTATAAATGAAGAAAACTTATATAAATTGTTTCATGTAACCATGGAATAAACAAGGTTGTTATTTCCACAAGAAAGCAAGTAAGGTATTGTCAAGAAGAAGTAAAGTAGTTACCAGTTCTCAATTAGCACATCCACTCTATACTTATATTCTTCATTAATTATCAAATTTGCATATTATTAAATAATCTTGGATATAGCAGAGCCCCAGTAATTCGAGGTTCCATGTAATTCAAGCTGGTCTTAAGAAAATTTAAATTTTACATAAAACTAGAGTAAAATCCTGTTTTTATACATTGCCTGCATGTATGTTTTATGCACTTCTGAATGTGTAACATTTTTAATTCTCTTTGAATTTTCCATGTACAATACAGGTAAAACTATCCAACTTAGGGTTTTCGTTCATAATGCACAGAAATAATGTTGGTCGCAGACTGCTAATGCATTTCTATTACAGATGGACAGGTACCATTAGGTTTCAAGGATGCGCTTGCTCTTTCTTTGTCAACCATTCACTAATTGGGGCCACCTGACAATCAGTTGTACAGTGCATACCATCCCTATTGTTGTCCCTACTCAGCGACAGTGGTCATTAAAACATGCTCAAGTAAAAATATACATTTTACAACATACCTGACCGTCGTTGTATGTACAGTGGAATCTCGTTAGCACGTTCCTCATTAACACGTTTTCCCGTGTATTGCATTGAATTATAGAAGTTCCGGCACAAAATGCATCAAATGCATTAATAACGTTCGTTTAGTACGTTTTCCCGCTCCCGCTTGCTAAGTTCAAAGTTTGACGCCCTCATTCGCTATTTTGGCCAATGCTTGGTCAGTATTAGTCATTTTTGAGAACATAAAAGTAACGGTCCAGCGGGAGTAGATTTACTACATTCAAAGTTAGACGTTCTCATTCGCTACTTTGGTCAAACCAGGCGGGGTGGAACCGGCAGCCAATACCATGCATGTACGTATTTGTGGGACGCGTTTTGTGTGTGTGGGGGGGATGCTTTAGTGACGCTCTTTGGTGTTCTGCGGTGACGCTTTAGTTTAACAGTGGCTTGGTGTGGTTAGTTTATGCTGTTGAGTGTTGACGAAACGTAATAGTATTTTAACTTTTTGTTCGCAATGGAGAAAAAGAAAGTGCGGCAAATAACCAACAGTGAAAAACTGAAAATCCTTGAGAAAGTAGATCACAATCCAAATATGAAACGTGTGGATATAGCGCGGAAGTTAAACATTCCTCCGTCAACCTTAAACACAATTGTTAGCAAACATAAACTAATTGAAACTGCTTTTGAAGAAGGAAAGAATGCTAAAAGAAAACGTAATCGCCCTGGCCAGTTTCCAGAATTAGAAGATGTTCTGCTAAAGTGGTTTACACAAGCTAGAGCTTCAAATGTGCCAATAGACGGTACTGTGGTTCGAGCTCAGGCAACACATTTAGCACAGAAGATGGGACTGGATGATTTCAAAGCGTCCAATGGCTGGATTGAAAGGTTCAAGAATCGACATGGCTTAGTCTACAGATGTTTGCGAGGTGAGGCTGCTGCCGTAGATAATGACGCTACACTGTGTGAAAACATAGTAATGTGGAAAAATACAACGCTCCCGTCAATTTTGAAAGACTATAGCCCCAACGATGTGTATAATGCAGATAAAACAGGACTATTTTTCCATCTTTTGCCAGACAAAACCCTGGATTTTATGGGCACTAAGTGCCACGGTGGGAAACTTAACAAGGAGAGGATTACAGTTTTGTTGTGCTGTAACGAAAGCGGAACGGAGAAATTGGCACCACTGGTTATTGGAAAAGCACGCAATCCGCGATGTTTTAAGAATGTGCGATCTTTTCCATGTAAGTACACTTCCAACACAAAAGCCTGGATAACTTCTGCCATCTTTGAAAATTTCTTACGACATGGGATGCAAGATTGGGCATAAGAAGCAGGAAAATTGCACTGTTTATTGATCAGTGTGCTGCTCATCCACCAACTGTTTCAAATTTAAGAAACATAAAGATCATTTTCTTCCCAGCAAACTGCATGAGTAAGCTACAACCTTTAGATCAAGGCATAATTCAGTGCATGAAACATGCGTATCGTAAGAGGCTGGTACAGAGAAGGTTGGCTGCACTGAAATCGACGACAAGAAAAATCACCGTCTTAGATGCCATGCATTTTATTAGAACTGCTTGGGATTGTGTGACGCAAGATACCATTAGGAACTGCTTTAATAAAGCTGGTTTTGCCGAGTTCTTGGTGATGCAATTACGCAGGAAGACGGGTTTTCCGAGAGTGAAGAATGGCGCCAAATAGCAGACGATGCCGGCGTGTCTTTCGAAACCTATGTAAACATTGACAATGAAATTCCAGTGTGTGAAACAGGCCAATAGATGAAATACTTGAAGAACAAGTGAAAGATGAAGCGTCAGTGGGAGACGAAAGTGACGATGAACCAGATCCTGAGCCAGTACCTACAGTGTCAGAAGCAATGCAGGCAATGGACATAGTGAAGCGATATGTGTGCAGTTTTGAAGTTGATGATGATGTAATGACTTTACTAAACAAGATGGACAGTAAAATTTTGGCAAAAACCAACAAAGCAATCAACTATCGATATGTATTTCAAACCAATGTAAATAGTGTCTATATTTCACATCCGTTTTTGAGGTAAGATGTATTATTAGATTTTATTACATAAATATGTTCTTAAGTTGCAGATTATGTATTTTCGTTAACACGTTTTCCTGTCTATGACGTCCAAATCCTTGGGTCCCCGCAAAAACGTACTAACGAGATTTTACTGTAGATGGTTCTATAGTAGCATCTGTACTGTAATGAGCCCCCTGTGTCATGTTAATTTTAAAGTGTTGTACATATATAACTATGTGTTTCTTAATTCATACATTACAATGAGTGGTAGGAGTAAGAGAAAACTTGTGCCGTTCAATATGAAACTGGAGGCTTTAGAAAGACTAACCAAAGCAGAAACATTAAAAAATACTTGCTGCTGAATATGGAGTCGGTGAACTGACAGCTGGAGATTGGCATAGAAACAGAGACAAAATTGAGAAGTTTTCATCTAACAAGAGTTCCATTTCATCATTTGAACGGAAGTCAATGAAGAAATCTGAGTATGATAAAACCAATCAAGCTTTGTTCATTTGGTTTACTCAACAAAGACAAAAAGGAAATCCAATTTCAGGGCCTATTCTGCAAGAAAAAGCTGTATTTGTTTAGGGGTGAGTTAAAGGAAGGTGAGACAATTTTACTGCAAGTTCAGGATAGTTGGATAGGGAAGAAGTGATGCGGCATAAGGCAGCTTGAAATTTGCAGTGAAAAAGTTTTTGCAGATTCTCAAACTGTTACACAATTTTGAGAGAAATTAAGAAAACCTATACAAGAAAATCTTGCTCCTGATCAACTGTATAATTCTGATGAAACAGGACTAAATTATATTTCCGTATAATCCAAGTTTTTGTAATTCAAGCTAGCCTCTGCTCCAATTAACTTGAACTACCAGGGCTCTACTGTATACGTAAATTAGAAAGTCAGCACATGGATTAAAATGCAAAATGTTAAATGATTTTTATTTAATAAAAGTCGGTTTAGTTGGGAAATAAACATCTGTGCTGTAATCATTCATAAAAAGATCTCATAGCTAAAAAATTAATTATAAAAAGAACCCAACAGTCACATTAAAAATCCACTACATTACTTACAGTAAGCAGAGAAAGTATTGTGTCCTAGATAGAAATTTAATACAGAGATTTCACTGAAAATGCATGTTTTTAGGCCCCTGAAGAAAGAACAACATTTTTAGAAAATGTATATGAACATCATAACTCAAAACCAAAATCTGATAAATACCAAACTTGGTATTAAGTTCTGTATCGTCCAAAGATGTAACACAAAGATTTTCAAGAAAATTTCCCTTTACAGAAAAATTGTTTGTTATTTTTCTTTTTCTTTTTTTTATTTTCTCAAAAGTGGTTCTAATGATTTTGATTAAAGTACATTATGTTTAAGATATTTACAATATAATAATAAAATGCATATCTTGAATTTTCAGGAAACAGCCTCTTCATTCGGAAGGAATTTTGTATAATCTTGTATAACTGGTAAACGTTAAACAATAGATGAAAAGTACCTAAAAAAAAAATATAGATGTCTTTAAAACACGCAATTTATTTCAAATAACCTTTTTTGTGGCATCAGCCGTATTCGACATATCTGTAAATATTGGCGTGAATTGTTCAATACTTAAGTCATTCTTTTGAAGTCCTGTCAATTTTCAATTATTTCTCACGATGTCATGGAAACAGTATGGAATTTTAAGGCCAGCATATAGCGTCCAGTTGTTAAACATTTGACTATTGCTGTTCTCTTTGTATCTATAACGAAATGTGTAATGTAGCTATTTCTGTAAAGGTTTGTCCATTAAATTGAAGAAGACAGGAAAGTAAACTTTCGTATGAATAACTGTATACCCACTAATGAGCGATAGAGGATAGACCAAGTCATACGAGTTTAACACAGATTTTTTTCCTATTGTTTTGTTGTGAAACACGAGTGTTAAGTTTGTAATCTGTAAAATTATAACACAGTTTCACATTTAATTGTCTTTTTTTAAAACCTCCCTGTGATGTGACGTTTTGCCAGCCTGTTTATACGAGATAAGCAAGACTCTACTGTATTAATTCTTATTAAATGACAAAGTTGGGCTTTCTTCCAAAGTGCTGATTAAGCAATTGGTAAATTAATCAATAAATTTTCTGGCCAGACTTTCACAATGCCCTAAGATACAACAAAGTTGTTATTGCTTGATCCATATTTCAAACATTCGGACTTGTTCTTCATGAATGCTAACACAAACATGGAGCACGCCATGTCAAAGGAAACACAATCAATGTACCAATGGAGACAACTTACTATCCTATCAATGATATCCTGGAATGTCAGCAGTCCCGTTAGTTTGACAGCTGGATATGCAATCTTCTTGCTCTCTGGTGGTGGAGCTGGTGTTCTGGTATGAACCTTGTTGTACTGTGCCACCAGCTTCTTGGTAGCCTCATACTTCTCTGTGTAATCTCCAGCTTCCGTCAGTGGGGCATCATAATCTGTACACAAGAGCATCATTTGCCAGTTATAAGGTGTCACCTAAACAAATCTATAGTGATATGTAAAACATATCCATACTGTATTCCACCCAATTAGAAACGAGTGTCCGTGAACACAATAACTCAAAATCAAAATGTAGCATAAATGCCAAACTTAGTATATACATTGATATCTTCGAAAGATGCGACACAAACATTCTGATAACAATGCCCCCTCCTCAAAATACACCTTACATGCAACATTTTTCAGTTTTTTGGTTTTCTTAAAATGGCTGCTTACGAGCTCTGCATTATAAATAATATGTATATCTTGAATTTTGTGTTAACAGCCTCTAAAGTCCCATTCATGCAGAATCAGTTTTGTATAACTGGTAAACCATAAGAGATAGACAAAAACATACTGCACATAGATCTTGTTAAAAAACACAATTTATGCCAAATAAAATGTTCTCCGTCATTTACCATTTCTGAAATATTCTTTGTTTTCTTGTGGTGCAAAGAGTGCAATTTAAAAGGTATCGCACAGCGACCCACTTTTTAAAAGAGTCTAACCATTGCTTCCTTCAGACTACTGAAGCACTATATACCATTTACTAGAGGTCACTAGTGGTGCTATACATTTTGTTACAGCCCAGTGAAGATGGACCATGATCATGATGAAGGATAGACACACAGATAAGCTCTGGTCTATCATAACACTGTATACCATTTACTAGAGGTCACTAGTGGTGCTATATATTTTGTTACAGCCCAGTGAAGGGGGACCATGATCATGATGGATAGACACACAGATAAGCTCTGGTCTATCATAGCACTGTATACCATTTACTAGAGGTCACTAGTGGTGCTATATATTTTGTTACAGCCCAGTGAAGAGGGACCATGATCATGATGAAGGATAGACACACAGATAAGCTCTGATCTATCATAGCACTGTATACCATTTACTAGAGGTCACTAGTAGTGCTATACATTTTGTTGCAGCCCAGTGAAGAGGGACCATGATCATGATGAAGGATAGACACACAGATAAGCTCTGGTCTATCATAGCACTGTATACCATTTACTAGAAGTCACTAGTGGTGCTATACATTTTGTTACAGCCCAGTGAAGGTGGACCATGATCATGATGAAGGATAGACACACAGATAAGCTCTGGTCTATCATAGAACTGTATACCATTTACTAGAGGTCACTAGTGGTGCTATACATTTTGTTGCAGCCATGTGAAGAGTGACCATGATCATGATGAAGGGATACACACACAGATAAGCACTGGTCTATCATAGCACTGTATACCATTTACTAGAGGTCACTACTAGTGCTATACATTTTGTTGCAGCCCAGTGAAGAGGGACCATGATCATGATGAAGGATAGACACACAGATAAGCTCTGGTCTATCATAGCACTGTATACCATTTACTAGAGGTCACTAATGGTGCTATACATTTTGTTACAGCCCAGTGAAGGTGGACCATGATCATGATGAAGGATAGACACACAGATAAGCTCTGGTCTATCATAGAACTGTATACCATTTACTAGAGGTCACTAGTGGTGCTATACATTTTGTTGCAGCCATGTGAAGAGTGACCATGATCATGATGAAGGATACACACACAGATAAGCACTGATCTATCATAGCACTGTATACCATTTACTAGAGGTCACTAGTGGTGCTATACATTTTGTTACAGCCCAGTGAAGAGGGACCATGATCATGATGAAGGATAGACACACAGATAAGCTCTGGTCTATCATAGCACTGTATACCATTTACTAGGAGTCACTAGTGGTGCTATACATTTTGTTGTAGCCCAGTGAAGGTGGACCATGATCATGATGAAGGATAGACACACAGATAAGCTCTGGTCTATCATAGCACTGTATACCATTTACTAGAGGTCACTAGTGGTGCTATACATTTTGTTACAGCCCAGTGAAGGTGGACCATGATCATGATGAAGGATAGACACACAGATAAGCTCTGGTCTATCATAGCACTGTATACCATTTACTAGAGATCACTAGTGGTGCTATACATTTTGTTGCAGCCATGTGAAGAGTGACCATGATCATGATGAAGGATACACACACAGATAAGCTCTGGTCTATCATAGAACTGTATACCATTTACTAGAGATCACTAGTGGTGCTATACATTTTGTTGCAGCCATGTGAAGAGTGACCATGATCATGATGAAGGATACACACACAGATAAGCTCTGGTCTATCATAGAACTGTATACCATTTACTAGAGGTCACTAGTGGTGCTATACATTTTGTTACAGCCCAGTGAAGGAGACCATGATCATGATGAAGGATAGACACACAAATAAGCTCTGGTCTATCATAGAACTGTATACCATTTACTAGAGGTCACTAGTGGTGCTATACATTTTGTTGCAGCCCAGTGAAGGGGGACATGATCATGATGAAGGATAGACACACAAATAAGCTCTGGTCTATCATAGCACTGTATACCATTTACTAGAGGTCACTAGTGGTGCTATACATTTTGTTGCAGCCATGTGAAGAGTGACCATGATCATGATGAAGGATAGACACACAAATAAGCTCTGGTCTATCATAGCAGTGTATACCATTTACTAGAGGTCACTAGTGGTGCTATACATTTTGTTACAGCCCAGTGAAGGGGACCATGATCATGATGAAGGATAGACACACAAATAAGCTCTGGTCTATCATAGCAGTGTATACCATTTACTAGAGGTCACTAGTGGTGCTATACATTTTGTTGCAGCCCGGTGAAGGGGGACATGATCATGATGAAGGATAGACACACATAAGCTCTGGTCTATCATAGCAGTGTATACCATTTACTAGAGGTCACTAGTGGTGCTCTACATTTTGTTGCAGCCCAGTGAAGGGAGACCATGATCATGATCAAGAATAGACACACAAACAAGCTCTGATCTATCATAGCACTGTATACCATTTACTAGAGGTCACTAGTAACTCCAAAAAAGGCCTCTGCTCCCATACATTTTACAGATAACCTTTATAATTTGGCAAGTATGGCTTGTATTCGGATAAATACAGCAAGGCATGCAGATCTAAGAGTTTTTGCACATAATTGTTTGCTACAATTATAAGTTACTAAGTTGGTACAGACTTTATAATGACTATTACGCAAGATTAACTGATCATAATTACAATAACATGATGAACTTACAATATTCAAAGTATAGTCCTACAGTGGATTTCCACACGCTGCAGTGTTCTTGAAAATGAAATGACGGATATTTTAGCAAAGAAAGGAACTAAAATCAACTTTGTTATAAAACAAATGCTTCATATGAATGAATTAAATGAATCATAAAAAGAGAAATCATTGTGATTATAATAAGCAGATAATATGTACTTCAAAATGAAGTCACAATGGAAGAAATTTTAAATGATTCATCAATAGTTCCTGATTTACCAAGAACATCTCTGTTGCTGCATTGCGGCTTATCACTTGAATAAACATCTTTACAAAATTGGAATAGTAACATCTGCAAATTGTTTATTGTTCTCCAAGGAAGAAGAAATGAACATGGACCATCCAAAAAAAGTGACTCTCTTGCTTGTGGTTTTTGAAAACCTAACATCAAAATAGTAGGAAGCAAGAAGCACAATGATTTCATTATTAGCTCTTGAGCATTACAGCAAAAAACATGCACACACGCAATACTCAATATGTATAGTTGGTACACTTGGCAGTTCAAAAGTCCTTTTCAACCAGCAACGTGATATTCCTTGTTATTAACAACTGGTCTATAAAAGAGTATGCAAAAAATATCCATTAAGCACATAGCAGCACCTCTGAAATAAAGAATTTGATGTGTTACATGCACATAACTTCTCTACCCACTCTTCTTACAGAAACTTATTCCTCTGTCTGTTTCATGTAAAGTGAGGTTATCACACACTGTCTGCCAGATGCTGCATAGGTAGAGTTTTAAATTTCAATGTCAAATTAGTTAACTTCAAGAAAATATTTGCAAATTACATATTAGATATTTGTTCTATGATGTATACCTTTTGTTCTGCATATATTTTTGATTCAATGATTGGAAAAATGTTTCACCAAGATAAATTACTAATGCAATAATGTTAGGAGCAAAACAATATGTGAAAAATAGCTCATAGGCAGTCACGTACGTGTAGATTTGATTTAGTCATTTGTAAATTATTTTCAAACCCAAAACTTACAATCAGTTTTACCATAAAACTGTAGTACTTGAGTCTAACAATTTTCACACCTCTGTATCTTTTAAATATTATATAGTTCAAAATAAGGATTAGGCGGTTTTGGGGGGTTGTAATGTAACCTATGAGTTTTGCCAACTTCTTCTGTATCAGGTGAGCAATCTGTTGTGCCAAGGTTGGTTGTTGTGACAGGAAGTCTGCAGTAGACATTGACACTTTATCCAGTTTTTCAACCGTCACTCCTCTAACTTCTCAGTGTCACTACACTGTGATTTGCTCCGCAACTTTCCATAAAAGACTCCAAAACGATTAAATTACAAGATTGCTTGACTTAATCATCTTGGAGTTGCTTCATTAGTTCACACTGACACTTCACTAAGATGAACTAGTTCAATTCTCGTTACCTGGCTTCCTTTGTGTTGTAGCCTACCTCCTGCAGAAACAGCATGCCACAGCAGTCACCACAAACTCGCTTGGACAACAGCACCCCCCGTTGCACCCACCAACTCGCTCACTCACTGATTGACTTCTCTCGCAAGAACATTCTCTTATATAGCTAATAGATATTTCCACAGGGTTCTCCAACATTCAAGAAGTAGAAACATAAAGAAAATTCTGGTTATCTAGCGATAGTGCTTCTGCTATTTATGTTGGAGAGCATTATTTATCTCCAACTGTACGGCACCAATCTCGTGATACCCTTGGGCAGCCCATAGCTAGGGACCCCAAATTGTCGGTAAATAAAATAATGTAATATCGGTGTAAAAATATTATAGTGAGCGGTGTTTTGGGCGGTAAATAAAACTGCTTAACGGTGTTATCTCGTGCAAAAAAAAGGGAAAAAACAAAAACACAGTTTAAACTATTTTACTGTGGAACAAAGGGCACCTTACATGTAACTAAAAAAGAGGAGCATGAAAATATTTACATAGTATACATTTCGACTGATTTACTTTGTTAGAGACAAAGCCACCATAAGTTCGGTGTTCTCTGGCTTAAGATTTGTTCTTAAGTTTGTCATGTTGTTCCCATATACAGAGAAAAGTCTTTCACTGTCCACATTGGACATGGGTACCCACAATAGTTTCATACACTTCTCACTGAAACACAAGTGGTCACATTGAAGTCCAGAAAGTAAATCCAGTATGTTCACTTCAGCAGCATCATCTAATTTCTCACACACTATGTTCTTCAGAGCAGCATATCCCTCCTCGAATGTCTTCTCTGGCAAGTCTCGCAGAAAAGGTAACATTCTTCTTGCTTTTTCTATAGTTATATCAGTAGATGCCTCATTTGATACTATTTTTCGTACATCAAACAATTTACCTGCAAAATGAATAATATCAGCAGCTGGATCAGCTGACATAAAGGAATTCAGCTTGGTAACTGACTTTATGCCCAATTGCTTGAACTGACTGATAACATAAGACTTCTTGAGGGTTGGCAGTCTCTGAAGAAGACTTGAAGTTTTCTCTCCAAACGACACCTCAGCTACTATTGTGAAGCCATTTGATATATCTTTAAGTTTGCTATATAGTTTATGAACAAATGGATATTTAGATCCCTCAAGCACTTCAATAAGGCAAATGGTGTCTTTGCAGTGTTCAAGAAGGAAAGATGTCTGGCAGTTTATTATATTTTGAGACCGCATTGAAATACTACTGTGGAATCGGTTTGAATTCCCGCGTGCCGCAAAACTAAACTGACCTGGCAATGTCTTGCACATGCTGTCTGTATGGCGTTGCCAACTCCATCATCAGCTGAATTGTGCATGCACTAGCTTAATTTGAAACGTGGCTCCATCGGCATAATTCCTTTTCTTTTACAGAGCAGAAGGTAAACAGACTCCTTGCGATAAATTGTAAAGTAATTTAAAGAATATAACTTGACTCCAAACGAATCTTTCAGTATAGCAGACACAAAATATACCTAGACATGCCTTCACATTATGGCAATGTCGCGAGACAGCAACAATTTTCATGCGAGGGGTACAGGAAACGGAGACAGTGATTGGTAGAAGAGGCTGTCTACTGTCAGAATTGACTTGAACCAGACTTAGAAATTCATGCATTATTTAACAATACTTTTGCAACAGTCTTTTCCAGCCGGCATGAAATGGGGCGATGCAAGCACGAATCGTTAAAATACGGCATTAGAGAAGAATTGCAGGTAGTATTGTCATTTAAATCCAAAGAATAATTTGAGTGAAATGAGAAATCCGTCACTGATGCGGTGTTGCCGAGTTCCGATAAACATGGCATTCCTTTTGTTGTGCATGCGATAGGTGAAGAGTGAAGGGGACAGGGAGTCGAAGCAGTACCGATGTTTGCCGAAGCTCTGGTTAAATCACAGTGCAGTTTGGTGTTCTGTGCCATACAGCACACAACACCGTGCAGCATGGCCGTAGCGAATGACAATACACGTATCCGTAAATGATTGATAAGCCAAATATCTGATTGTTTATGTGAAAAGGCGAGACAAACGCCAAAAAAACAAAAACAAAAAAAAAGGAAAAAGAGAAAAATTTCGGGTTATTTTGCACATTTGTTTTCATAATTGTGTTATTTCGAGTTTTCGCAATATAGAACTAATGTCGTGTTATTTCGCGACTCAGAATGGATATATATATATGTGGAATTTAAAAATAATTGATTAAAGGTTTTCCTTATTGTTAATTTTCGGCCAATTTCGCGAATTAACTACTCGCGAAAAGTCGGGGTCCCTACCCATAGCCACTGTGTATCCTTTGTCACATAAATTATTTCTAACACTTAAAAAGAAAAAGAAATTGCTCATGTATATCAAGCAAATTTATGAATACTTAAGATAAATGTTATTTGTCATCCTAATATCTCAAATGGACGCTACTGCAATCAAAATTGTTAGAGCCCATTTTTAAGAAGATCAAGGTAGTTTGGAGAGGTGGGATTTTCTTGAAAATCTTACTGTCGCATGTTCGCAAGATACTGAACTTCAACACCAAATTTGCCTTTTCTTGAGTTGGACTTGTAACACTAAAACTCTGATATGATACATTCACATGACTTTTTCTATTGTTTATTAGTTGGTACATAAATTATTGTTACTGAAGTTTATTTTTCTATCTACTACATTTTAATGCAAATAAACCTTTGCAGAAACAGCTACATTACACATTTTGTTATAGATACAAAGAGAACAGCGATAGTCAAAAGTTTAACAACTGGACACTATATGCTGGCCTTAAAATTCCATACTGTTTCCATGACATCGCGAGAAACAACTGAATGTTATAAGCACTTTCGGAACATGACCAAGAAGTGAACAATTTGAACCTTTAATAATGGATATCTCACAAATGGCTTATTCCACAAAAAAAAAAAAAACTATTTTTTTTAACATATTGTGTGTTTTAAAGACATTTAGATTTTTTGTGTAGTACGTTTTCGTCTATCACATAATGTTTATCAGTTATACAAGATTATACAAAATTCCCTCAGAATGAAGAGGACTTCAAAGGCTATTCCCAGAAAACTGAAGATATACATTTTGTTATGCAAATACCTTTCATAAATGGTATTTTAAACAAAATTGTTAGACCCATTGTTTAGAAAATCAAAGATTTCAAAAAATATTCTATGTAAAGGGTAGTTTGGGGTGGGGGATTTTGTTGAAAATTTTTGTGCTGCATCTTTGAAAGATGTTGAACCTAAATACCAACTTTGGTATTTATTTGACTTTTGTTTTTGAGTTATGCTGTTCACACACAGGCAGACACATACACACGGACATGTTTACAAAAATGCTTTATTGGATTCAAGGCACCTCAAAACTTGTATTGCTGGTGAAATCTCAGTATTGAATTTTTGGGTGGAATGCAATACTTCCCCTACTTACTATGTGTGACAGAGAAGGCAAAAAGGTTTCCTAACTTGTGTAAAGAAACTATACCAAGTTGGTACTTATGTGACATTTCCTTGTTTGAGTTGTGCTAGTCACAGACAGACATACGAATGCTTATTTTTGGATTCAGGTAGACAGTGCCACCTACCATAGCTAGTGACATCTGCAGCATACTGAGGAAACTGCTCTGCAACATTACCCCCGTTGTAGAAGCCCCAGTTGGTGCCGCCATGGAACATGTACAGATTCACTGATGCTGGGAATTTTAAGATTCTCTCCAGAACGTTGAGGAACTCTGCAACATGAAAACACGACCAGCAACTTATAACGAGCCTACACAGTTTACTTGAGGTAATCCTTTGAGAAACAGGGCAAGTTACCAGGTACTGTGGTTGTGTGGTGGAACGGTTCAAACCAGTGATCAAACCATCCTGACCAGTATTCCATCACCATAGCTGGCTTGTCTGGTTGGAATTTCTTCAACGTCATCAGTTCATTCTCTGGATTTACTTTGAAGTTCGCTGTTTGCAAAACCTCTGCAACAATAACACACTGCATGAGCCCTTTTTTACTTTCTCAACCCCAAGGTAGAGGAACACTGGAAAATCTCATATTAACATTTTGCCTCAAATACATATTATTAGAAGCAATTATAATACACTTTATAAAACTAATGATTAAAATGAAATGTTTAAAACAGTGAAGCATGACAATAAAATGTTAAAACACTTGTCAGCAGATTAAAAACACTTGTTGCTCCACTTACTTAAAATTCTATTCGAACATGTTTCGAAGAGACGTGCTCTTCATCCTCAGCGAGCCAGCCGACTGATGTACACGTCAGGTAACTTCTTCCACTTCCTTGTTGCCCGGTGTGCCTCTCTTTCTATTTGTCAGTCGTAAGACGTCGTCCATCACTGGTGTTTCAAAATTCATGACTCGATTTATGTTTTTAATGATATGTAAATTTTCCCATACCATTAATTCACTATGGTTCTTGGCTGATTTATCTGTCGTGTTTACATTTTATATTTCTGAAATGCTTTTTTAATCTGGTTTGCAAATTTCTCTTTGTCTTCCCAACATACATTTTATAAGATCTCACACAAGAGATTAAAGATTGTCATAAAATATAAACAGACAGATAAATCAGCCGTAGCCCATCATTTTTGGTCACAGAATCATAATATTAGTCATGAAATCAAAGTTTTAAAACCAGCCAAGAACCATAGTGAATTAATGGTATGGAAAAATTTATACATCATTAAAAACATAAATCGAGTCATGAATTTTGAAACACCAGTGATGGACGACGTCTTACGACTGACCAACAGAAAGAGAGGCACACCAGGCAACAAAGAAGTGGAAGAAGTTACCTGACGTGTACATCAGTCAGGCGGCTCGCTGAGGATGGAGAGCATGTCTCTTCAAAACATATTCAATTAAGAATTTTAAGTATAGCAACAAGTGTTTTTAATCTGCTGACCAGTGTTTTAACATCTTATAATATACTTATTTCAACAATAACAATATGTTACAGTCATAGGACTTTATCCATTCATTCTTCTACTTACAATTCTTACAAAAGCTTCTTATTCTTCTATGTACTTCTTGTTAACACAGATAAACCTTCACTGTAGGTATAAAAAGAGTACATAGACTAAAGGTTGGTTCACAGTAACGAGAATGGGAATACATATCAATGACCATATTGATCACAAAGTGGATGCTCAATTTTGTGCACTGGGATTTAATTTCTTTTTAACTGTCCAACAGCTTGTTCCAAGTCAGCCAACATAATGCAGGTTCACTAATGTGAAAACTTGATAGAGTAACCCTTATCTAAGTGCAGGTCCATTACATTTCCAATTCCGCTAGCTGTACTAAGCTTTCACTCCTTTATTTTATGGGATACATTAAAGCTGTTTGTAGTTCTTTCTTAATTTCTATTGTTTTTTGAGGCAATAGGCAGTTTTGAGTTGCATATAAACAAACAACAGATGGCACTTATACTAGAAGAAGCAACACTCAGGATCTGAGATTAGCATGCACATATGCTTCCAGTTTCATGTTTCCAGCTTACAACTATAGAGAGCACTAGTGGCTGTTTTATGTCACGGCCACCTAGAATAATCTCTACAGTGAGGAGTCGAATATGTCGTGCCCAGGTCAGCCTCCTATTAATTGTGAACGCTCATATTACAATACATGTATTTTAACTTTTCTGGTTACTGTTCTTGGTTATTGGTTACGTTCTTCTGTCACTGAAAATTGGGTCAACCGTATACGTGCAACCCAACGAAGTCACGGTGGTCACTTAACTGATGTTCTCTTCCACACGTAATGACATTAATTATGTTCCAAAATAAAAAAAGAAATAAACCTCTATCATTTATAGAACGTGTTTTATTTAAGTTCAAAGATAGGACGCTCTTGTTGAGAAACCCTATACAAGCGATAAGCTGAGCTTATACTTGGCTTGGCTTAAACCGTACTCAATGGTGGTTTAAGCTAAGGAGTAACCGTGTTATCTGTAGAAGACAATATTAGTGATGAGGAAATGTAAATTATTTTAACTCAGATGCACAACAGAAGACGATCTAGAATGTTTGGAATGTGTCACGCATGGAATGACTGAGAATTGTACGAGAGTAAACAAAGAGTTGCCAATGGTTGGTGGGTGCTATGAAGCCACATACCTCCAGGAAGACTCCCTGTCTCACCATGGCTGACTGGGTTGTCTGAAGTATAATACAACTCTACCAGACCATGTGACTCAAACTCTTCCTTCAGGAACACCAGATACTTCCTGTCTACAGGACTACCATCCTCTGCCAGCGCTCCATACTCGTTCTCTATCTGAAAACACACACTATATCCTATAAAAACTCTGATGTCTTACATTCACATCATTTTCTCTACTCTCTATCACCTATTACTCTTACGACTGTTTATTTTTCTACATACTCCATGTTAATCGAGATAAACCTTTCTGGAAATATTTTGATATAGATAGTGATAGTCAAATCTTTAAGAACTGGATTCTATATGCCAGCGTTAAAATTCCATACTCTTTCTATAACATTACAAGAAACAACTGATTATCAACAGGTTATTTGAAATAAATTGTTTGTTTTAAAGAGATCTACATTTTCGTCTATCACTTAAGGTTTACCACTTAAACAAGACTATACAAAATGAAGAGAACTTCACTTGCTATTCTCGAAAATTCAAGATATACATTTCATTTTTAAACTAAGGGCCGGTTTCACCAACCGATGTTAAAAATACTCTAACATATTGTTTGTTAACAAGCTGTTCAAAGTTTAACATAAGGTTAAAAATTTTGCGTTTCATCAAGCTTTTACTGCAAATTGTTAGCTAACATTTTGTTAACGTCAAAGACAACTGCGGACGCTAGCTTTCAAGAAGGCGGTGGCCGAACTACACTCCTTCTGAACGTACCCCGATGCACTTTTGTCTACGTATTGCCGCACTCTCTGTGTCAGTAACCGACAACTATTTACATTCATGGCAATGGCCATGTGATGTTCCTGGTTGTTTGAGGTTAGAATCACAATAACTGAAATAAATGTTTCACCGTTTAAAAGGCGTTAATTAACATCTGGTTAATAAGTATAGACATATTGTCAAGTGCGAAAAAGCCGACGTTCTTACATTAAAGGATAAGATTGCAGCCTGGGACAAAATTCACGAGTAATTTCATTGGAAAAAAATACTGTTTGCTTCTTGAAGCAATTGCTTTGGAAACCTTCTGGATAAATCCACAAATGGTAGCTTTGGAAATTCCAACATTATCACAAGTAAATGAAAAATGTTAGAGGCATGTTTCTGTTGGTAGTAATCTAACCTCTCGTATTTCCCATAAAACCATGCTCATGTCCCCTTGAATAGTCTGGATCGCTTTAAAAATTCCTCTTTTTGTAGCGTTTCAAATTTATTATGACGTAGACTACTCTTCTATTAGAAATGGCATTCAAAAATGCCAACTGTAGCAAACTCGCATCAACAGCTTCATTTGTGGCAGCCATTTTCCAATTTCTGACATTTGTTAAATGCCTTAACACAGACTTTAACACATTGTTAAAGTTAACATTGTTTGATGAAACAGAATTTGTGTTAACTTCAGTGTTAAATCAGTTTAACGTTGTGTTAAAATTTAGCATCTGTTGGTGAACGCGCACGCACACACACACACACGCACGCACGCACGCACGCACCTTTTTCTAAAAATGTTATTTGGTTCATGGAACCTCAAAACATATATTTCTGGTGAAATCTTGACATAAAACTTTTAGGTGGAATACAATACTTTCCCTACTTACTATACATAGTAAAGAAAGTAAGAAATCTTGTGTGTTACATTCATGTGACTTTCTCTACACACTTGTTACAAAGTATTCCTATAAGTATTCCGTCGAATTAACCTTCTGAGGATGGGAACAACGGTTTCCCGAAACATGTTAAGTGAGTAAACTTAAGTGATGTTAGTGTTACAATTCCGACTCACCTTTAAATATATTCCTATAAAGTTTTAATTTTAAAGTAAAATGAAAATAACTTCACAGTTATTAGAGCTTTAATATTCATACTTATAAAAGGTTATTTTTTTGTCTATTCATATTACAGTAGAACCTCAGTTATATGTTTTCAAAGGGAAGTGGCTAAAATCTACACTGATATTATAAATATAGAACATTCGTGTGTTTGATTTTGTAAGTAGGGCAATCTGAAAAACCACTTAACTCATTTTCATAATTCTTTCCTATTGAACAGGCCAATTCATTATGACAGACATGGGCCTATAAAGCACTTCATATTTCATTTCATAAATTACTATAAAATTAAAAGGATTTTTATTTCTGTGATAGAATATATAGAACTGAAACCGGAAGATAAAAGCTAATATCTTTTGATGTCACTGTGCTTTTCCCAAGTATCCCAATAGATGAACTACAAGAACTGAAAAAAATGGGTTACCCAAGACAATATAACACAAAATGAAACAGATGATCTTTTGAATCTCACACAACTTTGCATCACTCAGAACACTTTCACTTTCAACAATAGATACTCCCAGTAACTTCTGGTTTAGCCATGGGCAATCCTCTATACCTTTCCTCACTGACTTTTTCATGAGTAATTTTCAATCACACATAACTACCTCCTTTCCGCACATTTACAAAGTTTGGCATAGATCTATCAATAATATATTTACAATAGTATCCAACAATCTCATCTAGGACGCCCTCAAATTACTAAATTTACCGAATAAAGCTATACAATTCGCTATGAAAACTGAAAATGAAGGTACCCTACCTTTCCTAGGTTTAAAAGTAATTAGAAACCAGAACAGGATCCAGTTTGTTATCTACAGGAAACGTACACATTCTGAGAACTACATAAAACCCAAAACTATTGAAACACTCTTGGACTTTTTATAGACCTCACTAAAGCTTTCGACTTAGTAAATCATGACATTTTACTAAACAAATTAGATTATTTGGGAATCACAGGAATAGCAAAAGATTGATTTGCATCCTACTTAAAAAATAGAATGCAAATTGTAGAAATTGACAGTTCAATCAGAAACACTAAAAGTAAACATGGAGTTCCACAAGGTTCAATCTTTGAACCACTATTGTTGCTTATTTTCATAAACAACTTTCCATTGAACATTCCAAAAGCGCATACAATAATGTTTGTAGATGATACAAACCTAGTCTTCAGCAGTGAAAACTCATTATCCCTCCAGAATGCAGTAAATGAAGCAAATAATAGCTTACAATGTTGGCTAACAGAGAACAAACTTTTATTGAATGTAGAAATAACAATATATCTGTATTTCCATAACCAATCAATAAACAATAATTTAGACTTATATATAAATCAAACTCCCATAATTAAAAAATGTGTAACAAAATTCCTGGGAATCTGGATTGATAACAAATTCTCATGGGAAACCCATATACTACAAGTAAGTGTCAAACTGAACAAATTATGTTATGCTGTTTGTAAATTGTCTAATGTGTGCTTCAAAGTAATACTAAAGATAGTGTATCACAGCTGCGTTGAGTCCCAAATTAGCTATGGCATCCCCTTTTGGGGTTCCTCTCCAAAAGCAAGACATATTCTCACAATCCAAAAAAGAATTTTAAAGGCAATTCTGAAGGTACCTATAAGAACGCTAAGTAGATACATATTCAATGAACTTAAAAGTTTTGCCTATCCCATGCCTATATATTCTTGAAACCTTAAACTTCATTCATAATAATATAACTATATTTCAAAAGAACTCAGAATATCATAACTACAACACAAGAAATCTCAATAACTTACACTTAGATAGCCACAGGCTTACAAAAAACCTAGCAAGCATTTCCCATCTGGGTATCTTAATGTATAACAAACTAGATACTTCAATAAAGAATCTTTTAAAGGTAAACTAAGAAAGCTACTTCTAAAAAGGCAATATTTATATATAAATGAGTATTTAAATGAACCATGTTTTGCATAATCACATAATTAAACTACATAGATTATTTAATTTTGTTATTCTGTGACAGTATTTTTGTAAAGAAACTGACATGTAATTATTTTACTATTAATTGATGTAATGTAAAATTTCTATATGTCCAAAAAACCATATAAGTTGTTTCCCAAAGGATGAAACATGCAGTCCTAAACAGTTTGACCCATATAGATTTGTTTACACACCACTAACAGAAACAGAATACAAACACATAGATAACAACTCATCAACAAAAAAATTGCACATTTTAAGAAACACATTAAGGATGCCACAAAGCTCACCCAACAAAAAAGCAAAATGACTATCAAGAAGTTCACTTTTCACCCAAGGACTCACTACAAATTCCACATCTGCCTAGCTGCACACAGCAGATTCAGTCTAGAGAAACTAGTCTGCAACAAATCAAAGAACCAAATACCTAAAACAAAAAAGCAGGAATCTATCAAATTAATTTACCAGAATGTGGCCAAATCTACATGGGTAAAACAAAAAGAAATTAAAAGAGAATATGAGACACATCAAATATAAACAGATGGACAAATCTGCAGTTACACATCACTTTTGGATGACAAATCACATCACATCGAACATTACACTACTAAAACCGGCAAAATACACTATAGAGTTGGATACTTGGGAAAAGTTATTAATTACAAAGCATAAATACTTGTAATAATTCTGAATTGCCGCCACCGAATCCACTATGGAAATTCATCACTGCATCATTAGATGCCTCACACCGGACAACACCACAAGGAACCACTCGGCCACTTTTAAGAGCAATTAGCTCTCAAAAAAAAAAACATGACTCAAATTTATAAGTTCTAATTCCAACACTTAGAAATCATTTTGTACAAAGATAAAAAGGCAATAATCACAACTGTATCAAACAATCTAAACATCTAGTTGCTGTTACCAGAATTCAAGATTATCGTCCCATTTTGATTCAGCTTATATAAAAACCATGTACTGTACTATTATAAATTCTATTTTATAAAATCTCATGCATTACATTCACATGACTTTCTCTTCCCTCTATTGATTATTAATGGGTACAAAAACTATTCTTAGCAAAGGTTCTTTTCCATCTATTTGATTGAGGTAAACCTTTGCAGAAACACCTACATTACACATTTCATTATAAATATGAAGCGAACAGCAACAATCAAGTATTTAAGAGCTGGACACTATATGCTGGCCTTAGTATTCCATACCCTTTCCACGACATCACAGAAACAACCAAATATCAAAAGGACTTTAAAAGAATGACAAAATATTGAACAATTTGAGCCATTAATAACAAATATTTTGGAAATGCAAAAAAGCATTTTAATTAAATTGTGTGTTTTAAAGAGATTGCATTTTTTTTTGTGTAGTATGCTTTTGACTATCACTTAATGTTTACCAGAGACACAAGATTTTATCAAATTCATTCAGAATGAAGAGAACTTCACAGGCTATTTCCAGAAAATTCATGATATACATTTTATTTCTCAAATAAACATCTTAAATATGTGTTATTTTAATCAAAATCATTAGAGCCATTTTTGACATTCAAAATTTAGAAAAATATTTCATGCAAAGGGGTGTTTGTGGTGGGGGATTTTTTTGAACATCTTTGTGTTGCATTCTTGGGAGTAATTTTGGAATTAATCTGACTTTTCATTTTAAGTTATACTGTTGTGTGAGCGCGTGCATATGCACGGACAATGGGCTCTTTTTTCTAAAAATGTTTCCTTTTTAATTCCGGGGCCTCAAAACATGTATTTCTGGTGAAATCTTTATAGCAAAATTTTGGTGTAATGCAATACCTTTGCTACTCACTAGTAAGTAGTAGGGGAAGTATTGCGTTCCACTGAAAAAGAAGAAATAAATATGTGACTGGTTAAGTCAAAAGTAATAAACATCAAACTTTGTATTTAAGTATTCACTATCTTCCAAGAATGTGACCAAAACACTCAAAAGTCCCCTTTATATAAAAAAAATCTGATGTGTTGCACTCACATGACTTTCTCTACTCTTGTACAAAATATTTTTACAAACGCTTATTCTCCATCTACTTCAGATAATCGAGATAAACATCTTATTTTTAATTTTCTTGTAGGTGTATGGGGAATATGGTAGGCCTTAAGCGATAGTCAAATATTTTAAGAGCTGGTCGCTATGTGGAGCATTGCATTCTCTTTGTATGTCCAGGACATAAAAAATAAAGCATTTTTGGAAACATGTCCGTGTGTATGTCTTGTGTGTCTGTGTGTGCGTCTGTCTGTCTGTGAACAGCATAACTCAAGAACGAAAAGTCGGATAAACACCAAACTTGGTATTTAGGTTCAATATGTTCCAGGGATGTGACATGAAATTTTCAAGAAAATCCCCCCACCCCAAACCACCACTTACATGGAACATTCTTCAAAAATTTGTATTTTCTCAAAAACGGCTCTAACGATTTTGATTAAAGTATCATATGTTTAAGACATTTTTATGGCAAATAAAATGTATATCTTGAATTTTTTGGGGATGTCCCCAAAAGTCCCCTTCATTCTGAACGAGTTTTGCAAAACTGGTAAACCGCAAGAGATAGACAAAATTTTACTACATAAAAAATGTAGATCTCGTTAAAGGACACAATATATGTCAAACATTTTTTTTGTAAAGCGAACCATTTTTGAAATATTCTTTGAATTTTCCAATACTTACACTTTTTCTCAACTCAGAATTCGTTGTTTCTTTTTTTATGTTCTTGACATGAAAAGAGAATTACATTTTACACATAGCGACCAGTTCTGAAAATATTTGACTATTGCTTAAGGCGTACTATGTTCCCCTTGTTTTGTATTTGCAAGGGCAATATAGAAATACAGTAGCCTTTAAGCAAAGACATATCTTTTAATAGCTGGTTGCTATGTGCAGCACCATTCTCTTTGTCACAGATTAATACTGTTTGCATATCCAAGACAAAAAATTAATAACGAATTCCCATTTGAGAAAAAGTATAAGTATTGGAAAATTTAAGGGAATAACAAGCAATATCTTGAAAATGGTTCACTCAACAAAAAAAATGTATATGACATAAATTGTGTATTTTAACACGATCTATACTGTTCAGAGACAGACACACAGACATGCTTCCAAAAATACCTTTTTTGAATTCAGGAGGCCTCAAAACATGTATTTCCGGTCAAATCTTGGTATCGAATTTTTAAGTGAAATGCAATACTTCCCCTACTTACTAAATGTATTAGAGAAAGTAAAAATGTATATGACATAAATTGTGTGTTTTAACAAGATCTACATTTTTGGTATAGGAAAACTTTGTCTATCTCAATTATGCAAAAGTCATTCAGAATGAAGAGGCCTTTTGGGACATTCCCAGAAAATTCAAAATATACATTTCAGAAACCTATCTTAAACATATGGTACTTTAATAAAAAACATGAGAAAATGAAAGTTTTCAAAAATGTTCCATGTAAAGCATAGTCTGGGGTGGGGTATTTTCTTGAAAATCTTCATGTCGTACCCTTGGAAGATTTTAAACTCAAATACCAAGTTTGGTGTTTATTCGACGCGCACGCGCACACACCACAGAGAGACATGTTTCCAAAAATTCTTTATTTGGATTCAGGGCACCTCAAAACATGTATTTCTGGTGAAATCTCAGTATCAAATTTTTGGGTAGAATGTAATATTTTCTCTACTTAACTATATGTAGTAGAGAAAGTAAAACGTTTTCATTATTTTTTATTTTTGCAAAAATGGTTTAAGCAAAATTTGATTAAAATACCATGCTAAATATTTGCATGATAGATAAAACATACATATTAAATTTTCTGGCAATAGTCTGTGAAGTCCTCTTCATTCTGAATGAATTTTGTATAATTGATATGAGATAGACAAAATCTTACTGCACAAAAAAATGTAGATTTTGTTAATCACAGAATTGATCTTAAATAAGCTTTTTTGTGGCATCAGCCATTTCCGAGATATCCGTTATTACTGGTTTGAATTTAAACTAATTAAGTAATTTTGTTAAGGTGCTGTCATTATTCAGTTGTTTCTTGTAACATCATGGAAAGAGTAAGGAAGGAATTTCAAGGCCAGGATATAATGAGTCCCTTTTAAATTCTGCATTTGACTATTGATTCAATTTTCTGTATCCCTCTTGTATCTAAGAACTATGCAATGAAACTACTTCTGAAAAGTGTATCTCTATTAATATGAAGTGGACAGAAAAATAAGCTTTTGTACGAATAATTTATAGCAGCTACATAAAAATAAATGATAGGTGCACAGAAAGTGATGTGAATGTAACAAATTAGATTAAAACACCATGTTCTGAATGAGTTTTGTGTAACTGGTGAACAATGAGAGCTTACAGATGAACAAACGTGACGCAGTCAACCCCACATATATATTTTACACACAAAGATGATGGTAACATTTATAATGTATATTTTTCATATATTTAAAGTAACTGGAAATGCATTAACATTATTTTTGCGAAAAAGAATTGAGTTTTATTTATGGACGCTCTTTAACTGCTATGTTTCTTAGTGTAACATTCTATATTGGACATGAAAGACTGGATATTTTGCTGAGAGGCCTCTTTATCAGGCTCGAGGTTCTTTTACGTGTCATAAATCTACGACACGGGACCACTGGCTTTACTTCCCTTCCAAAGGTAGCCATGCTAAGGATTTTTATACCCACAAAAATTCATCACCCTGCCAGGTTTGAACCTATGACCTCGGGAACTAGAGGTTAACATGGTACTCCTAGACCACAGAGGACATTTGTTTTTTCTTGTGGTCACCCTAACAACAGTCACATGCACTGAGCAACCAAACATAGACATCTTCTCTGAAAATGCCAACATTGGTTTGACTAGAGCGTCACTTCTATATAAGGCCATACACAGTCATAATGCTTTATGATATTAAAGTGTGTATTTCTTTGTGTAAATTATGTTTTAAAACGTGCAATTAAATGTATATTATTTTTGAATGTTGAAAATAAACCATTGTTCTGTGATATACACATTCACATGCTGTGATTCAAAATATTTTTGACTACCCAAAAACCTCCTATTCACTGCCTGCATCACTGCAAGAACTTCAAGTCGAAGCATTAAGTATGACAGTACGAAGGCCAAGAAGAAGCAGTTAGGAGTCAGTATATCCTTCCAGTGGGCTTTGTTCCCATACCTATTCTAACCTTCACAAATATTGATGCCCAGTCATGGTAAAGTAAAGTATTTATTCACCTACAGACATTGTTATTACATGTTTCAGGCTTCGTCATAGTATTAACATACAATTTGACATATCACTTATACAATCAGTATTTATTATTTGACTTGTCACTATGTTTCAGAAATACTTTTACAAACTTCGGGTATAGGTTCCTTCACAAGAAGGAAAAAAGTTCATATGAACATATGTCCCATAATCCTTTGTTTTCTCGTTAGGAGGTGTTCAACACAGTGGTACACTTATAACACACAAAACTCATAATAAATGCTCAAAATGTCCTCCTCTTGCTTCTAAGCATACCTGTACTCGTCGAATCATGGAATGTCGCACCCTGTCAAAAACTCCGGGATGGTGTCGAATGGTTTCGCAGGCTTCCATGACATGTCGATGAAGCGTTTCTGCATCCAGGATGGCTGCTCCATAAACCAATGATTTAAGATGCCCCCAGAGGTAAAAATTCACAGGATTGAGGTCAGGAGAACGTGCAGGCCATGGAACTGGTTCTCCTCTGCCTATCCATCGGTCATGGTAGTTACCAGTCAGTGCATCTCGAAAAATGCGACGAAAATGTGGCGGAGCCAGGCATTTATCAGCAAGGCGACGATAAACAGCGACAAAGGTTGGATGACTCAGTTGTCTTTGGTCTGGAAACTCCATCTGATAGAGCCGTGCAGCCTCACGTCCATTACCATTCGCACGACCATACATAAAAATCGTGTCTGCTTATTCACGAAATGAATATCTAGCCATGGTGGAACAAAACATGTGCAGTTAACTCACTACATGTACACAATTGAAACATTGAAGACAGACTAATGACAAATGACAAATGTAAACAACTTTCCATGGCAACACTTCGCCATCTACTGTATGTATGTAGTACAATGGGTCAACACCTTCTATGAATGCATAGAGAAATGAAGTTTTGAAGTTGGACCCCGAAGGCCTTTGAACTCACACTTTCATTGTGGCAGGAATAAGGCGAAAACCAAGGATTATGGGACATATGTTCATATGAACTTTTTCCCTTCTTTTGGTATGAGGAACCCGTACCTGAACTTTGTAAAAGTATTTCTGAAATACGCGGTATAATACAATTAGTAATTTTCAATCGAATCACATATATTATCAAATATTATTCACAATTTTGGCCTATCATTTATACAACGCCACAAAAAACATATTACAAGATACTATTTACAATTCAACCTATACTTACACTCTCACAAACATACATTTGTTATAGAAGAATTGGCATATTATCAATTCACAATTTGGCATATCACTTATACAACCCCTATTTACAATTTAATTTGTCACTTATATAACACTAATAGTAATTTTCAATTGAGTCACATATATTATCAAATACTATTTACAATTTAGGCCTATCATTTATACAATGCCAGCAAAAAACAGTTTAGTTCAAGCACAAAATAATATTTACAATTCGATCTATACTTATACCCTAACATACAAAACAGATTTTAGAAGATTACAATTTATCTCTTCTGTATAGGCTTTTATTTAGTAGATAATTTTTTAACAATGTTTTAAAAGAGTTACCCTGTGCAGCTTTTATATATTGTGGTAATTTATTAAAGAGTATGGCTCCTCTGATATATGAATCTTTGTTCGTCGCAGCTTTAGTTGTATATACCCTATGGTAGTTATTTATTTCCCTTGTCTTATATGTATAATATTCTTTGTTTAGATTCTTGATATTTTGATTCCTTCTAACTAACAAAATAATTTTGTAGACATATAGAGATACTGCTGTTAGAGTTTTTGCATTTTTAAACACTTCTTTTACATTTTAAGTTAAATATACACCTTAGACTTCTCTTTTGGATCACCAATAATCTATTTAGATTGGTTATGGATGCTATTTCTATCCCATATTCAATAAGTGAGTGGATCATTCCATAGTACACTGGTGTTAGTATGGCGTTATCTAACTGATTAGCTAATTTCCTTAGTAAATATAACCAAGAGTTTATTTTCTTGCAGAGATCATCTATGTGTTCATTGAAATTCAGGTTCTTGTCTATGGTAATTCCCAAAAATTTAGTGCTGTTTACCTGTTTGATTTGTATACTGTTGTAATCTATCTTACATACTTGTTTCTGATCCCTAAGTTGGAATAGAATGCATTTTGTTTTATCAACATTGAGTTCGAGTTGAGCTGCTTATTAGAGATGATGTAGCCTTAGCTCCTAGTTGTTTTAATTCTTTACCTGTACATGTAAATGAAGTCTGGAGAAATAGGCACATCGTTTACATACACTAGGAATAGGAGAGGACACAAAACCGATCCTTGTGGTACTCCTGATTTCACTATTTCATATTTTGATTTATATTTGTTTAAGCAATTTGCATTTTTCCAGTATATTTCAGTACATTGAGTTCGATTTTGTAAATAGGAAGGTGCTACTTCAAATGCAAGAAATAATTTATGTGAAATACAATGTTTGAGTCATTAACTATTATGAGGCATTAGCTGCTACTGGTGTGAATTTTTAAAACTTTTACGATTCTTTTCTTTCATGGAATTTCAAAACCAGCATATACCAAACATCTTTTCAAAGCCATAACTAACACTTCAGTCTCCTTATTCCTCTTGTATCTACAATGAAATGTATTGTTATTCACCAATGGCATTGGGGATTAATTGATCTGCATCATTTTCCCTCTGGCTTCCCAATATAAGTCTGTAAGTTATCACTTTTAAGGCCTTTACATTTGGCGAGATGCTGTTTGTTCAGGATGACATCTTCTTCACAGAGAGTGCACTTGAGTGTAGGCAGGCATCGTATCTTGTAGAGATGTTCTGCAAGGCAATCATGGCCAGTTGCCATCCTAAATACGGCCACTGCAGTCTTCCTTGGCATTTTTTGTATATCAACTCTTATCTTTAATATTCTTATAATCTTTATGGTTTAATTTATCTTCATCAAGTTTGTTGTCTTTTGAAATGTTGTTTAATGTTATTTAATTGTTTGTTTATTTCTATTTGTCCTACAGGTTTTATTTGTTGTATTGTACCTTTCTTTACTAATTGATCCGCATGTTCATTGCCCAAAAGTCCGACATGAGCTGGGATCCATTGTAAACTGACATGATTTCTAGTTTCAACTGCTTTAATTAGGCTTCTTATTACTTTAATATTTCTTGTTGTTTTATTATTGTAATTTACTATTCCATCTACGGCTGATTTCGAGTCTGATAAGATAACTATTTTTTTTTTTATGTATGGTCTATATAAAATGTTCTGTAATGCTGCTTTTATAGCTGTTAATTCTCCATCATAGTGGTTTGACGTTTCATCTAATGTTAGATACTGTGCAAAATGTTTACACTATACTCCTGCACCAGCATTTTTACTTTCTCTACTACGTATAGTAAGTAGGGGAAGTATTGCATTCCACCCAAAAATTCGATACCGAGATTTCACCGGAAATACATGTTTTGAGACCTCCTGAATCCAAAAAAAGCATTTTTGGAAACATGTCCGTGTGTGTGTCTGTGTGTCTGTGTGTGTGTGTGTCTGTGTGTGTGTCTGTGTGTGTGTGAACAGCATAACTCAAAAACGAACAGTCGGATAAACACCAAACTTGGTATTTAGGTTCAGTATCTTCCAGAGATGCGACACGAAGGTTTTCAAGAAAATCCCCCCACCCCAGACTACCCTTTACATGGAACATTTTTCGAAAATTTTAATTTTCTCAAAAATGGCTCTAACGATTTTGTTTAAAATATCATATGTTTAAGATAATGCCATGAGAAATGAAATGTATATCTCGAATTTTCTGGGAATGTCTCCAAAAGTATTCTTCATTGTGAACGACTTTTGCATAACTGGTAAACCATAAGAGATAGACAAAATTTTACTACACAAAAAATGTTGATCTCGTTAAAATACACAACTTATGTTATATACATTTCTTTTGTTGAGTGAACCGTTTTCGAGATATTGCTTGTTATTCCCTTAAATTTTCCAATACTTATACTTTTTCTCAAATTCGTTATTCATTTTTTTATGTCCTGGACTTGCAAAGAGAATGGAATTCGACACATAGCAACCAGCGTTAAAATATTTGACCATCGCTTAAAAGCTACCATATTCCCCTTGCATCTACAAGAAAATTAGCAATAAGATTGACATCTCGATATCTCGATTAACATAAAGCATATGGAGAATAGGCGTTTGTAAAAATAGATTGTACAAGAGTAGAGAAAGTCATGTGAGTGTAACACATCAGATTTTTTTTATTGATGAGGAATCCCTCTGTATATATTCGGAGCCATTCTTTTTCTGGGCATCTTTCATTTTCCGTAGCTATTGCTATGGCTCTCATTTCATCTGGTATATTGTATATATCAGGTCATTCTGATATTGTATATCAATATATTCTATTGGACTCGTTACCTCTGTTATAATTATATTCTTGTATTTTAAGTTATTAATATATGTTCTGAAGCTTATTTGAGTTTTTAAATTACCTGTAGTGTCTGCTGTATGGTATTTGTTTCTATTGACTTTGGGGAACAATGTAGTCCACCTCCATGTGGTGTTCTCTGGGTAACGCATGTTTTCCAAGCCAAAAAAAGAGCACTTCTTAGTGCTATTTTGGAATGCCGGTGGAATGAATCAAAGTAAAAAAACCATGATAGACAATCTTTTAAGAGACAATGAAATATGTAACAAAACTATTTATGTAAACGTTTATCTCAATTAACCTAAAACAAAGTCTTTATAAGAACAGTAAATCATTTGTAAAATAAGTTGAAGAAAGCCATCATGCATCTTCCGTTACACACTGATAAAGAAAATTACTTGGAATGATAACTATCCAAAGAGGATATTTTACCTGAAATCCAATAATTGGTCCTCCTTTGGTGAACTGCAAGCCAGCAAGTATTGGTAGCAGTTTGTTGTGGTATTTCCTTACCCTGTTCAGATATTGCTCTTCTGAAGACCTGACTCTGAGACCAGGATATCGCAGCAGCCAACTGCAACATAATCATGTCCCTGGTCAGAGTGCATTAACTTTACCACTCTGTCAGGTGTCTGTAGATTAGATCAGAAGAAGATGCAATTTTATTTTATTACACAGTAATAAACCAAATCTTTCTTACCAACTTCCTGAAACTGAAACTTTCCCTCGTCCAGCAAGGTATAATAATTTTGAGAATGAGAAAAATGTTCAGAGCAATAAACATAAAACAAATGGGAATTCCATTTTGTAAGAATCCTTGAAGACCTGGTAGTACTGCTTCTGAAATTTTTCTGTACCACAATAAACACGTATTAAAAGAAAGAACATCACTTCCTAGACTATACACACATTTCTAGTACATATTTTACACTTCACAACATCAATTATAAACAAAAAATCTGATGACTTTCTCTACTCTTGTACAAACTATTTTTACAAACGCTTATTCTCCATACGCTTCATGTTAATCGAGATAAACATTTGCAGAAACTATCTTATTGCTAATTTTCTTGTGTAGATGTAAGGGGGAAAAAAAAAAGCGCGCGCGCACGCACGCACGCACGCACGCACGCACGCACACACACACACACACACACACACACACACACACACACATGTTTCCAAAAATGCTTTTTTTGGATTCAGGGGTTCTCAAAACATGTATTTCTGGTGAAATCTCGGTATCGAATTTTTGGGTGGAATACAATACTTCCCCTACTTACTATACGTCGTAGAGAAAGTAAAAATTAAACCAAAAAATGGGGAAAATATTTCACAGCCAGAAATGTGAAAAAGATAAACAATTTACATGACAAAGTTGACATCATTTCTAAATTCTTGCCTCCATTTATTGCTGGTTACTTAAAGTCACTAGCATGTGCTCTGCATTATGATACAGTCCACTGAAGAGGGACCATGATGAAGGATAAACACACAGATAAGCTCTGGTCTATCATAGCATGTATACCATTTACTAGAGGTCACTAGTGGTGCTATACATTTTGTTGTAGCCCAGTGAAGGGGGACCATGATCATGATGAAGGATAGGCACACAGATAAGCTCTGGTCTATCATAGCACTGTATACCATTTACTAGAGGTCACTAGTGGTGCTATACATTTTGTTGTAGCCCAGTGAAGGGGGACCATGATCATGATGAAGGATAGGCACACAGATAAACTCTGGTCTATCATAGCACTGTATACCATTTACTAGAGGTCACTAGTGGTGCTATACATTTTGTTGTAGTCCAGTGAAGGGGGACCATGATCATGATGAAGGATAGGCACACAGATAAACTCTGGTCTATCATAGCACTGTATACCATTTACTAGAGGTCACTAGTGGTGCTATACATTTTGTTGTAGCCCAGTGAAGGGGGACCATGATCATGATGAAGGATAGGCACACAGATAAACTCTGGTCTATCATAGCACTGTATACCATTTACTAGAGGTCACTAGTGGTGCTATACATTTTGTTGTAGCCCAGTGAAGGGGGACCATTATCATGATGAAGGATAGGCACACAGATAAACTCTGGTCTATCATAGCACTGTATACCATTTACTAGAGGTCACTAGCGGTGCTATACATTTTGTTGTAGCCCAGTGAAGGGGGACCATGATCATGATGAAGGATAGGCACACAGATAAACTCTGGTCTATCATAGTACTGTATACCATTTACTAGAGGTCACTAGTGGTGCTATACATTTTGTTGTAGCCCAGTGAAGGGGGACCATGATCATGATGAAGGATAGGCACACAGATAAACTCTGGTCTATCATAGCACTGTATACCATTTACTAGAGGTCACTAGTGGTGCTATACATTTTGTTACAGCCCAATGAAGGGGGACCAGGATCATGATGAAGGATAGGCACACAGATAAACGCTGGTCTATCATAGCACTGTATACCATTTACTAGAGGTCACTAGTGGTGCTATACATTTTGTTGTAGCCCAGTGAAGGGGGACCATGATCATGATGAAGGATAGGCACACAGATAAACTCTGGTCTATCATAGCACTGTATACCATTTACTAGAGGTCACTAGTGGTGCTATACATTTTGTTACAGCCCAGTGAAGGGGGACCATGATCATGATGAAGGATAGGCACACAGATAAACTCTGGTCTATCATAGCACTGTATACCATTTACTAGAGGTCACTAGTGGTGCTATACATTTGTTGTAGCCCAGTGAAGGGGGACCATGATCATGATGAAGGATAGGCACACAGATAAACTCTGGTCTATCATAGCACTGTATACCATTTACTAGAGGTCACTAGTGGTGTTATACATTTTGTTGTAGCCCAGTGAAGGGGGACCATGATCATGATGAAGGATAGGCACACAGATAAACTCTGGTCTATCATAGCACTGTATACCACTTACTAGAGGTCACTAGTGGTGCTATACATTTTGTTACAGCCCAGTGTAGGGGGACCAGGATCATGATGAAGGATAGGCACACAGATAAACTCTGGTCTATCATAGCACTGTATACCATTTACTAGAGGTCACTAGTGGTGCTATACATTTTGTTGTAGCCCAGTGAAGGGGGACCATGATAATGATGAAGGATAGGCACACAGATAAACTCTGGTCTATCATAGCACTGTATACCATTTACTAGAGGTCACTAGTGGTGCTATACATTTTGTTGTAGCCCAGTGAAGAGGGACCATGATCATGATGAAGGATAGGCACACAGATAAACTCTGGTCTATCATAGCACTGTATACCATTTACTAGAGGTCACTAATGGTGCTATACATTTTGTTGTAGCCCAGTGAAGGGGGACCATGATCATGATGAAGGATAGGCACACAGATAAACTCTGGTCTATCATAGTACTGTATACCATTTACTAGAGGTCACTAGTGGTGCTATACATTTTGTTACAGCCCAGTGAAGAGGGACCATGATCATGATGAAGGATAAACACACAGATAAGCTCTGGTCTATCATAGCACTGTATACCATTTACTAGAGGTCACTAGTGGTGTTATACATTTTGTTGCAGCCCAGTGAAGAGGGACCATGATCATGATGAAGGATAAACACACAGATAAGCTCTGGTCTATCATAGCACAGTACACCATTCAGTCTGTAATCTTAAGTTACAACATAATGCAATAGAATTTAATGGTTTCTCGTGTCTGTGTGAGAATCTGTAACACAGAGTCATAAAATCACTTCATTTGCTGTAAAGTTGTAAAAATGCCTCTGTTACCATACAGTTTACGAAAGTTGGCAAGTGTGGCTGTTTACATGTTTATAGGATCTTATCCTTAACAATTGCTGTTCTTGCTTATCATGCAGAGATGACATTCAGCATTAAAATTCTAAGCCTTAACTGAGTTAAATGTATTTTTAAAAATTCACAGCTTGACTGAAGAACACAACTATGCTTTATACTTTAAATCTGTCATCAACTGAGACACTTTAACATATATATTAGGTGCATCATATGCTTAGAAATGTCCAGTTTGCCAGGTATCCCTTAACTTACCTCCAGAAACTAAAACAACACAAAAGCTGTCATTAAAAGTAAATAAAACCTTGGAGAACGTTACAGATTTACAAAACACCTTATCACTCAATGTAACAAAGTCGCACTCATGTAGTGCAAATGAAAACTGATGCATGTAATGGACCAACAATTATATTGGTTATGCTGGTTTTAATCAAATAACAAGAGGTGAAGGTATTAATAAAGTATGTTAACAAATGCTACGCTAAAATTCATGGATATAATTATGTTTTAAATCAATAGAACTTTAAGTATAGTTTATAATGGGAAGTCTGCCAAAAATGTACAACTTTTAGGATTCTTTCACAAAATGTCTACTACAGTGAACCCCTATTTTACACTTCTGTGGACACACTTTAAAACAGTGTAAAATCAAGGAAAAGTAATGTGATTGCATACAGAAAATTCTGAGGTGAATGCAGCAACAAAAATGATGAATATCACTTTTAATAGCCAGTTCTTTCCAATCATGAACTTACACATGTATTAATGTCCTGAAATTTCAATTAATACATTTATGAAAAAACTCTCTTGCACACAATTCAGTCAATTTAAAAAAAAAAAAGAACTGAATGCTATGTTTTATGAATACACATAGTTTTATGTACAACAAACATTCCTAGTACATACAGGGGGGAAAAAAAACTTAAAAGAATGCAGCAATAGTGTAAATTACTTTTTAATAACCAAGTTTTATTCAGAGAAGCCTTTGTCACATAATTTATTCAAAAAATTATAAAATTACATAATGAATTCTGACTTCATGCTACAGTTCAAGTGCATACATTAAATGTCTAATACGGAGGGTTGCCCCACTTAAGCTTGGATCTTTTTGCTTGTTTTTTCATGGAGAGATTCCCTTTTGCCACCACCTATTGTGTTCAGTGTGATTTCCACAGGCTTTAACTATGGCTTTGCAGCACAATTTTCATTGAAGAAGGTTACGTCTAAGAGCAGGAAGGGGGATGTTAACCCACTCCTCCTAGCAGGCTTTCCAGAGTCCTTCAATTTTGGTGGGAACCGAGAAGCAAGGCGCTGTTTCAGCAGACCAAATCAGCAAAAATCCATTGGCGAAGCATCTGGTGACGTCACAGGGTTCCTTTTAAATGATATCACATTGACACCTGTTTCCATACCTTTCCAGTGGTAGTAATGCTGGGAGGACTGAGAAGTGTGACTGGATGCTTTATCCATGTGGATCCAAACATTTGGGGCATCCTCACCATACAACTGAGGAATCTCTTCATCAAAAATTAGGTCCATAACATTCCTTTGATAGTAGGCTGCATTAATTTTTACATTGTTGGCAACTCTGTAAATGCGAGTTTCCCCCAAGAGCAATAACCACCATGAATCGGTTGGAAAACTTTTCCTTGTTCTCCCGAATAAAGTTGGAGCACCCCTTTTGACCCTCTTGGTGATAATAAATGGCTCTGGTTTTTTTTGTGTCATCTAGATAAACCCATGCTTCATCTAAAGAAACCACCCATTGCCACTGCCAGGTGGTGTTGATAGAGTTTACTTGCGTTGGTGAAGCATTCTCTGATGTGCTGCTCCTTCACAGCATGTTCACGTGCTTTATGGCGCTGTTCTAGACCCAAATTGTTGTGTATTATCCGATAGACGGTCCCTTTGGATATTCCAATGCGGCTGGAAATACTTCTTTGGGTTGGTAGGTTTTCTGTTGCACTCACCCTGGCTACTACTGCTTTAGGTCATGTTGGTTGTGACCTTTTTCTTGCACACTGAGCCTCAGGTGGGAATCCATTTTTATGCACTTGTGTTATACGCCCCACACACGACTTACTTATGGTAACACCGTTTTGTTTGCACCTTTCCACTTTCATTGAAAGGCTGTGACCGGCATCGGAAAGCCCAACAATGTACCCCTGCCACAAGTCAGCGATTGTTGAAGCCCTTACGAGTAAACTTTGCCTCAGACTGACCCAGCAGACAGCTATCACTGCAGTGAGCTGATGCAATAATAAACAAGTTTGACCAATTGCAGAGAAGAGGGCGATTCAAAGTCGTCCGAGCTTAAGTGGGGTGACCCTCTGTAGTCTATTGTAATGTTACAATGTTCACTGTGTTCATCCTCACTTTCTAAGGCATGCCAACAAAAATGTTTGTTTTGTGTGTTCTTGTCCTATTAGTGTGTACATTCATTTTCCAATTTTTGTCACATTTCATCACCAACACTGAACTTTTGGAAACATGCTCCTCTTATATTGTGCAAACCTTGTAGAGCATCTTTGAGTTTAATATTCTCTACATTTACCTCACAGCACATGACTTCTTCCATGACTGACACAACGTTATCATTAAGCACTTGGTCAATGCTTCATAAACGTTCACTTGATCATCACAAGGGACATAGTCATCAAATTCTACATCAGTAGGTTGTATGGATTCCCATTTGTGCTTCTAAAAACGGTATAACACAAACACCACAGAACAAGTACCAGCTGGTAAACACCCTCTTGCAGCCACAAGCGTGACATAGTAGCGAATATACACAAAGACGGCCGACTGAATACAATTAAACACAATTTTGATAGCAGCCACTGCACGCTTATGGAAACGAAAATTCAAACGGAAGTAGAATCATGCAGTCAGCTGCTGATGGTCCCACTATCAACGGTTGCCATATCTTGCATATAATCGCGGTGTTAAGTACCGTGAGGCACAAATATTCCCATCAAGGAAAATGTAAAATCAGAGAAATTCTTATATTTCTTAAATGGACATTAAGTTGAAACTTTAAATTAACGCTGTAGAATGCGGGAAAACGTAAATTTGGAAAGTATAAAATAGGGGTCCCATTGTAAATACCATATAAAAAATGCTGCGAAGACACCTAAAATTCAACACTTTGTGTACATTTACAATCTTGTCCATTCTACATACTTATGCGTTAATCAATATCATTCATCATATGGTAAGCACCAAAACAAATGACACTGAAATTATTAATCATTTGCTCTCCAAGTTTCCATAGCAATGAAGTATATATATATATATATATATATATATATATATATATATAAGTAATTTTATTCTTAACCCAGTTAATTGTACAAATTTACAATAACAATTTTACAAATTTATTCTTAACCCAGTTTCTAAAAATAACAATAAAATAAAATATAAAGAAAACTAACCTCTTAACTACTGGTAGCCAGCATTCCTCCTAATCTAAAAGTACAATTATCACTTTATTTAATCTCCAATACTAACTCTAACTCTATCTTGAGTTGCTTTACTTTGGACCCCCAACAAACTCAAACCTTGAGGTTGTCTTCTAGTTGCTGGGTCCTACTTGCAACATATCAAATAAAAACTACTGTAATTTAATACTCATTTACCTCTTCCTTGCTAATTTTCCTCATCCATTTTGCTCTTACTCTGCCCAAAAAGTTTCCTACTTCTATTATATTTCTCCTAGATTTTACATTTACTATCTTTTTAGTTTGAATTTCTATTGGTAAATTTAAACATTCTCTCTTCTCTATCCTCTTTCTAAGCAACTTCATTCTTCACACTCTAAAACTATATTCCAGTGTTTAACTTTCCGGTGGCATAGTGGGCATTTTTCCAAATCAATCTTTTTTCTCAAACCTTTCAAATTCACCACCCCTGTCCTAGCCCATGCTCTTGCTGTTTTATCAACATACTGTTCCCTGCTCCATACTACTTTCATTTCTCTATATAATCTCAGCGAGCTCTTAAAAGTAAAACTCAATAATAAATCTTGTTTTTCCATGTCCTCTATTCTTGTCCTAATTTCATTCCAGAAACCTATTTGTAGTAATTCTTTAGCTCTCCAAATCTCCCCAAAACCTATCTTCATCAAGGTTTCCTTTATCTTACCTAGCCAAGACTCTTTATGATTAAGTCTTTCCTGCACTATCAAACATTGATGTAAAATGTTCTGATCCTCAAAATTTCTAATTCTATTCCAATATTTTAGCACTCTTTCCACAATTTTTCCTTTAATTCCCATTCTCCCTAATTCGGCTTGAACTGCTCCGTTGGGTGATGATCTTGGTAAGTCCAATATTTGTTTACAAAAACTCCAATGGATCATGTTTATATTTACCCACCGTTCTTCCAGGCCCCAAATCTCTGCTCGATATAACATTTTTGCTTCTACTACAGTAGTATAAATACTCTCTAACCATTTTAATTGCAGCATTGGAAGTAACACAACGTTACATAAGATCAAGAAACATTAGTGATAAGACATGCATATGAACACTTGATCTATGAATGCAGTGTTGCTTTCAAAAAACAAACCACAATCTATTCACTCTTTAGGCCTAAGTAACTTTAATTGTCCATAATTTAGGCACAAGCCTATATTGAACTACTGTACAGTATATGTATCTCTTTTTTGCATGCATTTAAAGTTAATATCTACATATTAAGACGTTTTGTTTTAATGTTTATCTAACTTGTACATTTATTTTATCCTCCTCCTTCAAAAACATACAAACAAGATTTACTGTAAGCCACGTACCAAGCCATTTTGTCTGTGTGCTGTCAAAAATTGGGTGACTGTCTCATTTTGAGTTATTATCTTAGTGCACTTCAGAGCCTTCATGAGCTGTACAACTACCACTCCATTTTTCAGCAAATCCAGCATGCCCTCCATGTTTTACATGCTTCTCGCGTAAATGTGGAGTGTGCTTGGATTCCTGGTCACATTGGCATGCCAGGGAATGAACTAGTGGATTTCGCGGCTAAGGCAGCAATCACAGAACCCAGTGTAGCAATATCTTGTGTAACATCAGAAGACTTTAAGCTTGTTGTGTGCAGAGCAAGCTATTGTGTTGGTGCAACGAGTGGTTAGCTCTCCACACGGAAATAAGCTTAGAGTAGTGAAGCACATTCCAATGAACTGGGTATCTTCCTCTCATGTATCTCATCATGAGGAGGTGATTGCAATTTTGCACACAGTTACCTTTTTAAGGGGGACCCTGCTCCCCTTTGTCCGCTGTGTAGTGAAGGTCTGTCATGTGTTGCTGCAGCAGGGGTCTTAGCTGACGATAAGCAAGGGGTCAAAAGGGTTTTTAAGTTTCTGTCAAAGGTAAACTTTCAAATAGGATTTAGTGATATTGATATCAAGTTTTTCATACCTCTTGGGTTAGTTTTGTAAGTTAACCTTTATCTCTGGTCTTGAACCTGGCGGAGGATGATGGATTTTTTTCGGGTGTAAAAATCCTTAGCATGGCTTACTTCGGAAGGGAAGTAAAGCCGGTGGTCCCGTGTAGTAGATTTACGGCACGTAAAAGAACCTCAAGCCTGATAAAGAGGCCTCTGAGCAAAATTTCCGGTCTTTCACGCCCAATATAGAATGGGACGCTAAAGACCATAGTAGTTAAATATAAACTCAATTTATTTTCTTTGCCATGATCTGTTTTATAGGTGCTAATGACCCTGCAGTTGAACGTCCTTAAATATAAATCATCATCATAGGGTTTCAAAGGTCCGATGCCATCATACAGAAAACACCGGTTGTAATTTTTTGTGCCCTTCCAGCAACCTTTGTTCATCAACATATTCAATAATCTTCAGAAATGTCATGAACAAGCGTGGCATGTGATGATACAACTAACATTTCAGTGTTGTTGCTCAACCTAACAAGATTCACAACCCAAAACTTATAATTTCCTCACTTTTATTGCTACCAAAGCAGAAACATTAAATATGAATGATACTTGACTTACCTGTCTCAAAATATGAGCATGAGAGATATGCAATTTGTTCATTATAATGTACAAATGAAGCTGGCAAGAATGAAAGGGAAACAGGCCGTCATAAAGAACTTACGGTTGTGGGTCGATGGTCACATGGTGGCTGGATGTGAAAGAGACACAAGGAACAGCAGATTGCAGGAGCAGGAAATGGTTCAGCCAAATACATCCAAGACCAGAGAGAAGGAATGCAGATCGGAAGGAAGTCCAAAGAGCGATTAGAATATGGAGAAGGATGGATATATGGAAGTTACGTCACTGCTACGTGGGGCTGGCGGGAAGAAGATGGCTGTGTCAGAGAAAAGATTGGGAGACGAGGCAGTGACGTCAGATCAGAGTGACGCATGGGCAACAGCTGGCAAAGTTAGGAAAGCGTCATAATCGAGGAGGGAGGAAGTTCAATCGCCACGTGATATGATTGCGGGCAGGGCAGAGGCGTGGTTTCAGAGTGGCCAATTGGTGGAAGAAGAAAGCATTGTGTTGACACCCAATGGGAGTTTACGGATTTTGGGCAGAAACAAAGTGGGACCGTCAAGGGAGCCAACAGAAATAGATTTATGGAGTAGGAAAGTGTGCCATACATATAGAAATAGTGCAGGCTCTGTAAGAAGTATGGGAAAACAGAAGCAGTAATAATGGGGGAGTAAATAGAATAAGGAGGGAGAGTGACTATAGAATGAATAGAAGGGAACAAATTAGACAAAGTAAAGACAAGTATATTGATAAGCAAGTGATAGATTTATATGAAATTGTGAAGTGAATGATTTAGATATAAAGGATGGTAAACACGGAGAGGGCTAGGAGGGAGAGGTACATTTCTTAATATGAATAAGCAAGTGTTGATATGGACGATCAGTACGGGCTACACAATAAGCATTCTCTAAATCGCATTTAATAGTTCCCATTTCCCGCCAATAGTGGAGTTTCAAAGACGATTGGGGGAAGTAAGGGAAGGAGATGGGAAGGGGAGAAGAACACTAAGCAGTATAGTGACTTTAAACGAGAAAGATTAGTGATATGAAACTAACTCAACACACATGTTTTGTAAATGCGGAAGCTTGGGTATGATCGGCAATAGGAGCCAGAGCTCGACGCTGATCATGCCCAAATGTATTGTATTAGCTCAACACTCAATAAAGACTCATTATAATGTTACATTTATTTATGTATTATGCTATTGGCATATTTTTTATGCTATCATCATGATTATTACATTGTATTTATTATGGAATTGTGAATTTGTTCTTTGTTAACCTATATTTGTATTTAGAAGTGAATTTATTTATTTAGATAGCCACCATGGCCAACTTTGATAAAAATTTATATGTGGAGAAAGACTTGTACAAAGCAATATACTTGGCCATGGAATAAACAAAGCAGTAAATAGTTTTCTTCTGTTTAGAAGGAGTATTACCTAACTAGCACTCATCCTAAACTGTTGCATGTAACCAATATCCAAAATATGTAACTTAGTATAACATTCGTGGTTACGTTATAACAGGAAAATTATCAAGAATATCAAATAAAAGGAATTTAAATTGAAAAAATTAAATTATACTTCTTATTAGCAGTATAAAACAAAAAGATATCTTACCTACAACATGCCCTGAAGATATATAGAGTTCTCAATTAGATTTTCAATTATAAAATATTTTCTTACAATTAAATAAATTCCGACATAACATATATTAATTTTTATAACAATTGCGCTACACTCATCATACAGATCCAGTAATATAGGTAGGTACCTTGGTAATCCACCAAACTCCCATTCTGCGCAGATGTAAGGGCTTGGCCTCACCAACACAAACAGATCTTCTTCCTGTGCTATTGTAATGTATTTGGCCAGGTCCAGGAACATGGACATTTCGCTGTCGCCATCCCCAAAGTCGTACACATCTTGCTGAGGTTCATGAAGATTCCATGCAACGTACCTGCAGCCAAACAAACATCTCATACTTACTCTACGGCCTACATTTCACCCAGTAATTCAATATTGAGATTTCTCAGCAACTACGAGGGTCACATCTCTGGTATATCATTCTCCTACATTTTATGTCCTATATCTGGAAATTGTGAGCATCCTTGGAGATTCAGAGAGAGCAATCTTGTGCGATTTCAAATGTGGCTTAAATGAAATGCAGCCACTTGAGAGTTTGAGGGACTTTTCTCCTTCACATGCTACTGTGTTGCACTGGTTTGAAGAATTTAAGAATAGAGACAATCTCTTAAAGATGAAGAGACAAGTGCAGACAACAAAAGAAGTGACTAAGAAAAACATTACCTCTGTGGAAACAATGATTAAGGAAGATCCAAGATTAACCTACAAGGACATTGAGCTGGTATTAATGCTTAGTATGCTGAGTGTTTCAATTACGCTTCATAAGCATGTAAAAAAACAAATATCTTCAAAATGGGTGCCTCATGCTTTGTGTGAAGCATAGAAGCTCCACAAAATGGAATGGTAGTAAAGATTTAACTGTGAAAAATCTTGACATGTTTCAGATATTGTTACATGGATGTACCAGTTTGATCCAGAAACAAAACACCAATACACATAAATGTTAAGGCTTTCACAGTCGGCATTGTCAACTCCATTATGTATGCTTTCCAGGCTAGTAGGCCATTGTCCAGTTGGTTATTTTTTCTCTCCAATATTTCGCCGAAAACTGCGTCCAGCATTTTCAGGGGAGTCAAAGCCATGAATACAACTCTACCAGAGTCCATCCAGGCTTGTAGGCCATGGTCCAGTTGTTTTTTTCTCAGATGTTTTGCCAAAAACTGCATCTAGCATCTTCAGGGGAGTCAAATCCATGAATACAACTCTACCAGAGTCCATCCAGGCTTGTAAGCCATGGTCCAGCTGTTTTTTTCTCAGACGTTTTGCCAAAAGCTGAATCTGGCATCTTCAGGGGAGTCAAAGCAATGAATACAGCTCCAGAGTCCATCCAGGCTTGTAGGCCATGGACCAGTTGCTTTTTTCTCAGACGTTTTGCCAAAAACTGAATCTGGCATCTTCAGGGGAGTCAAAGCAATGAATACAGCTCCAGAGTCCATCCAGGCTTGTAGGCCATGGACCAGTTGCTTTTTTCTCAGACGTTTAGGCAAAAACTGTGTCTGGCATGCTCAGGGGAGTCAAATCCATGAATACAACTCTACCAGAGTCCATCCAGGCTTGTAAGCCATGGACCAGTTGCTTTTTTCTCAGACGTTTTGCCAAAAGCTGAATCTGGCATCTTCAGGGGAGTCAAAGCAATGAATACAGCTCCAGAGTCCATCCAGGCTTGTAGGCCATGGACCAGTTGCTTTTTTCTCAGACGTTTTGCCAAAAACTGAATCTGGCATCTTCAGGGGAGTCAAAGCAATGAATACAGCTCCAGAGTCCATCCAGGCTTGTAGGCCATGGACCAGTTGCTTTTTTCTCAGACGTTTAGGCAAAAACTGTGCCTGGCATGCTCAGGGGAGTCAAATCCATGAATACAACTCTACCAGAGTCCATCCAGGCTTGTAAGCCATGGACCAGTTGCTTTTTTCTCAGACGTTTTGCCAAAAGCTGAATCTGGCATCTTCAGGGGAGTCAAAGCAATGAATACAGCTCCAGAGTCCATCCAGGCTTGTAGGCCATGGACCAGTTGCTTTTTTCTCAGACGTTTTGCCAAAAACTGAATCTGGCATCTTCAGGGGAGTCAAAGCAATGAATACAGCTCCAGAGTCCATCCAGGCTTGTAGGCCATGGACCAGTTGCTTTTTTCTCAGACGTTTAGGCAAAAACTGTGCCTGGCATGCTCAGGGGAGTCAAATCCATGAATACAACTCTACCAGAGTCCATCCAGGCTTGTAAGCCATGGTCCAGCTGCTTTTTTCTCAGACGTTTTGCCAAAAACTGAATCTGGCATCTTCAGGGGAGTCAAAGCCATGAATACAGCTCCAGAGTCCATCCAGGCTTGTAGGCCATGGACCAGTTGCTTTTTTCTCAGACGTTTAGGCAAAAACTGTGTCTGGCATGCTCAGGGGAGTCAAATCCATGAATACAACTCTACCAGAGTCCATCCAGGCTTGTAAGCCATGGTCCAGTTGTTTTTTTCTCAGACGTTTTGCCAAAAACTGCATCTGGCATCTTCAGGTGAGCCAAAGCCATGAATACAGTTCCTGAGTCCATGCAGCGCATTAACACACAATTGAAAGAACATGAATGACACAGTCATTTACATCAGACAGAAAAGTCAGCATTGGCAGAGCATGCCCCACTATTTGGTCATGACGTAAAACTACAGGGAGTGGATCCGAGCTCTGAAAAGAGCAAGAGGGAACTATTACCTTTATACCAGTACCAGAGACAGGTGACAGGCAACAAGCAAACATGCTCCACCCCAACAGATGAGCCCACCTTCTATATGTAGCAATAAATAGGGCGCCATCAAACAGAGAGCTCCAGTCTTGTCTGGACTGCAGAGCTGTATTCATGGCTTTCACTTCCCTGAAGATGCCAGATGCAGGGGAAAAAAAAAAAAAAAAAAAAAAAAACTGGACCACGGCCTCCTAGCCAGAAAACATATATAATGGAGTTGAAAACACCAGTTCTCCATTTGGGTTTCCATGATGACAAACCACTGTCAAAGTCAAGAAGTTAAGGAGTATGGGAAAGAAAATAGTTGACCCTTTCTTCTCCACAAATGGTCAGTGGCAACAATTGTGTTCAAAAATTAGAGAAATGTTAGTGCAAAATGGTAGACAGAAATTTGGTTTCCAAAAGTGTTTCACAAAATCCCAGAAAGGTGACAGGATTAAGGGGCTTTTTGTTGCACCATGACAATGCATCAGCTCACACACCTAATGTAACAATGGAGTTGCATCCACTCTATAGTCCCAACCCAGCACCATGTGATTTTTTCCTATTCCCTATTGCGAAAAACTAACTTCAAAATTACCCATTTTCTAGCCCTGAAGAAGCACTTCTCTGCAGTGCCAGAAACTGAGCGTTGTGATGGCTTTCAGAAATGGTTCCAGAGAATGGAAAGCTGCATATGGTGCCAGGGGGAATAATTTTGAGACACAGGGATAAACAAAACCTTTCTAAGAGTATTTATTATTTGTGATCTAAATGCTTATCTAGTGATCCTCGTATATGCTCCAAAAAAAGAGCACTTTTAGAAAAAGCATCCCTGTAATGTGTAAGTAAAAATTACCACCCAAAACATACATAAATATTGCTGCAGTGTTTACTTTGTTTTCTGAGAGCAACTTTCACTGCACAATCTGAGATGATAACAATGACATGGTGACCATTTATGCTGTTTAAGAAAAGAATGAGTGTTTTTTAGTTCTTGCTGCCATGAAAAACCCTGATATGTTACATCCACATGACATTCTCTACCCTCTATCATTTATTAGTGCCTACTAAAGTTTATTTTCCTATCTACGACATTTTAATCGAGATAAACCTTTACAGAAACAGCTACATTACACATTTCGTTATAGAGAACAGCGATAGTCAAATGTTTAACAACTGGATGCTATATGCTGGCCTTAAAATTCCATACTGTTTCCATGACATCGTGAGAAACAACTGAACGTTGAAAGGACTTTGAAAGAATGACAAAGTACTGAACAATTCAAATCATCAATGACGGACATCTTGGAAATGGCAGTTGTCACAAAAAAAGTTATTTGGAATAAATTGCATGCTTTAAGGAGATGTACATTTTTTTGAGTAGTGTGTTTTTGTCTATTGCTTAATGTTTACCAGTTATACAAGATTATATAAAATTTCTTCCGAATGAAGAGGACTTCACAGGCTATTTCCAGAAAATTAAAGATATACATTTTATTTGTCATGCAAGTACCATAAACATATGGTATTTTAATCAAAATTGTAAAGAGAGCGCGCGTATGCATGCATGCACACATAGACACACACACACAGCTTTTTCTAAAAGTGCTTTTGTGGATTCAGTGAAGTCCAGAACATTTCCAGTGAAGTCCCTATCCATTTCTGTTACACTAAATGAATTTGCCTTAATGCAATCAAGAAGTTTAAAAAAACCATTAAATTGATTTCTTTAGTTACAAAACATGAAATAATAATAATAATAATAATAATAATAATAATAATAATAATAATAATAATAATAATAATAATAATAATAATATAAGTTGTTATTTTATAATTGATTCACATTTTCATGTAACTGTGAAAAGATATTTGGGACAAACATGTGTCACAGATAGAGCCTAGATTTATATGTAAAATGCATGTTCTTTTTACTTTTTCTACCATGCACCTAGCAAGTATAGAAGGTATTATACTCCACCCAAATATCTGATACTGAGATTTCACCAGAAATACACGTTTTGAGGCCCTCTGAATCCAAATAAAACGAAAAGTCACATAAATAGAAAATGGTATTTAGGTTCAGTAACTTCCAAACACATGACAAAGATTTTCCAGAAAATTCCCTACCTCCAACTACCGTTTACATGAAAATTTATTTGTAACGTTTGATTTTTAAAAAAATGACTTAAACAATGTTTATTAAAATATCAAAGTTATTTACATGACAAAATGTACAACTTGAATTTTCTGGGGATAGCTTGTGAAAGTCTCTTAACTTGGAAGGAATTCTGTATAATCCTGTATAACTGGTAAACGTTAAGCGATAGACAAAAACATACTTCACAAAAAATGTGGATGTCTTTAAACCACACAATTTATTTCAAATATCTTTTATTGTTGCATCAGCCATTTACGAGATATCTGTTGTTAGTGGTTTCAAGTGTTAAATACTTAGCTATTGTTTTAAAGTACTGCTGATTTTCAGTTGTTTCTCGCGATGTAATGGAAAGAGTATTAAATTTTTTGGCCAGCATATAGCATCCAGTTGTTAAACATTTGACTATCACTGTTCTCTTGGTATCTATAATGAAATGTGTAATGTAGCTGTTTCAACAAAGGCTCATTTTGATTAATATGAAGTAGATAGAAAAATAAACTGTTGTAAGAATAGTTTGTATGTCCATTAAGAAACAGCAGACGGTAGAGAAAGTCATGTGAACGTAACATTACACTTTTTTTTAAAAAAGTTCCATGTGTAAAGAACATAACTCAAGTATAAAATGTTCAATAAATACCAAACTTGGTATTTAAGTTCAGTATATTGCAAAGATGTGGCACAAAAGATTTTTGAGAAAATCCCCCACCCCAAAATACACTTAACATGCAATTTTTAATATTTACATCTCAAATAAAATGTTTATCTTGAATTTTCCAAGTTGTCGTCTTAGATAGGAAGTACAAGTAATGTGTATAGCAGGTAAACTATAAGGAATAGACAAAAATGAACACCTCTTTTAAAGACACAATTTATTCACCATACGCTTTTCTGTAGCATCGGCCATTTCTATGATATTCTTATTATTGGTGTTATCATGTTTTATAGTGCAGTCACTATTAAGTTGTTTCTTTAAATAAAGTAGATGAAAAAGATGTAAAAAAAAAATGATGTTATAGAAAGAGTAACTAATTTTATATACCTAGGTCTCTCTCTAGATGCAAGCCTAATGTGGAAACATCATACAGAATGAATTATAAAGAGAATTAGTGCCATTGCTCATGTTCTGTACACACTAAAGGATCTTATCTAAGTATTGGCAATCTAAAAAGTTTATACATTCAAACATCTTATATATGAATGTAATAGCAATACAGTAAATAAAATCACTAGAAAGTCTACAAAAGAGAACAATAAAAGTTATATATGGTTTTAATTATTATAAACGTTCAGTAGAAGTACATCAAGAAACTAATATTGTGCCACTCTCTATGCTTTGTATAGTGAATCTCTTCTCATGTATAAGATAGAAAACAATCTCCTGTTCATCAACACAACTACTACACTTAAGGAAGATGTGCATTCCTGTAATACCAGATCAGCCAATCAAATTAGAATAGACTCAGTGAACTCCGCAAAATATGTCCTAAAAATCTCTCGTTTAGTGCTGCAAAAACATACAACCACCTCCACATAAACATGAAGAAGTCTCCAATGCTCGGTCACTCCTGAAAGAAATTGGCTTTTCTGCATTACTTTCGTCTTCACTGAAAACTTTAACAAAAGTGACGGTTAAGCGGCCCTACTTATATAGTCATTTTTGGCGACTTTTGATAGGAATTGCTGCCAACGTGAATCATTCAAGTTTTAAACGCGCAGATCCCTCGGCTATGTCCTGTCATTGCTTCGCAGCTGCGGCCAAAGTGCTACACTCCCCTCCTTCTAAAAAACATCCCTCGGCTACGCTTTGAGGCTGAGGACCCTCAAATCCCTGGACTACGCCTTGAGGCTGAGGGCTCTCAATCGTGTTTTCAGCTATTTGGGATTTCAAATGTTGGCTTTGAAGACCAACGTAATGCAGGTTACCGACGTTTTCAATGCAGACCAAATTAATGCAGAATGTCCAAGAAATTATTTCAGCACCTAATGAACAGATAGAGGAACCCAAACTAATCACTAGCATTAGGAAGAAAATATTTAATTGTATAAATTGTAGTACACTTTAAAATATGCTTAACATGTAAGTTAGTATGTATCCAACACCAATTTCTTACTTAATTATTGCAGTATATTTCAGGTTAAGTATTTTAAACTTGTTTTGAATTCTCTAGAGAGGCAGAAAAAGGAAAAAAAGGGAAAATATTATGCATTAAGATGTAAATAACTAATAGTAATTGTATTATTGCATCTTGTACTATTGGACTTTACTTCAAGCAATTAATATATATAAAAAAAAAAAAAATTAGCCTATATATTATATCCAACGTTTGTCTAGTATAGCATAGTTAAGTTTACAGTAATTTAAGCAGTCTTTTATAATTGTAGCTAATGACTGCAGTAATGTCTGTGGCCTGCATTCAATCCCCGATGACTGCCCACCCTGACCCATGCTTTTTTCGTGGTTTCCCCAGGCTGGCAGGCGAATGCTGGGATGGTTCATCTTCTAGCACAACTCTCCTGCCCCTTGTCATCTGTCGTATGAGGACTGCTCAGTTAGATCTCTCTTCTAAGTGGGCTCCGCCCCAGGGGACTCTGGGGGTTGGTTGCTCATGGATAGGACCGGGTGGCATCAGGTTCAATCTGGAAACGTTACAGCCCCTGTCCATGCCTGCACCTGTCAGCATTCAGATCTGGTCGCCCTTCGAGTCTCTCCCCTCATCCATCCCAGGGATCATGTTGGAAGCAAACAGGACTGTTACAACTTACTTACAGTGCTTTGCCCTGGTTGTAGGGGCCCTTCCAACTTAAGTACTGCCCGATAAACTTGAGGTGGCAGCTGAGGAAAGGTGCGCACTAAATGCTAAGTCTGTTATCTATCCCGAGAGGAGAGTGGGGGTCAGTTATGCATGTGGAGTCGTTGACGATGCACGTGCGTTATTTAAGCTTCTGTAATTTTTTAAGGCTCGTGTCTGTGGGCGTTATATGTTCATCTATAACAGCATATATACAAAACAGTTTGCTTTGTTCTGAGTTTATTTTCTGTGTGTGTGTGTGTGTAAGTGTGAGTCCCTGCGTTGAGTATTTTTTTGGATTTGCATTTTACTTACTGTTAATACATGGGCAGTAAACTTAAAGGCAAAGTACTGCACTCCCAAACCAGGGAAGTTATTAGCAATGTGTATAAATACATGGAAAGACATGTAGAGGCTGGTGTGGTGAACATCAGTGTGAAAAACATTGGAAAGAGTGTTGCTGAGGCAACAGGCGGTTCCAAAAGAAGTGTAAGAAGAATTATTAAGGAAACCAAAGATATTGATAGTGCCTTCATTTTCCACACTGCATAAAAAGAGACCTAAAAGGTCTTATCGTGCGAGCTTAGATACTTTCAATGAGGCGGTAGTGCACCAAACTGTGAATGAATTCTATATTCTTCACAAGCAAAGACCGACACTGAAGAAGGTGCATGCAAAGTTAAAGGACTCGATCATCTTTGAAGGGAGTGTATCTATATTAAGAAAGATACTACTAAAGTTGGGTTTTACCTGGAAAAGGACAATGAAGAATAGGAAAGTCCTAATGGAGCGGCACATCAGAGCTAAGTGGCTCATTATCTTAGAATGATAAAACAGTACAGAAGCGAGGGCCGTCCCATAATATATATGGATGAGACATATATACATTCATCACACTGCTCCATATGCTTGGAGTGATGACAGCTTCCATGGGCTCTTAGCACTGGTTTCTAAAGGTCAGCGCCATGCAGGAGGTGAGCATGCATATGTTCAAGTCCCAGCAGGAAATCAGAGACTACCACAATGTTGCCAATTATGAGACGTGGATAAAAGAAAGACTGATCCCTAACCTTCTGCAAATTCTGTTCTGGTGATTGCAATGCACCTTATCACAACGTGGTACTTAATATGGCACTTACAGCAAGTTCCAAAAGAGAGACAATGATTTCCTGGCTGAGAGAAAACCTTCCCACAGAACATTTCTGCCATTGATTTCTCCTCCTTTCACAAACCTGACATCTATAATATGATCATCCCTCTCAAACCCAAAATCTCCGAGTATAAAATAGACAATTTCATTCAGGCACATAACCATACTGTTTTACGCCTACCACCTTATCATCCTGAGTTGAACCCAATCCAACTCATTTGGGCTGCAGTGAACTGGGTTGCAGAAAGAAACGTCACTTTCAAAATGGATGACGTAATTAAGTTAGCTGATGAGAAGTTTGCTGATATTTCTTCAGAAGACTGGCAGAAAAGATGTAGGCACGTCATCAATGTTGAGCTAGAATTCATGCGCAGTGAAGGCTTGCTGGATGGCGGACAGGAAATTATCATTCATCTAGGGGGTGACACCAACGAAAGCAGTGATTCCTCCGAGTTTTCTAGTGAAGAGGAAGGTGAAGACTGTCAAGAGCAAGGAACTGGATCTTCTGCTAGTGTTGCATCTGTTGTCTGAAACCAGCCTCAAGGTAAGATGCATGTGGCTGCAGTTGGTCTCCCACCACTCTTAGTTGCCCCTCTTGTACTGTGCTGCGAGCTGCCACCTCAAGTTAATCGGGCTGTACCTTTACCTCATTCCACTTTAGTGATGCAGTGTTATGTAGTGCCATCTAATATGCAAATGAGGAGACAGAGTAAGTACCAGAGACTACTGAACCCAAAACTCTCATTTCTGCGACTAACGACACGTGACACACAAATATATTTAAATATATCCACTGGATTTGTGGTTAATGCAATAAATTTCTTGAAAGCATATCAAGATAAAGCTACAGTTTTATAGCAGACTTTGTATAATATAAGAATATCTCTCACGTTTCAACAGCATTGAAGCCAGCAGCTCGTAGTTTACGCAGTCGATCTCTCCAATAGTCTGGATGTATTCGGAAGTAGTGTATTGCCCCACTGAACAATGTGATGCTCTTTTTGTTGAGCTTGAAGCCATCAGAGAGGGCTTCAAGACCTCTTGAGATTCCTCCCTCTGTGTAGTGCTCGTACAATGTTGGTAATTCCACCATATCTACAATTGCCAAACATTGCTGAAGGTGTTTCACACTTTGTCCCACCATTTTCAAACATAAATTACCTCTAACTGCAACAGTTTTATTATTTATGGACATCAGATATTTGGAAAAGCATAACCAAGAGAGCACAATTCACCAAAAGTGAGTTACAATGTTTTTACTTCACAGAGCCATTATGCTTTGAAGTGATGCCTTGTAAAGTAGACAAACCAGGATCCATTATTCGCCTACAATTTTCCACTTCCCCTCCGAACCAGAAGGTTCCCCCACCACTGTGAAGATTGCTGTCTCATGGCACTCTGGGTGGGGGAGGACACATGGACACAAAGGAGATGGAGGTGGTAGCTTGGGGCACAGATAAAGGCAGAAAATGAAGAACTGTTGAAATTTGCAATAATATACTGATTGATGTCTCATTGTTTGACAGTTGTCACAATTGGTATTCAAGTATTCAGCATTATTTATTTCACACTTTTCTCTTTTGTTATCAAATACATTGTAATTTATTTGTTTTAAAGGAATGGGGCAAGAAAAGTAGCTTTTTTTTAAGGGAATGGGTCAGGGAAAGGATAGTTTGAACACGATTTTTTACTTTCTCTGCTACATATAGTAAGTAGGGGAAGTATTGTATTCCACCCAAAAATTTCATACCGAGATTTCACCGGAAATATATGTTTTGAGAACCCCTGAATCCAAAAAAAGCATTTTTGGAAACATGTCCGTGTGTATGTGTGTAAGTGTGTGTGTGTCTGTGAACAGCATTAACTCAGAAACGAACAGTCGGATAAACACCAAACTTGGTATTTAGGTTCAGTATCTTCCAGAGATGCGACACAAAGGTTTTCAAGAAAATTCCCCCACTCCAGATTACCCTTTACATGGAACAATTTTCGAAAATTTTAATTTTCTCAAAAATGGCTCTAACGATTTTGATTATCTGGCCAATATTCCATGCACCTGAAAAAATGTTGTTGCGTTTTCAGTGATAAGGAACTGGTCAGTCACCTTGTAGTGGTTTAACCTGTATATTTTGCAGCCGTATCCGCCAACAAACGCTCCTAGAATGAGACATTGCCGCCAAAGATTCAAACACGGAAAGGAAATAATGGTGGGGCATTCACATGGTCGGAGAGGAAGTGGTGGGGAATTCTTGTTCGGAGGGAAAGCGGAAAATGACAGGTAAGCGACGGGTCCCGGTTTGTCCAATATTTCTGGAATGTTTCTCTACTCTGAAAAATGGGCGTAAAAATTTACATTATGAATAACACGAAAAATTAAAAGAAAGTATAACGCCGGTGCGAATTCCTTTAGTGAAACATATTTAAACTTGCCTCGCATTGAAAAGTGATTGCACTTACCTGATTTCATATATTCGAGGGTATTCGCACTGTTTTCTAAACGGCTTAAAGAAATACTTCGTATTGTAATCCAAACAATTGCTATGAAAACAGTTACCAGCACAGCTCTCTGTAAACGCATAGCTGACCCAGAAGATACACTTAAGTAAGATGGTTTACACTTCGCCGACGCATTCTTGCGAACCTGAAATTAAGGATTAACTCAACGTATTACAGATTTTTCAATGCAGCCACTTAACTCTATATCATTATTATGACGTAATTATACATGTCTTATTTAATACCTTAACCTCAAATAAACTTTAGCCTTTGTAACCACACGAAAATCAAAACAAGGGAAGTGACATTCACTAAACGTCACCGGTACGTTCCTGTTGACATCTATGGACGGCATGCAAAACTATTTTAGCAAACCTGCTGTTCCTCCATAGGCCACCAAAAAATTACATACATAAAAGCGCGCTTTCTCGTTACATTTAAATTTCCGAAGAAAAAAAATTAAATTGAGTTTTGCTTATGGACGCTCTTTACCTACGATGGCTCTTAGCCTATCATTCTATATTGGGCGTAAAAGACCGGAAAGTTTCCTCAGAGACCTCTAACAGGCTTGAGGTTCTTTTACGTGCTATGAATCTACAATACGGGACCACCAGCTTTATTTCCCTTCCGAAGGAAGGATTTTTACGCTCGAAAAAATCCACTGCCCTCCGCCGGGTTTGAACCCGCGACCTTGGGAACTAGAGACTAGTATGGTACCCCTGGATTGCGAATTTCTGAAAGAATTCCCCAGTTATATTTGAATTTGGTATAAATTTTTTAAAGGTTTTAAGTCATTTTGTAACGCTTCCAAGAACCAATCTTTTCTCGTTTCTCTATACAAACTGTTGTTTAAAATACCGGCTATTCTGCAAATAGATGGTCGTCACTGAAAATACTTATAAAAGCAAAAGGAAATTGAATAAATTACCTTAAGAGTGAGTTTAGAAAGAGATGCGATCTCTTCAATAGCTGGTGCGCACCTGCCCGCCGCTTTTACGTGTTTTACTTTTATAGGAAAATCGCGTTATGAACACAAACGTGGCCATTTTTTCGCTAAAGCACATGCAAAATGCGACCTGCCAACCTAAATAAAAAGTGAAATCCGCTAAATATACGACGTGTTGTTACTGCTATTTCTTCTTCTTCTTCTTCTTCATTTATTGTTGCCGTCGACAAAAGCGCAACGCATTCAGAGTAAGAGTGCATATAACAAAATCTGATGTGTTACACTCACATGACTTTCTCTACTCTTGTACAAACTATTTTTACAAAATCTTATTCTCCATCTATTTCATATTAATCGAGATAAACATTTGCAGAAACGATCTTTTGACATGCAAAGAGAATTACATTTTACACATAGCGACCAGTTCTAAAAATATTTGACTATCGCTTAAGGCGTACTATGCACCCCTTGTTTTGTATTTACAAGGGCAATAAGCAAATAATATTATAAAAAAATAATATTTATAAAATAATATAAGCACAGACATAACTCTTAATAGCTGGTTGCTAGGTGCAGCACCATTCTCTTTGCCACAGATTAATACTCTTTGCATATCCAAGACAAAAAAATGAATAATGAATTCCCATTTGAGAAAATATTGAAAAATTTAAGGGAATAACAAGCAATATCTCGAAAATGGTTCACTCAACAAAAAAAATGAATATGATATAAATTGTGTATTTTAACGCGATCTACATTTTTTGTGTGGTAAAAGTTTGTCTATCTCTTATGGTTTACCAGTCAGGACCCTCTGTTTCTAGAGGGTCCTGTACCAGTTATGCAAAAGTCGTTCACAATGAAGAATACTTTTGGAGACATTCCCAGAAAATTCAAGATGTACACTTTATTTGTCATGAAAATATCTTAAACATTGATATTTTAATCAAAATCTTCAGAGCCATTTTTGAGAAAATTAAAATTTTCGAAAAATGTTCCATGTAAAGGGCAATCTGGGGTAGGAGTATTTTCTTGAAAACCTTCGTGTCGCATCTCTGGAAGATACTGAACCTAAATACTAAGTTTGGTGTTTATCCGACTGTTCGTTTCTGAGTTATGCTGATCACGCACGCACCCACGCACGCACGCACGCACGCACGCACACACGCACACACACACACACGCACACACACACACACACACACACACGGACGTTTCCAAAAATGCTTTTTTTTGGATTCAGGGGTCTCAAAACATATATTTCCGGTGAAATCTCGGTATCGAATTTTTGGGTGGAATACAATACTTCCCCTACTTACTATATGCAGTAGCGAAAGTAAAAAACAAACCAAGGAATTTCTGCAAACATGAATCATTCGAGTTTTATACGCATAGGTCTCTCGGCTACGCCCTGTCGTCGCTTCGCAGCAACTGTTACACTCCTCTCCTTCTAAAATACATCCCTCGGCTACGCTTTGAGACTGAGGGCCCTCAAATCCCTCGGCTACGCATTGAGGCTGACTATCTTACCGGCTTTGGCGGCATTAGTTATTCATGTTGCCAGCATTGCGTTAGAGCTAGCGTATGGTGGCATCTGCAGGACATATAAGACATCACTTCCACGCTGTTGAAGACCAACTAAGAGCAAAAAGTCCAAAATACTTAAGTGAAGTGAACCTTTTTAATTCTATTCTAAAGCATTTCTTATCATAAAGGAATACACCATATTCTCATTTGCATATTTATGTAGTCGTCTTCCTGCAGTCACATTGAATTTTGTACTATTGACAGTTTATGCTACAGTTTTGTAAGTCCTGCTTCAAAATAAATTTTCTTAATTTTCGTTTTAGATTCTTTAAACAAGAAAATGGGAGAAATACATTTTTACTTTCTCTACCACACATAGTACGTAGAGAAGATATCGCATTCCACCCAAAAATTCAATACCAAGATCTCACCGATAACACATGCTTTGAGGGCCCCTGAATCCAAATAAAGCATTCTTAGAAAAAGGTTCGTGTGTGTTTCTGTAGACAGCATAACTCAATAACGAAAAGTCAGATAAACACCAAATTTGGTATTTAGGTTCAATACCTTCTGAAGACTCAAAAGATTTTCAAGGAAACTCCCCTACTCCAAACTACCCTTTACATGGAAGATTTTTCAAATGTTTGACTTTCTAAAAAGTGGCTCTAACAATTTTGATTAAAATACCATATATTAAAGATATTTACATGACAAATAAAATGTATACCTTGAATTTTCTGGGAACAGAGGACATTTGAAGTTCTCTTCATTTGGAGCGAATTTTGTATAATCTTGTATAATTGTTAAATATTAAGCAATGGACAAAAACATACTACACAAGAAATGTAGATTTCTATAAAACACACAATTTATTTAAAATAATTTTATTGAGACATAAGTCATTTACGAGATATCCTTTATTAATGGTTCAAATTGTTCATTACTGGGTCATTCTTTAAAGTCCGTGCAACATTCAGTTGTTTCTCGGTATGGAATTTTAAGACTAGCAAATAGCGTTTGTATCTATAACAAAATATGTAATGTAGCTTTCTGCAGAAGTTTATTTGGGTTAAAATGAAGTAGACAGAAAAATAAGCTTTAGTAAGGATGGTTTGTATACCCACTAATAAGTGATAGAGGGTAGAGAAAATCATGTGAATATAACATCAGATTTTTAATTTAATTTTCTAAATTTTCTCATCACAACTCTTATATCTACTTTATCTGCTTGTAAGCAGTTATAACCATACATAAATTAATTTATAATCTTCTGTACACTGATTTTAATAAATCTCAGTTTTTAAGTAATTTAATGTAATTATTATGCCATTTTTTATAAATTTTGGAATCATTTAAAGGTCATTTTTCAAACATTTTTAGATTATAAAAATCCAGGTCCTGCTGATGATTAACCTAAGCTGTTTACTAGACAGCAGCAAGAATTAATTATAAAGCTTTTGAATATGTACCTTTTAAAATAAATGTATAGCATAACAACCCTTGTTAGGAAAGGGCCAACCAATATCCTCAGACTTATCAAAAAGTATTTGACTGTGTGCCCTCATAATGCTGGTAAAGCTTAAATACATTGTAATCTCAAAAGTGAAAGTTTATTCAAACATCTGTGTTGTATATGTTAGACAATCATCAGTCTTATAAATAAGTTTGAATGTGTTCGAATATAAGAACTCTTCTATAGTTTAGCTGCATGCATTGTAATTTATATATCCCCATTTTGGGGAGAGGCCATTGAAATCTCCAATGATTATTGTTTTTGGATGAACATTTACTATGTCCAGGAGGGGTTATTTGGTGGATTATGTATTCCATATATTTTGTAATGTAAATGTCTTTTCCAGATTTCAATTTGGATTATTTCTATTTTATCTTGCTTTTACATTTCTTTAAAGATTTTAAAATATTTATTCTGACTCCTGTTAGAATTGCATTAGCTATCTGACGTGTTTTGGGCAGGATATATATGTTGAAACCTGGCATTTGAAAATATTTTAATTATTCTGTTGACACATTAGCTTCTTGTATAATAAATACCTCTATCTCTTTTTCCTCTATGATTTTTTGTAGTTGAGTCTGATTACCTTGCAAAAGCCCTCCTGCATTTCACTGGAGTATTTTTAAGCTGTGCTTAGCATTCAGATGATATCGTCCTGCAGATGTCCCCACCCGAGATCCAAAAGAGGGACTTTAGTAACTCCGAAAAATTTATCTAAAGGAGTCATCTGTCATTATTTTGAGCATATATATATAACCGTTTTTTAAGTGGGCTCCAGTTTATTAGTTGTTATGGTGGTTATATCTTCTATTCACACAAAACTCCTATAAGAGTGGAGGGCCGCACGTGTCGTTGGTCAATAGATCCTTCGGACCTAACCAGAAGGAGCTTCTTGAGTCCACCAGTCATTTCACAAGTGCCAATCGTGAATCACTCCTATCCGTGACAGGACAGCATAAAGTGATGAAATAGCATTTCCTCTGTTTCTGATGATATGGTCATTCCACCATTAATCAATCCTCAGAGCATCATTTGTAAAAGCAGGTTGATGATGAGGTTTGCATAGGAGAGGTTTTGTGTTTGCGTTTCTCTATCCCTCACAACCGAAAAAGAGTTTAAAACTGAGAGTTTGGAGGTAGAGGGACAGAAGAAGGAGTTTGCCCTATATGTAGGGATAAAGAAGATGCAATCCACATTTTATTAAAATGCAAAGGCATCGATATCTGGTGCAAAGAGTTTATCCAAAATAAATGATTAAACATTGGAAAAATACAACTAGGAGTAGAGGGGGCCTTAGCACCTTGACATACACAGATCTTTTGTACCCACGCCCCTGGGAGGGAGGGAGGGAGGGAGGGATGAGGTGAGAGGAGACAGAGGGTGGCTGGACCAAGAGACATGACAGGGCAGAGTCCCTACCGTTTACGATTTAAACTCCTGGATGACAGCCGCTCCCCTCCACCCCATGGACTTACACATACCCTGGGGGCCCGGGACTTGGAGACTGCCCCCAATCCAGGGGACGAACGTTTACTCAAGGAATCCTTTTCCCTTCCATCACATGCTGAGATCTCTCGCCAACACTTGCAACCTGAAAGAGACCAAGCAGATGAAAAGTGAAGTGAAATGAGAATGGAGGTGAAACGGAGGGACAGAAAATTCAGAGGATGTAATGACCCTACTCAGCATTTGCCTAGTGGACTGGGAAACCCCCAAAAACTCATGGGTCAAGAAGGTCGGCAGTGGGAATCAAATCTATGATCTCCCGAATGCAGACCACAGACATTACCGTGTGAACCATCCCACTTGGTTTGGAAAAATAGTACTAGCAATTCAAACAAATTCCTTGTAAACAATCTCAGATTATTAAGTTAGGAGAGATCTTATTTTGAAAAGAAATGTATCTGGTCAGCAAATTAGTTTGTAAATCATAATTTGGTAACAGCTAAGTATGTGCTATCAACAATAGTAAGCTGTGGAAAGTAGTGTTATTAATTAATTATCATGTATGGCCAGGAACAAAACCTGGGTTAGCTCCATGCAATGTGAACTTTGTAAAGAGCTTAGTATAAACAAACATTTTACTTCAAGGACAAGAAAAAGCTAAACAACACTAAATTCCTAGAAATTCATATTGATAAAAATCTGAATAGGCATTATTGCAAAACTTTAGGCTCATAGTTATATTTGCCAAGGCAACTGTAAAATATTTTAGAATAACCCAGAGGGGAGATTTGATTCCCAGCTGGAAGGTGGACATTTTTCTTTAGCCAGGATTATTCCCTATCTTGCCTAGACTCTGGAGCTATGAATGTATGTGAGGATTTAAAAAGATAACCCAAAGATCAAAGAAAAACATAAACAGTAAACAACTGAACACCATTGCCATGAGCAATTGTTTCTGATATAACCTGCACTTTAAAGGTGGCATATAAATTAAACAAAAATAAAAAATATATTAAAATCAACATATTATGGAATATTACATTTACTTACTATGTACTGGAGAAAAATATAAGCTGGAAAAAATATTACAAATCCAGAGAGAGTATTAATAGTTGAGAAGAAAAGCCTAGAGTATATGTTCAGCCTAAAAAGTTCTCAGACTATAGGAGAGACAAATCTACCATCTGTTGCTTATTACTGGGTATACAAACTATCTTTACCAAAGCTTGCTTTCCTTGTAATTTTAACTGAGAAAAATCTTTACAGAAACAGCCACATTACACATTTCGTTATAGATACAAAGAGAACAACGATAGTCAAATGTTTAACAACTGGACGCTATATGCTGCCTTAAAATTCCATACTGTTTCCATGACATTGAAACAACTGAAAATTGACAGTACTTAAATATAACAAAGTATTGAAGAATTCAAATAATTGATAAAAGATATATTGTAAATGGTTGATGCCACAAAAAAGGTTTTTTGCAATAAATTGTGTTTTTTAAAGAAATCTATATTTTTTATGCACTACGTTTTCATCTACCTTACCAGTTGTACAAGATTATATAAAATTCTTTATGAATGAAGAGGAGTTCAAAGGTTATTCCCAGAAAATTTAAGATATACATTTTATTTTTTATGATATGATATGATATGATATGATATCTTTATTGAGTGTTGAGCTAATACAATCATTTGGGCATGATCAGCGTCGAGCCCTAGCTCCTTTTGCCGATCGTACCCAAGCTTCCGCATTTACAAGGCATGTGTGTTGAGTTAGCTTCATATCGCTAACGTTTCTCATTTAATTTCACTATACTGCTTACTGTTCTTGTCCCCTTCCCATCTCCTTCCCTTGCTTCCTCCGCCGTCTTAAATACTCCCTATCAGCGGGAAATGGGAACTATTAGATACAATTTAAAGAATGTTTACTTGTTCCCCGCACTAATCGTCCATAACAACACTTGCTCGTTCATACTAAAAAATATACCTCTCCCCCCTAACCCTCTCGTATTTACCGTCCTTTATATCTAACTCATTCACTTCACGATTTCATAAAAACTATCACTTGCCTATCAAAACCTTGTCTTTACTTTGTCTACTTTGTAGCTTCCTATACATTCTATAGTCACTCTCCCTGCCTATTCTATATACTTCCTCATTATTACTGCTTCTGTTTTCCCATATTTCTCACAGAACCTGCACTATTTCTATATGTATGGCACACTTTCCTACTCCATAAATCTATTTCTGGTGGCTCCTTTAACAGTCCCGCATTGTTTCTGTCCAAAATCCGTAGACTCCCATTGGGTGTTACCACAATAGTTTCTTCTTCCACCAATTCACCACTCTGAAACCCCGCCTCTGCCCTGCCCGCAATCATATCACGTGACGATTGAACTCCCTCCCTCCTCGATGATGCCACTTTCCAAACTTTGCCAGCTGTTGACCATACATCACTCTGATCTGACGTCACTGCTTCGGCTCCTGATCTCTTCTCTGACTCAGCTATCTTCTTCCCACCAGCCCCACTTAGCAGTGACATAACTTCCATTTTCCTTATTTCGCCAGCTGATGCCCTTACGTCACTCTGATCCGACGTTCTGCCTGCGTCTTGGCCACGCCTACCCTCTAACACTGTCATCTTCTTTCCGCCAGTCACACGTGCCAGTGACGTAACCTTATCCTCTGGTCTCCGATTGCTCTTTGGACTTCCTCTGCATTCCTTCTCTCTCGTCGCCGATGAATATCGCTGAATCATATCCTGCCCCTGCGATCTGCTGTTCCTTGTGTCACTTTCGTATCCCATCACCATACGCCCATCGACCCATAATCGTAGGTTCTTTATGAAGGCCCGTTTCCCTTCCATTCTTGCCAACCTCATTTGTTGTATTAGATCCTTCTTCAAGGCCCGTTGTTCCACTTATAGATCTCTATTTATAAAGATATTTGTTCCTTTTAGTAGCTTTGATTTCTTCAATACTTCATAAACAAACTGCACTGACGTAAATCTTGCAACTATCATTCTGGCTCCTCTTGATCTCCCCACTCTAAATGCTTCTCTAATCTCCCAGCCCTGTACCTTCAAACCAAGCTTTCCTTCTATAATCTCTCTGACCTCATCTACAGGCCATACTCCATTCCTTTCTTTCACTCCTGCTATAACCAAATTAAATCTTCGGTGTCTCTCTTCCAGCAGCTCAACTCTTCTTTTAACTTTCTGTACCTCATTTCGTATATCTTGCATTTCATTTATAATCTCTCCCTTAATATCTATTAGTTCCTTTTCCATTCCATTGAGTTTATTTCCTAATCTCTCATCCATATCTTTAATGTATGCAAATGTTTGTTCCACGACGTTTCGATCCCCATTTGGTCCAGGGTTAATTTCAACTCCACCAATTACCAATAGTATACCTATTACACATGTGAGAAGAAACATGTTTACCATCTCTTCTACACCTTTGTTTGTTTTGAAATCCTTCCATTTTAATTTATTAAATACTCCAATTCTAGCTCTGTGCACCTCAATACCAATTCCCATGGTTACTTAAGCCCTTCTTTCTTCCATTCCAGGAGCTTCCTCCACACACATCCACTCTCTTCCACTGCTTGCTTAGCACTCCCTTATTTTTTATATAATATCGTTTGATCCATCTTTTAGAAAATCAAAAAAATTTAAAATGTTCTATATAAATGGTACTTTGGGGTAGGGGGATTTTCTTTAAAATCATCTTTGTGTTGCATCTATGAAAGATACTAAATTTAAATGCCTTTGAGTTATGCTGTTCACAGATACACACATAAACCTTTTTCTGAAAATGCTTTTTTTTGGATTCAAGAGGCCTCAAAACATATATTTCCGGTGAAATCCAGTATCAAATTTTTGGGTAATACAATACCTACTCTACCTACTATGTATGTGGTAGAGAAAATAAAAAATCTGATGTGTTACACTCACATGACTTTCTCTACTCTTGTGCAAACTATTTTTACAAACGCTTATTCTCCATAAGCTTCATGTTAATCGAGATGTTAATCTTATTGCTAATTTTCTTGTAGATGCAGGAGAATTGGTAGGCTTTAAGCGATAGTCAAATATTTTAAGAGCTGGTTGCTATGTGGAGTATTCCATTCTCTTTGCATTACCAGGGCAAAAAAAAAAGAAAAACAAATTCCCATTTAAGAAAAACTATAAGTATTGGAAAATTTAAGGGAATAACAAGCAATATCTTGAAAATGGTTCACTCAACAACAAAAAAATGTATATGACATAAATTGTGTATTTTAATGCGATCTACATTTTTTGTGCAGTAAAATTTTGTCTATCTCTTATGGTTTACCAGTTATACAAAAGTCGTTCACAATGAAGAATACTTTTGGAGACATTCCCAGAAAATTCGAGATATAAATTTCATTTGTAATGAAAATATCTTAAACATATGATATTTTAATCAAAATCGTTAGAGACATTTTTGAGAAAATTAAAATTTGCGAAAAATGTTCCATGTAAAGGGTAATCTGGGGTGGGGGGATTTTCTTGAAAAACTTCGTGTCGCATCTCTGGAAGATACTGAACCTAAATACCAAGTTTGGTGTTTATCCGACTGTTCGATTCTGAGTTATGCTGTTCACGGACACACACACAGACATGTTTCCAAAAATGCTTTTTTTGGATTCAGGGGGTCTCAAAACATATATTTCCAGTGAAATCTCAGTATCGAATTTTTGGGTGGAATACAATACTTCCCCTACTTACTATACATAGTAGAGAAAGTAAAAAGAAAAGCCTAGGTGTATAATCAGAACAGTCATCAGTCTACAACTTAAGTATTTACAAATTAATGTATCCTAACAGTAATTTCACTATGTACATAAAGTTATGTGTTAATTAAAAGCAGTCAGAGTAACGTTACATTAAACAAAGAGTATTAAGAGCAAAATATCTTCCATCATTATCTCAAAGTTCATCAAGGTTTTAGTAAACAAGAGACTGGGTTCAGTAAGATTAAGGAGCCCACCTCTGTGATGTGGGGGTAGCATGTCTGCCTAACATTCATGAGGTCTCAAGTTGAAATCTAGCTTAGGGTGAGCTACCCGCACAAGGTTTTCCCTTATTCTGAGAAGACGAATGTCAGCTCTAAGTAGCCCAGGCTTGTTTGCGCATCATTTCATTCGTTCATTATCCAATATGAAAAAAAGGAGATTTTGTGGAGATAGAGAACAATTACAAAACTTGTTCCTGGAAATAAATTAAATTAAGAATTGAAAATATTGAAGCAAGAAGTATTTCAAAACTTCACTGAGTGTACACAGAACTAAAACTGGTTTGGAGTAGAGAATGAACAACTGGATAAAGTGACAATAGGAGGTTTAGCATAGGCTAGAAGAGAAGTTATGCAGTTATTAATAGTATAATTATGAAATTATATAATTAATTAGAGTGCTTTGGTTTATACGTAAACTAACAGGTGGGTTTTAACTTACAATTGCTATTTATTGGTGGTCTTTGTGACAGTGATGAGCACTAATTATTTAGTTGGTTTTGTGTGAGGCAGTATTTTAATACCTGAATAATTTCAATTTTAATTTGTAACAAGTAAATTCTATAACAGCCCACCTTGAAACAATATGTATGTAATAATTATTTAAATTGTATGTAACAGTCATTGCATATGCTTATTTTTATTGTAAACATATTTTAATAATGTTATGTGAATACATTACATACTCTAATAATGCAAGAACTTTGAGAATAGTAAGTTTTAAGTTGCTAACAATGAGTAATAATGAGGTAATTGTGGCAATAATGTGTTTAGAGTTTGAAATGTACTGGTCATGATTAGAGCGACGATGACGTAAATTGTGTAACAGTTTTAAAATTAGCCAATCAACAGCAGAGAAAACTTTTAAGTTAAATGCAGAAATTCTATTGGACTAAAATTAGCCAATCAGAGACTTGCAATACCGAAGCTTATGGGTTTTGACCGTTGAGGTTACTCAGTTGCTGGCGAGACTTGATAGAGTACAGATGGGAAGTGTGTTCACTACGTGTGAATAGTAAAAACAGATATATGCGCTAAGTGAATGTACAGTTATTTTTAAAAGTGTAGTGGTGTATAAATATGTGCAATAAATTAATAAAAGAAGTTAATTTAAAAGTTTAATTCTGTGATGTCTTCAAGTATTGTCATACCACGCCTTGAATAAGATTCATGACTCTAAAGCAAGACTGACGCAGCCGAGGCAAATTCAAACAGTAATATTATGTACGCATGTTCCAGGAACTCTTTAAAAAGATTACATAAACACAATCTTCAAGTTTAAACAACAGTTGAACATAACCTTCTTTAAGTTTATGTAATATAATACGTAAACAAATCAACATAATAAGATCTTCAAGTTAGCGCACAAATGTAAAGCATCTACCTACAGCATCTATAATAAACTTCTTCATGTGACACTACATCACTCGCTATATTTAGAAATGGAAAACATGTTTCAAGAGCTTTTTGCTGCCATCATCAGTTCCCGGTAGACTGCCAGCATCATTCCTCATGGTGGTTGACCTTGTCTTTGGTGGCAGTTGGATGAACCGCTTCATTAGTATGTTGCCTGATGGGATTTAAAAATTGAAAATGAGGTTTCTGTTCTTTCAAAAGTAAATGTTTTCCCAAGTTTTGTTTTTCCTGAAACGGTTTTTAGTATTTTCGGATTTCTGTTTATCGTGTGTTGGTTTCTACAAAAATTTCAAGGTACTACTGATTTGCCTTCCTGCTTTTACTTTAACTTCCTGATATGTTTTTTTTCCTCCCCTCTTGTTTTTATGTTTCTTTTAGTTTTCTCAATGTATATTTTTTCACAGTCGCTGCAGCTGAAATTTACATACCACACAGCAGCTTTCTACAAATTGCAGAGGATCTTCAAACAGCACAACATAATTTTGGTCCCAAAAAACAGTATGAAATTCTAAATTAAAAGATGACATCCCACAGGAGAAGAGCCAGGAATACTAGGTCATCTGCAAGGTTCTATTAGAAGTCACTGTTGTCTGTTTGAATGAAAAGTTATAACATACATTTATTTCACTAAGTGTTTGAAACAATAATTACCTGTTAAACTATTAAATATTTGAACATGAAAGATACTGACCACAGTGATTCTCATCTCATCCACATTATTTTACAGAAGCACAAGTGGGGAACAATCTCTCCTGCATAAGAACACTTATTTTCATATAACAATAATCAACATCATGACATAATGTATGTCATGTAACAATATATTGTACAGTGGTAAACTTTGAAACATGATAGGAATGTAAACCAATCGTTGATCTAACTGATACGGTGAACCACAGCCATGTCTGCTCGGGAAAGCTTTCTTCTTTTGCCAGGGGGCATTTCCTCTGTAGGACTTACATTTGTCTGAAACACAAAACAAAATAACAGTATTTTAACATAAGTTACTTTCTAAAACCTACAAGAATGTTTTTAGAAATTACGAACAGCGTTGCTTAGTTGCCCACATTTAATATTTTTTCATCAGATCAGAATTTTTTTCGTTCACTCAGTCACACTCACTCTCACTCGCTCACATTCACTTGCTTGCTCACACTCGCTCACTCTCACCTACTCACATTCACTTGCTTGCTCACACTCACTCTCACCTGCTCACATTCACTTGCTTGCTCACACTCACTCACTCTCACTCGCTCACATTCACTTGCTTGCTCACACTCACTCACTCACATTCACTTGCTTGCTTACACTCACTCACTCACTCTCACTCGCTCACATTCACTTGCTTGCTCACACTCACTCACTCTCACTCGCTCACATTCACTTGCTTGCTCACACTCACTCACTCTCACCTGCTCACATTCACTTGCTTGCTCACACTCACTCACTCGCTCACATTCACTTGCTTGCTCACACTCACTCACATTCACTTGCTTGCTTACTCTCACTCACTCACTCTCACTCGCTCACATTCACTTGCTTGCTCACACTCACTCACTCGCTCACATTCACTTGCTTGCTCACACTCACTCACATTCACTTGCTTGCTTACTCTCACTCACTCACTCTCACTCGCTCACATTCACTTGCTTGCTCACACTCACTCACTCTCACTCGCTCACATTCACTTCCTTGCTCACTCACTCACACTCACCTGCTCACTCTGACTCATTTACTCACTCTCACTCGCTCACTTCTAATTGCATTCATTCGTTCACTGTTGCTCACTTACTCTCACTCACTCAGGAAAAGGTCAAAATGTCTGTGTTACATTCACATGGCTTTCTCTATCCTCTATCGTTTATTAGTGAAAATACAAACTATTGTTACTAGAACTAATTTTTCTGTCTACTGCATCTTAATCCAAATAAATCTTTACAGAAACAGCTGCATTACACATTTGGTTATAGATACAAAGAGAACAGCGATAGTCAAATGTTTAACAACTGGACGCTATATGCTGCCTTAAAATTCATACTGTTTCCATGAAATCGCGGGAAACAACTGAATGAAGACAGGAATTTAAGAGAACAATGAAACCATTAATAACAAACATCTCAGAAATGGTTTATGGCACAGAAAAAATTATTTGAAATAAATTGTGTGTTTCAAAGAGATCTACATCTTTTGTGTGGTACATATTTATCTATCGCTTAACATTTATCAGTTACACAAGATTCCTTCTGTATGACGAAGACTTCACAGGCTATTCTAAGAAAATTCAGGATAAAAATTTTATTTTTCATGCAAATATCTTTAATATAAGGTATTTTAACCAAAACTGTTAAGAGCCATCTTTTAGAAAATAAGTTTTAAAAACATTCCACATAAAGTGTAGTTTGGGGTAGGGAGATTTGCTTGAAAATCTTTGTATCACATCTTTTGAAGGTACTGAACCTAAATTCCAAGTTTGGTAATTTATCTGACTTTTCATTTTTGAGTTATACTGTTCACAGACACACTAACAAACAGACAGACCTTTTTCTAATTTTTTTTTTTGTATTTTGGGGGGCCTCAAAACGTGTATTTCTGGTGAAATCTTGTATCAAATTTTGGGTGGAATGCAATACCCTCTCTACCTACTATGTACGAGGTAGAGAAGGTAAAAAACTGCAATTTTCAAAACATTAGAAATCTTGAATAAATACCAGAACATGTAAACTGTAATATAGTTTGTTCTTTCTGAATATTAAACATAAGCTGGCTTGGATAGCTTTATAAACTCCAATGATGAATTAATTAATTTCATTTACCTACACCCCCCCCCCCCTGTTCGTACAATGAGCTAGAGGGTTTTTACGGTGAATCCTTCCCTTTACCTGTTATAATTGTAATTTTGTACAGCCTTGGTTATTCCTAACGAGTAAGGATGAATTGAAAATCCCATGATATCCATGCAAAAGGATGTGAAACATTTGCTTCCTTAAAACCTCTCCCCGAGAGTCTTTCAAGATCTGGAAATGCTGCATAGCCCACAAGTCTTGGAACAATTGTTGGTCAAAATGGTTAAGTAATTTTTTAGACAATTACAACGGGTTAAATTTTAAATCCTTGTATCTTCTCTTTGGTCCCATAGTTATTAAATAACACAAAAAGTACAAAGTGCAGAAACCCTTAACATGCAATATAATAGGGGTAAAGTTGGTGAATATGAAGATCCCCCACTCCCAGACCTCTTTGGAAAAGACACACATTTGCAACAATGGTATTCTCAGTTGTTAATTATAAAATATAACTTGGCTAATTTCTAATGTTAGCATGCCCTGCTAATGAGCTTGAGGATTACCGAAAGGTTTTGGCATCCAGAAGCTTGAGTGCAAACATCTACACAATTAGAATAAAGGTTACATCTGCAGTATTTCATAAATGGATTAAACAATAGACTATAATGGTATCATTTTCATACTAGCATCTTAATTACCGTTATAGCTGACTGTTTTTGATCAACCACACTAGAATTTTTACAAAAAGATCTTACCTTATTAAATGTATCTAATCAAATAGCAAGACCTTGAGTGTGTTGGCAACTCGTGCAACAGATGGCAGTGCTGTTGAGCCAGACTGTTATTTATTGATTTTTGCAGGTAACATGCAAGAATCACATATTAAAGGCAATGAACTCCATTTATTAGAATATTAAAAGTACAATGAACAGAATATATTTTAAATACACATATTTGATTGTTTATCTGGGGAATGGATCCCAGTGAACTGCTGCTTTGAAGGTGTTGAAAGGTGTGCGCGCCACAAGTAAGATCATAATGAGTTGCTCAAGTATTATGGATGTCATTCTAGTTCAGTTACTCACATGTAAATCAGTGTATTATAGTGTGGTCGACCAAAACTAAATATGGCAATTATAAACAGGATCAATTGTCACTTTTTAAACTCTGTCTTCAGTTTGCTTAAGTGTTGACCATGGCCATCTATGTAAAATATATTGCTTGGAATAAACTATAATCAACTTTTCTTTCTACACATATTCTCTGTGGAATGTAGCAACTAACCAGCTTTTGATTCTACATGTATTCTCTGCAGAGTACAGCAAATAACAGGCTTTTGATTCTACATGCACTCTCTGCAGAGTACAGCAAATAACAGGCTTTTGATTCTACATGCACTCTCTGCAGAGTACAGCAAATAACAGGCTTTTGATTCTACATGCACTCTCTGCAGAGTACAGCAAATAACAGGCTTTTGATTCTACATGCACTCTCTGCAGAGTACAGCAAATAACAGGCTTTTGATTCTACATGTATTCTCTGCAGAGTACAGCAAATATGATGCTTTTGATTCTACATGTATTCTCTGCAGAGTACAGCAAATAACAGGCTTTTGATTCTACATGTATTCTCTGCAGAGTACAGCAAATAACAGGCTTTTGATTCTACATGCACTCTCTGCAGAGTACAGCAAATAACAGGCTTTTGATTCTACATGTATTCTCTGCAGAGTACAGCAAATAACAGGCTTTTGATTCTACATGCACTCTCTGCAGAGTACAGCAAATAACAGGCTTTTGATTCTACATGCACTCTCTGCAGAGTACAGCAAATAACAGGCTTTTGATTCTACATGCACTCTCTGCAGAGTACAGCAAATAACAGGCTTTTGATTCTACATGCACTCTCTGCAGAGTACAGCAAATAACAGGCTTTTGATTCTACATGTATTCTCTGCAGAGTACAGCAAATAACATGCTTTTGATTCTACATGTATTCTCTGCAGAGTACAGCAAATAACATGCTTTTGATTCTACATGTATTCTCTGCAGAGTACAGCAAATAACATGCTGTTGATTCTACATGCACTCTCTGCAGAGTACAGCAAATAACAGGCTTTTGATTCTACATGTATTCTCTGCAGAGTACAGCAAATAACATGCTGTTGATTCTACATGTATTCTCTGCAGAGTACAGCAAATAACATGCTGTTGATTCTACATGCACTCTCTGCAGAGTACAGCAAATAACAGGCTTTTGATTCTACATGCACTCTCTGCAGAGTACAGCAAATAACAGGCTGTTGATTCTACATGCACTCTCTGCAGAGTACAGCAAATAACAGGCTTTTGATTCTACATGCACTCTCTGCAGAGTACCGCAAATAACAGGCTGTTGATTCTACATGCACTCTCTGCAGAGTACAGCAAATAACAGGCTTTTGATTCTACATGCACTCTCTGCAGAGTACAGCAAATAACAGGCTTTTGATTCTACATGCACTCTCTGCAGAGTACAGCAAATAACAGGCTTTTGATTCTACATGCACTCTCTGCAGAGTACAGCAAATAACAGGCTGTTGATTCCACATGTATTCTCTGCAGAGTACAGCAAATAACAGGCTTTTGATTCTACATGCACTCTCTGCAGAGTACAGCAAATAACAGGCTGTTGATTCTACATGCACTCTCTGCAGAGTACAGCAAATAACAGGCTTTTGATTCTACATGCACTCTCTGCAGAGTACAGCAAATAACAGGCTGTTGATTCCACATGTATTCTCTGCAGAGTACAGCAAATAACAGGCTTTTGATTCTACATGCACTCTCTGCAGAGTACAGCAAATAACAGGCTGTTGATTCTACATGCACTCTCTGCAGAGTACAGCAAATAACAGGCTGTTGATTCTACATGCACTCTCTGCAGAGTACAGCAAATAACAGGCTTTTGATTCTACATGCACTCTCTGCAGAGTACAGCAAATAACAGGCTGTTGATTCTACATGCACTCTCTGCAGAGTACAGCAAATAACAGGCTGTTGATTCCACATGTATTCTCTGCAGAGTACAGCAAATAACAGGCTTTTGATTCCACATGTATTCTCTGCAGAGTACAGCAAATAACAGGCTTTTGATTCTACATGTATTCTCTGCAGAGTACAGCAAATAACAGGCTGTTGATTCCACATGTATTCTCTGCAGAGTACAGCAAATAACAGGCTTTTGATTCTACATGCACTCTCTGCAGAGTACAGCAAATAACAGGCTGTTGATTCTACATGCACTCTCTGCAGAGTACAGCAAATAACAGGCTTTTGATTCTACATGCACTCTCTGCAGAGTACAGCAAATAACAGGCTTTTGATTCTACATGTATTCTCTGCAGAGTACAGCAAATAACAGGCTGTTGATTCTACATGCACTCTCTGCAGAGTACAGCAAATAACAGGCTTTTCATTCTACATGTATTCTCTGCAGAGTACAGCAAATAACAGGCTTTTCATTCTACATGTATTCTCTGCAGAGTACAGCAAATAACAGGCTTTTGATTCTACATGCACTCTCTGCAGAGTACAGCAAATAACAGGCTGTTGATTCCACATGTATTCTCTGCAGAGTACAGCAAATAACAGGCTTTTGATTCTACATGCACTCTCTGCAGAGTACAGCAAATAACAGGCTGTTGATTCTACATGCACTCTCTGCAGAGTACAGCAAATAACAGGCTTTTGATTCTACATGCACTCTCTGCAGAGTACAGCAAATAACAGGCTTTTGATTCTACATGTATTCTCTGCAGAGTACAGCAAATAACATGCTTTTGATTCTACATGTATTCTCTGCAGAGTACAGCAAATAACATGCTTTTCATTCTACATGCATTCTCTGCAGAGTACAGCAAATAACAGGCTTTTGATTCTACATGTATTCTCTGCAGAGTACAGCAAATAACATGCTTTTCATTCTACGTGCATTCTCTGCAGAGTACAGCAAATAACAGGCTTTTGATTCTACATGCACTCTCTGCAGAGTACAGCAAATAACAGGCTTTTGATTCTACATGTATTCTCTGCAGAGTACAGCAAATAACAGGCTTTTGATTCTACATGTATTCTCTGCAGAGTACAGCAAATAACAGGCTGTTGATTCTACATGCACTCTCTGCAGAGTACAGCAAATAACAGGCTTTTGATTCTACATGTATTCTCTGCAGAGTACAGCAAATAACAGGCTTTTGATTCTACATGTATTCTCTGCAGAGTACAGCAAATAACAGGCTTTTGATTCTACATGTATTCTCTGCAGAGTACAGCAAATAACAGGCTGTTGATTCTACATGTATTCTCTGCAGAGTACAGCAAATAACAGGCTTTAGATTCTACATGTATTCTCTGCAGAGTACAGCAAATAACAGGCTGTTGATTCTACATGTATGCTCTGCAGAGTACAGCAAATAACAGGCTGTTGATTCTACATGCACACTCTGCAGAGTACAGCAAATAACAGGCTTTTGATTCTACATGTATTCTCTGCAGAGTACAGCAAATAACAGGCTGTTGATTCTACATGTATTCTCTGCAGAGTACAGCAAATAACAGGCTTTTGATTCTACATGTATTCTCTGCAGAGTACAGCAAATAACAGGCTGTTGATTCTACATGCACACTCTGCAGAGTACAGCAAATAACAGGCTTTTGATTCTACATGTATTCTCTGCAGAGTACAGCAAATAACAGGCTGTTGATTCTACATGCACACTCTGCAGAGTACAGCAAATAACAGGCTTTTGATTCTACATGCACTCTCTGCAGAGTACAGCAAATAACAGGCTTTTGATTCTACATGTATTCTGTGCAGAGTACAGCAAATAACAGGCTGTTGATTCTACATGTATTCTCTGCAGAGTACAGCAAATAACAGGCTGTTGATTCTACATGCACACTCTGCAGAGTACAGCAAATAACAGGCTTTTGATTCTACATGTATTCTCTGCAGAGTACAGCAAATAACAGGCTTTTGATTCTACATGTATTCTCTTCAGAGTACAGCAAATAACAGGCTGTTGATTCTACATGTATTCTCTGCAGAGTACAGCAAATAACAGGCTGTTGATTCTACATGTATTCTCTGCAGAGTACAGCAAATAACAGGCTGTTGATTCTACATGCACACTCCGCAGAGTACAGCAAATAACAGGCTGTTGATTCTACATGTATTCTCTGCAGAGTACAGCAAATAACAGGCTGTTGATTCTACATGCACACTCTGCAGAGTACAGCAAATAACAGGCTTTTGATTCTACATGTATTCTCTGCAGAGTACAGCAAATAACAGGCTGTTGATTCTACATGTATTCTCTGCAGAGTACAGCAAATAACAGGCTTTTGATTCTACATGCACTCTCTGCAGAGTACAGCAAATAACAGGCTTTTGATTCTACATGTATTCTCTGCAGAGTACAGCAAATAACAGGCTGTTGATTCTACATGCACTCTCTGCAGAGTACAGCAAATAACATGCTTTTGATTCTACATGTATTCTCTGCAGAGTACAGCAAATAACATGCTTTTCATTCTACATGCATCTCTGCAGAGTACAGCAAATAACAGCCTTTTGATTCTACAGGTATTCTCTGCAGAGTACAGCAAATAACAGGCTTTTCATTCTACATGCATTCTCTGCAGAGTACAACAAATAACAGGCTTTTGGTTCTACATGTATTCTCTGCAGAGTACAGCAAATAACAGGCTTTTCATTCTACATGCATTCTCGGCAGAGTACAGCAAATAACAGGCTTTTGATTCTACATGTATTCTCTGCAGAGTACAGCAAATAACATGCTTTTCATTCTACATGCATTCTCTGCAGAGTACAGCAAATAACAGCCTTTTGATTCTACAGGTATTCTCTGCAGAGTACAGCAAATAACAGGCTTTTCATTCTACATGCACTCTCTGCAGAGTACAGCAAATAACAGGCTGTTGATTCTACATGCACTCTCTGCAGAGTACAGCAAATAACAGGCTTTTGATTCTACATGTATTCTCTGCAGAGTACAGCAAATAACAGGCTTTTGATTCTACAGGTATTCTCTGCAGAGTACAGCAAATAACAGGCTTTTCATTCTACATGCATTCTCTGCAGAGTACAGCAAATAACAGGCTGTTGATTCTACATGCACTCTCTGCAGAGTACAGCAAATAACAGGCTTTTGATTCTACATGTATTCTCTGCAGAGTACAGCAAATAACATGCTTTTGATTCTACATGCATTCTCTGCAGAGTACAGCAAATAACAGGCTTTTGATTCTACATGTATTCTCTGCAGAGTACAGCAAATAACAGGCTTTTGATTCTACATGTATTCTCTGCAGAGTACAGCAAATAACATGCTTTTCATTCTACATGTATTCTCTGCAGAGTACAGCAAATAACAGGCTTTTGATTCTACATGTATTCTCTGCAGAGTACAGCAAATAACATGCTTTTCATTCTACATGCACTCTCTGCAGAGTACAGCAAATAACAGGTTTTTCATTCTACATGCATTCTCTGCAGAGTACAGCAAATAACAGGCTGTTGATTCTACATGCACTCTCTGCAGAGTACAGCAAATAACATGCTTTTCATTCTATATGCATTCTCTGCAGAGTACAGCAAATAACATGCTTTTCATTCTATATGCATTCTCTGCAGAGTACAGCAAATAACAGGTTTTTCATTCTACATGCATTCTCTGCAGAGTACAGCAAATAACAGGCTGTTGATTCTACATGCACTCTCTGCAGAGTACAGCAAATAACATGCTTTTCATTCTACATGTATTCTCTGCAGAGTACAGCAAATAACAGGTTTTTCATTCTACATGCATTCTCTGCAGAGTACAGCAAATAACAGGCTGTTGATTCTACATGCACTCTCTGCAGAGTACAGCAAATAACAGGCTTTTGATTCTACATGCACTCTCTGCAGAGTACAGCAAATAACATGCTTTTCATTCTACATGCATTCTCTGCAGAGTACAACAAATAAAAGGCTTTTGATTCTACATGTATTCTCTGCAGAGTACAGCAAATAAAAGGCTTTTGATTCTACATGCATTCTCTGCAGAGTACAGCAAATAAAAGGCTTTTGATTCTACATGCATTCTCTGCAGAGTACAACAAATAACAGGCTTTTCATTCTACATGTATTCTCTGCAGAGTACAGCAAATAACATGCTTTTGATTCTACATGCATTCTCTGCAGAGTACAGCAAATAAAAGGCTTTTCATTCTACATGTATTCTCTGCAGAGTACAGCAAATAAAAGGCTTTTGATTCTACATGTATTCTCTGCAGAGTACAGCAAATAAAAGGCTTTTCATTCTACATGTATTCTCTGCAGAGTACAGCAAATAACAGGCTGTTGATTCTACATGCACTCTCAGCAGAGTACAACAAATAACATGCTTTTCATTCTACATGTATTCTCTGCAGAGTACAACAAATAACAGGCTTTTCATTCTACATGCATTCTCTGCAGAGTACAGCAAATAACAGGCTTTTGATTCTACATGCATTCTCTGCAGATTACAGCAAATAACAGGCTTTTCATTCTACATGCATTCTCTGCAGAGTACAACAAATAACAGGCTTTTCATTCTACATGCATTCTCTGCAGAGTACAGCAAATAACATGCTGTTCATTCTACATGCACTCTCTGCAGAGTACAGCAAATAACATGCTTTTCATTCTACATGTATTCTCTGCAGAGTACAGCAAATAACAGGCTGTTGATTCTACATGCACTCTCTGCAGAGTACAGCAAATAACAGGCTTTTGATTCTACATGTATTCTCTGCAGAGTACAGCAAATAACATGCTTTTCATTCTACATGCATTCTCTGCAGAGTACAGCAAATAACAGGCTTTTGATTCTACATGTATTCTCTGCAGAGTACAGCAAATAACAGGCTTTTGATTCTATATGCACTCTCTGCAGAGTACAGCAAATAACAGGCTGTTGATTCTACATGTATTCTCTGCAGAGTACAGCAAATAACATGCTTTTCATTCTACATGTATTCTCTGCAGAGTACAGCAAATAACAGGCTTTTCATTCTACATGTATTCTCTGCAGAGTACAGCAAATAACAGGCTTTTCATTCTACATGTATTCTCTGCAGAGTACAGCAAATAACATGCTTTTCATTCTACATGTATTCTCTGCAGAGTACAGCAAATAACAGGCTTTTGATTTTACATGCACTCTCTGCAGAGTACAGCAAATAACAGGCTGTTGATTCTACATGTTTTCTCTGCAGAGTACAGCAAATAACATGCTTTTCATTCTACATGTATTCTCTGCAGAGTACAGCAAATAACAGGCTTTTCATTCTACATGTATTCTCTGCAGAGTACAGCAAATAACAGGCTTTCCATTCTACATGTATTCTCTGCAGAGTACAGCAAATAACATGCTTTTCATTCTACATGTATTCTCTGCAGAGTACAGCAAATAACAGGCTTTTGATTCTACATGTATTCTCTGCAGAGTACAGCAAATAACAGGCTTTTGATTCTACATGTATTCTCAGCAGAGTACAGCAAATAACAGGCTTTTGATTCTACATGTATTCTCTGCAGAGTACAGCAAATAACAGGCTGTTGATTCTACATGTATTCTCTGCAGAGTACAGCAAATAACAGGCTGTTGATTCCACATGTATTCTCTGCAGAGTACAGCAAATAACAGGCTTTTGATTCTACATGTATTCTCAGCAGAGTACAGCAAATAACAGGCTGTTGATTCTACATGTATTCTCTGCAGAGTACAGCAAATAACAGGCTTTTGATTCTACATGTATTCTCTGCAGAGTACAGCAAATAACATGCTTTTGATTCTACATGTATTCTCAGCAGAGTACAGCAAATAACAGGCTGTTGATTCTACATGTATTCTCAGCAGAGTACAGCAAATAACAGGCTGTTGATTCTACATGTATTCTCTGCAGAGTACAGCAAATAACAGGCTTTTGATTCTACATGTATTCTCTGCAGAGTACAGCAAATAACATGCTTTTGATTCTACATGTATTCTCAGCAGAGTACAGCAAATAACATGCTTTTGATTCTACATGTATTCTCTGCAGAGTACAGCAAATAACAGGCTGTTGATTCTACATGTATTCTCAGCAGAGTACAGCAAATAACAGGCTGTTGATTCTACATGTATTCTCTGCAGAGTACAGCAAATAACAGGCTTTTGATTCTACATGTATTCTCTGCAGAGTACAGCAAATAACAGGCTGTTGATTCTACATGCACTCTCTGCAGAGTACAGCAAATAACAGGCTTTGGATTCTACATGTATTCTCTGCAGAGTACAGCAAATAACAGGCTTTTGATTCTACATGTATTCTCTGCAGAGTACAGCAAATAACAGGCTGTTGATTCTACATGCACTCTCTGCAGAGTACAGCAAATAACAGGCTTTTGATTCTACATGTATTCTCTGCAGAGTACAGCAAATAACAGGCTTTTGATTCTACATGTATTCTCTGCAGAGTACAGCAAATAACAGGCTTTTCATTCTACATGCATTCTCTGCAGAGTACAGCAAATAACAGGCTTTTGATTCTACAGGTATTCTCTGCAGAGTACAGCAAATAACATGCTTTTGATTCTACATGTATTCTCTGCAGAGTACAGCAAATAACAGGCTTTTGATTCTACATGTATTCTCTGCAGAGTACAGCAAATAACATGCTGTTGATTCTACATGCACACTCTGCAGAGTACAGCAAATAACAGGCTTTTGATTCTACATGTATTCTCTGCAGAGTACAGCAAATAACAGGCTTTTGAATCTACATGCACTCTCTGCAGAGTACAGCAAATAACAGGCTTTTGATTCTACATGCACTCTCTGCAGAGTACAGCAAATAACAGGCTTTTGATTCTACATGGACTCTCTGCAGAGTACAGCAAATAACAGGCTGTTGATTCTACATGCACTCTCTGCAGAATACAGCAAATAACATGCTTTTGATTCTACATGCACTCTCTGCAGAGTACAGCAAATAACAGGCTGTTGATTCTACATGCACTCTCTGCAGAGTACAGCAAATAACAGGCTGTTGATTCTACATGCACTCTCTGCAGAGTACAGCAAATAACAGGCTGTTGATTCTACATGCACTCTCTGCAGAGTACAGCAAATAACAGGCTTTTGATTCTACATGCACTCTCTGCAGAGTACAGCAAATAACATGCTTTTCATTCTACGTGCATTCTCTGCAGAGTACAGCAAATAACAGGCTTTTGATTCTACATGTATTCTCTGCAGAGTACAGCAAATAACATGCTGTTGATTCTACATGCACACTCTGCAGAGTACAGCAAATAACAGGCTTTTGATTCTACATGTATTCTCTGCAGAGTACAGCAAATAACAGGCTTTTGATTCTACATGTATTCTCTGCAGAGTACAGCAAATAACAGGCTGTTGATTCTACATGCACTCTCTGCAGAGAACAGCAAATAACAGCCTTTTGATTCTACATGCACTCTCTGCAGAGTACAGCAAATAACAGCCTTTTGATTCTACATGTATTCTCTGCAGAGTACAGCAAATAACAGGCTTTTGATTCTACATGCACTCTCTGCAGAGTACAGCAAATAACAGGCTTTTGATTCTACATGTCTTCTCTGCAGAGTACAGCAAATAACATGCTTTTCATTCTACATGCATTCTCTGCAGAGTACAGCAAATAACAGGCTTTTGTTTCTACATGTATTCTCTGCAGAGTACAGCAAATAACAGGCTTTTGATTCTACATGTAGTCTCTGCAGAGTACAGCAAATAACAGGCTTTTGATTCTACATGTATTCTCTGCAGAGTACAGCAAATAACAGGCTTTTGATTCTAGATGCACTCTCTGCAGAGTACAGCAAATAACAGGCTTTTCATTCTACATGTATTCTCTGCAGAGTACAGCAAATAACAGGCTTTTGATTCTACATGCACTCTCTGCAGAGTACAGCAAATAACAGGCTTTTCATTCTACATGCACTCTCTGCAGAGTACAGCAAATAACAGGCTTTTGATTCTACATGCACTCTCTGCAGAGTACAGCAAATAACAGGCTTTTGATTCTACATGCACTCTCTGCAGAGTACAGCAAATAACAGGCTTTTGATTCTACATGCACTCTCTGCAGAGTACAGCAAATAACAGGCTTTTGATTCTACATGCACTCTCTGCAGAGTACAGCAAATAACAGGCTTTTGATTCTACATGTATTCTCTGCAAGTACAGCAAATAACAGGCTTTTCATTCTACATGCACTCTCTGCAGAGTACAGCAAATAACAGGCTTTTGATTCTACATGCACTCTCTGCAGAGTACAGCAAATAACAGGCTTTTGATTCTACATGTATTCTCTGCAGAGTACAGCAAATAACAGGCTTTTGATTCTACATGCACTCTCTGCAGAGTACAGCAAATAACATGCTTTTCATTCTACATGTATTCTCTGCAGAGTACAGCAAATAACAGGCTTTTCATTCTACATGTATTCTCTGCAGAGTACAGCAAATAACAGGCTTTTCATTCTACATGTATTCTCTGCAGAGTACAGCAAATAACATGCTTTTCATTCTACATGTATTCTCTGCAGAGTACAGCAAATAACAGGCTTTTGATTCTACATGTATTCTCTGCAGAGTACAGCAAATAACAGGCTTTTGATTCTACATGTATTCTCAGCAGAGTACAGCAAATAACAGGCTTTTGATTCTACATGTATTCTCTGCAGAGTACAGCAAATAACAGGCTGTTGATTCTACATGTATTCTCTGCAGCATACAGCAAATAACAGGCTGTTGATTCCACATGTATTCTCTGCAGAGTACAGCAAATAACAGGCTTTTGATTCTACATGTATTCTCAGCAGAGTACAGCAAATAACAGGCTGTTGATTCTACATGTATTCTCTGCAGAGTACAGCAAATAACAGGCTTTTGATTCTACATGTATTCTCTGCAGAGTACAGCAAATAACATGCTTTTGATTCTACATGTATTCTCAGCAGAGTACAGCAAATAACAGGCTGTTGATTCTACATGTATTCTCAGCAGAGTACAGCAAATAACAGGCTCTTGATTCTACATGTATTTTCTGCAGAGTACAGCAAATAACAGGCTTTTGATTCTACATGTATTCTCTGCAGAGTACAGCAAATAACATGCTTTTGATTCTACATGTATTCTCAGCAGAGTACAGCAAATAACATGCTTTTGATTCTACATGTATTCTCTGCAGAGTACAGCAAATAACAGGCTGTTGATTCTACATGTATTCTCAGCAGAGTACAGCAAATAACAGGCTGTTGATTCTACATGTATTCTCTGCAGAGTACAGCAAATAACAGGCTTTTGATTCTACATGTATTCTCTGCAGAGTACAGCAAATAACAGGCTGTTGATTCTACATGCACTCTCTGCAGAGTACAGCAAATAACAGGCTTTTCATTCTACATGTATTCTCTGCAGAGTACAGCAAATAACAGGCTTTTGATTCTACATGTATTCTCTGCAGAGTACAGCAAATAACAGGCTTTTGATTCTACATGTATTCTCTGCAGAGTACAGCAAATAACAGGCTGTTGATTCTACATGCACTCTCTGCAGAGTACAGCAAATAACAGGCTTTTGATTCTACATGTATTCTCTGCAGAGTACAGCAAATAACAGGCTTTTGATTCTACATGTATTCTCTGCAGAGTACAGCAAATAACAGGCTTTTCATTCTACATGCATTCTCTGCAGAGTACAGCAAATAACAGGCTTTTGATTCTACAGGTATTCTCTGCAGAGTACAGCAAATAACATGCTTTTGATTCTACATGTATTCTCTGCAGAGTACAGCAAATAACAGGCTTTTGATTCTACATGTATTCTCTGCAGAGTACAGCAAATAACATGCTGTTGATTCTACATGCACACTCTGCAGAGTACAGCAAATAACAGGCTTTTGATTCTACATGTATTCTCTGCAGAGTACAGCAAATAACAGGCTTTTGAATCTACATGCACTCTCTGCAGAGTACAGCAAATAACAGGCTTTTGATTCTACATGCACTCTCTGCAGAGTACAGCAAATAACAGGCTTTTGATTCTACATGCACTCTCTGCAGAGTACAGCAAATAACAGGCTGTTGATTCTACATGCACTCTCTGCAGAGTACAGCAAATAACATGCTTTTGATTCTACATGCACTCTCTGCAGAGTACAGCAAATAACAGGCTGTTGATTCTACATGCACTCTCTGCAGAGTACAGCAAATAACAGGCTGTTGATTCTACATGCACTCTCTGCAGAGTACAGCAAATAACAGGCTGTTGATTCTACATGCACTCTCTGCAGAGTACAGCAAATAACAGGCTTTTGATTCTACATGCACTCTCTGCAGAGTACAGCAAATAACATGCTTTTCATTCTACGTGCATTCTCTGCAGTGTACAGCAAATAACAGGCTTTTGATTTACATGTATTCTCTGCAGAGTACAGCAAATAACAGGCTTTTGATTCTACATGTATTCTCTGCAGAGTACAGCAAATAACATGCTTTTCATTCTACATGCATTCTCTGCAGAGTACAGCAAATAACAGGCTTTTGATTCTACATGTATTCTCTGCAGAGTACAGCAAATAACAGGCTTTTGATTCTACATGTATTCTCTGCAGAGTACAGCAAATAACAGGCTGTTGATTCTACATGCACTCTCTGCAGAGTACAGCAAATAACAGCCTTTTGATTCTACATGCACTCTCTGCAGAGTACAGCAAATAACAGCCTTTTGATTCTACATGTATTCTCTGCAGAGTACAGCAAATAACAGGCTTTTGATTCTACATGCACTCTCTGCAGAGTACAGCAAATAACAGGCTTTTGATTCTACATGTATTCTCTGCAGAGTACAGCAAATAACATGCTTTTCATTCTACATGCATTCTCTGCAGAGTACAGCAAATAACAGGCTTTTGTTTCTACATGTATTCTCTGCAGAGTACAGCAAATAACAGGCTTTTGATTCTACATGTATTCTCTGCAGAGTACAGCAAATAACAGGCTTTTGATTCTACATGTATTCTCTGCAGAGTACAGCAAATAACAGGCTGTTGATTCTACATGCACTCTCTGCAGAGTACAGCAAATAACAGGCTTTTCATTCTACATGTATTCTCTGCAGAGTACAGCAAATAACAGGCTTTTGATTCTACATGCACTCTCTGCAGAGTACAGCAAATAACAGGCTTTTCATTCTACATGTATTCTCTGCAGAGTACAGCAAATAACAGGCTTTTGATTCTACATGCACTCTCTGCAGAGTACAGCAAATAACAGGCTTTTCATTCTACATGTATTCTCTGCAGAGTACAGCAAATAACAGGCTTTTGATTCTACATGCACTCTCTGCAGAGTACAGCAAATAACAGGCTTTTGATTCTACATGTATTCTCTGCAGAGTACAGCAAATAACAGGCTTTTCATTCTACATGCACTCTCTGCAGAGTACAGCAAATAACAGGCTTTTGATTCTACATGTATTCTCTGCAGAGTACAGCAAATAACAGGCTTTTCATTCTACATGCACTCTCTGCAGAGTACAGCAAATAACAGGCTTTTGATTCTACATGCACTCTCTGCAGAGTACAGCAAATAACAGGCTTTTGATTCTACATGTATTCTCTGCAGAGTACAGCAAATAACAGGCTTTTGATTCTACATGCACTCTCTGCAGAGTACAGCAAATAGCAGGCTTTTGATTCTACATGTATTCTCTGCAGAGTACAGCAAATAACAGGCTTTTCATTCTACATGCACTCTCTGCAGAGTACAGCAAATAACAGGCTTTTGATTCTACATGCACTCTCTGCAGAGTACAGCAAATAACAGGCTTTTGATTCTACATGTATTCTCTGCAGAGTACAGCAAATAACAGGCTTTTGATTCTACATGCACTCTCTGCAGAGTACAGCAAATAACAGGCTTTTGATTCTACATGTATTCTCTGCAGAGTACAGCAAATAACATGCTTTTCATTCTACATGTATTCTCTGCAGAGTACAGCAAATAACATGCTTTTCATTCTACATGTATTCTCTGCAGAGTACAGCAAATAACATGCTTTTGATTCTACATGCACTCTCTGCAGAGTACAGCAAATAACAGGCTGTTGATTCTACATGCACTCTCTGCAGAGTACAGCAAATTATAGGCTGTTGATTCTACATGCACTCTCTGCAGAGTACAGCAAATAACAGGCTTTTGATTCTACATGTATTCTCTGCAGAGTACAGCAAATAACAGGCTGTTGATTCTACATGCACTCTCTGCAGAGTACAGCAAATAACAGGCTTTTCATTCTACATGTATTCTCTGCAGAGTACAGCAAATAACAGGCTTTTGATTCTACATGCACTCTCTGCAGAGTACAGCAAATAACAGGCTTTTGATTCTACATGTATTCTCTGCAGAGTACAGCAAATAACAGGCTGTTGATTCTACATGCACTCTCTGCAGAGTACAGCAAATAACAGGCTTTTCATTCTACATGTATTCTCTGCAGAGTACAGCAAATAACAGGCTTTTGATTCTACATGTATTCTCTGCAGAGTACAGCAAATAATATGCTTTTCATTCTACATGCATTCTCTGCAGAGTACAGCAAATAACAGGCTTTTGATTTTATATGTATTCTCTGCACAGTACAGAACTATTTTTTACTTCGTGGCATTTTCTACAAGGGCTCTGCAAATCCTTTTTAGTCTTTTAGTAATTTATTAATTAAAATTAGGTGTGTTATATCCCATGTGCGTAAGAAATAGGGCTCTTCAATTTCTCAAAAGTGAGTGGTTTTTAAGATTATCCTATATACACATAAAGTTTCTCTCTTAATATTAGTGTAGATGCTGCAGAAATTGCAGCTGCAGACGAACATATTTGTTTGACAAAAGGGGCAAAGTTTGTATAGAAATCTAGGAAAAGCTGATTCACCTTTTCAGTTGCTTATGTATTACAATTTGTCCAGAATCTTTTTTCTGGAAAAAACAATGGCCTTTATGGACAAAATTTGGAACTGTGACTCTTTACTTGGAACATAGCATTTCTGAAGAAACTGAACCCTCTGGCAAACATTGCAGTCAGATATGTTGACTTGTTTACCTACCTTGTACAAAGAATGTTTCAGCATTCTGTCTGTTGGTGGAGTCAGCTGCAGTTTCTCAATCCCCTGAAAGCAGTACAAGTTATGTGGTTTTTTAAACAAGCTCCTAAAATTGACTAAAATGCAGCATGTTAACAAATAAAACTTACATGAAGGAACACTAGTATTTTGTGAATAGATCATCATTCAATTTCTTTAAAAAAGAAAGAAGCTGTTCCTTTAATTTTCTAGTACAGTATATCTCAGTTATATGTTTGCAAAGGGAGAGGAATAAAATAATGTATAAATGAGGAAGTATAAAGTGAATTTTCTTATGAACTGAAACTTTTTATTACATTATTAATGAAAAATATGTATTGTTTAATATAAGTAAGTAATAAATGAAACAAACACATAAATAATAAACATAATACACTATTTAGAGTACTTACTGCATGTCAGTACTATTATTCATAATTCAAACTAAAAAAGAATTCAGAGTATTGGTGCTTTAAATCAATTGTTTAAAAAATTGTCAATTTTTCTTTGCTTCCTTGATTTTTCCACACCATCATACACTAGTTGGTTACATGCATTAATGACAGGCTTTGTGATGATAGAAATCCTTGTATACTTTCTAAAGATTGAATTGCCTCATGTACACTGGGAACATTTTCATTAGGCATACCTACTTCTTTATCACCGTTATCATCATATCATCAGATACACCTGGGGAAGAATTACTTGCCTGACCGTATTATTAACACATGCATTCTGAAAATATTGATGCCTCATTCAACACAACTACTGTTTTGTGCTGAAGGATACAGTATACAGAAACCATGCTTAATATATAACATATAAATGAGTAAATAAAGAAAGTTGAAGGTTATTACACTACATCACTAAAATGTTCTTACTTGAATGCGTTTTGCAGCCGTGTTTTTCTTTTTGATTTCTAGTTTTAAGTATAATTTTATGTCCTGTTTTATTCCAAAGTTTTCGTTGAAATTGTGTAAATCTGTGCTTATCTCCATATTCTTTGGTTATTACGTGCGGCAATATTGGTGTTTATTCTTTGCTTCTTACTAGACTTGTAAGTCCAAATTATTGACCAATTTTGAAGATTTAGAAGCTAGTAACAGTGATGTGTCATAATTTAAAACAAAGAGAGTTGAAGGTTGTTACACTACATCACTAAAATGTTCTTACTTGAACATTTAGTGAACATTTTAGTGATGTAGTGTAACAACCTTCAACTCTCTTTATTTTAAATTATGACACATCACTGTTACTAGCTTCTAAATCTTCAAAATTAGCCAAATTAGAGTAAATAAACATATTTCATACATGGAGACCAGAAATATGTGATGTATTAATGAGAAAATGTAGTTACAATTGAGGCTAAATATTAATGAACAAAGTTTGGTGCCTAAAAAGTTTAGCATATATGTGAATAATGCATATGTGAGGTTCGACTGGGCTTGGATATTGCAATGAGTAGTGTTTACTATAACTAATTAAAAAAAATAAAAAAATAATGAACAAAATTCTTTTCACAAATGCAGCTCCATTAGGAAGTGCAACTTAAAATGTAAGTGCAAATGTATGTTTATTTGCCTATAGACATACGACATGTTTCAAGCACAGTCATAATCTAATGTACATCAATCATACAAAATTATTTTTATTCTACATTTATTATTCAAATTATAAATCAGTGATTTAACATATAAAACAATTTAAATTCTATGTTATAGAATATTTATAAAACATTTATATTCTATAAATGCATTTTTCTATTAAGTACTTTTTTAGTTGATTTTTAAATGTATTTCCATCCTTAAATGATTGGGCAATTTATTATAAAAAATAACTCCTTTTAATAGAGGATCTTTTTCTGCTGACTTGTTCCTTACAGTATTTCTATGAAAGTTATCGCAGCCTCTAGGTATTGTATTCATAATGTTTGTTGTTTTTATTTATACTATCAATGTTATATTCATTTTCATGTACAAGTAATATCAGTTTATATATGTACAATGAAACTACAGTGAAAATCTTTTCCTTTATAGATTGGTCTACATGAAGTTCTATTTTCAAGTTCTTAGGCACATCTTTTGAAGTTTTAATACTCTGTTTATATTTGTAATTCCAGTACTGCCCCATATCTCAATTCCATAGCTAAGATGACTATGTATTATAACATAGTATACTAATTTCAGCACTTCAGTATTCATGTATTTAGATAAATTTCTTAACAGATATAGACCACTACTAATTTCGTTGCACAAATATTCAATCTGTTTGTGAAAGTTTAAGTGTTTATCTACTTCAATACCCAGAAATTTTGTAGATTCTTCCTGTACTATGTCTTTACCATCAATTACTACATTACCTAATTTTAAATTAGTTCGGTACACAAACAAAATGAATTTACTGTTTTTATTAACATTTACATTATTATTTTTTATATAATTCAGTATTGTTGAAGTTTGATTTAGTAGGTTTTGTTTTAGTTGATCCTCTAATTTATTCCAGAATAGTACAGATCTGTCATCAGCATATGTGATTATTATATTTGATTTATGTAAATGACTACCTGACTCTATAGAATATAAAACAAAGCACCAAGGACAGATCCTTGCGGCACACCTAACTTAACATACTATCATACTTTGATGAGCTCTTATTAATTACATTTCCATTTTTGAAGTTTATTTCAGTACATTGCTTATGATTCGTAAGGTATGATTTTAATGGAATTAATTCTTCTTTCACACAAGCCATGTGTTGGACAGGGTTGGAAAGGTAGAATCAGATGACTGAAAAATTCAATGCCATAGCCACAGATCTCCCGATCTCCGTTCAGTTGCTCTAACCACTGAGCTACCATGGCAACATGCCGACACGACATTAAATTCTCCAACTGATTCGGATTTTATTATTTCAAGCAATTTTCCCCTAGCACCGTAATATTCTAGTTTACTAATTAATAGAGAGTTTTCAACAGAACCAAAGGCCTTTGATAAATCTAGCAACAATCCTACCACTTTTTCGCCATTTTCAAGATGTGTGATTATTTCATGAATAAGTTCTATCATAGCAGTTGTAGTTGATAACTTTTTTCTAAAATCATGCCGTGTTGGTACTGATATGTTATTTTTATTAAAAACTTTCTCCATCTGATTAGCTTTTGTTTTTGCAAACAATTTTGCAAAAACGGAGATAAGCATTATTGGCTTTAATTGCTTTTATCATATTTATCATCATATTTATCCATTAAATTATCACTACCATTTCAGAAGGAAAAGAAATCCAAATTCCCTTTTCCACTTTGGCTGATTTTCCTCGCTGATTTTGTAAAACATACAACTTGATATTAACCTGAGATATTATATATTTATGTAATATGTAACTATGTAATAATATATTTATTGTAATTCAATTTTGATCTATTGCTGTAATAAGTTTAATGGCAATAAAAATGTATTATTATTATTATTATTGTTGTTGTTGTTGTTGTTATTATTATTACAATGTTCTTAAGAAAACAAATAACATGTTTTCCTTGTTTCTAATAGGTGGAATACCTGTATACTTGTTTCCACCGCACTCTCATGATCTGCTGGACCCAAGCCTAGGGTTGCAGTTGGACCAAAGTACTGCCCCAGAACACTCTTCTTCAACAACTCGTGGTTCACCATTCTGCTTGCACTACACAACATTAATAAAATACTCCTTACAGCTGTGCAGTTCAAATATAATTCATTATAAATTTGGTGTAAGAAACTTTTCCTTTAAGGCAATCAATTTGTGAATTCTAAAAGATGTCTAGTTTCTAACATATTGATATTGGCAGGAATTATTATTTCAGATTATTCACAAACCATTAATTTCAAACTTAGATTTTAAATCTTACCATGTATCATTTATAAAAACTGCTTCTTTTAGCTAACGTTTATGTTAAATTTGTTTGTACTTAACGAGAAAACTAACATATGTTGTTAAATCAGTGTGGCAGATAAATGTAAATCTATTTGTATATACCAAACTTAACTTCAACATATGTAATGGTCATATTTTTAATAGGCCTTGCGTCTATGTTTTGACAGAAATATATGAATACTCTTAATGTACAAAGATTTAACATGTTTATTTATATTGTAAAACATAAAACTTTTTATATACATACTTGTATGTAGAGTTACTAGCAGAAGACTTTCACACAAGAACACATTGGATTCCTACTTATAAAACCTAGTACATATACAGGGTCTTTCATAAGTAAGGAATAATGCAAATAAAACTCAAATTAGCTCACTTTTAAGAAATGCTCATACACGTCAAATTTAGTTTTTTCAAAGGAACATTTTATGAAAAAGAAGGAATATTTTCAGTTATTATTGTACAGGGTGTGATGTCATCAATGGCAACATTTGGATTATTCCTTACTTATAAAAGACCTGTATTTAAACATACATTATCATTTAACATTGAATCAGCCAGCTCATTATTCCTGTTGAGAGCAAACATTTAAGAGGAGAAACGTACGTTGTATATAGTTGCAATAGAGAAGTTAAAGGACCACTTAAATCTGCTCATGCTATAACGTACATGAGTGTTACAATAAAGCTTTGTCCAATGATGGAATGAAGAAAAAACAAAATATCAATTACAGTAACAATTTCAATTTCGTTAAATCTATTTAAATTAAGCTTTTTTCTGCCCAGACTAACCAAGCTGAGGTAAATTTAAAGTTCTTGTCATTGACAGCAGCCATGGCACATCATGATGACTTCTTCCACCTTGAATTACATATGCTTATAGGGGTGCAGCTATAATATTTTTTAAAGCAAAGCTGTTTTCAAATTGTGATTTTTTAATTAATTTTCAAGAATTCCCAAACAGTATCTTCTACAATAAGGTTTTAATATTTTGGTTTCTTTTCATATACTCTTAATTTTTGTTTTCTGCATCAGCCATTGTCAGCAGCTAGAGCTAGTATTGCATTCCACCCAAAAATTTCATATGGATTTTTCACTATAAATACACATTTTAAGATCCCTTGAATTAAAAACGGTAGCATTTTTACAATAAAAACAAATCTACATATGTGTCTATATGAAGAGTATAAATAAAGAAACAAAAAATCTAACAAATACCAAACTTGGTATATAAGTTCAAGTGATATGAAAATTTTCAAGAAAATCCCTCCACCCCAAACAACTCCCTTTACATGGAAAGTTTTTCATTAATTTTTATTTTCTCAAAAATGTTCTAACAAGTTGGTTAAAATATCATACACTTAAGATATTTGCATAATATTTAAATGTTGAAATTTTTGTGAATATCTTGTGAAGTGCTCTTAATTTAGACTAAACTTTATGTAATTTTCTACACCTTACTCTATAAAAAATGTAGATCTTGTAAAAGCACCGCATTAATGTCAATTTTCCATTTTCCAAATATTGGTTTGAATTTTCAAACACTTTATCATGAATGGTAATTAATTGTTCTTCCACACAAGCCGTGTTAAGGACAAGGTTGGAAAGGTAGAATCAGACAACTGAAAAGTGGCATGTTGCCATGTTAGCTCATTTAGAGCAACTGGACAGAAACCAGAAGATCTGTGGTTCAAATCCTGACTATGGCATTGAATTTTCAAAGTAAGAAATATATTGGGCTTGTAGGCCATGGTCTACTGGGCTTCTCCTTCGTCATCTTCCCAAACATTTGGGAGACATCATCAGTGGCAGTAGTATGGTCGAAGTCTTCTTGTGGATGTCTCAATTGCAACTGTGGTATTTATCCTGGCAGTGTGCGTTGGCTGTGGCTGGACTTGATCTGAGAGTGCTGGGTTTCGCTGGCATGTAAATAGCTAGCATTGAAGTTTTGGCTTTTGTAAGGGCCAGATGCCATATTTTGGGTAATTTTAAATACAGTTGCGACCGAGACATCCACAAGGACACTTTGACCATGCTACTGCCACCAACGATGTGGCAGGTGTAGACTAAACATCTGGGAAGATAAAGAAGGAGGAGCTCAGATCACGACCTACAAGCCCGGGGCATTCTTACTTAGTTATGACACCAGCCGTGAAAGCCTATGAAACTTTATTTAATTTTTCAGTCATCTGATTCTACCTTTGCAATTTTATCATGAAGTTTTTGAAGAGCTAAGTCACCAATCTTTGTTTTACTTTTTTTGTATATTTGGCATGGAAAGAGTTTGGAATTTCAAAACCAGCATATAGCATTCTGCTTTTTAAAGATCTGACTGTTGCTTATCCCTTGTGGCAGTAATTTATATCACAATAATGTAAATGCCAGAGTGATTGTAGTGTAAATAAGCATTATTGTATGACAATGATTTGAGATGTTTGTTAATTATATGCATTGTTAGGAAATAAGTTTGCACGGCCTCACTGAAACTGACAATAAGAGCGGGTAACAATGAGCGAGGGGGTGAGTTGTTTATCAATTATTAGAGACAAGCAAATGACGTCAGATTGGCGCGCGTTTCTTAGAAATGGAGGGAATATTTTCCCTAGAGCATTTGTGTTTGTAATTTTGATTGGATATAAAAATAGATGCTAATGTTGGCGCGTTTTATTAACCAATAGCAGCTCGGTTATAATCTTTAGGCATATCGGGTGTGGGAGTATAAGAAGCTAAAGCCAGAGGCAAGTATTGTCCAGTTCAACAAAATCATCCACGCGTTACACGTCGCTGAGTCCAACAGAATCATTCAGAAGTTAAACATCGCTCAGTTCATCAGAATCGTTCGCGAATTACATGTCGCAATACTAGAGAATCTCTCGCGTCTTAAAGTTTGTTATAAATGTGAAACACGTGAATTAATAATGTGCAGTAAATAAGTGATTATAGTGATATTAGAAAATATAACAGTTTCAGTGTGGCGTGTATCATGAGTCAATATGTGAACTTAATTAATTGTGACGGTAATAAAAGTGCAAAAAACAAATTCCTTTATCAGTGTTATCTTTGAGTAACAAATCCTTTCTGTTTACACCCTGTTCAAGAGATTTTCTCGACCGAGAAATAAAGCTAGCCGGAGGACAATGAACCCAACATTCAAAGTAGTAAAACAATAACAGGCGCTCAGAAATAAGATAACACGAAGTGACCGCGACAAATTGGCTTCCATACGTGGTGCATATAAACATGAAGCATCTTCCAACTACTAACAAATATATCCACTTCACCGTCTTGTACCTCAATAAACGTGTAATGAAACTATTTCTGCAAATGTTTATCTTAATTAATACACAGTGGATAGAAAAATAAGTCTTTATAGAAATAACATGCAGAAGAGGCATAATAATAAATGATAGTGCATAGAGAAAGTCATGTGAATGTAGCACTGTCAGATATTTAAACTTATCAGCATCCAACTTAAAACAATTATTATACAAGGTGTGGCAATTAAATAACCTCCTATTGCGCAGCTGTGTGGGGGGAGGTTGGTGTTGGAATGCAGTTGACCTTGAACCTTCAAGAGCAGCCACCATTTGTTTTGTCTTTCTGTCTGCTTTAGTTTGCCTTTGAGCCTTGGTTGTAGAGGACGTTGTTCTAGTAGTGCCGCAAGCATGGTGAACTTAAACATCAAGCAGCACATTAACCTCAAATTCCTCGTGAAATTAGAAAAGCCGCCAACAGAATATTTTCATATGTTAAAGGAGGTGTTTGGTGATAATGCTATGTCACATGCGCAAGTTTTTGAATGACACAAACAGTTTTCAAAAGCTTGGGAAGAGGTTGAAGGTGATGAACGTCCCGGTTCATCTGTGAGTTCAAGAACTGAATCAAACGTTCAAAATTAATGAAATTGTGCAGAAAGACCAACATTGAGCATTCGGACGATCACAGACATGGTGAATACGAACAAAAAGACAGCAAGACAAATTTTGCATGATGAATTAAACATGACAAAAGTTTATGCGAAACTGGTTCTGAAAAATCTCTCTCAAGAACAAAAAGAGCGTCAGAAGAACATTTGCTCTAGAATCATTGAATGAAGAACTGGACTTGCTCACATGTGATAAAACATGGATCTAGACCCAGAAACAAAGCATCAATCGATGCACCGGAACACTCCCACATCGCCAAAAATGAGAAAAGCACAAATGACCAAGTCAAAACTGATGGCAATGATGATCAATTTTTTCGATATCAGGGGTGAACGGGAGCCTGTGGGTAAAACTGTTAATCAGAAATACTACCAAGAAGTCCTAATCAAGCTGAGGGAAAGAGTAAGGAAGACAAGAGCAGATTTGGGGAAGAACGACACATGGATTCTGCATCAGCCCACAATGTCATATCTTGAAGGAGGTTATTTTGTTGTATTATTATTTGCCCCACGCTTTGGGAGCCAATTTGAAGTACGAGTACTTTTACGTATTGTTATTTTGCTGCAAGTTTAAAAAATATTAACTTTGTAATTTTGACTGTTTCTTTAAATATTATATATTTAAGTTTGCCTCGGCTGCATCAGTATTATTGTTAGAGACATGGATGTCTTAGCAGGGCATAGTGTGGCTAAGAATGTAGGCTTACACAGATTATAATTTTTACTTCACTCCATTTATTATTTCTTGACATGATTTAAATAACATTTCACTGATATAGAGAGAGCTGTGAGATTATTTTATTAATTACTTGCACTTTTTTAACACGTAAACTATTTTCGTTTCATACTGAATACATATTATACTTCTCGAGGACGTGTCTCGCGTCCAGTTAGGAACACTGTCTACAAGCAACGCGTCCAGTTATGAGCTGTCTAAGCAACTGAATTGATTTCTACCGCCTAAATTTGTAAATTTCTGTATTTCAAGTCTCTGATTGGCTATTCCTAATCCAATAGAATACCTTCATTTAACTAAAGCTTTTTCTGGTTGTTGATTGGCTATTTTTAAACTGTCTCAAAATTTACATTATTGCTTCCAAGAATCACAAGTAGCATTTTTAAACTTTCTAATTCATTATTGCCTCAAGGTTACCTCATTGTTAGCAACTTTTAACCTATTATTCTCACACCTCCTACATTATTAAATTGCGTAATACATTCACATAACATTATTGAACAAGTATATAATAATATAAACATTTACAATGACTGTAATATACACTTTTTATATATTGTTACATACACATATTGCTTTAAGGGGGGCCGTTATTGAATTATATGTATTATATAATTAGACTGAAATTATTTAAGTGTTAAAAATACTGCCTCAATCCATGAAACAGTTTTTAGCAGACAAGCGCATTCCTGTGCTTGAACATCCTCGTATTCACTAGAGATTGTTATTCGACATGGCGGCGAGTGGTGTTGTGACGCGAAGCATGCAGTATAAATATAGAAAAAATAATGGTAAATATACCGATACAGCAACTGAAGATGGTACTAATTTGAACCATATTAGTAAAGGAATTTGTGTGAATGTAGGCAACCTGGGGGATCAAGGCAATTCGGTAAAGCAAACAAGTAAATTGTGTCAAGATGAATTGGCGATCGGGGGCGTGCGTGAAAAGGAAATGGCGGCGTCGCTTCATACAATCATTGACATTTTGAATAAGGATTTGAGAGAAGCGCAGAAAGAAATAATACGCCTTCGAAGTGAGAACAAGGTTCTGCAAAATGAGAGAGACGCGCTTTACAAAGACAAAACAGAAAGTGTCGTCCTGAGAAATGAAATTGAAGTATTAGAAAAAGAAATTACGGAAGTAAAAGAAGCAAACTTAATCCTTCAAACGAAGGTAGCAAGCAAGGATAATAATGGATATACTGAAGTGCTGCACAAACACAATAGAAGATATCAGCATCCAACTCAGAATAGTGGAATGCAACATACAAAATACAACAGAAGTGAGGTCGAAACGAAAAACAGATTTAATGTGCTGATGGATACTAGCCAAGTGAGTTCAAACTACCACGAAAACCATGTGAATAACAGCGTTAAAAGAAACAAATCGCCTGATGTTTTGGTAGTGGGAGACTCCATGATAAAGTTTGCAGGACAGTTGTGTAGAAATCGTGGACATGATGTGCGGTGCTTTCCGGGAATTAAGTTAAATGAACTAAAGCACCAAATGGAGAGAATTAACTTGAAAGAACGCAATCCTGACATCGTGGTGGTGCATGCAGGATCTAATGATGTAAAACCAGGAGTATATGCAGAAGAAATCATGGGAGATACCATGGATATTATTAACTATATACGACGAGAGTCACCTAACGCCAAGATAATTATTAGTGGCGTGATAAGACGGAGTGATACAACGGAAAAAAAAGTAATGAGGATTAATAAAGAACTGAATTGGCTGTGTTCCACAAAGATTTGCACATTTGTGGATGGAAATTTTTGGCTAGAGAATAATGACTTTGGAAGAGACGGCATTCACTTCAACCGCGGAGGGTCTCATAAGTTTGGAATGCTGTTGTGCGATGTAATTAGTTCGGTGATAATGGGAAACGAGTAAACCGGGTGGTGGATGTTGCATTAATGACTGGAAATAGTGATCGAAGTGTGCAGGTGTTTAACAAAATATGCAGAACAGAAACTAATGTAAGTGTGAATGCTTCTGGGGACCACTACTTTAAAGCTGTGGAATCCAACCAACTATCAGGGACGAACGATGTTATAGGTGCCACTTCGGCGAATCTCACTACCACTCTTACTAAATGTATGGATGGAACAGAAAAAACGAAACTGTTAAAGGTAAGTGATTCTGTAAGAAAGCCTATAAAAATAGATGCACACTATGTAACAATTTTTCATCAAAATGTCCAATCTATTCACAATAAATTAAATTACATTGAAATCCTATTAGATAAAGATCTGAATGAGGTTGGTGTCTTGTGCATTTCTGAGCACTGGTTAAAGAGCAATGAAATCGATTACATACAGATACCAAATTATACATTAGCCAGCTCATATTGTAGATCTAACAAAAGTGGGGGTGGGGTATGCATATTTATTAAAACAGGTATCCGTTTCATAAATATAGGTACATGCCGGACATTATGTCGTGAAAGTGATTTTGAAGTTGCAGGTGTGGATTTGATTGAACTAGATATTACTGTGATTGTTTTATACCGTGCCCCAGATAGTAATGTTAGGATTTTTCAAAATAGCTTAGAGAGACTACTCAACATTCTCGTGAAAACCAAAAAAAAAATTGCATTATGTGGTGATTTAAATATTGACTTTCTTAAAGACAGCAAAGAAAAGCAAGACCTCATACATCTGCTTAGAAGTTATAACCTAATACATGTCATAACATCCCCTACAAGAATAACTAGTCACTCAAAAACTGCGGTAGATCAAATTATAATTAATGAAAATTGTACATATAAAGCACAGGTGATAAATACAGGATTTAGTGATCATGAGGCGCAAATAATTCAAATTGAAACTAATAATACTAAGATGTTTAGATCAACACTCATAAAAAAAAGAATATTTAGCAATGATAATATTTTGTATATGAATTATCTCTTAAGCAAGGAAGATTGGCTTGATATGTATAATACAGCTGATACTAATGAGAAATTTAGATTGTTTGCAAATAGTTTTATGTTCTGCTTTAATACTGCATTTCCTCTCAAAACATCAAGAACCTCCAATGGGAAAGCTAAGAGAAATTGGTTAACTCCAGGTATAAGAAAGTCATGTGAACGTAAAAGATTACTATATGACTTAAGTAAGGGTAGTACAACGACAGATTTTGATAATTATTTTAAGAATTATAAACGCATACTAAATAAAGTTATAAGACAGGCCAAAATCAATAGTAATGACAATCATATTAAAAACTCTAAAAATAAGACCAAAGCTATGTGGCAAATAGTAAACCAAATGACTAATAAAACACGTCATATGCAAGGTAAAATAGAACTTGAGCATAATGATAGAAAGATTACTGATGCAACAGAAGTTGTTACATGTTTTAATACCTACTTTACAGAAATAATTAAAGATTTGGTTCAAAATAGTAATGGACATCTTGGCAGTCTAATAAAGACTAATACTACCAATAATGTAAACTCTATATACCTTTATGAAGTTACGCCTGAGGAAATGCTAAACATAATAAATGGATTGAATAATACATATTCTGCAGGTATTGATGATGTACCAGATATAATTATAAAAAGATGTAGTGACCACATAATTGGTCCACTTGTCCATTTGTGTAATGTATCCATGACTAGTGGAATATTTCCAGACATGTTAAAAATATCTAAGGTTATACCCTTGCACAAAAAAGGGAAAAAGACTGAGGTAGCTAACTACCGTCCTATTTCCATACCCTCCGTATTTTCAAAGATATTGGAAAAAATAATGTATAGAAGACTTGTATCGTTTATTGGAAAAAATAATATAATTACTAATTCACAGCATGGATTCCGACGAGAAAAATCAACAGAGACTGCGATATATTCTTTCTTAAATAGTGTCATAACTGCTTTAGATAATAAAGATAAAGCAATTGGCATATTTCTAGATTTAACTAAAGCTTTCGATACTATTAACCACAAAATTATTTGACTTTGGTATAAGAGGATTAGCATATTCTTGGTTTGAATCTTACCTTACAAACCGTAAGCAAATAACAGAGATTACAGATTATAATGCTAACACTAATGCACTTTTGGCAGTTAGATCTAATGCACTTGATATAACTTATGGAGTACCACAAGGCTCTATACTTGGACCATTTTTATTTATCTTGTATATAAACGACTTAACAAATAACATACAAGCTCATAACATTGTTCTATTTGCAGATGATACTAATTTACTAATAACAGAAAAGAGTAATGAAATGTTAAATAATTCACTAAACCAGGCCAGTAAAGATCTGGTATATTGGTTAGATAATAACAACCTGGTTTTAAATACGGTCAAAACTGTTTGTCTTAAATTTCATATTACTGATAGTGCAAACAATAATTATAACATCCCTGAAGTAAAATTAAATAATAAATTAATCTCATATAAAAACGAGACAAACTTTTTGGGCTTGTGGATACAGAATAACTTGAAATGGAAAACTCATATAAAACATTTAATAACCAAATTAAGCAGGAATGTATATGCCTTAAGAATTTTAAGTCAAAATGTCAGTCTCCATGTGCTGTTAACAACTTATTATGCACATATACATTCAATAATTAAATATGGTATCATATTTTGGGGAAACTCACCAGAAACTAAGGATGTATTTATCAAACAAAAACAAGCCATACGAATTATATGTGGTAAAAAAAGGTTATGCTCATGTAAACCACTATTTAGAAAACTTGGCATACTTACTTTGGCATGTTCTTATATATTGGAAACAGTCTTACTTGTAAAAAGAAATAAATTTAATATTCAAAATAATGACAATGTCCATAGTCATTACACTAGACATAATAAGGATATACACTTAACCTCTGTCAGAACTACAATATGTAAGAATGCAGTACTGCACTCCAGTATAAGGAATTATAATTCCCTACCTAATGCCATTAAAGATATAAATAATTATAATGTGTTTAAAACTAGAGCAAAGGCTTTCTTGCAGGAACACTGCTTCTACACCGTAAAGGAATATTTACAGTTTAATAAATCCTTGTTTGCATAAGACATTGTACTAATCCGTTAAGTTATCTAGTAGTATGTCATTTAATTTATAAATATATCTATTGTATATCATAGTTGAACTCAAATTATATATAACTTTATTGTAATGTAAATATATAAATTTAACTATTGACATATCCTGTATCAATGTACCATGTACTGAATTGATGTTAAAGGATTAATAAATTGAAATAAATTGAAATCTGGCTCTCTGTTCCCAAAATTGAAAAGTGCACTGAAGGGAACACATTTTCAGTCTGTTGAAGAGGGTGACAATGGATGACATGTATGCAGCAGTGTACGGATAGGGGAGGGGAGTATGTTGAAGGGGATAAAAATTAGTTGTAACTTTGTTTGCATTAAATCACATTTCTAACACTAGTCTTGTTGCTTACTTGCCACACCTCATATACTAGGGAGGCTGCCTACAAAGTTTTGCAGTAATAACTTGAAAATCGGAACATTCTAAATGTTGGCAGACATCTAAAAACATTTAACAGAGAAAAATCATAGGACAATAAGACACAGCAGGCTCAATTTTAAACATATAATAAAAAGAGCTATATGAAAATGCTTCTAAAGAATCTCAGTAAAATGTAAGTAGAAAAGCTAAATATAATTTTTTTTATCATTTCTCTTCATATTTGCGGAGATCCATTGCCTTAAATAAAATAGTTTACATAAAATGTGCATTTTATTCATTATGGCAGCATGTCAAACTCATATTTTAGTCAAAGTTGTTCAGACAATAAAATATAATGAGCAATTTTATGTGTAAATGTGCTCTGGATGTGGGGAGGTTTTGGAAATCTTTGTGTTGTATTCCTAAAAAGATATCTGAGTTAAGTACAAAAATTGTTATAGATTAAACAGTTTTTGCTTTTGGGTCTCTCCGTCTCTCTTTGTTTTTTTAAATTTGGCTGGCTCAAACCATACGTTTCAATATAAAACTTTTGGGTGGATGCAATACTTCCTCTACCTTATGTATGTGGTAGAGAAAGCAATAATTATACAGAATTGCAACTTACCCCTTTGTCTTGGCTTGCTTGAGTATTCTATCAGACACAAGATGTTCCATTATATCGTTAGCTGTAGTTCTGTCGATATCCATCTCCCGACAAAGTGTGGCAGCACTGATGCGACTCATGTCTTGACAGACGACCAATGCACGGCGATACAAACAGATTTCCTACAGTAACAACAGAAATGTATTATCTGTGGGAGATTGATCGGAAGTTGATCGTAACTTATACTTATGGCACTTAAGTTGACATATTCTTATTACATGCAACATGCAACTATTATATTTAATGCTTCTCATATCTTGACATTAACTAAATTTGGTTTAAACTGAAATAGTAAATATACACTATATGTATAAGAAAAATCTGACATGCTGCATTCACATGACTTTCTCTGCTCACTCTTATACAAGCTATTCTTGCAAAAGTTTATTATTCTTTCTACTTCTTGTTAATACAGATAAACCTTCATTACGCAGTTACTTGTACAGGTATAAGAAGAACACAATAAGCTAAAGTGCTAGTCAAATCTTTTCAAAGTCGGTTGCTATGTGATGATGGTTTTGAAATTCTGTTCTTTTGTTTGAATACAAAAAAGAAGCAAAAGAAAAATAATAGCAATTTGCAGTTGAGGAAAGTATAAAGTATCTCAAAATTCAAACCAGTTACAAAGAATATATTGGAAATGGTTAATGCCACAAAACATTTTATTTGACACTAATTCTGATCTTCGACAAGCTCTACTTTTAAAATTTTGTCTCTCTCTTACAGTTTACCAGTTCAAAATAAAGAGGACATCACAGGCAATTTCCAGAAAATTCAAGATATACATTCTATCATTCTAGCTTACATATGTGGTATTTTAATCAAAATCAATAAAAGCCATTTGTGAGAAAGTCAAAGCTAATGAATACAGTACTTCCTCTACTTACTGTATGTGGTAGAGAAAAAAATCTAATATGTTACATTCACATTACTTTCTCTACCCTCTAGCACTTATTAGTGGGTGCACAAACTATTCTTACGAAAGTTTATTTTCCTATCTACTTCATTTTATTCAAGATAAACCTCTTCAGAAATAGCTACATTACACATTTCATTATAGTTACAAAGGGAACAGCGTTAGTCAAATATTTTAGAAGTGAATGCTATATGCTGGCCTTAAAGTTCCATACTTTTTCCATGACATCACAAGAAACAGCTGAAATTTGACAGGACTAAAAGAATGGCCAAGTATTGAACAACTGAACCATAAATAATGGATATCTCAGAAATGGCTGATGCTACAAAAAATTATTTGAAATAAATGTATGTTTTAAAAAGATCTACATTTTTTGTATAGCACATTTTCGTCTATTGCTTAACGTTTACCAGTTATACAAGATTATACAAAATTCCTTCCAAATAAAGAGGACTTCACAGTCTATTCCCAGAAACTTCAAGTTATACATTTTATTTCTCATGCATATATCTTTAATATATGGTATTTTAACCAAAATAGTTAAAGCCATTTTTTTAGAAAATAAAAAATTTCGAAAAATGTTCTATGTAAGGGGTAGTTTGGGGTGGGAGGATATTCTTGAAAATTGTGTCGCATCTTTGGAAGGTATTCAACCTAAATACCAAGTTTGGTATTTATCCAACTTTTCATTTTTCAGTTATATTGTTCACAGACACACCTCACACACATAGACCTTTTTTCTAAAAATGCTTTTTTTTTGGATTCAGGGGGCCTCAAAATATGTATTTCTAGTGAAATCTCAGTATCAAATTTTTGGGTGAAATGTAATACCTGTTCTACATGGTAGACAAAGTAATCAAAAAGCAGTTCTTTAAGATGTAATTTTATAAACATGCTATGAACACTGCCACACCCCAAAGTGGAAGTGAGTTTTGAAGCTTTTATTTGCCCTAACTGTTAAAGCTGTAAAGAACACATAATATATCCTAGTTTAGGAATGACAAAGTACAGACCTGACGTTGATTACGTTGCAGGGAGAGCAGTCTGGAGTCTGTACACACTTGTCCTTTGGTTTCATCATGACATTGCAGACATACAAAGCTCTGTGGGATGTCAGTCTCTGCTTTAAACCCATAGCACGCCTAGAAATGTTCACAAACACATAACTCTGGTATAATAGCTAATGGATTCTAGACATATCACTTTATCTGCCATAAAAAAGAAATGGTGATGCAAATAGTCTAGTCTACCTATGACTGTAAATGATAAAAACAATCTTATGTGTTACATTTGCATGGCTTTCTCTACCCACTATCATTTATTTTTATGCAGTCTCTACAAATTATTGTTGCAAAAGCCTACTCTTGTATCTAGTTCAAGTTAATCAAGATAAACTTTTGCAGAAATAGCTTTTGTTGTTGTTGACCCATGGCACTGGGGATTAATTGATCTGCATCATCATTTTCCCTCTGGCTTCCCAATATAAAGCCTGTAAGTTATCACTTTGCATTTGGCGAGATGTTGTTTGTTCAGGATGACATCTTCTTCACAGAGAGTGCACTTGGGTGTAGGTAGGCATCGTATCTTGTAGAGGTGTTCTGCGAGGCAATAATGGCCAGTTGCCATCCTAAATAAGGCCACTTCAGTCTTCCTTGGCATTTTTTGTATATCAACTCTATCTTTAATATTCTTATAATCTTTATCTTCTTCATCAAGTCTCTGCTGTCTTTTGAAATGCTGCTTAATGTTATTTAATTGTTTATTTATTTATATTTGTCCTACAGGTTTTATTTCTTGCATATAGTTATTTGCATAAATAGTTTCATTACACATTTCGTTGTAGGTATTAAATGAATAGCAATAGTCAAAAGTTTAAAAGCTGATTGCTATATGCTGGCCTTGAAATTCCATGCTCTTATCATGACATCACAAGAAACAACTGAATAGCAAAAGCACATTGCACTTTAAAAAATATGATGAACTATAGAGTAATTTCAAAGCCATAATAGCGTATAACTCGGAAAAGGCTGATGCTACAAAAAAAGTTATTTGAAATATATTATGTGTTTTAAAGATATCTTCATTTTTGTCCACTTCTAATGGTTATCCATTTTACAAAATTATTTCTAAATGGAGATGGCTTCGGAGGCTATTCCCAGAAAATTCAAGATATACATTTTATTTGTCATGTATGGTATTTTATTTAAAATTGTTAGAGCCATTTGTAGCAGTTCAATCAGCCACTACTAGTTAAGCGATGTGAGCCTTACCCCGCTTCAACCCGAGCAGCAGTATATAACCCAATGTAACTTGGGTAGTTACAGGAAGGACTGCTCTGTTATCAGGCTATCACCATCATTTCAGCGATTGAGGAAATCCAGGCATAACTCTACAGAGTGGAGCATAGCTCAGCTTGTGTATCGTTGAAGTATTCAGCTGTTTTATGTATTCCTCTCGGGCAATTATTTAAATGTTCCTGGTATTGGAAATAGTTAACTGCCATCATAATACAAAATTATCAAACTATAATCTGTCTCATTGAAAGAGTGATCCTCTTGCAAACATATGGGAGCAACGAAAGAGAGAGAGACAGTGAGATGGAATGTCCTTAGTCGGCTGATTGGTGGAAGGAAGTTCATGGATGTTTTATTTTATTTATTTTCACACAAGAAGTACAGCGCTGTAATTACTGCTCAGTACGAATTAGTTTCAGAGAGAGATTCATTTCTCTGTATCTCCACGGTGTGTCCTAGGCTTGAGAGTTCTGAAAGGAATGTTAACAACAGAGACACATACATAAGCATAGACAGGCACAGTTATACACTATTAACTTATTGTTGTTAAATAATATAACAGCCTAATTTTGAGTTACTAATGAAACAGTTACATAATACATTAAGTTGTATTCCCACACCATAGGGACAAAGTAGGTCTCGAGATAAATGATGATTCAGATGTTATTGTTTAATGTGCAGAGTTACTTCTAATATTTGAGACTGTATTTCCTACACCTCTCATATACTTATGTACATGCAATTTAAAAGCAATCAGCTTACCATCATGGAGCAGGCGTGTCAATCTGCCAAAATAAAACATAGCCGAGGCAAATCTTAAAAAGCGGCGAGAGACTAATGATTGTGCATTGTTTCGCGATGCTAAGAGAGAAACCCTGAAGCATAACCTTAAGCTACTACATGATAATATTAATTCTATAACACACAGATTTAATAAGTTATTGGCAATGTCTTACGCAATTTATTCTCCAGAAGTTAGCGCTGCTATAGTTAGTGTTGCAAAACTTAGCTGCACACATCAAACACATAGCAGGTTGAGTCCACTCCGTCTTATTGTTTACAACAGGACCATTCTTGTCTGAGACAGTATAGTTTTTCAGACGTATATAATGACTTGAACTCAGTAAAGTTTAGTATAATTAAAGATAGTATTCAATAAAGCTTGCCGTATTTAAAGTTTGGAACAAGTAACTGATGAAAGCAGAAATTTCATTTAAAGAGAAAGAATTAATGAATGTAAACTTGGTTGTGTGTACAGACTTCCAAGCATTTTAGATAACTGATTATTTCTTGCTTTTATTTCAATTTCACTGTTACTACATATTCAGTTTTAACTTTCAACATATTTATTATACACGGTTACTATTTAAAGCTTTCAATAAAGGTTCAAATAACCATATTTGGCTGCTGAATGCATTTCCCTTTCAACTCGATCCACGTCCTAACACTTCCTTATAATATAAACACTTGTACCTCAGGGCAAGGAGAAAAGGCCTTTATGCAAGGACGAATTACAAATGCCCAGCAGAAGGTGTAGCACATTTTTGAGAAATCAAAGGGGGGTTTGGGGAGGGAGATTTTTTTTCAAAATCTTTGCGTCACACCTTTGGAAGATACTGAACTTATCAAGTTTGGTGTTTATCGGACATTTCATTTTTGAGTTATGCTGTTCACACACACACACACACTTGCGCTTTTTTTTTAATGAAATCTTGACATCAAATTTTTAGGCAGAATACAATACTTCATCTACCTACTATGTATATAAATGGTAGAGAAAATAAAAACTTAAACAAATAAACTGAATATCAATATAGGAATTAAACAAGAACTAAGGATCTAAAAAGGAGAGAAACTTGAGCAAGCGAATGACAAATAAAAACAACATTACAGAACATTTTATATAGACCATACATAAAGCAAAAAATAGTCATCTTATCAGGCTCAAAATCAGCCATAGATGGAATAGTAAATTACAATAATAAAACAACAAGAAATATTAAAGAAATAAGAAGTCTAATTAAAGCCGTTGAAACTAGAAATCATGTCACTCTACAATGGATCCCAGCTCATGTTGGACTTTTGTGCAATGAACATGCAGATCAATTAGCAAAGAAAGGTGCAATACAACCTGTAAGACAAATAGAAATAAATAAACAATTAAATGACATTAAACAACATTTCAAAAGACAGCAGAGACTTGATGAAGAAGATAAATTAAAGGATAAAGATTATAAGAATATTAAAGATAGAGTTGATATACAAAAATCTGATGTGTTACACTCACATGACTTTCTCTACTCTTGTACAAACTATTTTTACAAACGCTTAGTCACCATATGCTTCTTGTTAATCGAGATATCGAGATGTTAATCTTATTGCTAATTTTTTTGTAGATGCAAGGGGAATTGGTAGGCTTTAAGCGATAGTCAAATATTTTAAGAGCTGGTTGCTATCTGGAGTATTCCATTCTCTTTGTATGTCCAGGACAAAAAAAATGAATAACGAATTCCCATTTTAGAAAAAGTATAAGTATTGGAAAATTTAAGGGAATAACACGCAATATCTCGAAAATGGTTCACTCAACAAAAACAAAAAAAAAAAAAAAAAAAAAAAAAAAAAAAAAAAAAAAAAAAAAAACATAAATTGTGTACTTTAACGCGATCTACAGTTTTTGCATAATAAAATTTTGTCTATCTCTTATGGTTTACCAGTTATGCAAAAGTTGTTCACAATGAAGAATACTTTTGGAGACATTCCCAGAAAATTCAAGATATACATTTTATTTGTCATGAAAGTATCTTAAATATATGACATTTTAATTAATATTATTAGAGCCATTTTTGAGAAAACTAAAATTTTCGAAAATGTTCCATGTAAAGGGTAATCTGGGGTGGGGGAATTTTCTTGAAAACCTTCGTGTCGCATCTTTGGAAGATACAGAACCTAAATATCAAGTTTGGTGTTTATCCGACTATTCGTTTCTGAGTTATGCTCTTCACAGACAGACAGACACACACACATGGACATGTTTCCAAAAATGCTTTTTTTGGATTCAAGGGGCCTCAAAACATATATTTCTGGTGAAATCTCAGTATCAAATTTTTGGGTTACTATACATAGTAGAGAAAGTAAAAATGCCAAGGAAGACTGCAGTAGCCTTATTTAGGATGGCAACTGGCCACGATTGCCTCGCAGAACACCTCTATAAGATACGATGCCTACCTACACCCAAGTGCACTCTCTGTGAAGAAGATGTCATCCTGAACAAACAACATCTCACCAAATGCAAAGGTTTTAAAAGTGATAACTTACAGACTTTATATTGGGAAGCCAGAGGGAAAATGATGCAGATCAATTAATCCCCAGTGCCAATGGTCAACAACAGCAGATTAAGTCCTGTAGTACAAATACCAGATAAAGGCAAAGTTTAAAATTATACTAGAGTTTTTACATTTATCTGAAAGTTGCACTGAACAACAACTTGTATTTATTTATTGTATTTATTGTGCTAAGAGTTTTACAAATTAGATTGTCTACTGCATTTTGACCCTGGTCACTTATTCAGTAGACAATCACTACAGTTTATTTACATTTTACAATCTCTTGTCACTAAATTAACACATTCACTATAGTTTTCCATTCAAAGTAAGATGCACTACCTCTTACTTTTCTCTTTCCACTGTCCAAAGCCATTTATTTTTTACTTTACACAAAAACTGTCCAATGCTTCTAGCGTCCTTGCATATCATTTCAATTATAAGTGTATTTCTATCTCCCTTCAACCACTTCTTATTAAAAAATTCTTTTCTCCAATTTTCTGTTCCTTGGCACTTAAATACTATGTGTTCAATGTCTTCATTACCACCACATATCGGACATTGGTTCTGAGGAATACCCTGTCTTAGCCCTTTTAGCCTCCATGCTCCGGTTCTTAACAACTTAATGAATAATGCCTGAAGTAGGTCTGGGATTGTTCTTGCAGAACAAACTGCCATGATCACTTGGGGCATCTCACAAATACTCCATCTTTAGGTCAACCCCATCTGATATTATGTTACTTTCTGTACCCAGTATCTTTCATCTACAAAGTATTTTTATAAAAGTTCATTTTTCTTCCTGTTAATCATGAGAAGTGTCTGCAGATAACATTTTACTACACATTTCATTGTAGGTACAGGAGATTCAAGTGATAGTCATACATTTAACAAGTAGGTCATTGTATACTTTCAAATTCCATGAAATCATGACAAACAAAAGAATGTTAAAAAGTATGTATCGGATAATTCAAACTGATAGCAACAAGAAATTATTAATGCCACAAAAAATTTCATATATATTGTGTCTTTTAACAAGATCTAATGAGAGTGGTAAGGATTTGGTTTTCCAGTTGTACAAGTTATACAAAGCTCATTCCAAAAGAAGAGGACTTCACAGAAAATTCAAGTTATAAATTTTATTAGTCATGCAAATATCTTAAATTATATGGTAATTTAATAAAAATTGTAGAAGCCATTTTTGAGAAGATAAAACATTAGAAAAAATTGTCCATGTAAACAGTAGCTTAAGCAAGAACTTTCTTTGAAATTATCATGTCATATCTTTGGAAGATACTGAACTTAAATACCAATTTTAGTGAAATAAACTTGATGAAAGTGGAGTCAACCTTAACACTTCCACCACCTTTTGGAAACCAATTTTAGTATTTATCGCAGTTTTCATTTTTGTGTTATGCTTTTCACATATGCACAGAAACACACATATGTACATGCACAAAACACATGCATGAATCTTTCCCTAAAAATTCTTTTTTCTGATGAAATCTCAATGGCAAATCTTTGGGTGTAATACAATGCCTATAAGCAGGTGGTAGAGAAAGTAAAAATCTGATGTGATACATTCACATGACTTTCTCTATCCGTATCATTTATTAGTGTGTATACAAACTATTCTTACTAAAGCTTATTTTTCCATCTAATACATTTTAATCGAGATAAACATTTGCAGAAATAGCTACATTACACGTTTCATTATAAATACAAAGAGAACAGTGACAGTCAAATGTTTAAGAACTGGACACTATACACTGACCTTAAAATTATATATCCATCCAATTGTGAGAAACAACTGAATGATGACAGGACTATAAGCAAATGAACAAGTAATGAAAAATTCCAACTATTAATAACATATCTCAGAAATGGCTTACACAACAAAAAACTTATATGAAATAAATTATGTGTTTTACAGAGATCTACATTTTTTTGTGAGTATGTTTTGATCTATCACTTAACGTTTACCAATTATACAGAACTCCTTCCGAATGAAGAGGACTTAAAAGCTATCCCCAGAAAACTCAAAATATACATTTTATCTGTCATATAAGTATCTTTAATATATGTATTTAAAAGAAAATTGTTAGAGCCATTTTTTAGAAATTCAAAATTTTCGAAAAAATGTTCCATGTAAAGGATAGTTGGGGGTGAGGAATTTTCTTGAAACTCTTTGTGTCGCATCCTTGGAAGATACTGAACTTAAATAGCAAATTTGGTATTTATTCAACTTGTCATTTTTGAGTTATGCTGTTCATAGACACACAGATGGACATGTTTCCAAAAACTCTTTATTTGGATTCAGAGGGGCCTCAAAACATGTACTTCTGGTGAAATCTTGTATTGAATTTTTGGGTGGAATACAATATCTTCTCTACCTACTATGTACGTGGTAGAGAAAGTAAAGATGCTTTAAACATTTAATTTGCACTGAAGAAATTTGGAAACTCAACTAATTATATAGTTGAACACCTACTACATTTGAATGTATCACAAGTTAGATAGTATATTGTGATAGGTGCATCATTGGAGGACAAGGGAGAGTGAAAACATTTTTCTACTTCCAATGCATGTGTATTACATACTATATTGTTGTCAATAGTGAATAAAAGAAGTGCTACTTAGGCAAAAATAGAATAAATCACTAACAGCTTGGGTGGAAGAGGAAGGAAAACTGCCAGAATATCAAGCAGGATTTAAGAAAGGTAAACAAACAATAGATAATGTATTTAGACTATAATAGATAAGTATCTGAACAGGAAAAGAGGAAGGATATACATGCCTGTTGCAGATTTTGAAAAAGCATTTGATACAATAAATAGAGAAGCATTAGATTAAAAATTAAGAAAGAAAGGGGTAAGCGAAAATTTTATAAAAGAAATTAAGAAGATTTATAAAGACATAAAAATAATGGAATTACAGAAATGACTGAGCAAAAAATAGGATTAAGACAAGGGTGCAAATTGAGCCCTACATATTATTTAATATATTCATAGATGACATATTAGAAAGAGTGAAAGAAGGAAATCTGCACTGTCCCATAATAGCAAATAGAGAGATGCCAGGTTTACTATACGCCGATGATCTTATGGTCAGGGCTAAAATGGTAATTGGGCTACAGAAAGCAATCAATAATAAATACATGAATTCTACGAAGAATGGAGAATTAAAGTAAATATAAATAAATAAAAAGTTATGGTATTTAAAAGAGGAAGTAAACTAAAAACAAAGAAGAAAAATGGCAGATGGGGGTTTTAAAGTTAGAAGTTGTCAAGGAGTTGGATTATTTGGGGGTGAGGATGAGCTGTAATGGTGAATGGGCGGCACATAGCAGGAAGGTTATGGCTAAAGGAAAGGCAGCAATGACAGGAGTAAGGATGTGCAAATACAAATTAGAAATGTCGACTAAATGGATAGAAAGAATGTATGAGGCATTGATAGAAGCAAGAATGCTATACGAACTTTAAATTTGGGGAGGGGGGATCTGAATTAAGCAGAAAAATAGACCAGAGCTACGGAATGTTCTGTAAAGAGCTATCAGCACCAGGGTAAGTAGCGTTAGTGGAATTAGGAAGAACAAGAAGAAAGGGAGTGATACTGGAAAGGATATTGAAATTTTGGTTTAGATGCCTGAAAAAAGATGAAGGGGAAATTTTAAAGATATGCATGGAACAACAAAAGAGTATGAAAAATAAAAATAGTTGGTGGACAGGGGTAGAAAAAATTATGGAGATGATAGGAATGGGAGATGTTTGGAGAGCAGGAGAAAGAAATAGCAACGGCTTCTGGATAACAATAAGAAACAGAGTGGAGGACATAGAAAGACAAGAAATTTTGGGGAAGCTTAGAGAATAAAAAATCACTAGGGTTCTATAGATTAGTAAAAAATGGGGAAGAGAAGAGTATGTGGATTATTGTACTAGAGCTGAAAAAGAAGCGTTTGCATGGATGAGAACAGGATCAATGTACCTGAGAGGGCTAAGCGGCAAAAAAAGTGGAATTTGTGAACTATGCGGAGGTAGTGAAAGCACAGAGCATTATATGACAGAATGGAGACAGAAAGTATGGGAGAAAAAATAGTAGCAATTAAAATGTTAACGAGAAAAGAAGAAAAGGAAAATAAGAACATAGGGGAATTCTTAAAGAAAGTAAAGGAGAAATGGACTAAAAAAGTAAAAGAGATAAGAAAGGTAGAAGAACGAACGGAGAAGGGAGAAGATGGATCATAAGTGATTAAGGGTAGCAAGGGTCGGGGTGCCAAGCAAAATGAGCAGTATAGGTAGAACATAGCTGGCAAGAAAATTTGTACATAGGTTAAGTCAGTTGTAAAAAGGATTGTGTAAAAAAATGTAAAAATAAAGTTTATTCATTCATACTAACAGCTGTTGAACATTGGTTCCACTGGCAATCGATCATCAACGCCTGGTTGTTGATCATAAAAAAGTGAATAACTTGCACCTCATACTTAAGCTGTTGCTTGAATTAAATTACAAAAAGGAAGTAAAAACCCAGGTAAAATTCAACTATCAAATATGATTATATTCCAGTTCACAATGATAAATATATCAAGAGAGAGTATTCAATATAGATCATGTACATGAGACAAAACATACAGGCAGGTTAGGTTACCAGCACTGAATGCAGGAAATTCAACTTTCCATCATGACACCCTCAATACATTCACATGACTTTCCCTACCCAATATCTACATTTATATCAAATAAATCTTTGCAGGAATAGCTACGTTACACATTTTGTTATACATGCAAAGGGAACAGCGATAGACAAATGTTTAACAACTGGACGATATACACTGACCAGAAAATTACAATCCATGCAATTGTGAGAAACAACTGAATGATGACAGGACTATAAGCAAATGACCACGTAATGAAAAATTCGAACTATTAATAACATCTCAGAAATGGCTTACGCAACAAAAAAACTTACATGAAATAAATTATGTGTTTTAGAGAGATCTACATTTTTTGTGAGTATGTTTTCATCTATCACTTAACGTTTACCAATTATACAGAACTCCTTCCGAATGAATTTCGACAGGTTTAACCCCTTTTGCACTCAAAAAGCGAATAACTGCGCGAACTTCGCACCTGGCGGTATTGCCTAACGGGAGCTCCATTATAACTGGCTGCCAAGTCAAGACTGAGGGCGCTAAGGGATGTGTGGTGGTTTCTGAAGAGAGTGGGGGGAGGAAGGAAAAAACCAGTATGGCCAACATCCACATAAACAGTTTCCCTGCGATCCCAGCGCTTCGGAGACCTTACTTTTGGGATTACCCTCGTATAAGATAGAAAACAATCTCCTATTCACCAACACAACTACTACACTCAAGGAAGATGTCCATTCCTGTAATAACAGATAAGAATTAGAATAGACTGTGTGAACTCCACAAAATATGGCCTAAAAATCTCTTCTTTAGTACTGCCATAACATACAACCACCTCCCCGTAAACCTAAAGAACTCTCCAAAGCTCTATAATTCAAAAAGAAATTATTTCAGCACCTAATGAACAGATGCAGCAACTCAAACTGAACATTAAACATTAACTAAACATTAGGAAGAAAACATTTAATTGTATAAACTGTAAATTTGTAGCAAACTATAAAATATATTTAACACATAAGTTTGTATGTATACAGCACCAATTTCTTACTTAGTTTTTACACACTCAAGTTAAATCTTTTGAACTTATTTTGAATTCTCTGTAGACAAACAGAGGAAAAATTTCTATACATTAAGATGTAAATAATTAATAGTAATTATGCTATTGGACTTTACTTCAAGTAGTTAGTAACAAAAAACAAAAACTGTATATTATATCCAATATTTGTCTAGTATAGCATAGTTAGGTTTATAGTAATTTAATCTAGTCTTTGTTTATTGTCCATTTATAATAATAGTTTAGCCGCCATGTTTCATTGTAAAGAACAGTCCTTCCTTAGAGCTATCACCTCATTGGGACATTCTATATGCATAAATAAATAAACCTGTCCCCTGCAGCAGGCCAGCAAGCTTGTGTTTCATCACTGACATAAATACGAGGATTGACTGATAAGTCCTGGGCCTCACACAGAGATGGCGCCACTAGGCCAGTTAGACAGTAGCATCGTATTGTTTTACTCTAGACTAGCTTGTATCCATAGATACAGGTCAATAGCTTATTTAGTTTTTGAATGACAGCATTTTAAACAAGACAACTTTAGAGTTTTCATGAAAATGGAGGATTTGGAAAAACGAGTAGTGATTAAATACTTCCATTTGAAAGGCTTAACATCTAAAGAAATCAAGGAGGAAATGGACAGCACATTGGAAGACCCTGTCCCTTCATATTCAATGATTAAAAGGTGGGTTGCAGAGTTTAAAATGGGACGTACAAGCACTAGTGATGAGCCTCGCTATGGACACCCTGTGGAAGCCACAACTCCAGAGATGATTGAAAAAATTCATCATTTAGTACTGGAAGATCACAGTTTAAAGTTGTTTGAGATAACAGAGGCTGTAAATGTATCAAAAGAATGTGCAGGTAATATTTTAACTAATGTTTTGGGTTTTCACAAGGTCTGTGCGAGGTCGGTGCCGTGTTTGTTGACATCTGATCAAAAGCTGCATAGAAAAACTGTTTCCGTTAAGAATGTGAAGCTCTATCGTAAAAATCCCAATGAATTTTTGAGACGGCTTATTACCATGGATGAAACTTGGATACATCACTACACTCCAGAAAGTAAATCACAGTCAAAACAGTGGATTGCAGCAGGTGAACCAACTCCAAAAAAGGCAAAGTCAATTTTGTCAGCTAACAAGATTATGGCGAGTGTTTTCTGGGATGCACAGGGAATTATTTTTATTGATTACTTGGAAAAGGATAAAAGTATCACTGGTGACTACTACGCAAGCTTATTGCAATGTTTGAGTGATGAGGTGAAAAGACAAAGACCTCATTTGGCAAAAAAAAAAAAAAAAAAAATCTTGTTTCATCATGACAATGCTCTGGCCCATCGTTCAGTCATTGCAATGGGGAAAATTTGCGAATTAAAGTTCGAATTGCTTGAACATCCACCCTATTCTAGCACCCAGTGACTACCACCTGTTCCCTAATCTCAAAAAATTTCTTGAAGGACAAAGATTTCACAGCAACGAGGAGGCCATTGATGCGGTAAACAGCTATTTTGAGGACCTTGATAAATCACACTACAGAGATGGTTTAATTAAATCAGAACACTGGTATGACAAATGTATTAACCTTTCTGGAGATTATGTTGAGAAATTAAAAAAAACATTTTTTTTAAATGTTGTTTTCATTGCGAGGCCGGGACTTATCAGCCAACTCTTGTACAATAAAAGAAGCACTTACAGCATGGCTCCAGGAGTGACAAACACAACATGACACCATGATGCCCCCTTCCTTGTCACCACCACAAGCACACTTAGTTGTCTGTAGCTCGTCAGGACTGCTTGCATCCATTATAGCTGAAACTATTTATAATGGTACAGGTTATAGGCATCTTTCAGGTTTCATTCCAACAGCCCCTTTAACCTCTACAGTTATACTGACAGAATTGATCTGAGTGGTGTACATAACCTGAAATGTGCATTACTTTGGCTTTTTATTCACTTTTACATCAAAGCCTTATTTTTTTCAGTACAGCGTGATTTCTAAAATACTTTTCTTAGACACTATTTTCCTAAAACTAATTTTAAAAAATTAAATTTATCTGGCATGCTTCAACCATTATCATTTTTCTTAGTATTCTTCTAATCTTCAAAGTTTTTTGTACATTACTGCATTTTAGAAAACAACTTTATCTATGGCAAATTTATCTGTTTTACATCAATATTCATATAAAAATTTAACCTTCTAACCTTTTAACGTTATAATGAGATATTTTTATTAGGAGTGATTTTAAATGAAGCAACAAATTTTAATCACAACATAGGGAAACAATATTCAAATGCTTATTTGTGGAAACTAGCTCTTGCAAGGGAAAATAGAAAGAAAAGAAACAAGAAAAAGAATTACAAACTTTCAAGGATTCCCCTTAGATGGCACTCTCACACTTGAAAACATAGAATATTTTGAAAATGGCTAACACCTGAAGCCAATAGAATATTTGCTAAATACAAAGCCCCACATAGTTTATGTTGCTATGTTAATGATAAGCTAAAAATTTACTTTACTGCACATGTTTGTGTATTTTAAGTATAGGGTTCTCACAAATGACTTTTGGGTTTCGAACACATGTAACTTGCATTTAATAAAACTTAGAAACATGCAAATGGAAAGAGAAACTCAAAAAGTTTTGGTTATAGCATCACAGTTAGCAACAATGATGCGTAATCACATACAACATTTTGCATTGTTGAAAGTTACAAAATGGCTGATATAGAAAATAGGCGAGTGTCCTGTGTTCTGTTCACTTTAGAAGAGCCACGGATATGTTGCACGCAAGTATGAGGATGTTCCAACCCCCAGATCCTAATGTTATGTCTGTTCACTACACCAGAAAGATGGAAGGTGCACTCGTCACTAAACACCATGGATTCAAAAATCCATCAGTTTCCACGTGAGTCTGCATACTCTCACAGAAAGAACAACACAACACTTTATCTTCTGAGTTTAGGAACTGCAGCATCTGCAATCGTTTGTGCAGAACCTTCCATACTAACTGCAGTGGTGACTTTCTGAGAACTACATGTGAAAGATTCATGGATCCAGTCTACAGTTTCCTCTCTTACTGACGGGCAGCCATGAGATTTCCTCTTACACATGCACCCTCTTGTTGTAAAATCAGAGTACCACTTACGAATTGAAGGCCCGCTGGTGGATCTACACCAGATCTTGTTCAAAAATGAACATGGTAATCAAGAACAGAGAACATTCGCCTACCAGCCATTTTGTAACTTTCAACAATGTTGTACATGATTATGCATCATTGTTGCTAACTCTTATACTATAAGCAAAACTCTTTGAGTTCCTCTTTGCATTGGTACTAGTTTCATGTTTCTAAGTTTTATTAAAAGCAAGTTACATGTGTTCGAAACCCAAAAGGTCATTTGTGGGAACCATGTGTTACAATACATTCTTATTGTATTTTTAATCATATGTAATTGCTATTGCAATTACAAAACATAGCTATATATAACATTTGGTCATACAAGGTGTCATCAATGCAATGATGTACCAATACAAGTACCTGAGATCTGCAGTTCAAATCCAGCCAGCACCAACTTCCCTGACTGAGGTTTTTTCAGTCCTCATAATTGGTAAATGTTAGGGAGATATCCTAAACTTAGACCTGAAATGTTTCTTTCCCAGTTATAATTTCATTTCATGTATCATTCATTAGTGTCTACTATCTGTGGTGCTGTACAGAGTAAGAATGAGGATTAATCATTACTAAAACAAAAAATCTGATGTGTTACATTCATATCACTTTCTCTACCATCTACTGTTTTTCAGTGAGTGTACAAATTATTCTTACAAAAGCATATTTTCCTATCTACTTCATTTTAATTGAGATAAATCTTTGCAGAAACAGCTGCATTACAATTTTCAATATAGATACAAAGAGACACCGATAGTCAAATGTTTAACAACTGAACGCTATATGCTGCCTTAAAATTCCATACTGTTTCCATGACATCGCGAGAAACAACTGAAAATCGACAGGACTTAAAAGAATGGCTAAGTGTTTAACAATTTGAACCATTAATAATGGATATTTAGAAATGACTGATGCCACAAAAAAAGTTATTTGAAATAAATTGTGTGTTTTAAAGAGATCTAAATTCTTTGTGTAGTACGTTTGCTTCTATCACTTAACGTTTACCAATTATAAAAGATTATACAAAATTCATTCTGAATGAAGAGGACTTCACAGGCTATTCCCAGAAAATTCAGGATATACATCTTATTTGTTATCCAAATATATTTAATATATGATATTTTAATCAAACTCATTAGAGCCATTTTTTGGAAATCAAAAATTTCAAAATAATCTTCCATTAAAGGGTAGTTTGGGGTGGGGAGATTTATTGAAATTCTTTGTGTCACATCTTTCGAAGGTAGCGAACAAGTTTGGTATTTAGCAAACTTTTCATTTTTGAGTTATGCTGTTCTCTCTCTCGCTCGCACGCACGCACGCACGCACGCACGCACGCACGCACGCACGCACGCACGCACGCACAGATGTGATATTTGTGTTTTGTATAGCATATTAAAATTGTGTCCATTCTTAGGCTTGTTATGATTGTCTTTATTCATTTTATAGTTTCAAAATTTAATAAAGTTGTTAAGCAAAACCAACTAAAGTACATTTTTGTAACAATTGATGCTCCTTTACCATGTGACTTTAGGCCTGTAAGTTAGAGCTGAGCTTAATGCTAAACAGATCTAAAGATTAGTAGTGTACCATGCCAGAACCATGTTGCAAAACAGTCTTATAAAATTTATCTCTAAAATCAACAGAGGAAAGAGTATGTGAGAAAAAGTTAAATCACTATGTCCAGTAATCGGATTTCCAACCTTATATTTTATTACTTATAATTATAGTATCCTAAACATTTGATATTTTAATCTAAGTTGTTATTTTTCACAAAATAAAAAATAATGAAAATTTTCCATGCAAAGCGTAGTTTTTGGTGAAAAGATTTTGCTGATACAAGGGCTGTCCCAGAAGTACCTGACCTAACAAAGAAAACAAAAATTTTGGGAAAAAACATATTTATTTCTCTACATAGTCTCCTTTCAGCTCAATACACTTTTCCCAGTGATGTTCAATAGCTTCGACATCCTGTTTATAATGAGAACCATCGAGTTCTGCAAAATAGTCACTCCACTTACCATCAAGCCATTTCTTCAACTTTGGAAACAGAAAATAATCAGAGGGGGCTAAGTCTGGCAAATAGGGTGCATGAGGAAGCAATTCTTTAACTCATTGATTTTGGTCATGACGATAATGGATGTGTGAACTAGTGCATTGTCTTGATGAAACAGAACTTTCTTTTTTGCTAAATGCGGCTGTTTTTGCTTGATTTCATCATTCAAATGCAGCAATAAGTTTCTATAATACTCACCATTGATTGCTTTTCCTTTTTGAAGATAATCAATGAAAATTATATCACACACATCCTAAAAAATAGATGCCATGACCTTGCCTGCAGATGGAACTGTCTTCGTCTTCTTTGGAGCCAATTCTCCCCTTTCAATCCACTGTTTTGACTGTTCCTTTGTTTCAGGTGTGAAGTGATGGACGCATGTTTCATCCATGGTTATGAATCGATGCAAAAACTCGGCTTTATTGCAGCGAAACATCGCCAAATACTTGACTGAAACATCCTCACAATGTTGCTTTTGTTGCATTGTGACTAAACATGGCACCCATCTTGCACATAGATTTCTCATGTGTAACTTTTCAGTTATTATTCAATGTACAGCACTTTTTGAAATGCCTACAATGTTTGCTAGCTTTCACACTTTCAGTTGACAGTCATCCAATACCATTTTGTCAATTTTCTTCAAAATTTCTGGCGTGGTCACTTCATTTGGTCGACCACTGCGATGTTCATCTTGGCAGCTCGTACAGCCTCACTTAAACTCTGCCACCCAATATTTTACTGTCGTAAACAAAGGAACAGACTCCCTCAGAGTAGGATCTAGCTCAGCTTTAATATTAGTTGGACTAAGACCTTTCAAATGAAGGTATTGTATCACATAACGATGGCCAGCTTTCCATATTTACAAATTCGCTGAGATTTCACTATTAATGGCTGCAAAACAATTACTAAACAATGTAGCATCATCAAAATTCAAACTTAAACTTTATGAGGGTGGTACTTTCTACCATAGTCATTTGTATGAAACAACAACCGCTATATATACGTCAGGTCATGTACTTCTGGGACTGCCCTCGTAATTACATGCAAGCACCTTTCAGCCAATGTACAATCTCACTGATGTCTTATTCACCAATCAGAATCAAACTTAACTGATAATTTCAAAGTTTGGTGCTCAAAAACTAATGACTGAGTGTTTTTTTCTCCTACATTAATTCTTTTTATTCCTATAATCTCTGCTCCAATTCGACTAGAGATCTAGGAAGCCTATTCTTATGCATTTTGCTGCTCACTATTGGCAGTTGGTACAAACTATAAAAATGGTGACATTTGGTGATCTGCGAATTCAAAATATAAAAGAATCAATACAAGATTTAACACGTACAATACGCGATGAAACAGGTAAATAGTCACTTCAGTGATTATATTAAAAGTACAAAAGAATGGCATTGTTCTCGCAATGTAATTATCTTGCCCAATCCCCCTGTTGCTTAGAATTTTTCTTAGCTAATTTAATTAAACTTTCAAACTCTGTTTGTTGTCATGATAAATATTTCATTAACCTCAATTAAATGACCACAAAACTACCAGCACTCGTGGTATTACTAAAGACAATGTTTACCTGCAAGTTTGAACAGCACCTGATTTAAGTGGTACTTCATTTTTACTTCCTCTACTATGTATAGTAAGTAGGGGAAGTATTGTATTCCACCCAAAAATTCGATACCGAGATTTCACCAGAAATACATGTTTTGAGACCCCCTGAATCCAAAAAAAAGCATTTTTGGAAACATGTCCGTGTGTGTGTCTGTCTGGGAACAGCATAACTCAGAAACGAACACTCAGATAAACACCAAACTTGGTATTTAGGTTCAGCATCTTCCACAGATGCAACACGAAGGTTTTCAAGAAAATCCCTGGACCCCAGATTACCCTTTACATGGAACATTTTTCGAAAATTTTAATTTTCTCAAAAACGGCTCTAACGATTTTGATTAAAACATCATATGTTTAAAATATTTTCATGACCAATGAAATGTATATCTCAAATTTTCTGGGAATGTCTCCAAAAGTATTCATTGTGACCAAATTTTGCATAACTGGTAAACCATAAGAGATAGACAAAATTTTACTACACAAAAAATGTAGATCGTATTAAAGTATACAATTTATATCATATACATTTTTTTTGTTGAGTGAACCATTTTCGAGATATTGCTTGTTATTCCCTTAAATTTTCCAATACTAATGCTTTTTCTCAAATGGGAATCCGTTATTCATTTTTTTTTTGTCCTGGTAATGCAAAGAACTTGGAATGCACCACATAGCAATCAGCTCTTAAAATATTTGACTCTCGCTTAAAGCCTACCAATTCCCCTTGCATCTGCAAGAAAATTAGTAATAAGATTAACATCTCGATGTCTCAATTAACATGAAGCATATGGAGAATAAATGTTTGTAAAAATAGTTTGTACAAGAGTAGAGAAAGTCATGTGAGTGTAACACATCAGATTTTTGAGTTAAGTCTTTCTGAGGCAGACAACACTGAAATCTTGATAACAGATAGTTGGGTGGAATACAATACTTGCTCTATCAACATCAAGCAAATGGTAAAGAAATTAACGAAGGGGTTTTGAGAATCCAGGAAGCTGCAAACTTTCTGAATGATCAAAAAGCTGCTAAATATGATTAGCAATATCACTCACAACTGGAGTCTACAAACATTTGTGTGCAAGTAGAAGAGGTAGAACCTATAAACCTAAAAAATACTCAATAATTAAGAATCAATTTTCCACAAGTGCTGACTATTCCAATATGCTACAAACACATAAAGAACAGGTGTTAGTAGCTGTTGTGATACCTGGAGGTTCAGGACTGACCGCTGGCACTGCTACATTTGTTATGGGTTCTGCTGGTTTTACTGCGTTCTGTCGAGGATCAGAGAAAGATGCATTTGGAATCTGAGATGGGAGGATGTATTCATCTGGGGAATGTTCCTCTGGTTTGTCTTGCTGCGACTTCCCTCGAGGCTGTGTTGGCATTGATGTGATGTCCTGTAATTACAAATTTCAATAACATTTTTTACTTCTTTATTATGTAGGTTTTATACTGGTTATATTTTATTGAAAGTTACTAAAGCACACCATTATAGGATAAGTCACTAGAATTTGGTGATATTTGAGTTGTTAGGTTCCACTCATAATTGTCAACTCTTCCTCAACTACAACCTGTTACATGTAGTGTAAGGGTTAGCTATGTTGCATCTGTTACATTGGCACCCTTTATATAGTCACAGGAGTTCAAAATTTGCTCATCAGTTGTTTGGTGAAACTTAAGAGACTAAAGTTTCTCAACCCCTTATAGAGCCACCATAATGTATGTCAATTTTGTATGTTAACTATAAGTAGAGGAGTTTACAGGACCAATGAATGTTGTGTTAGTCGCCTATGTGTTTTTGAACTGCAACTGTGACCATTGATAGTAGCTGTCATTAGCAGTTGATAACAGGAAGCCCGGTCAAAGTAATGAAAGTGGGGGCTGCGACTGTGACAGGTTTTGAAGAAATCCAAGGAAATGGCTCTGAATAAAGAAGTTGATGATAAAATGTAACTATCATCATGTATCACAAGAGAAAGCAATCACAGATAACATTCTCGGTAAATAAACAATAATTAATTGGACCTGGACAGTAATATAGGAATTCACACAACTGTAATTGACAATATTGCCTAACTGAGCCACAGTTGAAATCTTGATACTGTATAGAAGATTCATCATTAAATACGGGATCAACAATTGTGCATGGCAGTAGAACAAACACATACATGGGATTCTGATCGTGAGGATGATGTTATGCCACATGTAAGTACATCAAATGCATCACTTCCCTCACCACCAAAAAGCAAGAAAAGTGAATTGTTTTCTACACGAAAGGTGAAAAAAATTCTTGACTACATAGCACAATACCCAAACCATGGTAAGAAGATAATCTGTATCCATTTTCACTTTCTCTACTATGTATAGCAAGTAGGGGAAGTATTGCATTCCACCCAAAAATTCGATACCGAGATTTTGCCGGAAATACATGTTTTGAGACCCCCTGAATCCAAAAAAAGCATTTTTGGAAACATGTCCATGTGTGTGTCTGTCTGGGAAGAGCATAACTCAGAAACAAACACTTGGATAAGCACCAAACTTGGTATTTAGATTCAGCATCTTCCAGAGATGCAACACGAAGGTTTTCAAGAAAATCCCCCCACTCCAGATTACCCTTTACATGGAACATTTTTTTGAAAATTTTAATTTTCTCACAAATGGCTCTAACGATTTTGATTAAAATATCATATATTTAAGATACTTTCATGACAAATGAAATGTATATCTTGAATTTTCTGGGAATGTCTCCAAAAGTATTCTTCATTGTGAACGACTTTTGCATAACTGGTAAACCATAAGAGATAGACAAAAGTTTACTACACAAAAAATGTAGATCGCATTAAAATACACAATTTATGTCATATACATTTTTTATGTCCTGGACATGCAAAGAGAATGGAATGCGCCACATAGCAACCAGCGGTTAAAAGATTTGACTATCGCTTAAAGCCTACCAATTCCCCTTGCATCTACAAGAAAATTAGCAATAAGATTAACATCTCGATATCTCGATTAACATGAAGTGTATGGAGAATAAGCGTTTGTATAAATAGTTTGTACAAGAGTAGAGAAAGTCATGTGAGTGTAACATCAGATTTTTTTGGATTCAGGGGGCCTCAAAACATATATTTCCGGTGAAATCTCGGTATTGAATTTTTAGGTGGAATACAATACTTCCCCTACTTACTATACATAGTAGAGAAAGTAAAAAGTAAACATTTTTTTAATCAAACAATCAAATTTAAGTTTTTTCTGCTTTTGAATCTCCAAGGTGACCATACTTTTAGTAAATATGATTCTTTTACACTGCATTGTTGTTTTTCTAACAAAATGCCTCTGTGGTTGAATGATCAGCATTATATCTTCTCAAGTTCGATAGGGAAGTTTTCTTTAACCAGAATCACTTCCTATGCTCTGTGGAGTCTGTGTGTTCAATATAAAAGTTAATAATAAAACCAATGTTAAAACAACCCTACAACAGTTCAGACAGTAAGTTGTTTCTCAAGTCAAAGCCCCTGTTATGACCATACAGTCTATACAAATGAAACAATTAAAAAAACATACATAGAGTTGAACCTCAGTTGTACCTTTTTCACAGATATACATTACACTTTTTTAGACACCAAACTTTGTCCATTACTATTTAGTTTAATTACACATTTTTCTCATTAATGTCACTTACTCATTTATATGTTATGTTTATGCTATGTATTTGTATCCTTGACATTGCACCACAAAACAGTAGGCATGCTGGGCAAGGTATTAATATTTTGAGAATATTATCTTGACAATACGGTCAGGTTGAATCTAATAATACTGATGAAGAAGTAGGGCTAAATAATGAAAGTGTTCCCAGTGTGCATGAAGCAACTCAAGCTCTAAAAATTACATAACAATTTCTATCATTGCAAAGCCTTAATGATGACAACATTTCTGTGATTACTGCATATAATCAATTGAGCAGCATATAACTGAGTGGAAAAATCAAGGAAGCAAAGAAAAATTGACAATTTTTTTAAACCAGTATAAGGCACCAGTACTCTGAATTTCTTTTTGTTTTAGCTGAATTATGTATAACAGTACTGGCATGCATGTAAGTACTCCAAATAGTATATTACATTTATCATTCATGAACCTGTTTCATTATTGCTTTCTCATATTAAATATTAAATAATAAATAATTTGGGTAATAATCTAACACAACATTCCATAAGAAAATTAACTTTCACTATTTTTCTCATTTATATATTTTTTTAGCCATCTTTTGAAAACGTAAAACTGAGGTTATACAGTATATCCTATCATTTTGAAGGGATAAGTTGTTTTTCATTTTCCAGGGAAACAAACTTTCTTTGCTGGTTAGACCCCTGTTTGCAGTAATCACTGTATTTAAATTTATTGCCAAACGAAAAATTTAGCTGCCTTTTCCCCATTCAAAGTAAGTTACCTCACGTGCTGTCTGCTTCTCTGTATCATCATCGACATTCATGTTCTCTGCGGAGTCAGACAGCTTCCTGATGGCATCAAACTTGGCACTGTCCGTCTTGCAGTTGAACATGAGTGAGTGGTACGGTGTTGAAACTTCTCCAACCTTGATACTGAGTGGATCAGACTCAAAGTTATATGCTGCATTCTGAGCAGCTCTGAAACCTGGCGGCTCATAATCTTCAGGAGTAACTGAAACACAGCAAAATGTAGATAATACCAACTGATGTAAAACATGCTAAAGAGCAAAAGACACAAACAAAGACAAAAGAATGCCTTATAAGTTATAAAGTATACATATTATTTTCTCTGTCATCTACATATATAGGGTAGTTAAATTATATTCGAACCCACTCGCGGCCTCTCTCTACTGTCGGAAATTACACCGGCACAGGCGGATTAAAATCCTTACCTTATAATAGATGCTGGAAATGTTGACCTTCTGCTCTCAAACAGGCAGCATATCTCGTGTAAATATTCTTGCTCACTCTCCGAAACTCAGCAGCAGGAATTCTTGTGATTTCTTGCACAATGTTTTCTCTAAGTTCCTGTAGTGTGCGAGGATTGGAACAATACACTTTGTCTTTTAAAGAACCCCATAAATAAAAATCACAACTCGTTAGGTAAGGAGAACGAGGGGGCCACAAATCAACACTAATTATTCTGACATCAAACACCTCTCTTATTGCATGTAATGATTCGGCAGCCGTATGTGCTGTTGCACAATCTTGCTGGAACAAACCAAATGATTTCTCTTCTGTCAAGTGATCGCAAAATGGCTTCAGTATTAACCTCTGATATAACTCTGCATTTATTGTTTCATCAAAGAATATGGGCCCTATTATTCTTCTAGCACTTATCACACACCACGCTCCAATTTTCTGATTATAATGAAGCATTTCATCACAAGAATTCCTGCTGCTGAGCTTCAGAGAGTGAGCGAGAATATTTACACGAGATATGCTCTCTGTTTGAGAGCAGAAGGTCAACATTTCCAGCATCTATTATAAGGAAAGGATTTTAGTCCGCCTGTGCCGGTGTAATTTCCCCGGCAACTGCCGGCTGTCTCGCACAGTAGAGAGAGGCCGCGATTGGGTTCGAATATAATTTAACTACCCTATAGTAGTGTATTCCATCCAAAACATTTAAATTAGAGATTTCACCAGAAATGCATGTTTTGAGGTCCCTGAATACAAAAGAAGCCTTATAGAAAAACATTCATTTCTGAATTTATGTGTATGTGCATGTTATTATTTGTCATGTAAATGTCTTAAACATATGTTATTTTAATCAAAATCTTAAGAACCAATTTTGAGAAAGTAAAAAAATAATGACAATTTTTCTATGTAAAGAGTGGTTTGGCCTGGAAGGATTTTCCTGAAAATTCTTGTATCGTATCCTTGAAAGATGCTGAACTTAAATACCAATTTCGGTATTTAAGCAAACTTTTTGTTTTTGGGTTATGCCATTCACAGAGATACACAAACACACACATAAAGTTTTATCTAAAAATGCATTTTTGGATTCAGAGAACTTCAAACTGCATTTCTACTGAAATCTCGATACTGAATATTCGGGTGTAACGCAATACTTTCTCTAATTAAGCAGTAAGTAGGAAACAAAGTAAAAATTATTTTTTGGGATTTAGGGGACCTCAAAACATTTATTTACAGAAAATCTTGACATGCAATTTTTGGGTGCAATGCAATACTTCTTCTTCCTATTTAAAACATGGTAGAGAAAGTGAAAAGCGATTGTTTTTTCAAAATGTTGCTGGAGATTCAGTATCAAGTACCCTTAAATTGTTTAAAAATGAACTTCTGTATGCATGTTTTCACCACACACAAACTCAGCTTCTGTGGCCACCTTCTTCATCATAACTCAGAAATGGATAGAGGGAGTATTAAGTGATTTCTCAGACACTGTGTACTGGTGTCAGCTTTTCACAAAACTGGAGTTATGGGTCTTCCTAGTAAGCTCACTTATTCATGGAACAATTAAGACTTCAAGTTTATAAGAAAACCTGAAGGTGAAGCACCTGCCACAGTTATGTTATTTTCAAGTACGTACCTTCATCATAATACAGGAGTTTCATGGAGAGGAGTATGTTGGTTGGCAGAGGGTCCAATGTCCGAACAAGGAACAAGGTACCTCGCAGCATCTCCATGGCGCAGCGCAGCACAGCCTTGGGATCTGTGCATACTGCCAGTGTTTTCCTAATTCACAACAAATGTATAAAATACTTTGGAACTTTTTTGAATTGATGCATTTTTAAGGAAAAGTATTCTTGTAAAATTTATGCTGGCAGTGTTATTACACCATCCTCAAAAAGTAGTAAGAGCACATTTTAGCAGCCTTTTCTAAACAAAACTTTCTCATATACCAAAATTGCTAATAAAATTAAGTACACACCTAGTCAAATTATTTGCTAAACATTCTCATTCATGTAATTGGTGAAACTATGTTTATGTAACATAAATTATTTATTGTATACAGTTAGGCTTTCACGGCCAGCATTAATCCAATAAAATGATTATTACAAATACAAAATAAATAAATACAAGCCCAGAAACTTCATTTTATCACATTAAATTATTTACTATTACAATGAAAACATTATTAAATAAGAGAAAATATTATTAACTCTAAGTGTATACTTTTAGCCTAAAAATAATCTTTTGGTATCTTTTGGATAAACGTTTCACAAAATTACTAAGCTGCACTGCATTGCTGCTAAGCATTTACTAATGTTCCTATGATTGCAGAAAGGCTGATATTTAGGAATCTCTTGATATAATGGCCTAGTATAATAATTGCTGTCCAGCTATAAGAATCAAGCAAACATTTGTAAAATCATACACATATATTATAGCCTTCACACTGCTAATGCATTTATGTTATCCAAAGTGGTCAAAGATTAAATGAGAAGTATTGTTTGATGCAGTACTTTGTATCACAAATTACTTAAATGTAAATAATGATTATAATATGAATATGCATTTTTATGTGACATTGATTTCAGATGTTTATTGATTGTAAATATTGTTGGGAAGTAAATTTATAATGTCTTACTGAAACTGTCAATAATAGCGCAATAATGCAAAGAGGGGGGGTGAGCTGTTTATCATTATTGGAAACGAGGAAGTTACGTAATGTTGGCGCGTTTTTCCGTTTAGAACCTTCTGGAATGTTTTCTCCCTAAAGCATATGTATTCATAATTTTCATTGGATATTAAAATAGACGCTAATGTTGGCGCGTTTTATTAGCCAATAGTAGTTCAGTTATAATCTTTAGGCGTATCTGGATGCAGGAGTATAAATAGGGTAGGTTAGAGGTAGCTTCATGCTCAGTTCATCAAAATTCTTTGTGCACTACACGTCGTCTTCAGTTCGTCAGTTCGTCAAAATATTTGTATGAGATACGTCGGCTATAGATTCACAAGTTACGAAAATCTAAAGTATTATAAAGTTAATTATACACAAAGTTGAAGTACGTGAATTAAGAGTGATTAGTAATGAAGTTATTATAACAGTTTCAGTTTGGCGAGTGTTAAGATCAATGTATAAATGTGATAGTTAACGTGTTTGACAATAAATGTGTAAAACAAATTTCTTCATCAGTGTTATATTTGGATAAAAGATTCCTTTCCGTTTACACACTCTGATTCAAGAGACATGTTCGACTGAGAAATAATAGCTAGCCGGAGGACAGTAAACAAAACTTATAATTCTTTCAAACACTAATACTACCACAAATTGCTAACACTAGATGGAGCTACAAACCGAACAAATGAATGACGTCACAAGATGGCAACACGTGATGTAAACAAACATACACAAACATTTGTAAGTAATACCGTCACAAATTGGCTACCACAACGTGGGGCTACAATTAATGTTAAATAAATACAACATTAATACTGCATCAAAATGGCGCACAACGTGGGGCTAACAAACAAACAATAATAAATAAATAACATTAATACTGCATCAAATTGGCACCCAGAACGTGGGGCAGAGTGACCAGGAAAGGAACCAGGATGTGGAACGAATGCAGCAGTGAAATGATCTACAAGACGCAGATTCCAGAAACAACAGGGACGACAGACTACGCGGATGATTGGACATCGTAATTCCGAGATTACAAGGCAACAGGGAAATTCAAACTACAGGACAACAAAACGACGCAGATTCATCGAAGCGACATACAAATCTAGGAGAGAGGGGCAGGAAGCTGGACATCAATGTAACAGCAACAGACAGCATCACAAAGGTCAGAGTATCGTAATTTTTTTTTTAGAAAACAAAATTGTAACCTTCAAATGTACTTAAGGAGTGGTAGGATAAAGAAAATAATGGCTACTAATAATATTGAAGAAATAATTATGAAGGGAGATAATGTAACAGTTAGCTGTAATTCAATACAGGATACAGAAAATAGCTTAATCAATGTAGTATTTGATGGAGGAAATGTTAGTGCAGAAAGTCAGAATAGAATAGCAGGAAATGTTAATTTTGATGCTGGTATGATGATGGAAATGCTGAGAAATTTTGGTGTAACATTAAATAAGACTAATGAGAAAATAGATCAAAACAGGGAAGATATGCAAAAGAATAATGAGAAATTAGAAAAGAAAATAGATCAAAACAGGGAAGATATGCAAAGGAGTCATAGGGAATTGAGAGAAGATATTATTAAGAGTGTAGAACAAAAAGTAGATCAGAGTTTTGAGGAATTGAGAGAAGCTATAAAAAAAGATCATAGGAAATTAAGGGAAGATATTGGTAGGAGTAATGAGGTATTAGAGCAAAAAGTAGATCAAAGCAGTGAAGAAATTGAAAAGAAAGTTATGAAGCTAGATAGTAGTATGCCAAAAATGAGAGATGAAAATGAGGAAGTAGTAGCAAATGAGATAGGAGAAGTTTCAAAGAAAATGTTAGACATGAGCAGGGAAATAGGTAACAAAGAAAGTGAGGTTAATACTAAAAATGAACATGTTGATGTAGAATGTACAGAGTTAGGTAGTAGAATGAGTAACATTTCAAGTGAGATAAGAGAGATGAAAGAGATTATGAATGTAGTTGTGAATCAGGCGCAAGTTCATTTCAGAGGGGAGATATCAGAAATACAGAATGAGTCAGTAATGCAAAGAAATAAACTGTACGAAGATGTTCAAAATGAAAACTCCAGTCCAGTACAGTTTGGTACAGATTTGTCAGAGTATTCTCAAGTTAAAAAGATAGCAGATGAATTGAAAATGAAAGTTGTTAAAAGATGTATTGTTCAGGAAACTTTAGATTGTTTTCAAATGTTATCATGTGATGAAATTTCAAATGAATACAAGAGGTTATTCATGAACAAAAATTTGAAGGTTAGGATACGGCTACGAGTAATGTATAGCCACACACAATTTGATCCAGGAGGGTAAATAGCAATGAGATGTAAAGTAAATGCTGGATAGTTAAAGATGACTTGCAGAGAAATGTATTGGAACGTAAGAGGGTTAATTATTTATATGTCATTTGAAAAGAGAAATAAATTATAAAAAAAAAAAAAGAGAAATGTTTAAAAAAAAAAAAAAATTAAATTTTTTTGTAACTATAACAGTATTTGAAAATTAAGAATGTAAAGATTGAAACTTAATATGATATTAAAGTAAAAGTACGTAAATACAATTCCAAGAGTATTGTTAAAATAAAGTACAAAATAACAAAAATGGGTAAAAATAATTAAAAAAAAAAAAAAATTAAAACAAATATTTATGTAGCAAACAGAACATGTGAAACAGTACTTAGATTTAAGAGATGTAAATATATTTATGTAAAGGGTGAATATTTTGATAAATATGTTTAATAATTACAAAAATTCTTGAATGCCTAAATTTTGTCAACAATATAAGAGAGTAAACCATTTTGAAACAGTCATTAAATAATTCAGGGTGCAGTATTTGCTATAAAAAAAAATTGTAATGTCAGATTAATGTCAAAACACATTAAACCAGAGCCAGTAAGTAGTGGCGAGATAAAAAAAAAAAAAAAAAAAACATATGTCGTGTGTTAAATGCGTGTGAAGTGTAAAGTGAAAGTGATAGCGTGTGTTCCAAGATTTAGGAGACTAAAAACCCAATTATAAAATTTCCAAACAAGTTGTAAATATTTATAATTATGTTTCTAGTGGGGCATATGATGCAGTAATTTGTATCACAAATTACTTAAATGTAAATAATGATTATAATATGAATATGCATTTTTATGTGACATTGATTTCAGATGTTTATTGATTGTAAATATTGTTGGGAAGTAAATTTATAATGTCTTACTGAAACTGTCAATAATAGCGCAATAATGCAAAGAGGGGGGGTGAGCTGTTTATCATTATTGGAAACGAGGAAGTTACGTAATGTTGGCGCGTTTTTCCGTTTAGAACCTTCTGGAATGTTTTCTCCCTAAAGCATATGTATTCATAATTTTCATTGGATATTAAAATAGACGCTAATGTTGGCGCGTTTTATTAGCCAATAGTAGTTCAGTTATAATCTTTAGGCGTATCTGGATGCAGGAGTATAAATAGGGTAGGTTAGAGGTAGCTTCATGCTCAGTTCATCAAAATTCTTTGTGCACTACACGTCGTCTTCAGTTCGTCAGTTCGTCAAAATATTTGTATGAGATACGTCGGCTATAGATTCACAAGTTACGAAAATCTAAAGTATTATAAAGTTAATTATACACAAAGTTGAAGTACGTGAATTAAGAGTGATTAGTAATGAAGTTATTATAACAGTTTCAGTTTGGCGAGTGTTAAGATCAATGTATAAATGTGATAGTTAACGTGTTTGACAATAAATGTGTAAAACAAATTTCTTCATCAGTGTTATATTTGGATAAAAGATTCCTTTCCATTTACACACTCTGATTCAAGAGACATGTTCGACTGAGAAATAATAGCTAGCCGGAGGACAGTAAACAAAACTTATAATTCTTTCAAACACTAATACTACCACAAATTGCTAACACTAGATGGAGCTACAAACCGAACAAATGAATAACGTCACAAGATGGCAACACGTGATGTAAACAAACATACACAAACATTTGTAAGTAATACCGTCACAAATTGGCTACCACAACGTGGGACTACAATTAATGTTAAATAAATACAACATTAATACCGCATCAAAATGGCGCACAACGTGGGGCTAACAAACAAACAATAATGTTAAATAAAGAATACCGCATCAGGTTGCAAACCTTATTATGTGCAAAAAGCAAAATTTTACAGGAGAAGCCAAAAATGAGTTGCACCTAAACTAAAAGTCATAAATCTTACCTTTACATAACCCAAATGAACTTGTGTGACAAATAAAATATTTTTTAAAAATTCAAGCCTTTGAAATCAGAGAATCTGTATTGAACCTAATACGAATTGTTACTGTCATCAACAGATACCTATATACGTAAATATAGAAACCAACTATTTCAAACTGAAAAACTTTATATCCTTAGTATTATATAAAACATAACTAACTCTTAAATAGACAAAATAACTTACAAATATGTTGATCTTTATGTATAATAACATATTTACTGGATGAAAAAATGTGATGTGACACATTCACATGACTTTCTCTATCCTCTACTGTTTATTCGTGGGTACAAAAATTATTCTTACTAAGCTTAATTTCTGACTACTACATTTTAATCCAAATAAATGTTTGCAGAAACAGCTACATTACACATTTCATTATAGATACAAAGAGAACAGCAATAGTCAAATGTTTAACAACTGGACGCTATATGCTGCCTTAAAATTCCATACTGTTTCCATGACATCGTGAGAAACAACTGAATGTTGAAAGGACTTTGAGGGAATAACCAAGAAATGAAAATTTGAACCTTCAATAACACATATCTCAGAAACAGCTTATGCCACAAAAAAACTTATTTTAAATAAAATGTGTGGTTTAAACAGATCTATATTTTTCTGTATAGTACATTTTCATCTAACCATTAACGTCTACCGTTAAACAAGATTATACAAAATTCCCTCTGAATGAAGAGGACTTCATACGCTATTACCTAAAAATTCAGGATATACGTCTTATTTGTCATGTAAGTATCTTTGATGTATGGTATTTTCATCAAAACTGTTACAGCCATTTTTGAGAAAATCAAAATTTTCAAAAAATGTTCCATGTAAAGGAGTGGGGGAGATTTTCTTGGAATATTTGTATTGCATCTTTGGAAGATATTGAATCTAAATACCAAATTTGGTATTTATCCACCTTTTTGTTTTTGAGTTATGCTGATCTCTCTCTCTCTCCCTCCCTCTCTCTCTCTCTCACGCACGCACGCACACACACACACGGACATGTTTCCTAAAAATGCTTTATTTGGATTCAGGGCACCTCTAAACAAGTATTCTCTGTGAAATCTCCGAATAGAGGTTTTGGGTGGAATGCAATACTTCCCCTACTTACTATATGTAGAAAAGAAAGTAAAAATATGTATTTTGTGAAGAAAGTCTATTTATTTGCAATATCTAAGAACAACAGGTTTACTTAATTGAGGAAATAAATGGCTAATATTTGAAACATATTTAAAAGAAATTAATAATAAGAAGAAGAAATATTGACAACAAAGTGGATTACAAGAATCTGGTTTCACCTCATGTGTGTTGCATATGCTACTTGCTACAGTGCACAACTGCTAGCTTTATTCCCAGGAAAAAGGATCCGAGGTTTGTTCTGTAAGACAGCAGTGGTGTGATGATGCTTGACAATAATATGAAGACAAAACAGATTACTAATTCTTATGTTATTCAACACACACTTTTCCTCAGATTGCAACTGCCTTGCTCATTTTGCTATTCTGTTTCCTTAGGGTTCCTCTGGACTTTCCACCCAAATTTTCGCTTTCATCCATTATAAAACGCAGCACAAACTAACAGAATCCTTCTTACAAGCACTGATTATGACATCAGTTTAACCAAACAAACAGCTTATCACTTTCAGGGTAACCACCATGAGAAAATGGTTGTGTACATAATATGGTTTGTAACAACAGCTGCTTTTCGCATGCCAATTACACAAGGATAAAATATGATTCCACGCAAACAAAGTTTGCATGCTAGAAACTGTGCAAAATCATGTAAAAGTCAATTTTGTCCAGAGGTGGACATAATACGGTTTACATCTATACTCCTCAAATACTTAAACACCTAAATGCAGCAACAATCAGTATATTTCATTTTAAAATGTATTGATTGATGGAAGGTGCAGTAATTTCCAAGCTTTAGTGTAATAATTTAACCATTCTTGTAAATTCATATGGATAGAAAATATTCAATTTCTTAGGCAATTAATCTGTAATTTTTGAGAGGATGTAAATGATATACTAGTAGAATTTTAAATGTATAGTTAAATTTTTCTTCCTGGCTTGATGACCGTGCTCCATAGCATACTAAGAATCTTATTGATATTGGCCATGAGAGTCTCAAATATTATTATTTTACATCTATGCAAAGTAGAATCAGCCTTGAAAAATACAATGCCACGGCCAGGACTCAATGGCTCTCAATGCAGACACTCTTATTACTCGAGTTACCATGGTGAGATGCCAGTGTACAGACAGATTCATAAATGCTTTCATGTCTTGACATATCATGTTACATAGCACACTCTGCAATCAGAAAAATGGTAATTATTATTTATATTCTTTATGGTCATTCTGATATAGAGCCTTCACTTAAAATGTGGCAGTATTACGAGGAATTGCTTGCTCTGCACTGTGTTGTTTTTAACCAGTTCTGTTCCCTCCATGTTTGCCAGCTAATCAGTTGACACGAAGTCTGTGCTGTACAGAGGTTATGTTATGAGACCACGTGTTTAGTGTTATAGTGTGTTAGTGCTGTTATAATGCCAGTACATTCATTTGACAAAGTCTTGCAGAGAAGTGTGACAGATTCTCTGCTGTTCATGCACGCCTTACAAACAAACAGTTCATAATCTTCTGAATATATTTATGGAAATGGGATCTATTCTTGATAAGAAACCACCATATTCTTACAGAGGAAAAACTTTATGACACTGGAGAAAAGTTCATAGGAATCTCTGAGAAAGCTTGGACAGGAATCAGGAATTTCACAAACCTCAGCTTAGAATGCCTAAAGTTTAAAAATTAAAACCCTATAACATAACTGTAGTTCAGGAATTGCAACCATGCAATAATGTGAATAGACTTAATTTCTGCAATTGGGTGTTGGATAATGTTAATTATTGCTGTATTGACCTGCATGGTTTTATTTACATGGCCACAAAGTTTTAATGTGACAGATGTGTGGACATCATTTCCAAGTCTTCTATGATGAAGGTATTTGATTATTGTAGTTATAATTTGCATGGCTTGAGTTTAAGGGACTATGAATATCCGACTCCACTGGCAAACAACGTGCTTCCCAGTGCCAAGAAAATGCCCATTAGGCCAGCCACAAGTCCAAACAAATGCTCTGTATTTGCAAAAGACTTATCAAAATTCTCTTCATGTAAAGAAAGTGAAGGCATTAATGTAGCTTGGTGTATATCTAGTATACTTACTGAGCAGATTTGCCACCTTGCACCACATGGCAAGTGTCAAGCTTGTCTCCTACGTATGTGAATGTGAAAGTGTATGTCTCAAGAACATCATCAGGCTGGGCACCCTCCTCATGGACACCCAGAATTATCTTACGCAGCTGAAACACAATAATAGCTTGTTTCTAAACTATGTAGCACTTCATTATGATACACATAAGTTGGCAGGGGGGGGGGGTTAAGGAGGCAGAAAATAACAATTTTCTATGCAACACAATTATTATGGTTTCCTTTTAACAGTAGAATATTACCAAAATAAGAAAATAAAAGTATCTGTAGCCTTAACATATCCTAATGTAGTGGTAGAAAAAATATCTCATGCACTGCATTCACATGACTTTCTCTACCTACTATCACTTTTTTCATATAGCTTCCACAAACTTTCTTAAAAAAGCTTATTTTTCTATCTATTTCATGTTAATCAAGATAAATGTTTGCAGAAATTATTTCATTAAACATTTTCTTGTAGGTACAAGTCTGATGCAACAGTCCTGTGAAGCCCTCTTTTATATAACTGGTAAACCATAAGAGATAGACAAAATCTTACTAAACAAATTTCTTTTATGTGATAAATTCTCATGACTTTATCTACCCTCTATCGTTTATTATGGTTATACAAACTATTTTTACTACAGCTTATTTTTCTATCTACTACATTTTAAACCAAATAAATCTTTACAGAAATAGCTATGTTACACATTTCATTATAGATACAAAGAGAACAGTGATAGTCAAATGTTTAACAACTGGGCGCTATACACTGCTCTTAAAATTCCATGCGTTTCCTGCAATAGCGAAAAACAACTGAATATTGGCAGGACTTGAAGAGAATAACCAAGTAATGAACAATTCAAACCATTAATAGCAGATATCTCGGAAAGGCTTATGCCGCAAAAAAAGCTTATTTGAAATAAATTGTGTGTTTTAAAGATTTCTACATGTTTTATGCTGTACATTTTTGTCTATCACATCACATCTTCGTTTACCAGTTATACAAGATTATACAAAATTCCTACTGAATGAAGAGAAAAATTCAAGATATAGATTTTGTCTGTAAATATCTTTAATGTACGGTATTTTAATAAAAATCGTTAGCCATTTTTTAAAAAATAAACCATTTTGAAAAATGTTCCATGCAAAGGGTAGTTTGAAGTGACGGATTTTCTTGAAAATCTTTGTATCACATCTTTGGAAGATACTGAATCTAAATACCAAGTTTGGTAGTTATCCACTGTTCAATTTTGAGTTATGCTGTTCACACAAACACACACATGGACATTTTTCTAAAAAAAAATTTTTTATTAGGGTTTCAAAATATGCATTTCAGGTGAAATCTCAATATTGAATTTTTGGGTGAAATGCAATACCTTCTTTACCCCTACTAGGTACATGGTAGAGAAAGAAAAAATGGAGATCTAATTAAAGGATACAATTTATGTCCAATAAATGTTTGTTGTATATCACCTATGCTTTTAACTTTCTCTACTATGTATAACAAGTAGGGAAAGTATTGCACTCCATCCAAAAACTTGATACCAAGATTTCACTGGAAATATATGTTTTGAGGCGTTCTGAGTCAAAATAAAGCACTTCTGGAAACATGTCCGTGTGTGATGTAGTTAACTACCTATTTTTGCAAAGATTCATTTGGATTAAATGTGGTAGATAGAAAAATCAGCTTTATTTGTATGTACACTAATAAAGATAGGGGGTAGAGAAAGTCATGAATGTATCACATCAGACTTTTAATATTTATATTGAAGATCTAGTGAGAAAATGGAAGGACTAGAGAACCCGGGTTTTAAAATATCAAAGGGCTAGTATGTAAATATATATCTATTTGTAAATGGTTTTATTTTTGTCCAAAATAATAAGTATGTACAACAAAGTCTATTTTTAAACTTAATAGAGTCTGTGAAGAATCCAACATAAAATTTCCACTACATAAGCAAAAGTAATGGCATTCACAGGGAAAGAAGCAGTTAGCACAAAAATAATTATTAATCATTGATGTATAGGACAGCTGAGTCACTTTGACTACCTAGTAATGATATTTGATATGACAGAACAATAAAATATGCAAATTTCAGAGAATGTGTGGAACAATTAGTTGAACTTTAAAGATCTTATGACAAATTAAAGTATAAGAGAAGAACTAGAAATTTCTAATATGAATAATAGATATTAAAGGAATGTAAGCAATAGTGGAATGAACACAGGACTTACGAATCAAATATGAAATATAATCCTAAGGAAGGAGATCTGTGGGCAGACTCAGGAAACAATGGCTGGAGGACCTCTAAGGCAGAAGAGGCACTTGATTGGTAAAGTTAGCGATAGACATTTCCAAAACATTCTTCATTATTGGTTTGAATTTTCAAACACTTATACTCTTTTCAAGTGGTAAGTCACTATTCATTTTTTCCCATGGCCATGCAAAGAGCATGGAATTTTAAAGGCATCACATAGTGACATGCTCTTTAAAAATCTGAGTATCGCTTTACCCTACCGTACTCTTCTTATACATGTAAATGTGTAATGAAGGTTTATCTTAATTAACAAGTAGATAAAAGAATAGTTTGTAGGAGGATGAGTAGAAAAAGTCACATGAATGCAACACATCAGACATTCCATTTGAGAAAGTTGCAGCAGTAATGACGTAATCCATTTCAGGTCTGACAGTATATTGTTAAATGCACCTGCCCTGATAGCAAATATTTATTTTTGAAGAGCTCTTGAGAGGAAAGCTAAGTCAGCTTCCTTTCTTGTTTAAATGCACTGCCTCTTAACCAGCAGCAGCAGCAGCACTGTGCAGTTTTGCTACCAGCTTTCATTTTAATATTCAACCTTTTTCAAAGTGAAAAACCAAACTGAAATATAGAAAATAGGAAACTTAAGCCATTCAAATGTATACATTAATAATGCTAACATAATACACAACTCATTCATTAATTAGTTGCAACATTTGAATTAACAAGAAAGAAAACATTTTCAGAACAGACACATTGTTGCTGTGATCAGAAGTAATCTTCTCCAACATGAATAACCTGCCTCCACATTCCAAGGAGATGACGGATGCCATCCACAGCGTCATGTTGTACTAATCTTCAAACACACTCATCTACTGCTGCTATAATTGCCTGTCTCGTTCTAAAGCGAACTCCTCTAAGTGGTTATTTCACTTTCGCGAAAACCTCAAAATCACATGGGCTCATGTCTGGGGAGTATAGAGGATGCTCCAGAATTTCCCAGTTCCACAGGAGCAGCTATCTGAGAGCAAGCACCATCATGCAGCACAATAAGATGAGAAATTTAGACGTTAACAACACACAGCTGGTCGTAAATGGTGTTCCAGAAAGTTCACACGATTTCCCCCAGGAACTGAATGCGTGACAAAATCAAAAGTAACTATGAACATGACTTTAAGTGCACCCTGTTCTTGCTAATACTTTTTTTGCCATGGTGAATCATTGTGCTGCCACTCATTTGATTGTGTCTTCAAGTTTGCTTGGTAGCATTGAACCCAGGTTTCATCTAAAGTTATGATACGTTGAAGGAAACACTCACCTTCATGTCCATAGCATTCTAAGTGCTATCTTGCTGTTTCCATTCTCTGCCACAAATTAAATTGAGTTTTATTTATGGATGCTCTTTAACTGCTGTGGTCCTTAGTATCCCATTCTGTATTGGGCGTGAAAGAGCGATAATTTTGCTCAGAGGCCTCTTTATCAGGCTTAAGGTTCTTTTACGTTCGGTAAATCTATGATACTGGCTTTACTTCCCTTCCTAAGGAAGCCATGCTAAGGATTTTTACGCCCGAAAGAATCCATTGCCCTGTGCTGGGTTTGAACCCGTAACCTTGAGAACAAGGAGCAATTCTAACTTTTGTTGCTAATTCAATGCAAGTCCAACAAGGTGTTCTTCCAGTAGTGCTTACAGTACATCATCACTTGCTGATTGCGGCCAGCCAGGTCCATGTTCTTTATGATCATCTTCCTTAACTCTGCAAAATGCATGCGCCCACCTAGCCACGTATGACATGGTAAAGTCTCTCTACGACAAGCTTCCAGCAATGCTGCATGGCATTGTCAAGCATTCTTGCCATTTGCAATATGAATTTTAATGACGCATCTTTGTTCATATTTACTAAACATTTTAGAGTACTACAGATAACAGTCGACAAATTAAACTCACTAGAAGTATCTTATAAATAAGATTACTGTCTTCAAACTCACAAATAGCACACATCAGATGCCCTTCTTTCTCATTGTTATCAGCTTGCATCATTTATCGCTAATAGTGCCACATACAAACATTGTTGCCACTAATTATTGAACGACCTATGTATAATGCAATGAAACAAAAACAATAAATATATGGTGCACAGGATGTACATAATTTTATAACAACATAATATGTGCCTTGTAAGACTATGGTTAAATCTATAATAATCTATAAAAATGCTTATTTACTTAATATTATATGCAAAACTAAAACTGACTTGGAAAATAGAAAATAACATGTTTTAGATACTATTGACTATTGCACTTTTGAGATTCATAATTTTGTGTATTCACTTTCACAATTATTACATCAGTTGTTGTGCTCGAGTGATCTGAACACACAAAAAAGTGCTTTACTTCACAGGTGAGAATTTGTTCTTCGATCGGCCACATTTCACACATTTTCCTCGTTTCTTTGTCAGAAATGATAAACTTTCTTGTGCATCTCCTTGAGGCTTATACTTGCTCAAAGTTGCCTTAAAAATGACACAATAGCTGATCTAGTGACTAGACGTGGCTTGATAGTTTTAGGAGTAGGTTTTTCAAAAATGCTCTTCTACTAACTGGCTGATTTCCATGATTTTCTTTGTAAATTATATAGGCAATGTTGAGCAAAGCAAAGAAAACTGCTAATGACCATCTCCTTGTCACCCAGAAAATAGAGTATGTAACACACACAACCGGCCCTCCTTTCATCACACTATAATCCAATATGCTTTCAGGTTTACTTATCTCTTCATCTACAACACCCTCATCATGCATCGCTGAAAGCAACAGCACAGATTTGTTTCTCTTTGGAACATGAGAGACAACAGTTATGTCCTTCTGATAGTCAAAAATATTAGAACCAACTTTACGATCCTTGTGTGATAGAAATTGTTTTAGCACTTCTTTATGCAATGTTTCAATAGAGTGATGTCCTTCTGAAGGAGTGATACTGCCAATGTGTAACTGGTGTGCCAATTATCATGGTTAGATTTCCGTTTGACCCAGAAATTGGTTCTATTAGTCTATTTACAATATCACCGGGCTTATTTGAGACAAAGAATTGCCCTTCGCATTGATTCCCCACAATAAATTTCCAAATTAGAAGTGAAGAAGGTTTTCGCATCACAAAGGGCATGGATTTTTTATGCCAATTTAGCTGACTTGTTTGGTATACATGAAATGAAGCTACATCTGCCACGGAATGGTTCTAGGTTTTCATCAGTTGTGACAAATTTAATAGAATTGTAGGAGATTTGACAATTTTGTACAAATAATGCAAGATTTTCCTTATAGGTGCTAGTTTATCTGTCATTCTTCATTATGGTCTGGTTGTCTTGTCGTCAAATCTCATAAATCTCCAAATTTGCAAAAATTGACCATAGCTCATACACGCTCTTAGAATTTGTATTTCGTCCCATTAGGCCATAATTCTTGCACAGTTGTATGATGCCTTGTATGAACCTATTAGATAAGCATGGCTAACATTTCATCCTTCATCACTTCTCTGTAGCTCCTTCTCTTGAACATTCAGTGTCAGACTTTATACTTCTTATATATAAGTTAGTGTAGGTAATTATTTCATCAACCTTATTATCATCAATCAAGCAGTAAAGAGCGTGGTTTTCTTCAGACATACTTCTTGTATTACCCTTTACACCATGGAAAGTTTTTATATTCTTTCTCTTTGTTTTGGAAACCTTTTTGTATGTAGTCTTACTCCACACAGTAATACCATCTCCCCCTTTATAGAAGTTATCAGGATCATCTAAATAAAATTCATTATCACTGCCTTCCTGCCCAGAATTGGAATTATGAATGACATCATCCTGAAGTATTTCTTTGATTTCTTCATCAGAAGCAGTGCATCGTTATCATCTTCATCACTCTCCCAAAGCAATAATTTCTCAACTTCAACATTGGTCAATCGCTTCCTATTCCAAGACCTGAAGGATTTAGTAAAAGAAATAAAGAATTCCTGAGTCAGCCACTCTTGAAGTTATATTTTAGCACAGCAAAATAATTAATATATAATAATTTATTTGTCGCCTTCTAATAAATCAAATTGGTGGCTTTAACTTCGGAAAAAAAAAACACTTATCAGTAATGATGTTCACTCATTTACATTTGTTCATTATCATTGGGATATATTACTTTTGATTTTTATATATTTATTTACAATCTCATTCTTATTTCCAAATAAAAAGAAGGATAGGAATAATCAATGTTAAAGAAAAATTTCTCCCTTCTTAGGAATTGAACCGAGGGCCTTTAGATTAGACACACACCTTTACACTATGAAGTCAGAGAAAGTACTGAAGACTCTGTTAAAGATTGATAGAAGATTAACTAAAGTGACAATGTGGTGTGGTCACTGTTCTGACAATAATAATAAAAAAAAAATCTATAGATAGCAACTTTGCACCAGCGCTGCTGCTCGAGGTTTAATATTACTGACGAGCCTCTCAAATGTAACACAAAGACAATTTGGCCAAAATCATTGTTGAGTTGATGATATTGTATAAAACTTAATTAAAATAATTAACAAACACTTATGATGCGATATTACAACACTACATAACCTCCAAAAATTAAAGTCATGCAAGATATAAAAGTAGTACGAAAAGAATTCAACAATTAAATCAAGAGCTGTGAAGTAAACAAAGCTCTCATAATACACCAAACTGTGAACTAAATAATAGCACGCAATTACACCACACAAACTATGCTAAATGAGTATACTGTTACAGCACAAAACATGAACATTCAGAATACAGCAGTGGAATTTATAGTTACTGTGACTTAATGAATTATATATCAGTTACATTACATCAGTTTTGGGGGTGTTTCGTCATAAATCTTGAAATATGATTTTAAAAAACATGAAAACACAATCGCACAGTCGAAGTTGCAGGGAGGAAATTCTGAAAGAACTATAAGTTCTTGATAAACAACGATTAAAGGATTTTTTCGGCTTTTTTGTATTACTTTGGTCTTTACTGAAAACATTAACGAAAGTATAGGTTAAGCGGTCCTTCTTATATAGTCGTTTTTGACAACTTTTGAAAGGAATTGCGAACGTGAATCATTCGAGTTTTAAACGCGCAGATCTGCTACACTCCCCTCGTTCTAAAAAGTATCCCTCGGCTACGCTTTGAGCCTAAGGGCTCTCAATCGTGTTTTCAGCTATTTGGGATTTCAAATGTTGGCTTTGAAGACCAACGTAATGTAGCTTACCGACGTTTTCAAATGCAGAATGTCTCTTTTTTACAAAGATAATTCGATTACTGTTTGAAATCATATTTCAAAATACTTAAATCCCATTTTAGCTTTATAACTAAAAAAAAAAAGTGAAGAAGAAAAAACAAACGAAACATAATGCGTAAAATTCCAAATGTTAAAATTTATAACCGCATTTTCATAAATTTTTATTCTGAATGGTTACTATTATTCTAAACTGCCTAAACTCACATAGTTCTTCTGCAAGGCGTCAAAAGCGCCGCTGAGCCATTGCACGAGTTGGGATGCGGCAGGACAGGTTTCGTTACCGCGGAGTATTTTCAGCTGGAGACCCTCAAGTTCACGGTCAGCATAAACTGATTCCGGGAAGATGCCGCGTAGGTACGTCACATTGGATATCGCCATGGCCACCAGTTTCCTCACGAAAACTTGCGAGGCTTCTTTCGAAACCGTCGGGTTTTGAAACAACAGGGTCTGAAAAAATTACCTTTAATAGTTAGATCATTAAAACCCATCAAATCAATGTTTGCTTTTAATGCAATTATTAGTATTTCATCAAGAAGATTCCCAACACCCAAATATAATTAAAATATCAAGTTTAAAAAGCTCACGTGGTCACAGCTTAGAAGGCCAATAATTTTTCTCCGCTACGATACTTACCGAACTAGTGCTTAATTTGGTGCGTTGTTTACTACAAGTTGCCATAATGCACTAATTGGTCTTAAATAAACTTTAATACTGAAAATAAATGGAAAATTTGCGTTTATAACCATTCAAAGTTGCCGGCAAGCATAAACACCATAGTGGGTACTATTGTTGATTCTTCAGGGACACCAACGTTAATAATTAATTACTCTTTGGGGAAAAATAGTTGAAGCATGATTTGGTTGCGTCTTAAAGCAATGCCGCAGCATTTTATTTCTCTGCTTTCTGTGTTCCTAAGACACTATAAAATTTAATTTTCTCGAAATTATTATGTAAAATAGCGGACTTTGTATTACTCAGTAATTCAATTTTAAAATGCTGCTCAAATCTATAACTATGTCGCTATATTCGGTAATAAATAAAACAATTAAGTTTGCAATAAACTGAAAACTGCTTAAAAATGCCAAAATGGAAAATGAATGTGCTAAACAAAGGAGAACAAGTATTTATACAGAGAAAGGGAGAGAACAATGCAATTTTAAAACATCACTATAAACATTTCGCATGTGGAGAAATAAAGGATGTAAATTTACATGCGTAGTAAATACTCCATGGCTAACAAGGAAAATGTTAACACAAGGGGAAGCTTATAACTGCCGAGTAAACAGAAAATATCTGGTGAGTTTTTAAGAACTCTCCTTTTACTATAGCCTTAACGAATAACATTGAAAAAAAAAGTCACATGCATTGTATCCGTACCTATGTAAGGTATTTAACAAAAGCTATTTAACAGCTGCTATTTTCTACACTTCCCAACAAGGGTGCCAACAAATAACTCAATATCTATGATTTGTGACCTCTCCAATGTGCCATATGATTACTGCAGTGACATATCTTGTCTTCACGTGACCCAATTGCCAACAGATAAAAAAATGCAAATGATTCGATCTGCACGCAGTGTTGGTTATGGCTAATCAACAACAGCTGGCAACAAAACAGCTTAACGAAATTCTGTTGGAGGGTACTGGCTCTGTTAGCATTTCAAGGTGAGCACGAGTTTTTAACATTAGAATAATCAAACCGATTATACAAACTGTAAATATTTATGTCATTATGATTAACACAATAAGCACAAATTTCAACAAAGAATAGTTTGTCAGCAATTATGTTCAAATGAATTTTAGATTTATGGCACTTCAAAATTAATTCGCTGTTTTCAAGGAGCATCAATTAAATAAATCTAAAAAAAAACAACATTATTGAATATACATCACGACAGCTGACGAGTGAAGACAAGTTTCCCACCAGCTAAAGAAACAGCAGGAAGTTTTTTATGTAATTTATGTTATGGTATGATTTATAGCCATAATTTAGGGAAATTTAAGGAGAATAGGGAATGACTTCGATTGTTAACGCTAGCTTCACAGTTCAGCATACGTAGCATGAAGAAATCAGAACTTTTCAAGCGTGGAAGGTACAGTAACAACGAAAACAAAGTTCACACGGTCAGAACTAACTTATTCGTGGAATTAGTGATAGCGTTTGATTTTACTTTCACAAATGATATTCTCTCAGGAGCGTCATTTCAGTTTCTGCTTGGGGGGGGGGGGGTAAGATTGCCCGAAACCGTTGTCGGAATTTTCATGTGAATTTTAACGACACATTTAGCATAAGAGAAAGCCATGTTTTATTTTTTAAATGTTTAATATTTCTATTAAAAGTACAGTTCTCTAAATTTTGCTTTTGGTAGATCAATAATAACCAGTAGCCTGCTTATTTCTCATAACTTGGGGGGGGGCATTGATCACCCCTGTAGCCGAAATGACAACCCTGTATTCTCTTGATTAAGTTTCAAGTATCATGGTACCGGATAGTGTTAAAATTTAAGATCATTTTAAATATCGTTAATGTAAGACAGGGTATTTCAAAGCAAATATAAGTTACATAAATTAACATCGGGAGCAAATCCTGGTCCAGGATTGAATATTTCAGGTTCGTTAAAGGCCCATGGTAAACATTTTATTGCTTTATGTTTAAAAAAATACCTCAGGTCATTACAGGTGCTCTGTGGCCTTAGGAACGTGTTTAATTCATTATTCTGTGGTACGAACACAAAATAAGCGCAATAAAACAAAACGAACTGGCTAAAAAAAACTTGAAACACTGGGCCAAGGCTATGGCTCTATTGAAGGAGAATGTTAATATTATAAAAAGCTAAATGGCATATTTAAAGGCTACTATTTAAAATAATTTGAGAAAAACCTAAGTGAAAATAAAACACTAAAATATAACTACTGTTTCAGACATCATTAATTTTTCTGATGAAAAGAGGTTTACATGTGTGCACGCGCACACACGGAATTAATATATTTTTACTTTCCCTAACACCTACATAGAGAAAGTAGAAAAAGTACTTATGACATACCTAATAATTCTACATAGAGATTTCACTAGAAATACACGTTTTGAGATACCTGAATAAGAAAGAAAGAAAGAAAGAAAGAAAAGAGTCCGTGTGTATGCTTCTGTGAACAGCAAAACTCAAAAAACAAAATGTAGGATGCGACACGAAGATTTTCAAGAAAATCCCCTCAACCAAAACTACTCTTCACGTAGAAAGAACGTTATTTTTTATTTTGTCAAAGACGTAATTAACGATTTTGAATAAAGTAGGCATGTTTAAGGTATCTATCTGTATGACAAATGAAATATATATGTTCTGGAAATAGCGTGTGAAGTCCGTTTCATTTTGAATGGATTTTGTATAACTGGTAACGTAAGAGATAGATAAAATGCTACTATTAAAACAAATGCAAATCTTGTTAAAGCACACGATTTAATGCGAAATACTTTTCTGTGACATTAACCATTTCCGAGATTTTTTGTTATGGTTTGAATTTTCAAATACTGGTATCTTCCTGTTCATTTTTTCTCGTGGTCATGCAAAGAGCATGGAATTTCAAAGCCATCAAATGATTAGGGATCCGGTTTTTAAAAATCTGACTATCACTTTAACTTTCTATATCTTTCTTACACCTACAACAGAATATAGAGATGTTTTCTCGATTAAGATGAATAGGCTTTAGTAAGAATATTTTGTGGAAGAGTGAGTAGGGAAAGTAATGTGAGAACAGTAATTAGATTTACCGCGAAGACCAGCGTAGTTCTGATTACATAATACCATCAGGTAGAGACACAAGTTTGTGTAGGAAGTATTAATCGTTTATTTATAACACCCCAGAAAATGCAGTTTTATCACTGGTTTTGAAAACATAATGACATCAAGTTATATAGAGAGCAGAAAAAGGGAATGGAGGGGAAGAGAGACCGAAAGGAAGAGAAATATGGAGATGGAAGGGAGAATGATAGGGGAGATAATGAGAAAGTGCAAGTGAGAGAGAATTTAACGCAATAACACAAGCAGGGCTGCGGGTTCTGCTGGTCTCAAATAAAAGGTTTGTTCCCACACGATTCAGAATCGATTCCGAATTATCTGAGTGTGCGCAGTAGCTAAGTGGCGTTCCAACACGACAGAGAATCAGTTCAGAACCAATTCTGAATTTCCAGTTTGCTGTTCCAACGTATTTGGGAACTAGTTCGGAACGAGTGAAATCGGTTCCTGATTAAGAATAGGAACTGAAAATTCCAGACATGCGCAGATTGTATGGTCTACAGCGCATACTCAGTTAATTCAGAATCGATTCTAATCGCTTGGAACAAACCCGACAGAGAGTATTGAAAAAGCGACATACTCTCTGTATTCAGTAGAAAATAAATTTGAATATGTAATTTATTCCTCCATTCATGTTTATTTCTCAATACGGAATAGCAAAGGTGTTTGGTAAGCAGTCGCTCGCTGTTGAGTAGTATGGCGACATACTTGAGGAAAAGAACAAACGTCTAACAAAGCCAGGGAGAGACGACAATAACCTCAACCGCGCAGTTCCGAGAATTATTAAGACTGGGCTATAATTCACAAAACAATTATATATAAAGAAATAAAAATTTCAGCCCAATTGAATGGATAGTTTAGAAAATAGCAATTTCAGTTGTGCATCCCCTTAAATAAACCAGCACTTTATTGTGCCTTTTTCACCTTATTTGAGCACATTTTTCCTTTCCTTTTTTCATCTGGAATTTGCAACTAAAAATCCTAACCCTGATCATAAGCATACATTGGTACCATGTAGTTTTGTATTATTTGCATTACGTTTGGAATAGAATTTATGTGGGGTGTCATTGTCTCAGAGTATTGGAGTTTTAAATTAAACATTGTGTTTAGAAGCTTCTGTAGCAGGAAACCTAATGTTAAATTGGAATTGTGTTAAATTACTTTTTCCGGGTTCTGGTTTAAATATAATATCTATATATTACAATTGTTATTTGCAATAACTCAGTATCAATGGCTTTATGCCGATAAACGAACGCGATTTATTTTTGCTCGAATATTAGGACTGGAATCAGTATGAAAGAAACGCTTACGATGTACGTATGTGTGTGTATATATATATATATATATATATATATATATATATATATATACACATACGTACATCGGCGGAGTTTGATTTCATTCATCAACGCTGTAAACGTAGATATTTGATCGTCTTCTGATTGACCGTGCAACGAAGAAGGCCGTGACAGAACGCGAACGGTTCAAGTAGTGTTCCAACCACACAAAATTCCGAATTAGTTCTGTGAGCGTACCGGACTGGCGCATGTGCATTAGCATGTGTTGGGATTAGTTCCGAACCCGTTCAGAACCGTGTGTTGGAAAAAACCTAAAAACAAGTCGATAAGTTCCATTCCCAAGAATTCTATTTCAGATGGAGGTATAAAACTCTCCATACTTAAATCTTTCGCGAAATTTAGGCTACAGAAACAATTTGTTATAAGAAGCGTATATGTAAAAAAATTAATATCAGTTTTAACTACACGCATCCGAACATCAGATCAATAATTCTACTAGATGACTGAATTCACAGCTTGAGGTTGGTGTTGAGAGCGAGGGAGGAGAGTGAATCGTGCAGTAGTTTGAAACAGGCATGTCAGTATGTGTTCTTCTTTGTTATCTAACATTGCAATTCAAAGTGACATGTAATTTTCCTTATTCCAGTGGTTTCTCTTCCCTTTATTGAATTGTTTTGCTGATCTAGGATGAACCACAGAGCCTGGGAGAAAACTAACAGAGTCCACGATGAGCTGAGATCGATCCTCTTGCTGCTGAAGTTTCTGGGAGCGTTGCCAGTAGATGCCTCATTCACAGGTTGGTGACGTAGATTCTGTGTTCAAAACCAAAGTCAGTGGCCGGAAAATTTGTTATTTTCTAGTAACAGTTCCGAAATAATATTGCGTTACAAATAACAGTCCACAAGTATTTACATGTACTCTTGGTTGACTGACTCGGGTTCTTTCGTATCAAGTCGTGATTCTTCGTTCCATATCGAAAGACGATGCTCCCCTCCCTTCTTCTCTCCCATATGCTATGCAAGCTAACCATGCATTTATTAGTGTCGACTTAATCACGTTTATTGTCATTGTTATAACTGTCTTATGTCAGTTTTCATGACGATGTTGACTATATGTTCCAAAATGGCAACTCGGATAATTGTCTTTCGCATGTGTGTCGCAAGCTAAGGCTAGTTTTTGTGACTTAAGTAAAGCGCTTGGTACAGTTAAACTTCAACATTATGGTGACGAGTATAAGTTTGTCAGATCATTGTAATACAGCACATATCGGTAACAAAATATCCGAATCAAAGACAATTAAATTTCAAGTACCTCAGGGCTCAGTTCTTGGCCCTGTTTATGTTTTATTTACATAAATGACTAGCTGTCTTACTCGACGTTGCATGGTCAGCTTTCTAAACTCAATGGTGAATTAATTAATTAATTAATTAATTAATTAAATTTACCATCTCCCGTTCTTTATGAAATCATTATACAATGGTCTAGAATATTTTTATGGTGAATCCTCCCCTTTACCCTTGTAATTGTAATTTTTGTACAGCCCCGGAATTCCTAAAAACTTATAAAAATCCCCTAATATTCACGCAAAAGGATATGAAACAACGGGGGACATCTGACTTGCTTAACTTCAAGTTTTGGAAATGATGCATAGTTTGAACGTACTCTCTGGGGGTGGAACAATTATCGGACAGAATGATCAAGTAATTACAGTAGGTTAAATCTTAAACCTTACTGCCTTCTCTTTGGTCCCATAGTTATTTAATAACATAAAGCTACATAATTTGAATATAATACAGAGACCCTTTACGTTTTCAACGAAATAAGGGCGAAGCTGGTGAATATTAAGATTTCCCACTCCCAGAACACCAAGTTTACCTCTTTGGAAAAGACTCAGTAATTTTCAACCATCGAGAAAAACTTCAGTGATTGTTAATACGAAAAATATCGGTTTACTAATTTCTAACGTTAGTAATTTATGCAGTTGTTTAGTACGTCCTGCTAACGAACTTGATTACAACACAAGACAAAAAACAAGGCAAAACGTTTATACATGAGAGTTAATAGAAGGTTTCGGCGTCCAAAATTTCAGTGCATAAACCTGTAGAATTAGAATAAAGGTTATTCAGAGGTTTTGACACTGTTTCATTACATACACATCTGCAGTATTTAATAAATGGCAATTAAATATTTGTGCGGTTATAACCTGGATCAATTGTTGCTTTTTAAGCTTTAAGTTCTGTTTGCTTCATGGCCATCTATTTACCTACTTGAAATAAAGTATAGCAGGCTTTTGTTTTTATACTCTGCAGAATACAGCAACTATGTTTTACTCCAAGGCATTCTCAAATACGGCTTTGTAAATTCTTTTTAGTCTTTTAGTTATTTATGAACAGAAATTAGAAAGTGTTTTATAGCCCATGTTCGTCAAAAGGAAGAGGGGTTCGTTTTCAATTGTGGAAGAATTATTAGAATCAGCTTTGCGGTTTTTGAGATTACCGTAAATACATACACATTTTCTCTGTAACACTGCCATAGATGTATATTTAATATATTGTATTTAATATGCTGAAAATGTTTAGTTTATGCATATGATAAATGTTTGCTTATTAGCGATAACTGTTTACTGGAATTAAATGACCTCACTATATCTTCATTAAAGCAGGTTAAATGTTGGTTTAATGTTAAACTATTCCTACTTTAATGAACAAAAATAGAAAAATATTTGTTTCAGGCTAAAACTAAATACTGAAACTATCCAAATTTTCTAGGAAATTTTCTTGATTTTAAGGCATCATACTAGGCTTAGCAGAGTAGTTTATATTCTAATATGTTTAACTTACGTTAGATTAGCCTTGCATACTGATTGTCTAAGTTATGAAGGAGGGCTTAGTTTACGTTAGCATTGGATTGCTCAGGTTAGACGGGGTTACATTTTGGTTACGTGTTGTTATAGTTAGGTTACATTTAGTTACATTTTGGTTAGGTTAGCCGATGAGAGGATAGAATAGATGATGACAGGCTAGGTTAGTGTTGGATAGCTCAGATTAGTTAGTATGTTCGATGGAGGTTAGGTAGAGGATGTCTTAAATAGAATAGATGATAAGGGATAGTCTAGTTTATGTTGGACAGCTCAAGCTAGAGTCGGATGTTCAGTGCGAGGTTAGGGTAGACGATGGCAGGATAGAATAGATGAGCGGATTTCTAGGTTAGGTTAGTTGAATATGCCTCAGAAAGACTGTACATCATGCACAGTCTATCCCTCCTGGCCTCACACACTAGCAGGCCAACATACACAAGTTTACAAAATATTTAGATTTTTTTTTTTAATTTTTGGATGCTCTTTAACTGCTGTAGTCCTTAGCGTCGCATTCTATATTGGGCGTGAAAGACCGGTAATTTTGCTCAGAGGCCTCTTTATCAAGCTTGAGGTTCTTTTACGTGTCGTAAATCTACGACACGGGACCACGGCCTTTACTTCCCTTCCGAAGGAAGTCACGCTAAGGATTTTTATGCCCGAAAAAAGCCATCGCTCTCCGCCGGTTTGAACCCGCAACCTCGGGAACTAGAGGCTAGCATGGTAACCACTACACCACGGAGAACGACATATTTAGAAAAGGACTTAAAAAGTAGGTACATAAAAATCACTGTAACAGTGGACAAAATGCACATTAAGTATCCGAAACTAGTGGGAAAATACACCAAATACTGCAAAAAGGGTGAAAAACACCGAAAATGCGGTAAAAGTCTTGTAAAACAATAAATGGTCACGAAAACCGTGCTGAACTACTATAAAACATAAGAAATTCCTGTCAAAATACAACAAAATGGCTTCAAAATGCTCAAAATACCTCTACCAGAACTCGAAATATTTATTCCTGCGCCCGAAATTCCTTCAAAGTGTATAAAATGGTCATAAAAGTGCTTCGAAATAATCATAAAATGTCCAAAAATACCTGTACTAGTGTTTCAAATGACTGTAAAAATGCTATAATGAGAGGAACGTGCCAAAATAAGGTCTACATGGGTGCAGTCTAGGTATACAGTAGATGATCAAAGGATCTAACTTAGGGTAGACGATGGCAGGATGAGATTATTAGAGGAGGATCTAAGTCAAGTTAAACGTACATACATTCGCTAAAGAAAGCTCTTTAAGTGGTACACCGGATGACGCCGTACAGCATGGCCACACAACGAACGTGCATGCGCGTGTACACTGCTGTCCACATCCAATGAACTCTAAATTACTTCAGAACACCTTCAACCTGCTCTCCCTAGCACCACTTCTCGTCTTCCCTATGTCTCCTATGCATCCCTCTTACTATCCTACTTATGTCCATTGTGACGTTATTGTTTGGGATAATTGTTCCAAAATTGTGTGTGTGTGTGTTTTTGGAAACTTTAAGAATATTCGCTGTTGCTGATTGTGGAGCAATTTTTAAAGAGTTTTGTGTTTTTGGATATTTTAATTGTCGTTATTTACAAAAGAATACAAGACGGGAATCTCACCATCACTGACCTAAGCATGTTTAATATTTTTCCAGATAGTTTTAAAGCTTTAAATATAAATATTTTTGAAAGAAGATTAAAGTGTTGATTGGTATACAATTCATGTGTTCTGTTGGTCAGTTTCAGTGTTATTTAGTTCTCATGTCTTTGATCAGAGGCTGGATTCTGATGGCATGCCATCTTTAAATTGTTGTATCACAGGCATTGCTAACGTATATAGAAATCCTTTATGGGTCCAACATTATGAAAATGAATATTTTAGGCCAGTATTTTTATAGTTTTATGCAATTTTCTATTGTTAGGGGTTTTTACTTACTATTTTGTCATTTTCTTGTATTTGCATTGAGTGTATAGTAACAGTTTTATATTATCGACACTTTGGATTGGATTGTGAAGCGGAGGGATTGGACAGCGATCCACGAGCGGGTGTCCCCGAGAGGGATGGATAAGGTGAAGGGAGACTCCGGGTGGCGGGAACCAGGAGTGACGGCACAGCAATGACAGGATCCCTACAGTTTGCAAATTGTAACGCGCCGTCAGCCGGACAGGCAGGGTCCAACAACTACAAGGGGCGGCCCTTATTACCCCGGCAACCAGCAGAAGGCCGAGGGATGGAGAAAGTTCACAGAGAGCATCCTTTTCCCCTGCCACGTTGCACCGAAACACTATCGCCGACACTTCCACTCATGAAATAGATCAGACGGGGCGAAGGATGAATGAAATGATTAACAGAAGGAAATGGAGGGACAAGACGTTCTGGGGATGAAAGAAGCCACTCTAGCATTCACCAAAACCCATAGATCGCCGGTGATCGAACAGAGGACCTCCCGAATGAGGCCCATAGACGTTACAGCCTGAACCTCTCACTCGGTTATTGACACTTTTCAAACGTCAGAAACGTCACTATGCAACGGAGAAACAAGAGTAACTTTGTACACCCTTTACTCACATTCTTGGGAAGAAAAATGACTTTCTTATTTAAAGGGTTGCTTGCGGGTGGCTGTTGTCAGGACAGCTGTTAAGAAATTAGAGATGAGGCAGATCACATTGGTATTGTTAAGTCCTCTTCATTCAGGTGTAACCTGACAACCCACAAAAGGTTTGTGAGACCTGCTTCAAAAACAATTTTCTTTTCAGATTCTTCAGACAAGAACATATTTATCTTTAATTAGTTTCTAAATTATCTGATCATCATTTTTAAACCTAGTATTTTCTGCTTGTAGCAGTTATGTGCGTGTATAAATTAATGTATAACCTTCCATACACCAGTTTTAATAAATTAAATAAATGTCACGTTTTAGGTCATCAAAATCTGGGCACAAAGTATGACTTATACCTATTGTAATGTTTCACTTAATGACATCGAAATACAAACACAAAAAGCAAGCGTGTAAGTTTGAACCCAGATTGGGTGTGGGTGACAAAGTAAGTAAAAGCCACATAATGAAACGTAGGATGATATGTGTTTAAAACCAGTAACTTTCAGTGAAGTATTCAGGGAAATAAACCATTAACTACTGTTCAAACTATTAATAGCAACCACACATGTACTCATTTCCTAATTTCTGTGAATTACCACCCTTGTATAACAGTCGCACAACATTTTGGATTTATTTACGTACCCAAGTTGTTATTATATTAGAGATGGGACCTCGATAGCGTCGATATTTCGATACTCTCGATACTCCGTGGTATCGAAGTATGTCTAATACTTTAAGATAAATCTTCGATACTTTTAAACTTTTAAGTTTTACATTAGCGAGACTTTTTGTGTTTAACTTTATGCTAGATAAGGAATGAAAGAAGTCGAGACTTGCGCGTGTCTCCAAAGAGTTGGTGGACTATAGTTGTTGATAGACCTTGACTACATTTCCTGTGAGTGAATGAATGCAACTTTACATAGACTCCTGCATCTAACATGCGAAACAACGGGGGAGGTACTCGCGTAACATGCAGCGATAACTGAGTTGAGGTAAACTGACTTTCCTGCAATGGTCTAACTCGATGACACACTCTCGCCATTTCATTTACTCACTCCGGTGATTACATTCTGTAAATCTAGCAGAAACAAATCAGACTTAAGACGTGAGATAATACAGCGCATCGAAATATTTGTTCTTTCATGAATACTCCTGTTCTTAAACGAAAATCTTTGCTTCCTTCAAAGCACTGCATTTCATATAACACTTCCTTGATATTTTCTTCAAACTTTTAACTGTGTCTAATACACCTTTGTATTAAACATGTATATACTAATTTATGAGGGAGGGTAGTAGAGAGGTTTAATCCACAAGCTTACTATGTTTCCCACTGTTATATGTCTAATTACTTATTACCGGATGAAAAGTAAATGTGTGGCATTATCAAGAAACAACTGCTGCCAATTAGAAAATACGAGGGCGGATCGAAAAGTAACGCACAATATTTTTTTTTACAAAAAAGTTTAATAGTTAAAACAACAATAAAAATCACAAATGAACTTACACCTTTTACCTACTTTTCGACATAGTCACCAAGTTTCTCAACACATTTCTCCCATCGTTATACCAGTTTCAATATGCCCTGTTCGTAGAAGTCCGTTTCCTTGGAGTATGGCCATCTGCGGACTGCTGATTTCACTTCCGCATCTGCCACAAAGCGTTGGCCGGCCAGGAATTTCTTCATGGGACCAAACAGATAGAAGTCCGACGGTGCAAGGTCCGGACTGTATGGTGGATGCTGGAGCACCTCCCAACCAAATTTGGTGATTTTCTTGACGAACAGCAGCAGCGACATGGGGGCGAGCATTGTCATGAACAATATCGTACACTCCACCATAGGAAATGTTGCGATAAGGTTCGCAGTTGCACATTCCGGTCGTTCAAAATTGCCGCGTCAATGCCTCTGACATTCTGCGGGGTTGCAGCTGTTACCGGCCTTCCAGGGCGTGGCGAATCACTAAGGTTACACGGCCCTCTAGGAAGAATGCAACACCACCTGGAGACATTGCTACGGTCCATAGAATCATCCCCATACACGCCACGCATGTCCCTGTGAATATCACTCGGTTTATGCCCTTTGGCCCACAAATATCGAACCACACTTTTGTGCTCTTCACACGTGGACGACAGTAATATGCGTACCATATCTGTTGCATAGTTCACGCTTCTCTCGCTAGAGCTGCACATGAAAAAAAAATGCCCTGTGTAGTGAAAACTTCAAACTATATCTGTATGAAATTGCAACAACATTCCAGCTGCAATACCAAGGCAGAAAAAATTTATTGTGATTTACTTTTCGATCCGCCCTCGTATCAAACAAGAACAATTTCGGAATTAGAATACAACACAAAACACGTGTTTATACATAGAATACTACTAATAAGAACATAATTCAGTGAGCAGGCTATCGCCTTTACAGTTTTTTAAATACATTCAGGTGACTTTCACTACCCTCTATCTTTATTACTAGGTGTACACACTCCCGTAGGAGCGGGTTTCCGACCCCTTCAGTTGCCATGGTGCAGGCGCTGACGTCACTAGAAGTACGCTGGACCGAATATTCGAGCCCCTCCCGATAGGGAGTTGTTCGGATTGGGTTGGACTCGGCGGGGCAGTGGTTCCCGATACCCAGGGGTGATTGGGTACGTCTGGCTGGTTTTCTGCCCAGGCGGGGTTGTGAGACGCCTCGATGTTCTCTGGCACCAACCATGAGTGACAGTTGGTGGACAGCATGCTAGATTGCTGTCGGCCCTACCGAGGTTTTCGGTAGTCACTCTCTTCAGGGTGACGCGCGTAAGTGGCGTATCCACTTCCAATCCCGCGAAGGCGGGGGGTCCTTTTAGGAAACAAGGTATTGGCTCATGGGAAACCCCCACGGTCGTAGAGCCCTGGGCTATTAGGAGGGGGCTTGGGCTTAGGCTCTTGCCCAGGTAGACCTTCGAAGCAAATGTACACACTATGCTTACTAAAGCTTATTTTTCTATATAGTTCATTTTAATCGAGATAAACGTTTACAGAAACAGCTACATTACACATTTCGTTATAGATACAAAGAGAACAGCGATAGTCAAATGTTTAACAACTGGACGCTATATGCTAGCCTTAAAATTCCATACTATTTCCATGACATTGCGAGAAACAACTGAATGATGACAGGAGTTTAAAATAATGACTAACTTAATGAACAATTCGAACATTAATAAGGGAGTTCTCTTGAAGTGGCTTATGCCACAAACAGTGATTTGAAATAAATTGTGTGTTTTAAAGAGATCTACGTTTTTTTGTGTAATGTGTTTTCGTCTATCGGTCAACGTTTATCAGTCATACAAGATTATAGGAAATTAATTCGGAATGAATAGGAATTTGCAAGTTATTCCCAGAAAATTCAAGATAAACGTTTTATTTGTCATACAACCTACGGTATTTTAATAAAAATCGTTTCGAATCACTTTTTAGAAAATCAAACATTTCTAAAATGCTACATGTAAAGGCAGTTTGGGGCTTAGAGATTTTATTTAAAATCTTCGTGTCGCATCCTTGGAAGATACTGAACTTAAATACCAAGTTTGGTGTTTATCCAACTTTTCGATTTTACTAATGATGTTCATACGCACACGCGCGGAATGTTTTTAAATATAAATTGGAATCAGGGGGTCTCAAAGCACATCTTTCCGGTGAAATCTTGGTATCAAATTGTTGGTTGGGATGTAACACTTACTAGCTAAGTGGTAGACACTGCAGAGTTAGACGGCTGCTATTTTAATACTGGAGCCGTGCATTTTTGTGGTTGCAGACCGGAAGCCCAGACTCCGAGTGGTGTCCATATCTTTTGTGTACTGTCTGGCGGTGTATGTGCTGGCGGTGGAGGGCATGTGGGAGGTTCATGGTCACGAGTTCGAGTCCATCGTGTTCGACGACTCGATCCTGGCGTTCTACCACCTGGTGCTGATGCTGCTAGTGGCCTGTATGCCTTTCACCTTCTGGAGGGATTCTGGGGCACTCGCCCGCTACCTCTACACGTGGGAGAATACTCTGGTACATATGGGTTTCACACAAGGGAAGTCTTATTTTATCTACATAAGGTAGGGCAAGTATTGCATTCGAGATTAAACACCATTGTGAGGTTCCTTAGTGCCAAAATATGGAGAGTGCAACATCTTAATTATTTTTTAAACTCAGGAGCCCTCAAAACATGTACTTCCGGTGAAATCTAGAGTAGAATAGGTAGAATCACATGACTGAAGAATTCAATGCTATAGCCGGGATTTGAACCACGGATCTGCCGGTCTCCGTCCGGTTGCTCTAACCACTGAGCTACCACGGCAACATGCCGACACGACATTAAATTCTCCAGCTGAATCGCATTTTTCCGGTAAACCACAAGGAGATCGGGAGATCCGTGGTTCAAATCCCGGCTATGGCATTGAATTTTTCAGTCATGTGATTCTACCTTTCCAACCCTCTCCAACACAAGGCTTGTGTGAAAGAACAATTAATTCTAGAGTAGAATACTTTGTGTACCTGAACAATAAATAGTCGTTAGAGAAAGTAAAACTGACGTAGGCTTCATATATCTAGTAGTAATGAAACATTTTTCATACTAAATTGTGACTCCGTATTTTCAGATAATAGTTGTGGAAATAAGGCTGGTTCCTGGGAACAAACACGGGACGAGCTGAGCGCGATAGACACTACAACAATTTCAAAACAGTCGTTATCAGTAGAGACCGGAAGTTTAGGCATTGTAAATACTAAAGCAGGCAATAAAAGGCAATTAGAACAATCCATTTATTTAACAGATTACACTATTCAATAACTCGATCGTCATATTTTAAAGAACTTGAAAGTTTTAAAGAAAATGCTAGTATTGTAATTGACACAAAAATGAAATGTGTCATCGTAACATTCTCGCAAACTTGACTCGCTAGGTACAGTTTGGTTAGTATACTTCACCAAAAACTGTGATAATGTAGGATTCTGTAATTTCCACAAAGAGATTCTGGCGCTGAGAAAAGCTTTACATAAGTGGAATGCAAACTGGGATTTTCGACTCGATGTTTCAATTACTGTTGGAAGCAAAGAAATCTTCTTCCCAGTAGCCTTGGAAAGTGCATTTTTGTGTTTGATTGTGCCGATATGCTGTCATATTTTTCGTAGTTCACTGACTGCTCGCATATTTTGCATGTGGGTACTTTACCGTCGGATCCAAAAGTATTAACGTAACTTTGTAATTTACTGCGTAAAGAACACTAAATTTCGGCATCTTTCTGTTAGCTACAACAACGCTGAAAGAAAAAACAAAGTTAGACCCGCACTCACTTTTAAAATAAACACAAGCGGTAATTCAAAAACGCTTTCTGTTATCTATACATTTATTTGCGCGGCAGCACTCATTGTTACAAAGAAAATAATGAACTGAATGAAGGACGCCTATGTTGTCTGCAAGTAATATACATTCGGCGAACTAACTTTCATTGTCACGGACTAACGGTTATTGAAATAAAATGTATTTGAAGGAAATGTTTCATAGTTAATAGATAAATAATGAAATAAAGGCAACAAAAAGCATATATTTCGCAAAATAGGCCTTTATATTTAAAAAGGCAGAAAAAGGTAACATAAAGCTGTGGCATACCATCGCAAAGGTATAATTCGTACAGATTCTCTTTCAAATTGAAGATAGATTTGACACTAAATGTGTCAAAGGCATTCTGCCTAAGTTCCGGTCTCTGGTTATCAGTAATGATACGAGCGGGTTTGCTCTGCGGTTAAGTTTGTGGCCCGCATTCGACCGCGCCATCTGACCCATGGGTTTATCCGGATCGTGATTTCTTTCATACTGTTCCTCCATTTCGTTCCAATCTTCATTTCATGCCGTTGGTGTCCTTTAGGGTCGGAAGTGTCGGCGATGGTGTTTCGGTGCAGCGTGGCTTTCGGCTGCCGGAGTATCCGACCTCCTTGAGGGGCACTGGACCCCCTCTGTGTGGGGTGGGGTCCCCGGGGTGTCTCTATCTGGAAACTCAGGGATCATGTCCTTGCTGTGTCGTGGCTCCTGGTTCCGACCGCCTGTGTCTCCTTCTCTCGGGATTGGTAATGATAGGCGCTGAAGTAGGCACAATCATTTATTCATCTGAAAGGTAGAATCATACTGACAACTGAATGTTGGCAGGACTTAAGAGAACGACAAAAAATGAACAATTTAACCTTTAATGACGGATATCTCAGAAATGGCTTATGCCACAAAAATTATTTTAAATAAATTATATGTTTTAACGAGATCTACACTTTTTGTTCAGTACGTTTTCGTCTATCATTTAACGTTTACCAGTTATACATGATTATACAAAATTCCTTCCGAATGAAGAGGACTTCACAAACTATTCCCAGAAAACTCAAGATATATATATATATATATATATTTTATTTGTCATGTAAATATCTTTAATATATGACACTTTAATCAAAATCGATAGAGCCATTTTTTTAGAAAATCTAAATTTTGAAAAATGTTCCATTTAAGCGGTAGTTGGGGATGGGGGATTTTCTTAAACTTCATGTCGCATCCTTGGAAGATACTGAACTGAAATACCAAGCTTGATATTTAGACGACTTTTCATTTCTGAGTTATGCTGTTCAAGACAAACATACACGGACATGTTTCCAAAAATGCTTTATTTGTATTCAGGGGATCTCAAAACATATTTACGGTGAAATGTCGGTATTGAATTGTACAGTTTGTTAAGGGTAGATGTTTGTCTGCAGGATGTGAGAGTGCTGCTACCGAGCATGAAGATACGCAGCTCCGTGCTGACAGTGCTGATACTGAGTGTGAGTCTGGTCCTGGAGCTCATGTACCAGTTGCTCAACCTGCCCTTCCAAACTGTACAGTTCCTTACAGACGTCCACGTATTGGCTCTACGTCTGTCAACTGTCGCTCTGTGGCACGTGTTGTGTTCGTCGCTGTCTGGTACAGCATCTAGCTTGTTGCATCGGCTCTCACAGGTATGTACTTCCTCCTTCGTCTTCGTTATCCGCTTCCTGCACTTGATTTTGTTTTCCTTCTTCCTCCCCTTATATTATTATTATAATAATATCCGGTTTTACAATGTACAAACACTTTCCCAGCACCCAACACTACAGTTTTTAACATTTCTCCAGCATCACTTTTCTCCATCCTTAAATCTTTCTCAATTTCCCCGTTCATTATTGCCCCTCTAATTCCTTCAATCAACGTGCTATGCGGTCTCCTCCTTCCTGGTGGCCTCCACTCTTTTGGGTAATCTTTCATCTTCAGTTCTTTTAGCATGCCCATACCATTCTAATTGTTTCTGTTAAATAAAATATAAAACTGAATTTTCAAGATTCATATTTTCTTTCATAATCTCATTTCTAATTTTTTCTCTTTTAGATATCCTAGCAGTCTCCTCTAATAATCCATTTCTGTTGCCAATAATTTCCTTTTTAACTAATAGCTCAGAGTGCACAACTGGAGTCATAGGTTATACTACTTCTATCTGTTGTTTTAAAAAGTGTAGTTTTAGTTTCTTTTGGGACCTGTTTATCCTATAATATACCATTCAAAGTAAAAAGCTGCCTAGACCAGGCTAAAGTCTATTAAAAGTATAATTAATTTATACAATAAAAATAAAAAATTAAAACCCTTAATAATCTATTTAATCAGCACTGAAGTACTTGCAATAAGCAGGTCGCCGCTAAGAGAGATGCCCTGGTGGTCTGTCTGGGAAACAACTTGAGTCAATTGGGGAATTCAATGTCCCACACAATGTTGTCACAGTAGCTCAGTGGTTAGAGCAATCAAACAGAGAGTGGGAGAACCGTGTTCAAATCCCTGCTGTACCATTGAATTTTTTAGTTGATTCTATATTAAAAACTTGCCTAGACCAGGCTAAGGTCTATTAAAAGTATAATTAATGTATACAATAAGAATAAAAAATTAAAACTCTTAGATATAGCATACTTACCTAATTATAATTTTCCTTGATCTTATTTCCTTTCCTTGTTTCTAATCTTGTGTAATCTTCCCTGCCAGGTATTTATGTTCCCCTGTGTGTTTAATTATCTCCATTTCCTCTTCCAGTACCAAATCTTGATGAACATCTGCAATGACCATATATATGGATTTATCCATATTTACTTTTAGGCCCCATTCTTGAATAAGTTTCCTTGTACGATATTCTACGTCTTATATTCTGGACCAGATCTGCTCTTCTCCCTTGGTCCTCATCTTCATTTCCTCCTCCTCCTCCTCCTTCTTCCTCCCCTTGATCCACTTATCCTCTTCTTCTTTGACGTATTCTTCTTGTTCTTCATTCTCTTTTCTGGTATCTTTCCTTGGTCTTTCTCCTCTTCTTCCTCTTGAGTTTGTTTTTCCTTTTTTCCTTCTTCTTCCTCCTCAGCTTCTTGTCATTCTTTTTCAGAGTATTATTATTATTATTATTATTATTATTATTATTGTTCCTCTCAGTCTTCCCCTGACCTTCTTGTGGTCCTCTTCTTGCTTTCCTTCTTCTTCCCCTTGATGTTCTTCTCTACTTCCTCGTTGACGTATTCTTTTTCTTTTTCTTCCTCTTCGTCTGATTTCTTTCCTTGGTCTTCATCCTCTTCTTGCGCCTCTTTCTCTTGATTATTTTTTTAATTATTATTATTATTCCTCTCTATCTTCCTCAATGTGTTCTTCTTCTTCTTCTTCTTCTTCTTCTTCTGGATGTTTTGCTTCAAGCAAACCGTCACATTAGCAGGTAGTCGAACTGAGGCACTTGCCCCTGTGTTCAGGAGCTGATGACGTCGCCACAACCTCGGCACACCGTCCTCACCAGGAACCTCAAGATCTGGGTACACCTAGCCCAGCTGGTAGGGCAGCTGGGCAAGGATGTTCACCACATCTACAACTTCTTCGTCGTGTACATATTCGCCAAGATGACCCTGAACGTGTACTGGACGCTGGGCACACTTCTCTTCATCGACACTCATCGCACTGTCGCCGTCGTGTACATCTGCATCTCTATCGCGTTGGACCTCGGCCTCATCTTCGTGTTCTGTGACGACGCCCAGCGGGTCCAATCCAAGGTAAGGGGCGCGGTAATATGATTGGGTGAGTGGTTGTGTCGCGGTGCCATACTGAGAGGCCTGGGTTTGTTTCAGGTGGGGGACCAGTTCCAGGAAATGCTGCTGAATCTCAAGGTCTCAGAACCGGACATGTCCCTAGAGGTGAGAAACAGTGTCGGCGTTAACACCCATGTAAATGACATCTCAAAATCGCTAGTGACTTTTTGAGGAAATTAAATGCAACAATTGTTTTCCTATGTAAGGGGTAGGTTGGGGTGGGTGAATTTTATGAAAATGTTCGTATCAGATCATTAGAAGATGCTGGACTTAATGCAGCGAAACGTTTTGAAGACGGGCGTGACATGGTCCTAGATTACAGTGTCTCTGTACTTCCGTCATCACACAACTGATTAAGAAGTGCTACACTACAATCTTGAGTCTCTCTCTCCCTGCACTAACAATACGTGACATGGTCCTAGATTACAGTGTCTCTGTACTTCCGTCATCACACAACTGATTAAGAAGTGCTACACTACAATCTTGAGTCTCTCTCTCCCTGCACTAACAATATGAGACATGTCTTGTAGCTCCACATGTCTGTGTTCACTCAATAGCATCCTTCACCACACAAATCTGCAACTGTAACTCCTTTCTCTCATCCTTGACACGGTCTCTGCTCAGGTATGTACGTTTTCAAAGAAATCTCTTTACCTTAACAACCTACATTTTCAGTTTTCGCGGAAATTTAATATATCCAAAATAAAACACAAACATTTGCAGTTTCCATAGAAGTGCAGTATGTTCCAAAATAAAATAATAAAGCATTTGCAGTTTCCTTAGAAGTACAGTATATCCCAAAATAAAACACAAACATTTGCAGTTTCCATAGAAGTGCAGTATGTTCCAAAATAAAATAATAAAGCATTTTCAGTTTCCATAGAAGTACACTATGTCCAAAATAAAATACTAAAATAATTGCAGGTTTCGCAGGAAGTACAGTATGTTCCAAAACAAAATTATAAAACATTTTCAGTTTCCTAGCAAGTATAGTACGTCGCAAAATAAAATACATAAAAGAATTGCAGTTTCCCTGTAAGCACAGCACAACCCAAAACAAATGCATTTTAATAATACATATTTCCGTAGCACGTTAAGCAGTTTCCGTATAATTCAGGATAATTTGCACATGAAATATATGATTTCCACTAGGACTGAAACTTGTTTTTCTGAAATAGACGAGATTCAGTGTCCGATTTGAGCAGGTTTTACTGTATAAAGTTTAGTGTTTAAATTACTTTTCGTTTTTGAGTTACACACAGTGTGTAACTCGGCGAGGCTTAGAGGGCCTCAAAACATACATTTCCGCTGAAATGTCGATTAGTGAATAACTTTGAAATACCTATTCCGAACTTGTGTTCCAGATCGACATGTTCCTGTTGGAGATACAGAGTTCTCGGCCGGCTATGAACCTCAACGGTTACGTTGAAGTCAATCGTAGACTGCTTGTTGTGGTACGTACAGGGTGGCACATAAACACATTTTACAATAACTTAGTGTTTGCTCAAACGTATCTTTTACTTATTCTGGCAGATATGTATTATTGGATTTCAAAAACAATGTCCATGATATTGTGACTGTCCAATTTTTCAAATGTCACTCCTCAAAGTTCACAATGTCACTGTTTTTGTAGGTAGTTCAACTTTCACTGAGACGTCACTTAGTTCACACTGTCACTTCCCTAGGGTGAACTAACTCAATTTCCCGCCATTTCATTTTCTTCATTATCTAGCCTCTTCTTCCGGAATATTCGCTTCCTTGGAAGTCGAATACAAGACTCTACAATCTCTGGCTTCGCAACAGTAGCCGCTGCACGTCACAGCAGTCGCCACAAACTCGCTCGGAGAACGGCACCCTTCGTCGCATTTACCTGCCAACTCGTCGCTCACTCCTCTCGCCAGAACGCTTGCTTACACAGCCGATGGAAATGTCCACAGCGTTCCCAACGTTTGAGAAGTAGAAACATCCAGAAGATTCTGGTTATGCTGGCGAGTGCTACGTATCATTGTTTATCTCCCACTGCCCCCGGCACCGACCTCCCGATAACCTTGGATCATAGCCGCTGCTATCCTCAGTTTCAAGAGACTACTTCATATGCAGCACAAAGTTGCTGTTTGAAGGTGGCTTGCATAATATCCCGCTTTCAAAACTCACAATAAGAGAAGTCTTCTACTGAATGAATATAGACCTCAGTTATCGGGTAGAAGAGATAAGTCGCTCTCACAATAGCAGAAGTACTATCGAGATACAACGTGATTGCTTTGGATCCTTCTTTCTCCCCGCCTTCCGAACATTCTAGAACTCTGGAAAACTCGAGGGAGTTGTTCTGCTTCTACGAGTGACGTACAGTGAGTGCTGCTACTGCGAGAGATTAGAGAAGTCTTGCGTTCGACTCCCAAGTCAGTGAAGCGGAAAGGAGAAGAAACAACTTCGCGCGTATTTCATTACGTCGCGAAGAAAAGTGAAGTGAGAGAAAAAGTGAACTAGATCAGATTAGTGACGTGTTAGCGAGAACTTAGTAACAGAAAAAACTGGTCAAAGTCACTGTGTATGTAATATTCTGAGACTGCAATTTCGCCTCGTGGGCAATAACGTGTCAGATGACAGATATATGTAAACATTTATACAGTAGATTGTTTATCATAATAATTGTGATCTTTTCATGTTAATTTTGTTGGGTTAACAATACTATAAATGGTATTAAAATTAGAAGAAAGTATGTATACGAGGGTGACACTGAACATTTTTAGAAATCAAACAAGGATTAGTTTTAAAAAAATTAAATTATTTTATTATTTTTCAAAATATTTCCCATTAATATTGATATATTTTGAATTCGATGAAACCAGTCCTTAAAGCAATGATGTCACTCTTCCTGAGGCACTTCAGAAACCAGGTTTTTATAATGTTCCACTGCTTCATCTGATGATGAGAAAGTGATTCCATGCATTTTATCTTGAATTTTTGGAAACAAAAAGGGAATCACAAGATGCTAGGTCAGGGCCGTATGGTGAAGGGTCCACAGTGCTGATCTTTAGGGCATCCAGATACTCAGTTGTTAGTTTTGCTGTACGCGACGATGCGCTGTCATGATGTAACGTTATTTTTCCTTTTGGGGCGTTTTATACGAACTTTATCAAAACTTTGCGGTAAACAGACATTGTGTACCAATTGGCAGTACCGGTACGTGTATCTTCCAATGCTATAGTAGCAATATAGCCCGTTTAGCAACCATCTTCTTACCAGCACCGCGAATTAGTCGAAGTTTTTTTTGTAGGCTTAAGCTCTGATCGAAAGATCCATTGAGCCGGTTGACTTTTCTTCAAGTTGTTTTTGATCGGGAGTCAGTCTATATGGAATCCATCTAAAACAAAGTTTTCTCACGTCTAACTGATGATAGGTATAAATGTTTTAGATTTGACACCTACCAATGTCTAATGTAGCCCGAATAAATTCACAAGGTTTTCGTCGATGTTCTTCAAGCATTGCTTGAACAGCCGCAACATTTTTATCAGTAACAGCAGTTCTTGGGCGTCCTTCACGAAATTCATCAGTATGAAAAAAAGACTTCCTTTGAATTCGCTGTAGCAATTATAAATTGTTGCCTTAGATGGGGTTTCTTTGCCAAATGCATTTCTAAGCCGATCTTCACATTGTTTAGGCCTTAATGGCGATTTAAAACCGTAAACATATCATATCTCGGACGTGTTGTCTAGCAAATTCATTTTTGGTGAACACAAAATCTTTAAATAATAATTAACAAAGTATTAGAGAAAATCGAACAAACTAAACGGCAAACAATTCGCAAAAGATTAGAAAGTAGCTGTCAAATATAAACAAATATCATTTGTTTTTAGAAACATGGTATTCTAAAAAAAATTCAGTACTTCCCTCGTATTTGTAAGCTAATATTATGAAACTGCCCGTAATCCCCAAGTTTTGAGTACAGAAACATTGCACCCAGCAAGGAAAGTTGATGTTTTATGGCGCTGGCTAGCAAGAGAATCCTTTGTAAACTTGCAAGAGGGTAGAAATCTTTTGTATCTTTGCTCAATAATTTCACGTGATTAAGCTGAGGGGGGAAATATATCCTGCATATATTTCAGGGAATAACCATCGCCATGTTAGAAATAAGTCTGGTGATATTGGCATTAGCCAATAAGTGTAGAGAACTGAACTTCGTAAAAACTAGACGCGCTCAAGAGCGCGAAAATTTCATACAATGAGGAACAGAGAGATCTAAGAGACGATTCCTATAATAAATATCGAGTGAAACATAAGTAAGTGAAGCCATGCCTCATTCACAAGACTTTTCTCTCCACTATCGATTATTTTTATATATCTTCTGCAAGTACTTTTTTATGAAACTTATTTCTCTATCTGCTTCGTGCTAACCGACATCAACGTTTCATTACGTTGTAGGTACCTACAGGAGGCTGAAGCGAGAGTCAAATGTTTAAAACGTGGGTCACTATATGCTAACTTTGAAAGTTCATGACATCACGACAAAACAAAAGAACGGCGAGTCAGCACTTCAAAGAAGTATTAAATGTTTGAAATTCGAACCAATATCAATGAATATCTCGAAAACGATTAAATACCACGAGATATTTGAAATTAATTATGTGTTTTAACGAGATCCACATTTTTTTGTATGTCTCTTACTGTTTACAAGTTACTCAGAATGAAGAGGCTACTCGTAGAAAATTAAGATATAAATTTTATTTGTTAAGTAAATATGTTAAACATATTTGGGTTGGAGGAACTTTTAAAATAATCGTTTCACATTTTTAGAAAGTATTGAACTTAAATGCCAAGTTTGGTATTTATGCTGGTCACAGACACACACACATAGATCTTTTTCAATTTTTTATTCAGGGAACCTAAAACAGCGTATTTGCGGTAAAATCTGTGCATCGAATTTTGAGGTGGAATGCAATACTTCCTCTATCTACTATACGTAGACGGCAGAGAAAGGTTTGTGAATGAGATAATAAGGGAGGTCATCACGTGAGTTAATGACACACGTTTGTTTTCTGTTTCAGTTGGGGTCCACGATGGTCACCTATTTGGTGGTACTGCTGCAGTTCAAGTTGTCGAACATGTCGCCAGATGGCAGCCTCATCAACGGAACAATTTTCTAAGCTGATAGCAAACACGATTAGAACATGTTAAAATAAACTTTCGTTTCAAAACTTGGACTTTTCATAGGAAATGATTTCAGGAGCTTCTTAATCCACAGGCCTGATTTATTGTGCTATCAGGTCGTAAGGGCTTTTGTGTACTTACTCCCTATTTTAAGACGAACGTTTGCCTAAATTCGTGCTAAGTGTTCTGGTAAAACATATTTATAACAGATAATAAATGAAGAATTTCCTGCTATGTATTTCAGTACCCACTTAAAAAACATTAGCTTTTCGACGCAGTAATTGCAAACAGCCGTTCACTTTCATGTTGTACAGTTTTTTCTTACTCGTGTATGAATGATCCTAAAGTACAGAGCGGTCGTTTTATGGCCCGGACCGAATCGCGTGTGTGCGTGCTCCGCGCACTGTCTACTACATTAGGGGTGGGTTTTCATTCTCCCGCGTTACATGCACTATAATGAGTACTGTGACGCAGCGGTTATGGTCCAAAGTTATCGGGAGGTCGGCGCCGAGAGGTCCGAGTAAGCAATATAACCGCCGCTTGCCAGCGTAAACACCGGGCGCGCTATCGGAAGATAACTACAACTTTCTGAAAGCTTTTTCTCGCCTCCTCCTCTGAACGTGTGTCGAAATAGTTCTAGAACTTTAGAGAACCTTCTGTGGAAGATTCCACTGCCTATACAAGCGAACGCTCTCGTAGGAGCCGGTCAGTGCGAGGAGAGATTTAAGTGAGCGAGGGAGTTAGCGACTGCGTTTCTGGTGCGATTCTTTGAGCGAGTTGGTGACGGCAGCGAGTGCTACCGTGGAGGGACGGTTGTGGAGGTCCTGTATTCTACTCCCGAGTGAAGTGAAACGTGTGAAGAGGCTACGTCACGGAGGAAGTGGAGTGACAGAGACTGAACTAGTTTACCTTAGCGAAGTGGACTATATAAAAACGGGACAGCGACAGTTGAAAAACTGGACAAAGTCATAGTACTAACCTTGTTATAAATGGTGTCCATCTGCATTAAACATACCCCCTCGTCACGAGGTTGTAATTCATGAACAATAGACACTTTGTAGGGTTTACAACCATATGAACACCCACTTGCTGTGGGACACATCTTGAAAAGTTCTTTGTTCGAATGATACACGAATTTCGTCAATTTTTTCTTCCGATAGAGCATGGTTCCGTTTTAAGTATATATTGTACATAAAAAGTCATTGTCCAAGCGTAGGCACTTCATTGGACTAATAACAACACAACAGCAACAATAATAAGAATACTCTCACACACAGCACAGATGTTTGAATATGCTTTGAGATGCACAATGCACAAACTCTAGTGTTTACAGCACGAACAATGACGGAACTTGCCGAGGTCAGTGCAGTGCACCGGGTTACAAAACGACTGCTCTCCACTAAAAGGATCAATTGTGCGATGTTTTTTTCTGTGAGTTGTTATAGCATGAAGACACGTAGATCATAAATAGCAGCGGCGATTCGTGCTCAAATTTCGCCGTCATCGTTTCAGCATCTTCTTCTTAAAACATGACAACCGTTCTTAAAATGTCTCCTAATAGTGGTCCCGCAGCTCAGTCGACATGTGTGAAACTCAATGACAACTGTGTACGATTTAACACCATTGCCGATAGACAGCCGATATGGCCATTGCAGATAAAGGCGCGGTACAAATGGAACAATTAAAACAATGCTAATACGATAATGGTTAACTGCGACGATAATTCATCCCAGCACTTCCACATTTACGGCAGACTACTGGCGCTACAGCCACAAAAAAGGAGAGGGAGAGATAAACGCTTTAAAATTCTTAAAAGACTAAAAACAGCACCCTGAAATCCCACATTCATACGAGTTTCTCGACTCATTCTTCAATAAATTATTAATCGACATAAATATTTGCAGAAGTTGTCTTTTACAAGAGGAGTGCAGTAGCTTTAACTGATAGTCAAATATTTTAAGAGCGGATCGGTATGTGATGCCTTTTAATTCTGCTTTCTTTGTACAACCACCACAAAAAATAGCGATTTTTCTCTTGAGAAAAGTATAACTATTTGAAAATTCAATCGAATAACAAGCTCGGAAATGGTTAACTCAATTAAATATACGATATGTGACATAAATTGTGTGCTTTCACGAGATCTCCATTTTTTTTTGTAGTAAGATTTTGTCTATTCTTACAGTTTACCAATTATACAAAAGTCATTTAGAATGAAGAGGACTTCATAGACTGTTCCCAAAAAACTCAATATATACATTTTATTTGTCATGTAAGTATATTTAACATGTATTTTAATTAAAGTCGTTAGAACCCTTTTTGAGAAAATAAAAAGTAACGAAAACGTTTCCTTATGAAGGTTGTTTTGGAGTGTGTGGCGAGTTTCATGTCGCATCCTTATAAGATGTTAAACTTTTCCTTTTTCAGTTGAGATGTTCACACACACACACACACACACACACACACACAGGAATCTTCTTCTAAAAATACTTTTTTGGACACATTTCCAGTGAAATAATCTGCTGAACATTTGGATGGAATAGAGTACTTCGTAGGTAAGAGAAAGTAATATGTGTATATTTAAGATGAGACTGTACAATATCTCCGAAAGTAACCCTGTAGAAAGAAATGTCGTTAATAAAAGTTGCTTGATATTATGGGGGAAAGTAAATGCCATTAGTTGTGTTTTGTTTGGAGGACGTTGTGATGGTCATTTAGGGCCAATTTAATTTTTTTAAACGGGAACCTACAATTAGAGTCAAATTAAATTTATCCTAAAATGACCATCACAACGTCCTCAAAATAAAACACGACTAATGGCATTTACTTTCCCCCATAATATCAAACAGCTTTTATTAACGACATTTCTTTCTACAAGGCTTACATTTGAAGATATTGTACAGTCTCAACTTAAATGGCACACCCTGTATATATTAGCGTATATGTGTGTGCATTGTCGCGTCGGACACATTACTGCTTTGTAGCATGACATTGTTGAACTGGGGTTCGAATTCCGTCCGGCGCGGCATCTTTCTCTCCCCACCTCCTAGTAAGGGGTGGAGAGAGGAAAGGGGATGAAGGCAAGTAGAGGGACGAGCTTCTTTGTTCGAGTGGCGTCAGTCTTGTGTATGTCTTCTGGGCGAGTAGTGTGTAGGAATGCGTGTTTCCGCGCGCGCGCGCGTGTGTGTGTGTGTGTGTGTGTGTGTGTGTGGAACATCTCCCTCCAATGTTTGTCCTGTAATATTTTGTGTATGATATAGTGGCACCAAGGTAAATTTATAATAAATCACAGGTAATGTGTTAAATGTGAAATTAAGTGTATTTTGTTATGAATATCCCACGCCTGCTTTAAATTTGTGCAGTTAAGTTCCTGGTCCTCTCGTTGCCACTCCCAATGTTTTTGCCGGGGTAACTAAATTTAATCTCCAGCTGCAGAACCTTTTGGCCTCACCCCGGTATGTAACAATATTCCTAACATAATACAAAATATTATACACGTGTTCTTTGTTGCGGCACAACATTCTAAACAAGTGTACACATGAGGTCAAAACAAATGACTGTTACAGCTGTAGTTATGGATACTGTAAGTTGTATGAACCAATCACATTCTGACTTTGTCCAGATCTCACTGTCGCTTCACTTGGTTATCGCGACGTATTGAAATACACGCGAATCAGCCTCTTCTTCCTTGCGCTTCACTCCCTACGGCGTCGAATACAAATACCTCTCTAATCTCTCGCAGTAGCACCTCTCACTGTTGTTCACTAACTCACTCGTACAACAGCACTGACTTACTCGCGAATACGCTAACGGATTTTCTACAGAGTTCTAGAATGTTCGGGAGGAGGGGAGAAAGTCCTTCCCGTTACCTGTCGATAGTGGCCCTGTGTGTTTACGCTGCCGACTTATCTCTTCACCCGGCCAGTCAGTCGGCGCCTTTACGCCGCGTCACAGCAAATACTGCACGGGACAAAACATTATATAGTGACATTTGAATGCTATAGCGTTACGGAAAAATATGTTTTTATAAATAATGAAACTTCCAATTAAAATTTCGTATTTAATATAAGAATATTTTAACATTCCAAGCCCAAAATGTTCATACCACTCTGTACATTCCTTACCCCGAGAAAAGGCGTATTTTCATTAATATAGTCAAAAATGCTTTTAATATGTTTGGTTATCACATGTTTGACATACCGCCAAGATTAATAAAACCGTAAGAGATAGGTTTAGCTGTTTACGAGATATTTCCTCTAAGTAGCAATTTTCACGTATAGGTACATTCTCAGCAAACACGTGTATCATCAAGTCTAAACATTTGACTGTCGGCCATGTAGTGTTGAGCGAGGTGGCTATGCGGTAACGTGTTCGGGAGGACCCGGCTTCCATTCCTCAGGCCGGCCACTCTCATCATGTGTTTTTCGTGGTTTTCCCTTGCCGATAGGCGAAAGCCGGGGTGGTTTCTCATCTACCACGACTTCCTTTCATTCCGTTTCCAACTGATCTTTTAGGTGTGCTTCTAGGTTTCGTGGCGTATGGCGGTGCCAGACAAGTGGCGCGAATTCTTGGTTAAAGGAAGGACTTCCCCGTAAACACTAGAGAGCTACTTGGTGAAGGGATCTTGATCGCCATCTTTCGTCAGCTCCAGTGATTGAGCCTGGTAGTGTTAGGCACTTCCGCGCGTCTCTGCGGCATTGGCCTGTTGTGGTAGCCACAATAGACGTCACGTAGGTTGCAGTGCGCGAGGTGTCGCCGTGTGAGTGCAACAAAATGTGAAGGTGTTTAAACCAATATCACGACTAACAACAATTATAGCGAGTCGACTTGAGCACTGCTCTCATGCTTCCTGCCACAAACAGGCCAGGCGTCACCAGCTCGCTTCATTTTGTGCTACAGCAAGCAGGCTTCTTCTTCCTTTCAATTGTGTTAGATGGCTGCGAAAATGTGCTGCAAATGCGAAAGTTATCGTTACAAATGAATTTTCATACTATTAACGTTACATGGCATTGACCAAGCTTAGATGCTTGTTGTTTTACTCTGCTAATATTATAAATATTGTCATGAGATTTTGGAATTGTTTATGTTACGATATTTTCATATTAGCAATGTAAAAACAATTATTCTACCAATCATGAATCTACAATAGTTATATGAACCTATAAATAGATGATTACGTATTTCAAAGGCATTGCATGTTGCATACCGCCACTGCACTGAACGAACTATCTGCACACAGTGTCACACAGTGCACAGTAGGTGATTCAGTGCGAGCAACCGGCCTGCTCCAGACAGACCGAGCGAAGTGGCGCCGCGGTTACCGGTGCGACTCGCAGTGGGAGGTCCCAAGTTCGATCCCAGGCGATCGCCCACTCTGAACCCATGGGTTTTTGGTACTTTCTCCAGGTCGGTATGCTGGGGTGGTTCATCTTCTATCTCCATCATCTTCTTTGTCCTCTGTTTCGGGGTTGTAGGACCAAGCGACGGTGCTGGACGGGGATATACGTGATCCAGAGACCGCTCGGTTGGAAATCAGCCTCTGGGTGCTTTCGGGCAGGCGCTCCCTCGGAGACCCGCAGAGTCTCGGGCGGTGTTGGAAGCGTTCAATCTGGAAACATTAGAGACCCCGTCCGTGATACTGCACTGCCCGTCGTCCTTCGGGTCTCTCCCCTCATACTTCCTAGGGGTCAGGTAGAAGCACAAGCTAGCGGTTCTCTGCTCCGGTTTTAGGGACCCCTCGTTCGCCAGCACCGTTAGCTTTATCCTCGAGACGTCCAGTAAGTAGGTGCTACACCCTTTGGTGGAAATGTCAAGTTTTTACAGATACATCCGAGTATTCGTTTCAAAAAGTGCACTATTCCAAAACTGCATATAAACAACAAAAAATTATAAAGTTATATTTTTCTCAAATGCGTCCTAAAATGAACTGTAAAACACAAAACATTCATAAACATAGATCTGTTACATTCAGATGACTTTCTCTACACACTCTTCTACTACCTATTCTTATTACTTTCTGTACCACGTATGTAGTAGTAGAAAAGGTAACGCATTCCACCTGAAAATTCGATACCGAGATTTCACCTAAATACATGTTTTGAGGTAGCTTCAATCCCAAAAAAAGCAGTGGTTTTTAAGTTCAGTGCCTTGCAAAGATGACACACGATGGTTTTCAAGAAAATCCTCCTTTACATGCAATATTTTTCAAATGTTCTAATTTTCTGAAAAATGGCTTTAACGGTTTTTATTAAAATACTATATATTTAAGATATTTAGCTGACAAATAAAATGTATATCTTGAATTTTCTGTTCTAAATACATTTAGCTATGCAAAATATAGTATTTTAATGAATAGTGTTACAGCAATTTTTGTCAATATTTATATTAATAATAATAACCTTGATGGTCGTCATGACGACGATAAGGAGATGTTTTGCCAGACATGTTTTCTCCACGAGTTATCTGTCACCACTAATTGCTGCTAACGTCCAAACACAAGCTGATATATAAATGTGTTAGAACGTCTAGATACCCATCTGTCAGCATGTTGTTAGCGACCGCGCTCCTGGCGGTTCTCGCCGCGTCCGCCAGAGCTGCCTGTCTACCACCAGGTAATTAGCTGCTTTAAAAGGTTAAATTCATTATTTTTATGTGTTGAAATTGAGAATATATTCATCAAAGCGTTAAAAATATTTACTAAAATACAAAATATATGTTCGTTAACTTTGTATAATAGATAGAGTTATAATAAAAAACACCAGTAATGAATTAATGACATAAATGTCAATTTGTTAAAACTTGTTTGGAGCTACAGTTCACAACGCATTCTCTAAACTGTCCATTAGAAATTCCTCCCGGTTGTCACGGAGAACGAAGCACTCACAGGTCCTGAATGTTTCACGTAAAAGCAAACCAGAAGTCGCAATGACATGTTTGTTAAAGGATAAACGCTGCCTTATTAGGACCGTGATCGGCTTTCATAGACAATCTGTACACGCAATCAAACTAGGGGTGGGCGCGCGGTTCACAACCGTCAACATCTGTGCGCCGCTAACTCTTAGTAATACAAACCACGAGACACTGATTGGCGCTTGAGGTACTCAACTTATCGTCAGCAACTCTAGTTCGATTCTCCGTACTGGATTGTTATCTTTTAGTATTTACTATAATACAGGGTTATTAGAAAATAAATAGGCACTTTCAATGTGTTATAATTCCATAACTATTGATGATATAATGAATCTGTTTGCACTGTCGTGTAGAGGAAGTCTTGAAGTTTAGTTTGTGAACTCACAAATGTTCAATGTGTGATTCCTGCGTCACATGACATACACCTGATGATAATCAAGTTCATCCCAAACACGATCTAACATATGTGCATCGACACTTGCCACGGCTCTTCTGATACGTTCCTTCATGTCATCTAAATCGCGTGGAAGTGGAGGAACGAAAACTCGTCTTTGAGAAATCCCCAAAGGAAAAAGTCACATGGCATGAGGTCAGGACTCCTCGGTGGCCAACGTAGCAACGTGTTATTGTCATGTACAGCACGGCCACTCCAACACTGTGGTAGAATTTTATCCAAGTAAAGTGTAACATCTGTGTGCCAGTGAGGAGGTGCTCCATCTTGTTCGAACTTTGTTTCCCTTTCCATTTCCTCACACAGTTGCGACATCAACCAAAGCTGTAACATATTGAGATTTGTAGGTCCTGTTACTGTTTTTTCTGCAAAAAAGAAGGGGCTATACACCTTGGTGTGGGATACCGCACAAAACACATTAATTTTGGGAGAGTCCCGCACATGTTCCACCACAACCCTTGGTTTTTCAGTTCCCATATTCGAACATTTCGTTTATTCACTTTTCCACTCAAGTGGAGTGAAGTCATCATCGTTGAAAACTATTCGTTCACTAAGGCCATCGTCTTCTTCATTACGTCGCAATATTTCTATGCAGAAGTCTTGACGTTTGACGTTGTCGTCTTCATGTAGCTGCTGCAAGAACTGCAACCTGTAAGGAGTCAGTTTTAGTCGCTTTCACAACATTTTCCATGCAGTTGGTTGTGGAATGTGTAACGCCAAGCTTGCCCTTGTTGTCAATTTCTGTAGACTTCTTGTAAAAGCACCACGAACACGTTCAACATTCTCTTCTGATAGGCGTGGTCTTCCCGGGCTCTTTCCTTTGCACACACAGCCTGTTGTCTCTGTGCCAATCCTAGATCGGTTGTCTAGTCAGTGGTGGTTTCCGTAATCGTGTTCTGAAATGCCGTTGGACAACAGTTACAGAATTTGTTTTAGCAAGTTCTAGCACACAAATGCTTTTTCCACAGAATTCGCCATTTTTGCATCTTCAACAACAATGACTTACATGATTACCAACTAGAAAACTAGCAATACAAACTTCCAGAGTTTTCCAACATAACACTGCAAAAAGTTTGTTGATATCACAGTTAGTTTTTGTTTCATAGGACTACAAAGTTGTCTACTTCTTTTGTAATAACCCTGTAGATTTAAATACTATTGCTTGTGTTGCTTTATTTTACTTACACATGTAATTACAATAAATTGACTGAGTATCAAAGTTCCTCGCGACCGATGGTTGCCATCTACCGGTATGACGGACTACTAAATAGACGCCACATACATAAAACATGAAGACAAAGTGTTGTACTTTACTCATGTATTTAAAATGAAATGGGAAAAAGTTAAATAGCTCCACAGGGATTTAGGTTTGAAACCTCAGGAACAGCTAAGAGTGCAGTAACGAGCCTTACTTACACTCCACTTGAGAACCATAAATTAACAAACTGTGTTTTACTTACAAATATTCAGTGCTGAAACATCTGAAACCTCGTATACGAATTATTTTAGGAAGATTTTATGATTATAGTTGTATTCCCCATTATAACTACTACAAGAATATACGTAGTGTTGAGAACAAAGCCTGGCTGCACCGAGCGCTCACGGACCTCGTCTCTCAGACGCCGGCCTGTTCTAAATTGACGGAGTGTAGGTGAGAATTCTTTAACATACCACTACAACTGAAAACCTTCACTACATTTTACTTTTGGTGAGAACAATTGATTGTCGTATCACTCAGTACGTATGTTAGGCATTGTGGGCAACAACAATGGAAACAGATGCCATGCGCCGTTGACAACCTAATCTAATGTAAGATCACACGATATAGCAGAGGGTAATACAGCTTCTGTTCACACACAATAATATGAGAAATATGTAATTACATAATACTTTCTCTGCTACGTATAGTAAGTAGGGGAAGTATTGTATTCCACCCAAAAATTCCATACCAAGATTTCACCGGAAATACATGTTTTGAGACCCCCTGAATCCAAAAAAAGGCATTTTTGGAAACATGTCCGTGTGTGTGTGTGTGTGTGTGTCTGTGAACAGCATAACTCAAAAACGAACATTCGGATAAACACCAAACTTGTATTTAGGTTCAGTATCTTCCAGAGATGCGACACGAAGGTTCAGGAAAATCCCCCCACCCCAGATTACCCTTTACATGGAACATTTTTCGAAAATTTTAATTTTCTCAAAAATGGCTCTGACGATTTTGATTAAAATATCATATGTTTAAGATATTGTCATGACAAATGAAATGTATATCTCTAATTTTCTGGGAATGTCTCCAAAAGTATTCTTCATTGTGAACGACTTTTGCATAACTGGTAAACCATAAGAGATAGACAAAATTTTACTACACAAAAAATGTAGATCGCGTTAAAATACACAATTTATGTCATATAAATTTTTTTGGAGAGTGAACCATTTTCGAGATATTGCTTCTTATTCCCTTAAATTTACCAATACTTATACTTTTTCTCAAATTGGTTATTCATTTTTTTTGTCCTGGTAATGCAAAGAGAATGGAATACCCCACATAGCAACCAGCTCTTAAAATATTTGACTATCACTTAAAGCCTACCAATTTCCGTTGCATCTACAGGAAAATTAGCAATAAGATTAACATCTCGATTAACATGAAGCATATGGAGAATAAGCGTTTGTAAAAATAGTTTGTTCAAGAGTAGAGAAAGTCATGTGAGTGTAACATATAAGATTTTTTATTCTAAAATTATGTATTTCTGTGTAAAGTGAAATGTATATGTTATAGTGCCGTCATGTTCAATCTTTATACCTAGTTTCATGTCTGTAACAAGTATTTATTTACCTAATAATGTGTTCCCTACTTATAATACACGTGTACCTAACTGATTGTATGTTAACCTCGCTCCGCACAGGTGTAGACACTGGTTACATCCTGCCGTACCCTGGTGCACCATTGCCGTTCAACGGGGCCCTGGACCAGCGGTACCTCTTCTCTGCGCTACAGGCTCTCAACTTCCAGGTAAAGATAACACTGTTCCGTGTCTTTTGAGCTCATTTATTAACATCTTCTCTTTGCAACATTAAAAGCACACCAAGTTTGGTATCCATCTGATGTAACTCAGAACGCTTAGATCTTGTACAGTCTCAACTTAAATGGTCCACTAAAACTCGCTGTTGCCTCAAAAAACAATAGCAAAAATTAAGACAAAAGCAAAAACCGGTAGAAATCAACAAACAACCTTAATGTAAACTGTTAATAAAGGAATGACACTTGGTACGACTACAGGAATCGGAAATATTAATGCATCTGCATTTAGAAAATGTTTATTGTACGGAATTGTGCATTATGTTGGCTGAATTGGAAGCAGATGGTAAAATATCATTATTCAGTTACTAACAAATGACATGATTTTCCACTTTGCTATCGACATGCATTCCCGTTCTCTTTCCCGGGATACTGTCACCAGCCTAAAAGCTGTGCAACTGTTTAAAATACACATCTTTTTACGCCATTCAGTTGTTTCTCGCTATATCATGGAAAGAGAGTTCAACTCGCTGTTTTCCTCGGTTCCCCTTGAACCTTCAACGCTAATGAAACTATATATCTGTGTTAACATGAAGGAGATACAAAAATAAGCTTTTGTCACAAGATATAAAATTAAAGCATAAAGAAAGTCATGTGAATACAGCAAATCCATTTTTCCCACGTGGGTATACAAGCAAGAATATCTTGTATGTTGAATTCACATGACTTTCTCTACTCGCTCTTCTACAAAAAGATCCGTACCTACAACATCTTATTCTCCTATCTACTGCTTGTTAATGCCGATATTCGATTCGTTTAAGAGCTGCTCACTAAATGATGGCTCTGAAACTACCTTCATGAAACGAACAAGAAACAAAGAAAGAAACAAATATTTATGTGCTGCATTCACACGATTTTTTCTACTCACTCCTCTTACAAAAGCTTATTATTCTATTTACTTCTTGTTGATCTAGATAAAGTTTCAATTCACATTTACACATTTCGTTGTGCGATACAGTATGGGTTTCTTGACCTCGCGTGTCAAACGACCTTGATCCCTCCCCTTCTCGTTTGCTGTTTGCAACATACAAGCAGAGTACTCAGTAATGGAACACTGCCTAACGCAATTACAAGATGCATTCCACAAGAACCTGTAGGACGTTTAGGGAATCATGGGCTCTTTCGTTTTTGTAGCACACAAAGATGCTGCAATGTCTGTAAGTATTCGTATATACCAGGTGAGTCAGCTACCCCTATTTATTTTTTAATTTATGCAACGTGCTAAGCGACATATGTGACTTCTTGAAAGCCTTCTAATGTCTGATTTGCATAACACTTTATAGAGGAGGGATAGATAACTCAGTGTATAAGTGTTTTACGGGACAGAATGCAATCGCTGTGTATGTCGATGCAAAAAACCATCCCACCCTGACACTGAGAGCTGCAGTAGCAGTTTTAGCCAATTTTACAAACTTTCATTCTTCAGCATACATTCATGCACGACTTTGAAAACACCCCTGAAGGAACAACCTATCACATGCATCGGTTGACAAAACCATTTGAAAACAAAATGGCATATCTATGCAGTGCGATCAATTGGATTTAAGCCGTCAGTCAACGTTGTACAGCCTTGTCAAAAATGCTAGGTATTAAGTAGATAATTCCCCTTATGTCATAAACTATGGCGTATTTCATCATACAGTAATTGTAATGACTGATGAAATTTATTTATTTAGTTTAAACTACCAAACCGAGCTCAAAACACTATGAAGCTGCAAAATGCGTGTAAAGACTCGAGGTGGGGTCTAGTTCTGCGATTACTAATTCGTATAGAAACCTCAGCTCGCAAAGTAGCATTGGCCGAATGGTATGATCATGGTTGCTTTAACACTGTATCACTTCATTTCGGGTTCAAATCCTTTTTGTTTAATTAAAACTTTTCACTAGCTTTTGTTTTATCTGTTTGGGCCTATAATTCGATATTATGAAACAAATAACATTTTGATAACATTATAAGTGTGTAAAAATAGTATAAACGCCATGTTTTCTACCGCAAAGCCCAAATCATCTACGGGCACTCATACGTGAAGAATGCAGACAGATTACACCGCGCATGTTACAACATGCAAGACGTACACAAATGTGCATTGATGAAAGGGGTCGTCATTTTGAACATTTACTTGCTTGATGAAATCCACGCTCTTTAAAAATTTATTATTCTGTTTACCCGTGAACTTAGCACATTTACAACTCCTTTGTCAATATAAGAAGTTAAACATAAGGTTTAAACATGAAACAAAGCTGTTATATTTAATATCGTCGATATGCGCCCAAGAGAGTGAAAGCTAACTATGTAATACGGTTTACAACACCAGATACGGTACATATTATTACGGTAAACATGATACACAATTATCTGTTTGTAATTTTTGTGTCTTTGGCTGACAGGAGAGCCAATAACAAAAGTAAATAAATTGGTACACTAAAATACAGAAAATTAACAGAAGCAGAATAAAAGAACCAAAACAATTCGATGTGTTATTAGATTCGAACCTCCGAAGCTAACCTTTGTTTCACCACATTCCGGCAGCTAACCCACTTGACCAGCACCCACGTATTCTGTCCCGCTCTTCGGGAGAATATTCCTCTACCTCCTTGCAAACATTATATCTATGAAAACCCGTCTTTTTTATCCGTTTCGCAGCTGCTTGGTTCTCATTCAGATCTTTAATCATTAATTCTAGTTGTGTATAGTACCAAATAGAAGGGCAGAGTTACAATAACAGTTTGTTTGCTGAAAGGGTCAATGTTTTCACATTAGACTATAAACTTCGGTTGCATAGATACGAATACCTAGGGGAAGCTGACTCACGTGATATATAATAAAAGGTGTGTTTTAAAGAGGTCTACATTTTCTGTGCAGCACGTTTTCTCTATCGCTTAACATTTACCGTTGTGCAAAATCCCTTCAGGATGAAGGCGGCTCCACAGGCCTTTTTCAGAGAATTTAAGAAGCACATTTTATTTGTCATCTAATATCTAATGTATCGTATTTTAATCAAAATCGTTAGAACCATGCTTTAGAAAGTAAACAATTTCGAAAAATGTTGCATATAAAGGGAATAATGGGGGGAGAGATTTTCTTGAAATTCTTCGTGTCGCATCTTCGGAAATTAAGTACCAAGTTTAGTAATTATCCGAGATTTCATTTTGAGTTATTCTGTTTACAGACACATACACAAGCAACTTTTCTAAAACTGCTTTTTTATTATTTAGGGGGCCTCAAAGCTTGTATTTGTGGTGAAATCACGTATCGAATTTTTGGGTGGAACGCAATACTTCTCTAACTGCTAGGTACGGTCAACAACTTATATTAAAGCAAGATACTTATTTTGTGAAAACTATACGTATTGGAAACTGTTTGTTCATTTTCCTGCAACGTTACCAGCGATATCATACTTATTGGTTGTGTATGTAATATCTTCAGTTTCAAAACTTTATTATATGAATAAAGCACTTGATTTCGTTTTGTCATTTGGTGGTACTTGCGTTTTAGCAAACAGACACGTCTAGCTTTTCAAAATAAACAATAGCATTACGTCATTGCTCGGATAGAGGGGTAGCTACGTTACGTCACAGTACGCCTCCCTCCTGATGGGACGCGCTCGCCCATACCTGCAGTAGGCCAAACCGATAGTCAGTGAAGGTGTTGAAACTTCATGCTCTTTGCACCACAGTCAGGGGGGAGAAGAATAACGAAAGTATTCGCATCATATGAAACTTCAAACTAATAAACATGAATACCTCGAAATGGTTAACGCAATAACAAATTTTATTTGATATAAATTGAATAACTTAACGAGTCCATCTTAAGTCTAAAACAATAGTTAAATGAAAAATAAGTGGTAATAGCGAATGCTATGCCATCTATCTACAGACAATGTAAGCACTTAAGACTGGATGGTATCCTAACGCCATCTGCACGGCATGAAGCAGGAGGTTACAGGGACGAAACCTAGAAGGCTAACTTAGATGGCTTAGGGTGCCGTCCAGTCTAACCGCCGCCCTCACACAGAAAGGCGGACAGTTAGCCTTCTAGGTCTCATCCCTGGAAATGCCATCTTGCTTCGTCACGTTCCCACAGAGACCTCCAGCGCATGGCACCCGGATCTTCTGCTTCGTGCCGTCCAGATGGCGTTACGGTGCCGTCCATTCTAACTGCTTACACTGTCTGTAGATAGATGGCATAGCATTCGCTATTACCACTTATTTTTCATTTTAATATTGTTTAAGACCTAAGATGGAACTTTAGGTCGTGGTATTAAACATCCGATCCGGTATTTACCTTGGCGACTGAGGAAAACCACGAAAAAACCTCAGACAGATTGGTCGGCCCACGGGATTTGAAACCTGGACTTTACGAATGCTTTAACTCCATTATCAATAAGCTGATATAGGAATAAGTCTTTGTAAGAAGAGTTTGTAGTAGAAAGAGTAGAGAAAGTCATGTGGATGCAAAACATCACACTCGGATAGTAAGTGAACATGGGTCTTGAAAAAGAGCTGTTATGCAGAAACGCGGACGTGCTATTACACCAAGGGATGGTTACAAGCCCCAAGTTTAGAAAATGTTCAGCTTGTCCTCTTTCCTTATGCCCCAAGAGTCATTTGCCTCCTCATGTCAGTATATCTTACTTCTCAGTTATTAAGTAAGGACTTTTGTTGCAGGTGCAAGCCTTACAACGTCAGCAAGTGTTACTACTGACATCACTGCGATGTGCCAACATATCAGTGACGCCCAATGAAGCCTGCAGAAACCCGCCCTTCGAACCTTTGCCGACCACCAACCCTACTACTACCACTACGGAACCAACCACCACCACCACTGCCCACGCTGAGTTCAACGTCGAGGGTGAAAACACCGCCGATGTCTACCCCCCTGAAGTCCCATATCCTCTGTACGTCGACAACAAGGAATACGACCTCTACATCTCCCCGGAAGAACTCAACGTTCCTTCTGGTCTACAACTTGACATCAAAGTACCAGCGTTTGATCTCTTCGGCAGACTGGGCCGGGACGCTGATACTGAGCCTGGGACGCAAAGTGGGAGGTTAGTCAACGGTCCACAGATTCTGGCCCAGAGAAGAGCCAGCAATCCTAGACCTGTGCTGCAAGAGGAAAGTTCAGTCAGCAGTGTTGAAGTTGATGCAGAGGCAGAGAATTCTCCGAACACTTCTGAAGTTCGTGTAGAAGTAGACAATTCTGCCAGCAGTTCTGAAGCTGATGTAGAGGTAGAAGAGCCTGATGTTGTTGAGAAGAGGAAACTTTAAGTTGTAGCTCCTGAAAGTCAGTAAACTGGGATGCAACCCAATGAGAAGTGGCAAACAGAAGATTCTCCGACCTTAAATATGATGTCCAAATCTTTATATATTAATTCTATACTTTTGTTTATTATACCTCATTAAAATAACACAATGTAATAGACTTTTATTATTTCATAACCTCAAAGCTGTTCCCCATACTTGCACTTGCAACAGCGATGTTTTCGTGTACCAAAGATGCCTGAGACATTCAAAGTTCGGGGCCCGAAGAACTGCAGCTCTGTACAGAAATTTTGAAGTTTCACTTCTCTTACATTAACTCTTCAAACAATAAATTTATTTCATATCAACTGGATTTGTCGACCATCAACTTCCAGGCAAACACTAACATTTCATTTCTCTTCTCCGTAACAGTTAGAGTTCTTTTTGTAGTGCTCAAAGCAGCAGTTCTGATCAAAAAATATCTAGTGTGTAACAATCACTTGACTTTATTTCCATTCGATTTTGTTATTCTGGTAATCAAAAATTTAGCAAATCCACTTCACATAACATATCTTGTTGACATTTATGCCAGATTTCACACAGAATAAGTGTAATGTTTTAGCCATGATTCACAATTCTTGCTTGCACATTTATTCAAATATTTATTTGTTGTTGTCTAAATGAATTGTCCTAAAAATGCTACACACGACGTATTTTTAAAAATACCCACATCAAAACTTCAGGTTTTGGAGTAAACGAGTTTAATATCGAGTGGGAGAGCCCGCATTCGAGAGGTTCCTTGTCTACCACTATTTCCTTCCCATCTTTCAGGTTTCGTGGTGTATGCTGGTGTCGGACAGAAGGCGTGGATACATGCTCACTGTAAAGAATATTCCCCGTGCACACCAGAGTCTGCTCCCTGGTGCGGCTCCAGCAGGGACGGATCTGCGAGTTTGGAAACGTTAGGGACTTCCGCACGTCTCTGCAGCCTGTCTGCCTAGTCTCATGTGTGGTTCCTTCACTTCATCCTTTCCCCCTGGGGAATAGATGTCTCCCTCAGTTCAACCATCTATGCCTAAATGAGTTTTAAAAAATACCCATCATACCAGATTTTTGTATTAGACCCTAATTACTGTAGAAAAACAATTACTTGTACTCTCCAAAATTCTTGATTTTTTCAAAAGTTAGCAACTTATTTATCTAAATTGGGCCATCATTTAAAGAAAATCTGATGTTACTTTCACATGCCTTTCTCTTCCCTCTATCGTTTATTAGTTGGTATACAAATTATTCTTACGGAAGCTTATTGGAAACATGTGCATGTGTGTGTCTGCCTGTGAACAGCATAAGTCAAAAACGAAAAGTCGGATAAATACAGAGGATTGTTCGCAATCTATGGTAACAAACTTAACACCCCGTTACCTTATGAAAACCCACGCCTCCACCAGCAGTGATGTTCTATCTGGCAGCCTTTAGCTTGAGCTATCAATCTGCAGCACAGCTTCCACTGGGGCAAACTGCTACGAAACACAGGGATGTCCAGTTTATTCTATTCCTCCTGGCAGCTTTTCAGAGACCATCTAAAGTTCGCGGCCGTCCGCTTCCAACGGCTCTTTTCAGTAACCAAATGCACGAAACTCCATCAGTGATGCATCAGATGACTTAACAAGGATGTCACTGAAAGATGTGGAATGTGTTCCCATTTCTCTCTCTGTGTTCTCCAAACATTTGTAGGTTGAAGTAAACGTATGGCTTGATGTAACCAGACTTTATTTACATCTGCACCATAGAGAGCAGGGATATCTTTATGGAAAATTGCTATCAGGACGTTGTTCTGACAATATGCCGAATTGATTTTCACATTTTATGTACTACACGACGAATGGTTAATTTGTCATTGTAACTGTACCTTGCTATTACCATGAAACATTGGTGAAATTTTCGTTAGTTTCCTCATACCAACTTTCAAATTGTTTTCTCCCCTTTCTTGGTAATATATAGCCAGTGTTTGTTGCAGTCACTTAGATAAGCTTATGCCTCATCTAAAAAGACAACAAACATTCACTTTTTACCAGCTAGGTATCGTTCATACAGCTTTTTGTTGTTAGTGGCACGTTCTGCAATGTGTTTATGCAACAGCTTATATCCCCGGCTCTTATGACACTTTTCTGGTTGATTATGGTGTTCACAGTAGTATTAGTGATACCTAATTACAGTGCAATGGCCCTCTGAGTTGCAGGATTTGCTTCAGAAGGCATGGGCCTTCAGCTTCCAAATTATCTCCGAGGTGCGACTGGTGGCCGGTCCTGGATGTTTCTTCCCCTTTGGAATAAGTCCTGATGTGGCTTTAGCTTTTATGTTGAGTACACTTGAGATCACTTTCTTGGACATGGTAAAACCACGCCTCGTGCACTGCTTAATAATCTTATAATACAAGTGTTTTGCATCGTAAAGCGCAATAATGTACCCTTATCAGAATGGTTCTACCTTTGACACCATTTGATGAAGCAACACACAACTGAACAAACACAGTGATACACTCATACTGCCTGAACTTTCATTTGGTTCCACGTGCTATTGTGCTCGTCTGATGTTCTTAACACAGATCGTGAACAAACCTACGTACCAAATCGGTATTTGCATTTAGTATCTTCCAAGGACGCGAAACGAAGATTTTCAAGAAAATACTCCCACTCCAGACTACCCTTTATCTGGAACTTTTTTTCGAAAATTTTAATTTTCTCAAAAATGGCTCTAACGATTTTCATTAAAACATCATATGTTTAAGATATTTTCATGACAAATGAAATTTATATCTCGAATTTTCTGGGAATGTCTCCAAAATTATTCTTCATTGTGAACGACTTTTCAATAACTGGTAAAGCATAAGAGATAGACAAAGTTTTATTACTCAAAAATGTAGATATCGCGTTAAAATACACAATTTATGTCATATACATTTTTGTTGTTGAGTGAACCATTTTCGAGATATTGCTTGTTATTCCCTTAAATTTTTCAATACTTATTTTCTCAAATGGGAATTCGTTATTCATTTTTTTGTCTTGGATATGCAAAGAGTATTAATCGGTGGCAAAGATAATGGTGCTGCACCTAGCAACCAGCTATTAAGAGCCATTTCTGAGAAAATTAAAATTTTCGAAAAATGTTCTATGTAAAGAGTAATCTGGGGCGGGGGATTTTCTTGAAAACCTTTGTGTCGCATCTCTGAAAGATACTGAACCTAAATACCAAGTTTAGTGTTTATCCGACTGTTCGTTTCTGAGTTATGGTATTCACAGACACACACAGACATGTTTCCAAAAATGCTTTTTTTGATTCAGAGGGTCTCAAAACATATATTTCCGGTGAAATCTTGGTATCGAATTTTTGGGTGGAATACAATACTTCCCCTACTTACTATACCTACGTAGTAGAGAAAGTAAAAAGGCATTCAGATTGAAGAGTTCTTGAGTCTATTCCTAGAAAATTCAAGATATGGGCACATTGTTGTTTGTAGTTTAGAATATATTAAACACATAGTATTCTAATCAAAATCATTAGTCATTTTTGAGAAAATTAAAAATAACAAAAGGTATCCATATAAAGGATAATTTGTGATAGGCCATGTTCTTGAAAATCTTTATACTTAACCGACTTTTCGTTTCTGAGTTATTTAGTTCACACACGCAGACATGGCAAGAGATCTTCAAGCCCTCTACAGAGCAATATTCAATAAAAGAAGAAATAAACAAATGACAGAATCAAGCTGTATTGCTATTACGATGGCAGCCCTGTAAGGGACAAATTTCCATGCGGCCCACGTCTGTAGGAGGAACAATGTGATGGTGCAATGGTTTGCGGTTTGGTTTGACGGCCGTGTTTACCTTCAGAGACTGTCCAAACAAAGACGTCGTCGAGGTATTTCCGAGGTGACAAATCCGTGTCATTCAGTCGCCGTGTGCACGTCATGGATAAGTGTTTGTTTCTCGTCCTGGTGGCCTGTTTCGGGTTCTCTGGTAAGTAACCAGGTCTGGAGCAATGAAAAGTTTTAGTGCTCTTGTTTCAACAGAGCAAGCGACACTTGCAGGGGATGTATGAAACCGCAGTCTGAATCAATACAGATCATAGTGTGCTGCATTCACATAACTTTCTCTACTCACTCTTCCACAAACCATTGTTAGAAAACCTTATTCTTCTATCTGCTACTTGTTAATACAGACTCGTTTCGTTGTAACGATAAGAAGAACGCAGTATTCTAAAGCGATATTCAGATGTTTTCAAAGTTGTGATGGCTTTGAAATTGTGTTTTCTTTCCACGAACATAAAAAGTAAGATAGCGATTTACGGTTATGAAATTCGAACCACAAACAGTCATCTGACATAAACTGTGTGCTTCAAGAAGATCTACATTTTTTGTGCAGTAGTCTTAGTCATTCACAATAAAGAGGTTATTCCCAGAATATTCAAGATACACATTTTATTTGTAATGAAAATGGTTTAAACATTTTAATTAAAATCGTTACAGGCATATTTACAAAAAAAAACCAAAATAACGAAGCAACGGTAACTTGGGATTGCAGAATTTTCCTCAAAATCTTCGTGTCAGATCTTTGGAAGATCTTGAAGTTAAACACTAAATTTCGTATTTGGTCGACTTTTTGTTACCTTTTTTTAAAAAAAACTTTTGGGGGGTGATTTACAGAAAATGCTTGTTTTAGGCTCTCTGAATAAAAAAGGGCACTTTTATAAATAGGTCCTAGTGTGTGTGTCTGTGAACAGCATACCTCAAAAACGAAAGGCGGGTAAGTACCAAACTTGGTAATTAAATTGAACATATTCTAAGGTTGGGACACTGAGAACATCATGGAAACCCGCACTCCAAACTCCCTTTACATAGAATATTTTTCGAAAAATTTGATTTGCTCAAATTTTGATTAAAATACCGCAGGTTTAACATATTTTTATTACAAACTAAATATATATCTGGAATTTTCTTCGAAAAGTCTCTGAAGTCCTCTTTATTCTAGATGACTTGTCTATAATTCGTAAGAGACTGCACAAAAAATGTAGAGCTTGATAAAGCAAACAAGTTATATCAAACTTCATAAGTATGTATACATAAATTAGTTGGAGTTTACTGTTATTGGTTTTAAATTTCAAACACTAGTACCTCTCTCAAATGGGAAGCCCTTATTCGAGCATGGAATATCAAAGTTGCGACACATTCTCTAAAAATCTGACTGTATCGTACAAGGAAATGTGTAAAGAGAATTGAAAGTTTATCTGTATTAACAAGACGTAGATGTAACAATAGGTGTTAGTAGAAAAGTCATATAAATACAAGTATTATATTTCTTTGCCTAAAAATGTAGGTAGTATAGGTGTTATTGTTTAATAATCACAAATCTAAGCATGTTAACAACAATTCATAAACACATCTTTTCTATCTGCTACATTTTAATCGAGATAAACGTTTACAGAAACAGCTACATTACACATTTTGTTATAGAGAACAGCGATAGTCAAATGTTTAACAACTGAACGCTATATGCTGGCCTTAAAATTCCATACTGTTTCCATGACATCGCGAGAAACAACTGAATGTTGACCGGTTTTAGAAAGAATGACATTTATAGACGATCTTTAACTGCTGTGGTTCTTGGCCTCTCATTCTATATTGGGCGTGAAAGATCGGTAATTTTGCTCATACTCTGTTTATCAGACTTGAGGTTCTTTTACGTGCTGTAAATCTACGACACGGGACCATTGGCTTTACTTCCCTTCCGATGGAAGCCATGCTAAGGATTTTTACACCGGAAAAAACAATCCATGGTGTTTCGCCGCGTTTGAACCTGCGACCTCGTGAACCGCAGGCTAGCATGGTAACCACTACACCACGGAAACCAACTTTTGCGGTTATCCCATAAACATTTACCAATTATACAGAATTCCTTCCAAACGAAGAGGACTTCACAGGCTATTCCCGGTTAATTCAAGATATAGGGGAAGGTGGGGCAAGAGTGCCATATCAGGTAAGAGTGTCACCCCCCTTAAGTGCAAAAATACGGGCTTAGTGACTTTGTTGCAAGGTTGGGTATACTGAGTTAGATGACATGTTTGTTGGGCTGTGCATTATAGCAGCTCTAGAAATTTATTGTTTTTGTTGTATCATAAAGTACTTTTTTCATAATTGTTATCTTATATGTCCATGACAGGAAACCCAATTTATTCCCAGGTAAAGTAGTTTCTGGTATATCTCAGTTATTATGGCTTAACCCCACTTATATGAGAATCCAATTGCACGCGAAGAGTTAGTAGTGTATGCAGCCGCCACTCCATGGTGTCACCAGACATAATCCCGTGCAGCTGGGGGCAAAAGTGTCAGCTGACTCTGGGGCAAGAGTGCCAGAGTGACCCTCTTACCCCGTACTGTGAACATAGTACAAACAATTCATTGTAACAAAATTTATAAATCATAAATACAGAGAAAAATGGATAGTGAAAATACCATAGATTCAAGCATCCTGCCCCTAGAGAATGATAAGAGAAGGAATGCAAAGGAGTCCATTCCTATAGCTTCTGCTTCGAGGGAAAGCTTTTACTTCGTTGATGAAAAGGAAGCAGATAAAATTAAACCTGTTTCCAAAACTCCAGCATTGAAACTATTTCCCCACTTCCAATTCATAGAAGACCTTTTCCTAAAACTCCAACCCTAAGAGGAAGAAAACCTGATAAATCGGTTATCCTGACCAGCAGCCCACATAAAAAATGCTTGAAAGCAAACAAGCTTCTACTAATCGCTCAACTACCACAAAGGTTCTGTTAAAATCAAAGTTACAGAAGAAGAAACCAAGGTGTGATACTGCAACATCACAGAGAACTACTGAAGACCAGAAAAAAGACGATGTCTACTTTTTCTTAATTTGCCAAGAAAGGTTATCAGATCCACCTGATGAGCCAATGGTTCAGTGTCAAGAATGCAAAGGAATGTCTCATACAGATTGTACAGACTTTAATGACGTGAAAGGAACCTTTATTTGTGATATTTGTAGGGAATAATGATGTCTCAGTTTGTTCAATGCATGTGACACTCTTACCCCAGCCTATGGGGCAAGAGTGTCAGCTGACGTTTCTTTATGTAAATCAAAATATCTCAGAATTTTTGGGAGAGTCTGTCTTAATACTTTATTATGTTCTTGTGTAATGATAGCTTATCTTATATACGGGGGAAAAATATGTATGATTCTGTTTAGAGGAAGAAAATAGTGTTTGAACCTTAACATGGTACTCTTGCCCCGCCTTCCCCTACACTTTATTTCTCATGTAAACATCTCTAATATATGGTGGGTAATTTAATCAAAATCATTGCAGCCATTTATTAGAAAACCAAATATTTCGTAAAATATTGCATTTAAAGGATAGCTTCGGGTGGGAGATTTTGTTGAAAATCCTAATGTCGCATCCTTGAAACTTACTGCACTTAAACACGAAGGTTAATGTGTTTCCACCAGTTCACACACTGGGACATCTTCATAAACATCTGATGTGTTACACTCACATGACTTTCTCTACTCTTGTACACACAATATTCCTCATGCAAAAGAAGGTTATAAGAATCATTTCCAGCACTCATAGCAGACACTCTTGCAAACATCTTTTTAGAAGACTGAAGATATTAACCCTACCTTGCATGTACATATTTTCAATGTTAAAAGAGAACCACATTTATTACAAACATGGAAATTCATGAGATAAACACTAGACAAAAGGGTAACATCCATCATCCCAGTGCAAAGCTTTCTTGCTTCCAGAAAGGTGTATATTATGAGACCATAAAAATATTTAATACTCTCTCTAATGATCTTAACGGAATAGTTGACAATTTCAATGTCTTTAAAACTGTTGTTAAAGAGTACCTATGCTCAAAAACATATTATCCAGTACAAGATTATCTGAATGACAAATTATCGTGACGATAATACATATATAGCTCTCTAAGTAATATTAGTAAATATTAATGACAATTGCCAATTTTCCAACCCCCTGCTCTAGAATTAATGAAGCTATTTAAATGTATGTATATTAAGAACTGACAGTAAATGCTATGCATTACAAATCAAATAGAACAAAATGATGAGACCAACAAAGGTACAAGCCTAGTGAAAGTCAAAATAATTGTTCTGGTCTATAAATATGTTAACCTTATAACGGTAGGAAGGTACTCGATTTTATACAAAATTACACCTGATTTGTTTAATTTTATATATAATATGTCTTTATTTTATTTTAAATGTTCTGTATTCGATGTAATATTTATGTATATATATATGTGTGTGTGTGTGTGTGTGTGTGTGTGTAACTATATTCTACATCTCCTTGACACGCATATAGTATGTATATATTCTGTGTAATATCTATGTTTATATGTAATTTTTGTACATTTCCTTGCATGTTCTATGTTCACAAGCCTTTATGGCTGCTAGTGAACTCACAAAATGCAATCCAATCTAATCTACTTTTACAAACGCTTATTCTCCACTTACTTCATGTTAATCGAGATAAACATTTGCAGAAACTATCCTATTGCTAATTTTCTTGAAGATGCAAGGCTTTAAGCGATAGTCAAATATTTTAAGAGCTGGTTGCTATGTGGAGTATTCCATTCTCTTTGTATGTCCAGGACAAAAAAAATGAATAACGAATTTCCATTTGAGAAAAAGTATAAGTATTGGAAAATTCAAACAAATAACAAGGAATATCTCGGAAATGGTTCACTCGACAAAAAAAATGTATAAATTGTGTGTTTTAACGAGGTCTACATTGTTTTGTGCATGCACATTTTTTCTATCTCTTACGGTTTACCAGTTATGCAAAAGTCATTTAGAATAAAGAGGACTTTTGGGAACATTCCAAGAAAATTCAAGATATACATTTCGTTTGGCATAAAAACTTCTTAAACACATGATATTTTAATTAAAATCGTTAGAACCATTCTTATGAAAATGAAAACTTTCGAAAAATGTTCCATGTAAAGGGTAGTCTGCGGTGGCGGGGGGGGGGGGTTCCTTGAAAATCTTCTTGTTGCATCCTTGGAAGATACTAAACTCAAATACCAAGTTTGGTATTTATCCGACTTTTCATTTTTGAGTTATACTGTTCACGGACAGACATACACACGGATGTTTCCAAAAATGCTTTATTTGGATTCCGGAAGCCTCAAAACATGTATTTCTGGTGAAATCTCGGTATTGAATTTTTGAATGGAATACTTCCCCTACTTACTACACGTAGTAGAGAAAGTAAACATTTTTACATGTTTTGAGGTGTACTGAATCCAAATAAAGCATTTTTGGAAACATATTCTTATTGGCGTTTGCGTGTCTTTGTCTGTGAACAGCATAACTGAAAAATTAAAAGTCGAATAAATACCAAACTTGGTATTTTGGATCAATATCGTCCAAAGATCGACACAAAGATTTTTAACAAAATCCCCTCACCGTAAACTATCCTTTACATAAGCATTTTTCGAAATTTTTTATTTTTTAAAAAATGTCTTGAAGATTTTGATTAAAATACTATATAGTAAACACATTTACAATACAAATAAAATGTATATCTTGAATTTTCGGGGAATAGCCTGTGAAGTCTTTTTCATTAGCAAGAAATTCTGTATAACTGTATAGCTGGTAAACGTTAAGCGATAGATGAAAACGTAGCACACAAAAAAAATCTACATCTCTTTAAAAGACACAATTTATTTCAAATACTTTTTTTATAACACCAACCATTCCAAGATATCAGTTATTAATGGTTCCAATTGTTCAATACCTTGTCATTCTTTTGAAGTGCTGTAGATTTTCAGTTGTTTCTCGCGATGTCATGGAAACAGTATGGAGTTTTAAGGCCAGCATATAGCGTCCAGTTGTTAAACATTTGACTATCGCTGTTCTCTATAACGAAATGTGTAATGTAGCTATTTCTGTAAAGGTTTATTTGGTTTAAAATGAAGTAGATATGAAAATAAGCTTTAGTAAGAATAGTTTGTATAGTCACTGATAAACGATACAGGGTAGAGAAGGTCATGTGGATGAATCACGTCAGAATTTTTTATTCAGTGGCCTCAAAAATGTATTTCCGATGAAATGTCAGTGCAATACTTCCTCTATGTACTACAGATAGGTGGTAGAAAAAGTAGCAGGGGTACATGTACTTATGTGCCTTGAGGATGGCTTCTTCCAAGGCCTGGAACCTTCTGCCCAGGTCCGTTAGAATGGGGAGACATCGAAGGGATGGCCGGGGATTTCAATCTGGAAACGTTAGGTACCCCATCAGATGTCCTCCCTTCGCACTCTCATCACCTCCTCGCAGAGGTTTGCTAGACCTACACTTGGCTGAAACCCTCCTCCGTTTCTAACTCGTAACTGCACAGGCCTGTTGCGTTGCAGAAGCAGGCGACTCAGTGGTGTTCCCCAGAGCGACCCCCCCGGACCAGAAACAGCACATGAACGGCACAAGGAGCCTGGATCCGAGGTTCGGTTCCAGTTTTGGGTTCGGAATTCGACCCACAGGCGACGGGGGAGTGTCCGGCAGTTTCAGCAGTAGCTTCTCCGGCGAGGGGAACTCTGGCAGCCAGTCCTTCAGCTTTCAGGCTGGAGCTCAGGGATTCAGTGCTTCTCAGTCTGCCAGCCAGTCTTCTACCTTCAACTCACACTTTCCTAGTCACTACAGGTAGGTCTAGCACGTCCTTTTGTGTGTTTCATGGCAGAGCAGACCCGTGAATCCCAACTCAAGTCCTTTTGTGTGTTTCATGGCAGATCAGACCGTTAACTTCCCATGAATCCACTAACTCAAGTCCTTTTAGAAGAAATACGGTCCACACACATCAGTTTATTGCTTGATATTTCTTTCATTTACTCTAATATATGGGATTTATTGCCCAAATTTGTCTACCTCCTTAGGGAGCACATGCCTCTTCCCCATTTGCTTTTTATCCTATAGTTTTAAAACTGTTGACAAATTTTAAAATTCGTTTCTCGACTTTCCTGCTAGACTCTGCTTTCATATACGATTAGCAACTTTTTACTTTAATTTAATATGTACACTCCCTCGCAAAACTTTTGTTCGCTAAAACTAGCAACACCTATTTTAACATTGGAAGTAATTCACACCTCAGAACCTTCTTTCATAAAAACTGACAGTCCTACCAAAACTAAAATTGTGTAAAATAGATATTTAATGGAAATTATAAGTTTCATAGGCATTGTAATTTACCTTTCATGATGAGCAAAACGTTGTTAGCTGTAATATCGTTTCACAAACATAATGTCGAATGTAAAAGCTAAAGTTTACATTTTATTGCTCTGTAGTAGTACACTGGTGATAGTAAATCTCAAGACTGAATTCAGAACACTAGCAATCCGTTACTATTATTTAAAGAAATTGCGTGCATGCAATGCTGAGACCAGAAACTAGAGTCGAGGGATGGAAAGAACCTGTGCTATTGTAGCATTTTCAAGAGGCATCATTTGGTATTAGTACATTACGATACTAGTGCGGTAATTGAAGTCGAGATTCTCCAATGTGCAAAGAGCGCCAAAGAAAGTCTCACTGCACCTCGCGTCTATGTCACATTATTTATCGTTGTACGTGGCCTTGCGAAACCATGGACATTTCATTGGTTGCTTTAGGCCACAGTGCAAGGATGCGCCAGTCCTTCTGCTAAATAGTTACACGAATAACCACAACAAAGGTTACAAAAGGGCGTAGAAACGAAATATATGTTTACGCTCTGGATCGTATTGGCTAAAAGAGAAAAGATAGAGTGAGTGCATCTAGTTTGTTATACAGACCTCTTATCGTGATTGGTAGCCCATAGGGTTAAAAGCTAAAGAGCAAACTTGGTGAGCGCCCAGGTTAGCGAAATGTAGAATGTATAGATTTTCAGGGGGTGCAAATTAAAACTTGAATGGTATTCATTAAATACATAGCAAGGCAGCACTTTATAACAAAAATAAACATAACTGTATTATCACAGTGGTATCAATGCTTGTTGCTGCATAGAAGCAAACATAACTAAATAACAAATAAATAAAGTAGCATGTTTTCCCTCTAATTCAAACTATAATTGGTTAATATGCATTTACTAACATATTGCTGATCATAGGATTATAGACAAAAATATAATCCAATTTTATTGCTATAATATGTATGTCATATTCGGTAAACCATATACATATAAATATTTATCTTTAGTTTCTAAATATGATCAGTCAATTATAACAAAAGAGTAATTTGCATTTAGTAAACGAATATCACGGGGAGTGACCACTTTCTAACGAGTATGTAGACCGTCTTCCCCACTTACCTGGGATATTTTTATCCAGTAATTTACTACAAAAACACTTTTATGCACTGCCGTTTCAATTGCTGTAACAGTGTGACCAACCTCCCACGATATCCACGAGTAATTTCGCTAGTATACGGCATGATTGGTTCTGAGACAATAAACATGTTTTGGTTTCAATAACACCAGAAAAAGCAAAGGCATCAACCTCCTCCCTTTCCCCCCTTATTGCTGTGCTATCAAGCCACCGCGCTCTGCGATAGGTAAGGTGAAGGACACCGCCTCAAAAGACCCCAGAAAACCATACAAAATCCGCCGAAGATTTTCTTTGGCGCTGTTTGTACATAACCCGTGTCTGTTACATACTTCTTTTTAAGACGACGGTGAACAGTAGAAATAGTACTTACGGGAAAATAAAATTAGTTGCTAACAACTGTTGAACATGGTGGTTCCAGTAGCAAGGTCACCAACATTAACCGTGCTGGTGAGCAGTTATCTACGCCTGGAACAAAATGAATAACTTACAGTTCATACTTAGTAGCTGTATGAACTAAACAGTAAGTAAATATTAACAAATGTAGAAGATTTAGTACAGTTCATGCACATACGTGCAGTAAAACAGACAAAAGACGCAGGTAGGTTAGGTTAGCAGCACTGGATACAGGAAATTCAACTTTCCTTCATGACCGCATGAATGCCATTCGGATAAGAAAACAGTAGAATCGAGAAATGCAGATATTTTCCACTTCTGTTTTGCTGCTCAGATTCACTTCGTTTTTAGTTTCTCTAGCATTTGTTACAATAGATACCTACAGGAAGTATTCTATTCCGTTCAAAAATTCCATATTGACATTTCATCAGAAATACACGTTTTGACATCTCCTTAATGAATAGGATATTGCGATATGAGTGTAAAAAGTGCATTATTACACAATCGACGAGACAACATCGAGATTCTATTATGCTTTCCATACACACCTATTGCACACTATTTTTTGCATGACCATGTGTTTTATTAAATTGATTGAGGGATTAATTTAAAAAAATATCTAATGTATTACATTCACATGACCTTCTCTACCCTCTATCGTTTATTGGAAGGTAAACAAATTATTCTTACGAAGGTTTATTTTCCATCTACTTTATTTTAATCCAAAATAAACCTTTGCAGAAACAGCTACATTACACATTTCGTTATAGATACAAAGGGAACAGCGATAGTCAAATGTTTAACAACTGGACGCTATATGCTGGCCTTCCATACTGTTTCCATGACATCGCGAGAAACAACTGAATGTTGACAGTACCTTATATAAAACGGCAACGGTATTGAAAAATGATGCCACAAAAAAGTTACCTGAAATAAATTGTGTGTTTTAAACAGATCTACGCTTTTGGATAGTACGTTTTTATGTATGTCTTATGGTTTACCTGTTACACAAAAATTATATAAAATTGTTTCCGAATGAATAGGACTTCACAGACTATTCACATAAAATTGAAGATATGCATTTTATTTGTATCTAAATATTTTAAATATGTATGAGTTTAATCAAAGTCGTTAGAACCGTTTATGAGAAAATCAAAATATCGAGGCATTTTTCGATGTAAAGAACAGTTTGGAATGAGGGATTTCTTCTGAAAATCTTCATGTCCATCTTTGAAAGACAATGAACTTAAATACGAAGTTATGTATTTATCAGGGTTTTAGTTTTTGAATTATGCTGTTCACAAACACAGAACGTTTTCCAAGTTGTATTTTGGAGGATCAGTGGGCCTCAAAACATGTATTTGTGATGAAATCTCTGTATGGAACTATTGGATGCAATGCAACAGCTCCTACACCTGCGTGGCAGACAAAGCAAAAACTGGCTACAGTATGTGAATAAATGTGTTTTCTTTTCTGTATTGTGTATGAAACCAAGTTCATATTGCTTAATTGGAGATTGTTTCTAATTAAAACTATATTGTGAATAACGTAACTTAATAGAAGAGTCATTTTATATGAATATTATAATAAACGAAGGAGGTTAGGTTTGCATCTTCCTGCTTCATGGCAGAAAGAAACAAATTCTGTATATGGGACAAAAGATTTGCGAGGAAGTGTACATTTCTATATAGCGCCACTGTAATAACTAGGGCAAAGCAGTCAGAAGGAAGTGAGGCTCGTGCAGTGGGTAGTTCACTAATATTTTCTGTACCCAACTGTTACAGCCCATCAATGTCCAGCAGTCAAAGTTCCAGCATATCGGCAGGTCCTGTAGGAGGATCCGCGTCTTCAGCAGCCAGTCAGGCAGCTGTTATCGGAGGAGTGGCCATGACCAACAGCCAGAGTGCCTCTACTTCCTTCAATCGTCCTGGCTTCGTCAGGAAGAGACCTGCATACAATAGACACCGTCATCAGCAACCCCCTAGTGACCTGTTCGTGTTCCCCTCGTGATGACGTTCAGCTGTATTGAGCAGAATCCATTTATCATGATGTTTATTCATTTATTTAATCATGTTTCACAAACAAGCTGCCTCAGGAAATGTTGTTCACTTTCCGCGGCTGCGGTAATACTGATTTCTTACTCTGACATTTAATTAAAAATCTAGCTACACTCCTTTTGTAACCAAAGTGGTTTCAGTTTAGGAAGGTCACTGGACGCTTTCTTCTTCTGACAATAATACTTATGTGCAATATGTGAATATTTAATATAATTAACGTCACAGTTTTACTTTCTTCGCTTGTCACCATCGTTTCCAGGTATGCACAGCTGGCCGGTCGTGCGGCAGCCACAACGTTTACTCCTCAGCAATGGGATAAAATATTTCCGTAACTGAAAACACAATTTTTGTAATAATTCGGGTGTGACAATTAAAATAAAAGTATTCCCTACCTTATCACAACGGATGTTGCAAATATCCTTACTCCTGTATCCACACTGCCTTCTTACGAAAATTTCTTTTATACACCGTAGTTCACCTTCCGAAATAGAGTAAGTTTCTGTTTTTCTAATGTGTGTGGGTTTGAACTACACACATAGTTAACAACCTAAATCTAAAACTAAAATTCCTTAAATATCAAAGTTGGTATTTAATTCACTATCCTCCAAAGATTCAACACGAAAATTTAAAAGAAAATTTCCCACCCGAAACTATCCTTTACATAGAACATTATTCGAAATTTGTGGCTTTCTAAAAAAATCTGATGTGTTTCACTCACATAACAAACTATTTTTATAAACGCTTATTCTCCATATGCTTCATGTTAATCGAGATGTTAATCTTATTGCTAATTTTCTTGTAGATGCAAGGGAAATTGGTAGCCTTTAAGCGATAGTCAAATATTTTAAGAGCTGGTTGCTATGAGGAGTATTCCATTCTCTTTGCATTACCAGGACAAAACAAATTGAATAACGGTTTCCCATTTGAGAAAAAGTATTAAGTATTGGAAAATTTAAGGTAATAACAAGCAATATATCGAAAATGGTTCACTCAACAAAAAAAATGTATATGACATAAATTGTGTATTTTAACGCGATCTACATTTTTTGTGTAGTAAAATTTTGTCTCTCTCTTATGGTTTACAAGTTATGCAAAAGTCGTTCACAATGAAGAATACTTTTGGAGACGTTCCCAGAAAATTCGAGATATACATTTTATTTGTCTTGAAAATATCTTAAACATATGATATTTTAATCAAAATCGTTAGAGCCATTTTTGAGAAAATTAAAATTTTTGAAAAATGTTCCATGTAAAGGGTAATCAGGGGTGGGGGTATTTTCTTGAAAAGCTTCTTGTCGCATCTCTGGAAGATACTAAACCTAAATACCAAGTTTGGTGTTTATCCGACTGTTCCTTTCTGAGTTATGCTGTTCACAGACACACAGACACACGGACATGTTTCCAAAAATGTGTTTTTTGGATTCAGGGGGTCTCAAAACATATATTTCCGGTGAAATCTCGAATCGAATTTTTGGGTGGAATACAATACTTCCGCTACTTACTATACGTAGTAGAGAAAGTAAAAATTGCTGTTGCCATTAAAGATATTAAATGAAAAATAGAATGTTTATCTTGGTTTTTTTGCGAATAGGCTGCGAAGTCCTAATTTGGAAGAAATTTTGTACAATCTTGTATAACTATTATACGTCAAGCAATAGAAGAAAATGTACTTCTTAAGAAATGTAGATCTCTTTAAATCACACAATTTATTTAAAATAACTTTTTTGTGGCATTAAGGATTTCCCAGATGTCCCGAACTTCTGTCGATTTTCAGTTGTTTCTCGCGATGTCATGGAAACAGTATGGAATTTTAAGGCCAGCATATAGCGTCCAGTTGTTAAACATTTGACTATCGCTGTTCTCTTTGTATCTATAACGAAATATGTAATGTAGCTGTTTCTGTAAATGTTTATCTCGATTAAAATGAAGTAGATAGAAAAACAAACTTTCGTAAGAACAGTCTGATAAACGATAGAGGGTAGAGAAAGGCATATGAATGTAGCACTTCAGAAATTGTTTTCAAGTTTCTACATAAATATTGTTCACCGTGGTATGGTAGCCTCTTAGTTCCTGAGCTCGCGGGTTCAAACCCCTCGGATATTTCTCGCCGATAAAACTCCTTAGCATGACCTCCTTTAGAAGGGCAGTAAAGTCATCCCCGAACATTAGTTTGGGTTCCTACTGAGCACTCGACGCCCCAACAGCTGAGACCGTCACCACGGTGACCACTCTAGGCGTCGAGAAGGTCTTCTCTTCGACCTGGCGTGCGGGTCCCCTGAAGAAGCCATTCTGCTAGTAGTAGGAGTAGAGATCACGGAGGGACAGAGCACTACAACTAGGCCAGAGTGGCCCTGTTTGCTTCTAACGTCACCCTGGGAGGGACGCCGGACACAAGTCCTGAGCCTCCGGGGATCTCTAAGGTCCCGGCAGTCCAACCAACGCAAACCTTTCCAAAGCGCTTATCCACCGCCCAGCTGCAACAAACCGAACGCCGTCGCCTGGTCCTACAACCAGAAGATAGCAAATGATGCGGACAGGAAATTCGTGGTAGAACAGGTATCACCCCAGCATTCGTCTAACGACCAGGGAAACCACAAAAAATATGGTCAGAGCGGCCGGGGAATTGAACCCGAGACCTCCCCAATGTGTTGCCGCAGAGCCATCTCGCTTGGTACGCTATTCAGCTAACGAAGCGGAACTTCCCCGCTGACGGCCCCACATTCAGTTATCTCCACCGAAGGATTGGGTGTCATTACCTACTTGAGAGCTAAGCTAGACAAACACTTAACTATTGAGGAACTCATCTGCTTCCCCCCCCCAGTAGGGGAAGGGTTCCGATCCCTTCAGTTCCCTGGCGGTCCTGGTACTTTTGATGTTACCAGCGGTACATCGAGCCGAACATCTAAGCCTCTCTTGAAGGTGAGATGTTCGTACTGGGTTGTCTGGACGGGGCAGTGCTTCCCGAAACCCCTGGGAAACTGGGTACATCTGGGGTTATGAGACACCTCAATATTCTTCGGTACCAGCCTAGAGAGACTGGGAGAAGCGAGCTAGAAGTCTGTCGGCCCTGACGAGGTTATTCGCTAGTCTTCTCATTTATGGGGTTGACCCAAGAGCAGGGAGACCTTTTTGGAAGTAAGGTGAAGGCCTAATGGAAATACTCATGGAAAAGCCGATGGGCGCTTTCCCTGAGCTTCGGCTCTGGATAGATCTTCCTTATTTGTCGCACCGGGCCACTGCCTCGTTGTATCCCCTGCTCGGGTCAAGTATGACAGTTCCTTTAAAGCTACAATTTTCAGGGCTCTGTTAAATCCCTGTCCTACTGAAGCATGCCCGCAGACTCCATGTAATAAGGGCCTTAAGGCCATTTATTTTGTATACCGTTCCTTCCCCGTGAGACGAGTTCATGAAACGTGGAGAATGAAGTTGCAAAATTCTACGTTAGATTGCCACTCCATCGGAGCGCCCTCGTTAGGTCTCTTGAGGATTACAAGCCCAGATTACGCGACTTGAGGCAACGCCGCGTACCCAATTCGGTAACTAAAGCTTAACTCCTGTACAATCCCCACAAAGGATGTTTGGGCTCAAAATTTACAAAAGCAACCCCATAAATATACCTACACGATTTTGGAAAACTCATAACACCAGCAATGTTGCACTCCGAACCAGCAGCCTTCGAGGAGCAAATCTTGCTACCTCCTTTCACTCCCCCGCCACCCTCACCCTCTCTAATAAGCAGTTAAACCCATCAGGGACAGACACGCTTATAAAACTCTCTCGGGCTGCCCTCAGCAGGTCAACACCGGATGATAATTTGCACCTGAAAGAGATCGCTTACGTAAGTCTCAGCAATTCCACGCCCGCTATCTACAGGCAGGGGTCACCTAGTGGTGGGGTATCCCTAAACGTGTGACAGGAAACTACTTCATTAGTCGGTTTACCCCCCGAGGACTTACAACCGGGCCTAGGGAGGAGCAGACGAACGTTGAATCAGAGCATAAAGAACCCAAAACGGGGGATAGGCCCGTAGGCAGCTAGGAGAGCGAGGGAAGAAGATGACATGAAATGAAGCCGATGGTGGAATGAACGGCGGGGGAAACGGAGAAAACCCGCTCAGGCGCTGCTTCGTCCACCACATGCGGGTCCCTGGGATAGAACCCGGGCCGCTTAGGTGAGAGGACGGGAAGCTAACTCCCCATAAATAAAAGCCATGCGATGTGAGACCAGGGGAACTGCACAGGGCATAACTCCTTACTAATTACCCTGTCTTCAACTTTTTCTTGAATGAAATTTAATTAATCTTCTAGTATATGGCAGAATGTTATTGAAGATGTAGCTACAGCCCGACATTCAGTATCACTTACTTGTTCAAAAAATGATGTGAGAATGTCATTCGTGTAACACTACATTTTTGATCTTATTGAAAAGGTGCCACAGCTGCGATTTGAACCACAGATCTTCGATTTTCCTTGCCGTTGCTCTAACCAACCGAGCCAATTCGAAACACCTTCAGAGTCCGTAAAACTCAAGAACCACCACTGCGTGCTGCAGTGTTCAGACAATGAATGATCGTATAACAACAACATTTGTACCTCTGAGACACAGATCTTGTGTCAGTACTAGGAAATATGTTGTAAATTTAAATATGCTATTGTTATCTATAAATACATTCATCAATGCCATCATTTTAAAAAACAGGTTATGTATTATTTTTTCAAAATTACCAGATATAAGCACCCAAAAATTAAAATCATACTGTATATTCTTTGAAAACAAAAATGAATGTCTCAAAGACATTATATCTTTGTACACATTTTTATAATATTTATTTGAAGAAATATAATTCTGATCTTGCATTTCATCTAAGGCGACCGATTGCTAAGTTCCAAACAATGTACTCTACTCAACATATACTTAATTGATTTTGTCTTCTCTATCAGTTATCAGCACTAGTGTACCACGAACGCTTGATAGCGAGATTTCACCGAAAATGCACATTTTTAGGCCAAAAATGAAAAGTCGGGTAAATAGTACTGGGTATTTAAGTTCGTCTTCCAACATCGCAACACAATATTTATATAGAAAAAACTCTGATGTGTTACACTCATATGACTTTCTCTATTCTTGTACAAGCTATTTTTACAAACGCTTATTCTCCATATGCTTCATGTTAATGGAGATGTTAATCTTATTGCTAATTTTCTTGTAGATGCAAGGGGAATTGGTAGGCTTTAAGCGATAGTTAAATATTTTAAGAGCTGGTTGCTATGTGGCGAATTCCATTCTCTTTGCATGTTCAGGACAAAAAAATGAATAACGAATTTGAGAAAAAGTATAAGTATTGGAAAATTTAAGGAAATAACAAGCAATATCTCGAAAACGGTTCACTCAACAAAAGAAACGTATATGACATAAGTTGTGTATTTTAACGCGATCTACATTTTTTGTGTAGTAAAATTTTGTCTATCTCTTATGGTTTACCAGTTATGCAAAAGTCGTTCACAATGAAGAATATTTTTGGAGACATTCCCAGAAAATTCGAGATATACATTTTATTTGTCATGACAATATCTTAAACATATGATATTTTAATCAAAATCGTTAGAGCCGTTTTTGAGAAAATTAAAATTTTCGAAAAATGTTCCATGTAAAGGGTAATCTGGGGTGGGGGGATTTTCTTGAAAACCTTCGTGTCGCATCTCTGGAAGATACTGAACCTAAATACCAAGTTTGGTGTTTATCCGACTGTTCGTTTTTGAGTTATGCTGTTCACAGACACACAGACACACACACACACAGACACACACACGGACATGTTTCCAAAAATGCTTTTTTTGAATTCAGGAGGTCTCAAAACATGTATTTCCGGTGAAATTTCGGTATCGAATTTTTGGGTGGAATGCAATACTTCCCCTACTTACTATACGTAGTAGAGAAAGTAAAAATGAATAACGAATTTGAGAAAAAGTATAAGTATTGGAAAATTTAAGGGAATAACAAGCAATATCTCGAAAATGGTTCACTCAACAAAAAAAAATGTATATGACATAAATTGTGTATTTTAACGCGATCTACATTTTTTGTGCAGTAAAATGTTGTCTATCTCTTATGGTTTACCAGTTGCGCAAAAGTCGTTCACTATGAAGAATACTTTTGGAGACATTCCCGGAAAATTCGAGATATACATTTCATTTATCATGAAAATATCTTAAACATATGATATTTTAATCAAAATCGTTAGAGCTATTTTTGACAAATTTAAAATGTTCGAAAAATGTTCCATGTAAAGGGTAATCTGGGGTGGGGGGATTTTCTTGAAAACCTTCGTGTCGCATCTCTGGAAGATACTGAACCTAAATACCAAGTTTGGTGTTTATCCGACTGTTCATTTCTGAGTTACGCTGTTCACAGACACACATGGACATTGTTTCCAAAAATGCTTTTTTTTTTTGGATTCAGGGGATCTCAAAACATGTATTTCCGGTGAAATCTCGGTATCGAATTTTTTGGTGGAATACAATACTTCCCCTACTTACTATACGTAGTAGAGAAAGTAAAACATTATTTTTTATTTACCCAAAACGGCTCTGATGACGTCGATACATTACGTTTAAGAAATTTGTATGACAAATAAAACGTACATCTTGAATTTTCTGGGAAATCCTCTTCATTCTGAATGACTTTTGTATAAGTGTTAAATAAAATGTTACTGCAGCAAAAATGTACATCTCATTTAAATATAAAATCTGTATCAAACAAGTAATCCTTTCTACTTTCTCTACTCCGAAAATACACGTTTTCAAAACCAAGTTACTGCAAAAAACGAAGAAGAGAATATTTTGAAAAAGTAATTTATCTATTTCTCTGCAAACATCATAGGTCAAAAACCAAAAGCCCGACAAATATCAAACTTGGTGTCTTCCCACTCGAAAACACCTTTTATTTTGGAAATATTGATTTTGACAAGAATGGCTTTAACGATTTTCACTAAAATATCATACATTTAAGATATTTACATGATAAACAACATGTATAGCTTGAATTTTGTGGGAATAGACTCTTCATTCCGAATTACTTTTGTATAATTTCATAAGAGATAAACAAAAACATACTACACAAAATATGTAGATCTCTTTAAAATATCCCATATATTTTTATGAATTTTTTGTAGCATCAGCCATTTCCGAGAAATCCTTTATTATTGGATTGAATTTTACAATAGTTTGTTAGTTTTTAACGTGCTGTCGCTATTTGATTCTTTCTTGGAAAGACTATGAAATCTTAACGTCAGTATATAATCAGTCGCGTTTAAACATCTGACTATCGATTCTGTTTCTTCTATCCTGCATGACGAAACTGTATCTACAGACGTTTATCTCGATTAACATGAAGTAGGTAGAAAAATAAAAGCTTTCGCAAGAATAATTTGTAGAAGAGAGATAAAAATAAACGACAGCGGGAAGAGAAACTCATAAGACCTCTTTTGTTTCTCACGAAGGGTGGTTCTCCTCGAGCATACCCGCTGTCTGTTCTAGGAACCAGAGATATAACACTCCCCCCACAAAGGACCTTGAAACAGCTTCTCGCATTCTTTGGCGGTTATTCACATCATTGTAACAAAAGTACGGACCTCTTCCTCCTCGTTTCGTTATGGCCACCACGAGACGTGTTATTAGAAAACAGACTCCAAGGATAAACTCTTGCGAATTGAATTTGCAGTCTGTAATACACTCCTGACTGATAACCAACAATTAATGAATTTAACTTCATTATGACGCTGTCAGCTTACTTTTCCTGCTTCCTACGCCCGACGAAACAGTACAAGGTCAACGGTAATTGTTGTTTCCATTGTTCAAGGCTTGAGTAAACGAAGCGCTGAGCAAACGTCATCTTCCAACTTCTTTAAAACAGCGATTAAGAACAAAATTGCACCGTTTTTACTAAGTAGGGGAAGTATTGTATTCCACTCAAAAATTCGATACCGAGATTTCACCGGAAATACATATTTTGAGATCCCCTGAATCCAAAAAACGCATTTTTGGAAACAGGTCCGTGTGTGTGTGTGTCTGTCTGTCTGTGAACAGCATAACTCAGAAACGAACAGTCGGATAAACACCAAACTTGATGTTTAGGTTCAGTATCTTCCAGAGATGCGACACAAAGGTTTTCAAGAAAATCCCCCCACCCCAAACTACCCTTTACATGGAACATTTTTCGAAAATTTTAATTTTCTGAAAAAGGGCTCTAACGATTTTGATTAAAATATCACATGCTTAAGATATTTTCATGACAAATAAAATGTATATCTTGAATTTTCTGGGAATGTCTCCAAAAGTATTCTTCATTGTGAACGACTTTGCATAACTCGTAAACCATAAGAGATAGACAAAATTTTACTACACAAAAAATGTAGATCGCGTTAAAATACACAATTTATGTCATATACATTTTTGTTGTTGAGTGAACCATTTTCGAGATATTGCTTGTTATTCCCTTAAATTTTTCAATACTTATTTTCTCAAATTAGAATTCGTTATTCATTTTTTTGTCTTGGATATGCAAAGAGTAATAATCTGTGGCAAAGAGAATGGTGCTGCACCTAGCAACCAGCTATTAAGAGATATGTATGTGCTTGAAGGCTACTGTGTATCTATATTGCCTTTGTAAATGTATATTCCCCCTTACATCTACAAGAAAATTAGCAATAAGATAGAGTCTGCAAAAGTTTATCTCGATTAACATGAAGTAGATGGAGAATAAGCGTTTGTAAAAATAATTTGTACAAGAGTAGAGAAAGTCATGCGAGTGTAACACATCAGATTTTTTCATATATTATGTATGCAATCTGAAAGCTCACAAACACATTTTACAGCCCTTGGATGTAACTTCAGACCATGTGTGCTCATAGGTTGTGTACCGGGAAACATCGTCAATATTTCACGGTTGCTAGTGTGTAAATATAATAAACGAATATCAAAGCTTAAGCTAGTTTTATTGAAAAAAAAGCTTTAAGTGTCATATACGAAAACGCAGACAGCACCTAATTCAACAAATATTTCCAGTGCTTATCTTGTTTATTTTGTTATAGCAGCATTGAAATCTCCATGTTATTTCCACCTACTTTACCACTGTTCATCTTGTTTATTGCCTTATACCAGCGTTGAAGTCTCCATGTTATTTCAACGGATTTTACTAGCGTTTATCTTGTTTATGGTGTTATACCAGCGTTGAAGTCTCCATGTTATTTCAACGGATTTTACTAGCGTTTATCTTGTTTATGGTCTTATACCATTGAAGTCTCCATGTTATTTCAACGGATTTTACTAGCGTTTATCTTGTTTATTGTCTTATACCAGCGTTTAAGTCTCCATGTTATTTCAACGGATTTTACTAGCGTTTATCTTGTTTATGGTCTTATACCAGCGTTGAAGTCTCCATGTTATTTCAACGGATTTTACTAGCGTTTATCTTGTTTATGGTCTTATACCAGCGTTGAAGTCTCCATGTTATTTCAACGGATTTTACTAGCGTTTATCTTGTTTATGGTCTTATACCAGCGTTGAAGTCTCCATGTTATTTAAACGGATTTTACTAGCGTTTATCTTGTTTATTGTTCTTATACCAGCGTTGAAGTCTCCATGTTATTTCAACGGATTTTACTAGCGTTTATCTTGTTTATTGTCTTATACCAGCGTTGAAGTCTCCATGTTATTTCAACGGATTTTACTAGCGTTTATCTTGTTTATGGTCTTATACCAGCGTTGAAGTCTCCATGTTATTTCAACGGATTTTACTAGCGTTTATCTTGTTTATTGTCTTATACCAGCGTTGAAGTCTCCATGTTATTTCAACGGATTTTACTAGCGTTTATCTTGTTTATTGCCTTATACCAGCGTTGAAGTCTCCATGTTATTTCAACGGATTTTACTAGCGTTTATCTTGTTTATTGTCTTATATCAGCGTTGAAGTCTCAACTTATTTCAACGAATTTTACTGGCGTTCATCTTGTTTATTGTCTTATGCCAGCATTGAAGTCTCCATGTTATTTCAACAAATTTTACTAGCGGTTATCTTGTTTATTGTCTTATACCAGCGTTGAAGTCTCAACCTGTTTCAACGAATTTTACTAGCGTTCATCTTGTTTATGGTCTTATACCAGCGTTGAAGTCTCAACCTGTTTCAACGAATTTTACTAGCGTTTATCTTGTTTATGGTCTTATACCAGCGTTGAAGTCTCAACCTGTTTCAACGAATTTTACTAGCGTTGATCCTGTTTATTGTCTTATACCAGCGTTGAAGTCTCCATGTTATTTCAACGAATTTTACTAGCGTTCATCTTGTTTATTGTCTTATACCAGCGTTGAAGTCTCCATGTTATTTCAGCGAATTTTACTAGCGTTTATCTTGTTTATGGTGTTATACCAGCATTGAAGTCTCCATGTTATTTCAACAAATTTTTACTAGAGCTTATATTGTTTACTGTCTTATACCAGTGTTGAAGTCTCCATGTTATTTGTCGTCCTCCGTGATGTAGTGGTTACTATGCTAGCCTCTAGTTCCCGAGGTCGCGGTTTCAAACCCGGTGGAGGGCGATGGATTTTCTCGGGCGTAAAAATGCTTAGCATGGCTTCCATCGGAAGGGAAGTAAAGCCGGTGGTCCCTTGCCGGAGATTTACGGCACGTAAAAGAACCTCAAGCCTGATAAAGAGGCCTCTGAGAAAAATTTTCGGTCTTTCTCACGCGCAATATAGAATAGGACGCTAAGGACCACAGCATATAAAGAGCGTCCATAAATAAAGCTCAGTTTAATTTCTGTTATTTCAACGAATTTTACTAGCGTTTATCTTGTTTATTGTCTTATACCAGCGTTGAAGTCTGCATGTTATTTCAACGAATTTTACTAGCGTTTATCTTGTTTATGGTCTTATACCAGCGTTGAAGTCTCCATGTTATTTCAACGAATTTTACTAGCGTTTATCTTGTTTATTGTCTTATATCAGCGTTGAGTGCTCCATGTTATTTCAACGAATGTTACTAGCGTTTATTATGTTTATTATCTTATACCAGCATTGAAGTCTCCATGTTATTTCAACGAATGTTACTAGCGTTTATCTTGTTTATTGTCTTATACCAGCATTGAAGTCTCCATGTTATTTCAACGAATTTTACTAGCGTTTATCTTGTTTATTGTCTTATACCAGCATTGAAGTGTCCATGATATTTCAACGAATTTTACTAGCGTTTATCTTGTTTATTGTCTTATATCAGAGTTGAGTGCTCCATGGTATTTCAACGAATGTTACTAGCGTTTATCTTGTTTATTATCTTATACCAGCATTGAAGTCTCAACTTATTTCAGCGAATTTTACTAGCGTTTATCTTGTTTATTATCTTATACCAGCATTGAAGTCTCAACTTATTTCAGCTAATTTTACTAGCGTTTATCTCGTTTCTTATCTTATACCACCATTGAAGCCTCCATGTTATTTCAGCGAATTTTACTAGCGTTTATCTTGTTTATTATCTTATACCAGCGTTGAAGTCTCCATCTTATTTCAACGAATGTTACCAGCACTCATCCTGTTTATTATCTTATACCAGCATTGAAGTCCCGTGTTATTTCAACGAATGTTACCAGCGCTCATCTTGATTATTGTCTTATACCAGCGTTGAAGTCTTAACTTATTTCAACGAATTTTACCAGCGTTCATCTTGTTTATTATCTTATAGCAGCGTTGAAGTCTCCATGTTATTTCCATCTAGAATTTGAGTTGCAATATAAAAAATGTAATATTTAAATTTAGAATCCTTGTAGCCACAATGACAGCAGTAGAAGGGTTTCTTATGGTCAGTAGCAAGTTTTCTGTAGCGAACGTATTGCTTCAGCACGGTGTTGTGGAAAGCAGGCTATTAAAAAGCACATCTAACTTTGAGGGGAATCCCGGAGTACCGTCCCGAACTCTTTGCCCACAGCTCGCCATTTTGCACATTTAATTAAATTGGGTTTGATTGGAGCAGGAATCGTGACTCGTTTCCCGGCTGGGGTCAGGGCGGTGTCAAGGATACCAACTTGCTGTGACGTAATAAGTATCGTTACACTTAGGAAGCGGCATTGTGATCATCCACTGTATTGTCTAGCATGAGTATTGTTGATAGCCTGCTTTGTTCAACTCTAGGAGTGAAGACCGCGATTTAAACCTGTGGGGCAGGCAGAGAAGCTAATGAGCGGTTTCTACTGTGATACCATATTCATATATAGTATGTTTTCTCTCCGATCGTTAACACTGAAATTAGCGAGAATTGTATTGTTTCAAGGATACACTGAACTATGAAACTCTTAATACCTATAGACTTTTTCGTACCAGCATAGTTTTTACAGAAACTACAGAATGTAAATCGAAATAATTAATTATAAAGGTGGTCCATATTATAATTTGAAGCAGCATCTTATTGTTTATTTTACATTTTTTACATTCCCTGCGATCTACCTACAGTAGTATTATATTCCAAACAAACATTTCGATATCGAAACTTCGCCGGAATCATATGTTTTGAAATAATCTCCTAAATCTAAAAAAGAAAGATTTATAGAAAACGCCTCGTGTGTGTGTGTGTGTGTGTTTGTGTGTGAACAGCAGAACCCAAACTTGGTATTTAGGCTCAGCATCCCCCAAAGATGCAAGACGTAGATTCTCAACAAAATCTACCTAAACTATCCTTTAAGTGGAACATTTTTCGAAATTTAAAATTTTCTCAAAAAATACTATACAATTTTGATTACAATACCATGTATTTAAGAACATTTACGTGACAAATAAAATGTATACCTATCCTGAATTCTCTGGAAATAGCCTGTGAAGTCCTCTTCATTCAGGAGGTAGATTTTATAAGTTTGTGTAACTGGTAAACCATAAGAGAGAGAGACAAAAACTTAGTATATATATAAAAAAATGTAGATCTCTTTAAAACACACGATTTTATTATTTATAACTTTTCTGTGGCATCAGCCATTTCCAAGATAACCGTTATTAATGGTTTGGATTTGTCAGTACTTTGTAATTCTTTTAAAGTCCTCTCGATTTTCAGTTGTTCCTCGTGGAGTCATGGAAAGAGTATGGATTTCCAAGGCCAGTATACACTGATCCGGATTTTAAACATCTTACTATCAATTCGGCTTCTTATATCCTTTAACGAAATGTGTAATACAACTACTTCTGTAAAGGTTGATCTCGATCAAAATTAAGTAAATAGAAAAATGATCTTCCATAAGAATGGTTTAGAGAAGCTATATAAAACAAACGACATTGGGTAGAGAAAATCATGTGAATCCAACACATCAGCGCGCGTGTGTCTATGGGCCGCATAATTCCACAACAAAACAGAACATTTCATGCTTGAGTGAGGCAATGTTTGAGAATACCAGGCGAAGACTTAATGATTTTGCGATATTTCTTTATTTTCTAAAAAATGGCTGTAACCATGTTGATTAGTATATAATATAGTGAGATATTAATGTGACAAATTAAGTGTATATCTCGGTGTAAAGTATTGGGTGAATTTCGTATAAGTGATAAACCATAAGACAATTCAGGATAACTGTGGGTCTGTAAATACAATCCACATTATATTTTTTATCCTTCCCATTGCAAGAGATTATTTCTATATACTTTATGTAACTAAGGACTTCCTTCGTCATCACTTGAAGAAAGGGTATACCCTGGTGTGCAAAACCTAAGGACGAGATGAGTAAAGCAACATAACAAATGAACTACTTGGTGGAAGCAGATGAAGGTGCGGGAGCATGTTGCCAGAGGTCTCTCACACATACACAGAAAGCTGGATGTCACATGGCGTGAGTGTAGCGAGCATATAGTGTCAAATGGGTCTGATCCCGCAACACAGGGCAATTAACGAAACAGGACAAGATGGTGTGTGGCAATTAGCGAGCTGTTACGGTGTACTGTAGTGGTGTTCTTCATTGCAACATGGCCCGTAGACACCATTTGGATGACTTCACATGGGGAAGAATCATCGGGAAACTGGAAGAAGGGCGAAGTGTGACGAGTTTGGAATTGCTCACAGCATTGTTTCACGTGCATGGGGAACCTTCCAAACCACAGGCACTGCTGTCCCAAGGAGAGGTGGTGGTCGACACGCTCAACTACAGCAGCAGATGACCGCTACAACAGGCAAGAAGGGATCCACGCCAAACAGCGCGTGCAATTGCAACCACGTTTAACAGGACAGCTAGGCACACAATCTCACGATACACAATGGCACGGCGACTACACAGAGGTGGTCCCTTTGCCCGACGGCCAGTACGTTGTGTTCCATTGACATCCGCACATCGGCGGCACTTTTTGCGATGGTCCCAATAGCATCAAAGTCGTACCAACGAGGAATGGGGCCGCGTGCTCTTCTCGGATGAGAGCAGATTCAGTCTAAGTAGTCATTCTCGACGTACCCTCATCTGGCGAGAGGTGGGAATACGTAATGAACCCAGGAACATGATCGTTTTGGTGGTCTGGGTGTTATGGTTTGGGGAGGCATAATGTTGCATGGGCGCACCGACCTCCAAATCTTTGAATACGGTACGCTCACTGGTCAATGTTATTGTGATACTGTACTCCTTCCCCATGTGCGTCTTTTCAGGGGTCCAGTCGGCCCTGACTTCATTTTTACGGATGACAATGCGCGACCGCATCGAACAGCACAGGTGGAGGAACTCTTGGAACCAGAGGATATTCGGCGAATGGACTGGCCTGCCCGTTCCTCCGATTTGAATCCCATCGAACACGTGTGGGATGCTTTGCAGCACATCCACATGCACCAACGACCATCCAACAGTTGTCAACAGCGCTGGTGGAGGAATGGAACGCCCTACCACAAGAACTGCTTACCAACCTTGTGGCCAGCATGGGAGCACGATGCAGAGCATGCATTGCTGTCCGTGGTGATCATACACCCTTTTAAGCACCATGTATCTGTTTCTGTAAATCTAGAGAACCATCATATGTCGTATTGACTTTAGTGTAGCTTATGGTCTATGAATAAAAGTGACATTTCTGTTCGTCTCATTGCATATTTCGTTTAGTTGCCTACTGTAGCAGTTCCCTCTATGTTTCGTCGAGGTATGTTACTTGGCAGTGTCACAGCATGCGAACATTACTTTTGTCCTTAGGTTTTGCACACCAGTGTATATATTCTATATACAACTGGATAATACTGTAATTATTCAGAGCAATAATTAGGAATATTTGGAAAATTGCGGACGTCTCAAAACGTGCATTTGCGGTAAAATCTCGATATGGAATACAATACTTACTCTAAAAAGCAGAGAAAAAAATGTGGGTGAGGTTTAGAAACGAGACATCAAATTCTGAGAACGCCGCGCTGTACAAATAAACACAACTTACTGCGAAGCACATTTCTGGGATCTAATTTAAGATCGACCGAGCAGTCCCTGGAAGTTAGGCCTCTATGTCGTAAATCAGACTTCAACAAATCATGTGTAGACATTATTACTTTAACCTTGCATTACTGAGTTAAATCCGGAGAATATTACTGCTCTCTCTCTCTCCCTCTTTATTTCCTCCTCCACCTTTCTGTACATACACCTCCGTACTTACCTCTCCCTCACCAAGCGGTAACGTGTGAGGCTAACATTTGGGAGATCCCGGGTTTGACTCCCGTCGACAGCCCACTCTGATCTTGGGTTTTTCGTGGTTTTCCCTGGTCGGTAGGTGAATGTTGGGTGATTTCCTATCTAGAATCATTTCCCTTTCATTCCGATTTGTTCTCATTTTTCAGGCGTGCTTCTAGGTTTCATGATGTATGACAGTACCGGACAAATAGCGTGGATGCCTGATCAAAGGAAAGAGTGGTGGTCACTAGAGGGCTGCTTGGTTGAGAGGTCGTTCAACGTCCACTCTAGGCAGATCCAGCAGTGCGGCGGGTTTTCAAGTCAGGATGTGATAGGGACATCCGCGTCTCTGTGGCCTATAGCCTCCTATGGTCCCTTCCGTGGAACCCGTAATAGATCAAACGCGAGGTTGTACCTACCCCTCTCTCTCCTTCTCTCCGTACAACTTAAATGTGGTGATGTTTTAGTGAATAAAACTACTTTCTATGGGGTGTTTAATAAACATTAAAATGTGGTTAAGAAGGACTGCTTCTTTTCTTTAACTGTAGCCTCGTAAGACTCGTATAGATAACTTTACTTCCTTAACGGAAATACAAAACATACACATACGAGGTGTGATCAAAAAGTTTCCGGAATGGCTTTACAACAATGCTGACGCTGAGATTTATTTAATTCTTATCCAGACTGTACATGCAGCGTTCCTTCCCGATAAAAATGAGAGGTCACGTGACTTCCTGTGACCATGCATTGACGAGGTAGGCGCTCTGAAGTGACAACGTGTTTTGCATGTGCTGAGATTTTACCGCGTAGCAAAAATGTCAGATTACGAAGAACAAAGAGCGAACATCAAATTTTGCTTTCAACTCGGTAAAACTGCAACAGATGCCTATGAAATGTTAAGAACAGCTTATGGGGAGGACGCTATGGGCAAAACTCAAGCATTTCAGTGGTTTTCGAAATTTAAAAGTGGTGTGACATCAGTTAAAGATGCAGATCGTTCGGGGCGACCCTGCTCCAGCAAGACTGATGAAAATATCAATCAGGTGAGGGAAATGGTCTTAAATGATAGGCGCATTACAACAAGAGAACTTTCTGGCTCATTAGGGCTCTCTTTTAGAAGTGTTCAAAGCATTTTGAAAGACAATTTGGACATGAGAAGAATTGCCGCCAAGTTTGTGCCCTGCCTGCTTTCAAGTGACCAAAAGGAAAGCCGTGTGATTGCCTGCACAGATCTTAAAGAACAGCTACAAAATGACCCACAGTTTATGGAGAAAATTATTACTGGTGATGAAACATGGATTTATGGGTACGATCCAGGAACGAAGCAACAATCTTCACAGTGGAAGAGTCCCTCATCTTCACGCCCGAAAAAGGTCACACAAGTTCGATCCAAAGTGAAGTCAACGATGACTGACATTAAAGGCATTGTACATAAGGAATTGTGCCACAGGGTCAAACAGTGAATCAAGTGTTCTACAAACAAGTGCTGCAAAGATTAAGGGAGAATGTGCGACGCAAACGGCCGGAGAAATGGAGGAGTGGTGACTGGTTCCTGCATCATGACAATGCGCCTGTGCACAAAGCCCTTTCTGTTCGCCAATTTTTGGATACAAATAGGATGAATACTGTTCCCCATTCCGACTATTCTCCAGATTTGGCACCAGCGAAGTTTTTTATTTTCCCGCGACTTAAAATGCGGCTCCGAGGACACCGTTTTGAGGACATTGATGTCATCCATCGCGAATCGCAGAAGGCTCTGTACATGTTAAAAGAAGAGGACTTCCAGAGGTGGCAGAAGCGTTGGGACAAGTGTATCAACTCCCAAAGAGACTACTTCGAGGGTGACAGTGCAGATTAGACAAAACAAACTGTTGTGTAGTATTTATGACGTCATTCCGGAAACGTTTTGATCACACCTCATACACCCTGACAGAGGAGAACAAGAAGAATGCTGCGTCGCAGAATATCAATTTCTAATTGTCTTTTTCCCCTTGGATCAAAGATCTGTAAACAGAATAACTCAAAAACGAATTTTCCGATAAGAAGCGACAGGAAGATTTTAAAAATCTTATGCTATACATTCACATGACGTTCTCTACCCTCTCTCGTTTATCAGTGGCTATACAAACTATACTTACTAAGCTAATTTTTCTATCTACTTCATTTTAAACCAAATAAACATTTACAGAAACAGCTACATTAAACATTTCGTTATAGATACAAAGAGAACAGCGATAGTCAAATGTTTAACAACTCGACGCTATATGCTGGCCTTAAAATTCCATACTGTTTCCATGACATCGCGAGAAACAACTGAATGTTGATAGGACTTTAAGAGAATGATGAAGTAATGAAGCATTCGAAACTATAATAACGAATATCTCAGAAATGGCTTATGCCACAAAAAAATTGTCGGAAATAAATGCACTGTTTTAGAGAGATGTACGTTTTCGTCTATCGCTTAACGCTTACCAGTTACACAAAATTCTTTCCGAACGAAGAGGACTTGAAGACTATTTCCAGAAAATTCAAGATACACATTTTATTTATCATGTATATATATATATATATATGGCATTTTGATGAAAATCGTTAGAAAACATGTTCCATGTAAAGGGTAGTTGGGCTGCGGGGACTTTCTTGAAAATCTTCGTGTCGCGTCCTTAGAAGATACTCAACTTAAGTTTGGTACTTATCCGACTTTTCGTTTTTGAGTTATGTTGTTCATAGACACACACACACACATATTTTTCTAAAAATGTTTTTTTTTAATTCAGCGGCCTCAATAACATGTATTTTCGGTGAAATCTCGGTATCGAATACCTTCTCTACCTACTATACATGGTAGATAAAGTAAAAAGAAAAACTCTCGACTTCAAATTACGCTCTACATGGGAATTTTTTCGAACTTTTTGATTCTCTAAAAATGTGCTCTAAAGATTTTGATTAAAATGGCAAATATTTGAGATATTTAAATGGCAAAGAAATGTATATCTTGTGAAGTGCCCTTCATGACTTTTATATAACTGGTAGATAAATGTAAGAGACAGACGAGCCCTTTAAAACGCACAATTTACTTCAAATAACCGTTTTGTAGTGTCAGCCATTTCGACATATCGATTAATACTGCCTTGCATTTTTCAATACTTTGTGCTGTCGCTATTCAGTTGTTTCTCGTGACGTCACGGAAAGAGTTTGTAGTGTATTGGAATGACTATTGATTATACTCGAGGTGTGGACTATCTGTGACGCAATGTCTTAGAAAGTGTTACACAAAGTAAACAAAGTAGCTTTTTGTGTGGAGTGTACCGTTGCTAAGCAATTAGCTAGTGACAAAAGCAAATCGCAGCTGCAGCAGCAATCATAACAAAACACAACGAAACACTTGCTGTTCTCGACCTTGACATTTGTGGAGGAAGATTCGCTTCTCGGGAGAATCCTGATGGTCACGATTCCGTCATGCTGACCGCCCTCGCCTTGCAGGGAGAACTTCGAGAAGCCTACTACGTTACAAACATACGACTGTCCTACGCTTTCTAGATGCTATCTTAACAAATCGAATAAAACAACATTTCATTCATGTTTAAATACTAGAATTGCCTGACATAGGACATACATAACAGCGAGATTAAAGTCCTATCACACTATATCCATAACCAATTATCTCAAAAACTGTTTCTAACAGAAATGTGTACAGGAGAGAGATGTATGTCTCCTAATTCACTGATGTAGTTAGTTTTTGGTCGACCACACTGATCACATGTAACGTAACGAATTGTTACCGTATCCATAATACTTCAACTACTTATGATCTTGCTCGGAGGCGCGCGCACCTTTTAACATCTTCAAAGCAGCAGTCCACCGGGATCCATTTCCCAGAAAAACAATTAAATATGTGTTTAAAATGAAATAAATTATCTTCGTTGCAATTTTAATATTGCAAACAACTCACGTTGCTTTCACGTTACCTGCAAAAATCAGTAAATACGGCGTGTACTCGCCACCGCTCGTTTCATAAACATACTCGCGTGTTAATTACTACCATAATATAGTCTTGTTGCATAATATACTGTTATTAAGCAAGGCAGAAATGTTTTCTTAATTATACCATATTTTGATTAAAACTTATCAGCAATTATTACTTTCTGTACTACGTATAGCAAGTAGGGGAAGTATTGCATTCCACCCAAAAATTCGATACCGAGATTTCACCGGAAATACATGTTTTGAGACCTCCTGAATCCAAAAAGAGCATTTTTGGAAACATGTCCGTGTGTGTGTCTGTGTGTGTGTGTGTGTGTGTGTGTGTCTGTGTGTCTGTGTGTCTGTGAACAGCATAACTCAAAAACGAAAAGTCGGATAAACACCAAACTTGGTATTTAGGTTCAGTATCTTCCAGAGATGCGACACGAAGGTTTTCAAGAAAATCCCCCCACCCCAGACTACCCTTTACATGGAACATTTTTCGAAAATTTTAATTTTCTCAAAAATGGCTCTAACGATTTTGATGAAAATATCATATGTTTAAGATAATGTCATGATAAATGAAATGTATATCTCCAATTTTCTGGGAATGTCTCCAAAAGTTTTCTTCATTGTGAACGACTTTTGTATAACTGGTAAACCGTAAGAGATAGACAGAATTTTACTACACAAAAAATGTAGATCGCGTTAAAATACACAACTTATGTCATATACATTTGTTTTGTTGAGTGAACCGTTTTCGAGATATTGCTTGTTATTTCCTTAAATTTTCCAATAATATTTTTTCTCAAATTCGTTATTCATTTTTACTTTCTCTACTACGTATAGTAAGTAGGGGAAGTATTGCATTCCACCCAAAAATTCGATACCGAGATTTCACCGGAAATACATGTTTTGAGAATCACTGAATCCAAAAAAAGCATTTTTGGAAACATGTCCGTGTGTGTGTCTGTCTGTGTGTCTGTGTGTCTGTGTGTCTGTGTGTCTGTCTGTGTGTCTGTGTGTCTGTGTGTCTGTGAACAGCATAACTCAAAAACGAACAGTCGGATAAACACCAAACTTGGTATTTAGATTCAGTATCTTCCAGAGATGCGACACGAAGGTTTTCAAGAAAATCCCCCCACCCCAGACTACCCTTTACATGGAACATTTTTCGAAAATTTTAATTTTCTCAAAAACGGCTCTAACGATTTTGATTAAAATATCATATGTTTAAGATATTGTCATGACAAATAAAATGTATATCTCGAATTTTCTGGGAATGTCTCCAAAAATATTCTTCATTGTGAACGACTTTTGCATAACTGGTAAACCATAAGAGATAGACAAAATTTTACTACACAAAAAATGTAGATCGCGTTAAAATACACAACTTATGTCATATACGTTTCTTTTGTTGAGTGAACCGTTTTCGAGATATTGCTTGTTATTTCCTTAAATTTTCCAATACTTATACTTTTTCTCAAATTCGTTATTCATTTTTTTATGTCCTGAACATGCAAAGAGAATGGAATTCGCCACATAGCAACCAGCGTTAAAATATTTGACTATCGCTTAAAAGCTACCATATTCCCCTTGCATCTACAAGAAAATTACCAATAAGATTGACATCTCGATATCTCGATTAACATGAAGCATATGGAGAATAGGCGTTTGTAAAATTAGATTGTACAAGAGTAGAGAAAGTTATGTGAGTGTAACACATCAGATTTTTTTATGTCCTGGACATGCAAAGAGAATGAAATGCGCCACATAGCAACCAGCGTGAAAATATTTGACTATCGCTTAAAAGCTACCATATTCCCCTTGCATCTACAAACAAATTACCAATAAGATTGACATCTCGATATCTCGATTAACATGAAGCATATGGAGAATAGGCGTTTGTAAAAATAGATTGTACAAGAGTAGAGAAAGTCTTGTGAGTGTAACACATCAGATTTTTTTTTAAAGTGGCCAACCATGCTAACAGCTACAACACATAGAGGTTATTTTTATCATCCTAAAATTTAATTCAAGTATTTTCAATAGTTGCTGAGAAAACGAATCATTTATATCAGAAAGGGTCGTTCATACAAACATCTGTTCCAAGTAAAAAAAATCTGATATGTTACACTCACGTGACTTTCTCTACTCTTGTATAAACTATTTTTACAAACGCTTATTCTCTATATATTTCATGTTAATGGAGATGTTAATCTTATTGCTAATTTTCTTGTAGATGCAAGGGGAATTGCTAGGCTTTAAGTGATAGTCAAATGTTTTAAGAGCTGGTTGCTATGTGGAGTATTCCATTCTCTTTGCATTACCAGGACAAAAAAATGAATAACGAATTCCCATTTGAGAAAAAGTATAAGTACTGGAAAATTTAAGGGAATAACAAGCATATCTCGAAAATGGTTCACTCAACAACAAAAATATATATGACATAAATTGTGTATTTTAACGCGATCTATATTTTTTGTGTATTAAAATTTTGTCTATCTCTTATGGTTTACCAGTTATGCAAAAGTCGTTCACAATGAAGAATACTTTTGGAGACATTTCCAGAAAATTCGAGATATACATTTCATTTGTCATGAAAATATCTTAAACAAATGATATTTTAATCAAAATCGTTTGAGCCATCTTTGAGAAAATTAAAATGTTCTATGTAAAGGGTAATCTGGGGTGGGGATTTTCTTGAAAAACTTCGTGTCGTATCTCTGAAAGATACTGAACCTAAATACCAAGTTTGGTGTTTATCCAACTGTTCGTTTCTGAGTTATGCTGTTCACAGGCACACACACGGACATGTTTCCAAAAATGTTTTTTTTTGTTTCAGGGGGTCTCAAAACATGTATTTCCGGTGAAATCTCGGTATCGAATTTTTGGGTGGAATACAATACTTCCCTTACTACACGTAGTAGAGAAAGTAATAGAGAACACAAAGCTGCATGTATTAGCAAATAAAGAAACCACATTCCTTGAGCATATAGAAGGCTTCATACGTAACAATACTACCAATTTGTACAGCAAACTTTCCCTACAAAATAAGATAAAGTTTACCACTCTACTCCAAAGTGTAGAGCACTTTTGCTTTTTCTTGTTTTACTTTCTCTATTACGTATAGTAAGTAGGGAAAGTATTGTATTCCACCCAAAAATTTCGATACCCAGATTTCACCGGAAATACATGTTTTGAGACACCCTGAATCCAAAAAAAAGCATTTTTTGGAAACATGTCCGTGTGTCTGTCTGTGTGTGTCTGTGAACAGCATAACTCAGAAACGAACAGTCGGATAAACACCAAACTTGGTATTTAGGTTCAGTATCTTCCAGAGATGCGACACGAAGGTTTTCAAGAAAATCCACCCACCCCAGATTACCCTTTACATGGAACATTTCTCCAAAAGTTTAATTTTCTCAAAAATGGCTCTAACGATTTTGATTAAAGTATCATATGTTTAAGGTATTTTTATGACAAATAAAATGTATATCTCGAATTTTCTGGGAATGTCTGCAAAAGTATTCTTCATTGTGAACGACTTTTGCATAACTGGTAAACCACAAGAAATAGACAAAATTTTGCTACACAAAACATGTAGATCGCGTTAAAATACACAATTTATGTCATATGCATTTTTTTGTTGAGTGAACCATTTTCGAGATATTGCTTGTTATTCCCTTAAATTTTACAATACTTATTTTCTAAAATGGGAATTCGTTATTCATTTTTTTGTCTTGGATATGCAAAGAGTATTAATCTGTGACAAAGAAAATGGTGCTGCACCTAGCAACCAGCTATTAAGAGATATGTCTATGCTTAAAGGCTACTGTATTTCTATATTGCCCTTGCAAATACAAAACAAGGGGAACATAGTAAGCTTAAGCGATAGTCAAATATTTTTAGAACTAGTCGCTATGTGTAAAATGTAATTCTCTTTGCATGTCAAAAGATCGTTTTCTGCAAATGTTTATCTCGATTAATATGAAATAGATGGAGAATAAGAGTTTGTAAAAATAGCTTGTACAAGAGTAGAGAAAGTCATGTGAGTGTAACACATCAGATTTTTTTCTGAAGTCGTGCAGGATTTAAAGCACAAAATGGCAGACACAGTAGTATTTTTAAAAATCTTGTTACATTTACATGGCTTTCTGTACAATCTATCGCTTATTAGTGTATATACAAAGTATTCTTACTAAAATTTATTTTTCTATCTACTTCATTTTAATTGAAATAAACCTTTACAGAAACAGCTACATTACACATATCGTTATAGAGAACAGCGATAGTCAAATGTTTTAACAACTGGACGCTATATGCTGGCCTTAAAATTCCATACTGTTTCCATGACATCGCGAGAAACAACTGAATGTTGACAGGACTTCAAGAGAATGTCTGTGTATTGGACAATTAGAACCACTAATAACAGATATCTTGGAAATGGCTGATGCCACAAAAACTTTATTTAAAATAAATTGTGTGTTTTAAACAAATCTACAATTTTTGTGTAGTTCGTTTTCGTCTATCGCTTAACGTTTACTAGTTATACAAGTTTTTATATAAAATTTCTTCCCAGTGAAGAGGATTTAAAAGGCTATTTGAATATTCGTCCTCCTGGTTTAGGAGTACTATGCTAGCCTCTAGTTCCCGAGGTCGTAAGTTCAAACCCGACGGAGGGTGATGGGCTTTATCGGGCGTAAAAATCCTTATTATGGCTTCCTTCGGAAGGGAAGCAAAGCCGGTGGTCCCGTGTCATAGATTTACAGCACGTAAAAGAACCTCAAGCCTGATAAAGAGGCCTCTGAGCAAAATTATCGGTCTTTCACACCCAATATAGAACGGGACGCTAAGAACCACAGCACTTAAAGAGCATCCATAAATAAAAAAACTCAAAAACCAGAAGAGTGAAGCTGTACATATGATTTGTCATGTATGACGTATGAGCAGCAGCGAAGGGGGACTTCACACCTCGACCTAAGGAGATCTTTTGTGCCTAAGCCCCCGGGAGGGTGAGGTGAGGTGAGAGAAGACAGAGGGCAGCCGGGTCAGTAGGCACGACACAGCAGTGGGCGGGGTCCCTATGTTTTCCAGGTTGAAACTTCCTGGTAGCAGCTAGTGGAACCGGTCTACCCCCCAGAGGCCCGGGACGCGGAGACCACCCGCGAAGTTGTGCAGAGAGTATCCATTTTCCCCGCCATGCAACACCGAGACTCCCGCCAACCCTGAAACAACCGAGCAGATGAAAGGTGAAGTGAGGTGAAATTGAGGGACAGGAAATTCCCGGGAGGCAATTAAGCCTCCCAGCATTCGCCTAGCGACCGGGGAAACACCCGAAAAAACCCTTGGGTCAGGAAGGTCGGCCGCGGGAATAGAACCCACGACCTCCCGAGTGAAGTCACACGCCCTACCGTCTGCGCCACCTCGTTCGGTATTTGTCTTGTAAATATCTTTAATGTATGGCGTTTTAATCAAAATAACTGGTGCAAATTTTTGGAAAATCAAAAATTTCGAAAAATCTCCCATGTAAAGCTTAGTTTGGGGTGGGGGGGTTTTCTTGAAAATCTTCGTGTTGCATCTTTGAAAGGTACTAAACATAAATATCAAGTTTGGTGTTTATCCGAGTTTTCGTTTTTTGAGTTGTGGTGTTCACAGGCACAAACTATGGACCTTTATCTAAAACGGTTTTTTTATTCAAGGGGCCTCGAATATGGGTTTGTGGTGAAATTTCTATATCGAAATACAACACTTTCTCTGCCAACAATGTACGTGGTAAATAAAATAAATATGCATTTAAACTGCATTTTGCCTACAATAATGAAATAAATTAAAGACGAAATTGCAATTTATAAAACCGTAAAAAAAATTAAAATTGTCACGCTTTTTGATTTTTCACTATTTAGTGTCCCCTTAACAAAAACTTATTTTTTTGGCTTCATATTAATCGAGACAAACATTTACAGGAATTTTTCATCGCAAGTACAACACGAGATGAGAAAGCACTCCAGCATTCGCCTTCCCATCAGGAGAATGAGGTGGCGCAACGTGCGGTTCGCATTCGGGAGGTCTTGGGTTCGATTCCCGACAACTGCCCACTGTGACAGATGGGATTTTTCCAGGCGAATGCTGGAGTGGTTTCTCTTAGCGCCCGAATATTTTGTCCCTCCATATCGTTCCATTAATCATTTCATTCATTCTTCAAACCATAAGTCTGTTTCAGGGCTGAAAATGTCGGTGACGGTGTTTCGGTGCGGGGTGGCAGGGAAAAAGGATGTTCTCTGTGGAACTTTCTCTGTTCTTCAGTCTTCAGCTGGTTGTCGGGTATACAGACCGCCACTTGGGGGGCGTTGGACCCTTTGTGTGGGGCGGGGTCCCCAGTCTTCCTGACCGAGGGACAGGGCGTCTGAATGTGGAAACTGTAGAGACTCTGTCATCGCTGTGCCGTCACTCCTGGTTCCGGCCGCGCGGTGTCTCATCTCATCCTTTCCTACCGGGGTCGCCCCCTTGTGAGGGGCATAGCTATAATATGAGTAAATATATCTATATAACGTATTTTCCAAAAGTATCTTGCAGAGCAAGTTTCATATGAATCAGTGTTATCACAAACAAAAGCAGTGTCAGAGAACATGGCTCGCTGAGAAGAGTAGGACATATGAGATAACATGGTCAAGAGGAGTAACGTGCAGAAGTTGGCCACGCACCTTGTGTAGTTCGAAAATGAATTTAGTGCTCACTTATTATAAGTGTTTCTCAGTCTGTGTTGTAAAACTATTGTATACTACACTGCTTCTCTTTCACACTGTGGCCAGCGCACGGCGGCTCCCGCCGAAGCAGTTCCTTGAAACCGCCTCACGTTCTCACAGTTACAATTACCAAGCTAATAAGCACATGCCTACCTTATCATAAGAGATGATGGAAATGTCCTCCATCCTGGCGTCTTCTCAGCAAATTTTCATTCACACTTGAGAGAACAATATCCGAAATTGAAAGACTTTCTCGCCCATGTTTAGTTTTAGTTCTCACAATGTATGGGGTTTGTCGCACATACCTTGTTTTTCAAGTTTCCCCCTAGGAACAAATCACATGCACAAGGGATTGTGAAGTCTAATTAGTGAATTATATTTAACGGCTCATCAGCTGTATGGGTGGTGGTAAAGTCTTGTTGGAAAAATCCAGACTGGCATTCAACAAAGCAAGATATTCCTGTAAAACTCTGCATTTATTCTTTGTTCAGAAAATAGAGGTCCTATTATTCTGTATGCGTTTACTTCACGCCAATTTTCGCGTCATGAAAGGGAATCTCGTGTGTGAAATCGTATTTCTCTGGGCTCCAATATCTAGTTATTTTAGACGAAACATATAAATTACTACAGCGAATTTAAAAGAGGACGTTTTTACTTTCTCCACCACGTACATAGTGTGCATTGCATTCCACCCAAAAATTCGATACCGATATTTCACTGAAAATACATGCCTTGATGCCCCCTGAATCCAAATAGAGCATATTTGGAAACATGTAACATGTATGTGTGTGTGTGTCTGTGAACAGCATGACTCAAAAACAAAAAGTCGGATAAGTACCAAACTTGGTATTTGAGCTCAGCATCTTACAATGATGTCACACGAAGATTTTCATGAAAATCTCCCACCACCCAAGTGCCCTTTATATGCAACATTTATAGAATTTTTTTATTTTATCAAAAAGTCTCTATCGATTTTGATTAAATTAACATATATTAAAGATATTTAGATGACAAATAGAACGTATATCTTAAATTATCTGGAAATAGCCTGTGAAGTTCCTCTTCATTCGGAAACATTTTTTATACTCTTGTATAACTGGTAAACGTTAAGCGATAGACGAAAACGTACCACACACACACACACACACACACACACACACACACACACACACACCAAAAAAATGCACAATTTATTTAAAGTAAGTTTTTTTTAGCATACGTCGTTTCTGAGATATCCGTTATCGATGGTTGAAACTGATTATTACTTGTCATTCTTTTAAAGTCCCATCGATTTTCTGTTCATTCTCGTGAAGCAGTATGGAATTTTAAGGCCAGCATATAGCGTCCAGTTGTTAAACATTTGACTATCGCTGTTCTCTTTGTATCTATAACGAAATGTGTAATGTAGCTGTTTCTGCAAAGGCTTATCTAGTTTAAAGTGAAGTATATAGAAAAATAAACTTTGGTAAGAATAGTTTGTATAGGTAGTAATAAAGGTAGAGAAGGCCACGTGAATTTTTCACATCACATTCTTTACTTAGTGATGAATTTCGTGAAGGACGCCAAGAAGTGCTGTCACTGATGAAAATATTGCCGCTGTTCCAGCAATGCTTGAAGAAGATGAACGGCCATCTTATGAATTTATTTGGGCATTGGTATGAGTCAAATTTAAAACATTTTACATCAAGAGTTAGACGTGAGAAAACTTTGTTGTTCGATGAATTCCACATAAACTGACACCGGATCAAAAACAACAAAGCATTTGTTGGTGCAGAAAACCTCTGGAAAAGTTCCAAGGAGGTAGCGCAGTTTTGGTTTGGAATACGTTATTGGTGATGAATCGTGCATTTATTGTTATGATTCCGAAAAGAAAAGTGAATCGGCTCAGCCGGTCCTTCTTGCAGAACCTAAGCGTACACGACCGACGTATTCGCAGTGCTGTTAAAAAGATGCCTGCTAGTTTTGTTTTTCTAAAATGGCTCATATTGCTACCATAGAAATAGAAGATAGATATACTGCTACTGCTGATTGGTACACAAATGTCTGTTTATCGCGAGTTTTGAAAAAATTCGTGAAAAACGCTCAAAAGGAAAAATAATGTTACATCATCTAACTACTGTGTATCTGGATGCCCTGAAGGTCAGCACCATGGACCTGATCTAGCACCTTGTGAATACTTTTTGTTTCCAAAGATTAAAGATAGAATGTTTGGAATCACTTTTTCTTCCTCAGTTGAAGCAGTGGAACATTATAAAAACCTGTTTCTGAAGTGCTGCCTCAGATAGAGTGGCATCATTGCTTTAAGGACTGCTTTCATCGAATGTAAAAATGTATTGATGTTAAAGGGCAATATTTTAAAAAACAATACAAGCATTTAAATGTATACTATCTTCTGTACGTATACTAAGTAGGCATTCCATCCAAAAATTCGATACGGGATTTCCCTCCTGAATCCAAATAAAGCAATTTTGGAAACATGTCCGCCTGTGTGTCTCTCTCTGTCAGCCTGTGAACAGCATAACTCAAAAACGAATAATCTGATGTGTTACACTCACATGACTTTCTCTACTCTTGTACAAACTATTTTTTATAAACGCTTATTCTCCATATGCTTCATGTTAATCGAGATGTTAATCTTATTGCTAATTTTCTTGTAGACGCGAGGGGACTTGGTAGCCTTTAAGCGATAGTCAAATATTTTAAGAGCTGGTTGCTATGTGGAGTATTCCATTCTCTTTGCATTACCAGGACAAAAAAATGAATAACGAATTTGAGAAAAAGTATAAGTATTGGAAAATTTAAGGGAATAACAAGCAATATCTCGAAAGTGGTTCAATCAACAACAAAAATGTATATGACATAAATTGAGTGTTTTAACGTGATCTACATTTTTTTGTGTAGTAACATTTTGTCTATCTCTTATGGTTTACCAGTTATGCAAAAGTCGTTCACAATGAAGAATACTTTTGGAGACATTCCCAGAAAATTCGAGATATACATTTAATTCGTCATGAAAATATCTTAAACACATGATATTTTAATCAAAATCGTTAGAGCCATTTTTGAGAAAATTAAAATTTTCAAAAAATGTTCCTGTAAAGGGTACTCTGGGGTGGGGGGATTTTCTTGAAAACCCTCGTGTCGCATCTCTGGAAGATACTGAACCTAAATACCAAGTTTGGTGTTTATCCGACTGTTCGTTTCTGAGTTATGCTGTTCACAGACACACACACGGACATGTTTCCAAAAAATGCTTTTTTTTGGATTCAGGGTGTCTCAAAACATGTATTTCCGGTGAAATCTCGGTATCGAATTTTTGGGTGGAATACATTATTTCCCCTACTTACTATACGTAGTAGAGAAGTAAAAATTGAAGCACTATTATTATAGAGCTGCAAAAATTTCACATATTGTTTATGAAATTATGGATTTTAATTATAGCACATTTTAATAATCAAACTTAAATTTTTACTTGCATAAAAGTAATCGCAGAAACAATAAGGTAGCAGTTTACATAACAGAACTATCCTTGAGGAAGTGTCACTAAAAATGTGAAGCTTTTAAATTAATTTTAACTTGAGATATGGGTACAAAAGTCCTACATGGAACTTTTTTTCTTATTTTTTTCTACCTAAGATACAATAGTGTCTATACAAGTAACTACGGTATTAGAAATTATTTTACATACATTAAAATATTTCTGAGTAATCCAGAAAGAGGCTGTATAAATCACATTAAATGGTAACAGCAACTTTTGGAGACAGAGCAGTTCAAATATTGGCAATTTTTTCTCTGTTTTTTCTATTCACTCACCTCCTAGTCCCAATCTATGGCTCAACTTAAGGGGTAGGTTTCACAAACGGATGCTAAATTTTAACGCAATGTTAAAAGCTAACGCAAATTCTGTTTCTTGGAATAATGTTATCTTTAACAACGTGTTAAACTCTCTGTTAGGTTTACATCCCCACACCCTTGTATTAAGGCACTCAACAAATGTTAGAAGCTGGCAGCGAGTAAACCAAGCAGTTGATGCATTTAGCACTTAAGAAGAGGAGGCATCCGTCACAACGAATTTGAAAAGCTGCAAAAGCACGAACTTCTACGATACAGACGGTCGTGAGCATAGTTTTATAGGAAATATCATTGGTTGGAACACCACCAAGAGAAACACGCCTCTTTCTCCTAGTGTTAATTTTATACTATCAGCATCTTTCATTTAATACTTTTCCAAAGATACCGTTTGTGAATTTATCCTAAAGGTTTCCGAAGCAAGCAGTATTGCTTTCCCTACCAGGTACTGCATTCCACCCAAAATTTCGGTGTCGAGATTTCTCCGGGAATACATATTTTGAGGCCTCGCTGAACCCTCCCCCCCAAAAAAAAACATTTTTAGAAAAACGTCCATGTGTATGTGTGTCAGCACCTCCCAAATATGTGACATCAAGATTCCCAAGAAAATTCCCCCACACCAAACTGCTCTTCAAATGGAATATTTTTCGAAATCTTTGATTTTCTAAAATTAAAATAAATGTATATTTATTGATGTATATCTTGAATTTTCCGGTAATAGCCTGCGAAGTCCTCTTCATTCACAACGAATTTTGTATAATCTTATATATCTCCTAAACGTTAAGAGTTTGACGAAAACGTACCATAAACAATGTAGATTCTTTTAATGACGGAATATGTGTATTTCAAATAACTATTTTTGTGGCCTTAGCGGTTTCCGATATATTCGTTATTAATGTTTAGAATTCTTCAACACTTAGCCATTCTTTTAAAGTCCTTTCAACATTCAGTTGTTTCTGGCGATGTCATGGAAACAGTATATAGCGTCCAGTTGTTAAACATTTGACTATCGCTGTTCTCTATAACGAAATGTGTAATGTAGCTGTTTCTGTAAAGGTTTATTTGGATTAAAATGAAGTAGATAAGAATAATTTGTATACTTAGTAATAAGCGATAGAATATAGAGAAAGTTATGTGAATTCAACACATCAGGTATGGAAGAGATTATAAAAGTGATGCAGTTCTCAGCAGGTATTTGAGTAGAGAGATCCTGGTGTGTTAAACCACGTTTTCGCTGGGTGTGAAGCCATTGTTCCCAGGAGTGTTTTGAGATCATCGCTGGCTTGGTTTACAAGAACACGCCGCACATGTTGCACATCACGTTCAGCTAACAGAAATGCTGAGCACGTCGGACAACTCGCACCTGCTTTAGTTAAGAGGCTTACATCGCCTGAATATGTTTGAGTTTCATTTCTTGGAAATTACCATTAAATATGACATCAGGAAGCTCCTGGGTTCGATAACTCTGACCATAGGATATCAAGGCGAATGCTCTTCCACTATACATTTAGCCTCCCCTTTCATGTTTGAGGTAGCCTTAGGGGCTGAGCAGTGTCGGATAGATAGCGCAGATGTTTGCTCGTTAGAAGGTTCCTCTCGGCCAGATGGCAGCCTTCTCTGAGCCGCCTCGAGTTCCTCCGGTTTCTCTGCGGAGACCGGGTCAGCAAGTTTGGAACCATTAGGGACGTCTGCGCGTCTTGTTAGGCCGGTCTATAGCCTCCTGTGGTTCCTTCACCTCCTGGGGGTAAGTACAAAACATCCTCAGTGGGTCGAGGTGTCTCCTGATCAAATATGACTGAATTTTAAACAGTACTGGGAACTGACCCCTGTACTACAGGATTTCAAAATGTGTTTTCTCGGTCAAGTCTTGAAACAAAGTAGGGTAAGTATAAGGTGAAGAACTGAGTACGGAGGGGCAGTGCACCGCATGCAGGGCATCCGGCCCCTTGTGCTTCTACCGTAACTTCTAGGAGGAACGAATGAGGGGAAAGACCCAAAGGGCTACTCCATACGGAGGAATACGGACGCAAGCACGGACGGGGTCCCTAATGTTCCCAGATTGAACGCCCTCTACGCCGCTGGAGAGCACCCGGAGGCGGCTGCTAACTGAGCAATACGTGGAACGGTATCATGAAGAACGCGCAACCACCAACACCGTTACCTGGTCCGACAGCCCTGAAACAGATCACAAGGATGATGATAATGGATACAGGAAATGGCAAGGAGGAGAGTCGTGGTAGAAGATGAACCATCCCAGTATAAGCCTGACGACCCGCGGAAACCTCGATGGAGAATGGGTGATCGCCGGGGATAGAACCCGGAACCTCCAGTATGCGAGTCGCACACGCTACCCTGTGCTCGATAAGAGAGGAAGTACTCTACTCCAATTAAAATTTCTGTTTCAACACTTTACAGAAAATACACATTTTGAAATCCACTGAACTGAAAACAATCAGAAATATCTGTGTCTGTATATATGAGCATTGCGATACTAAAAAAAAAAAAACGGATAAACAAAAAAATTGGCATCTTGCAAGAATGCGAAACCGGAATTTTCCAGTAAATCCGCACAATCAAAACTACCCGTTACATAGAATGTGTTCTGTTGTGTTCAGTTTTCTGAAAATGGCTCTAGCAATTTTAATTAAAATACCATAAACTTAAGATTTTTACATCAGAAATAAAATCTCCATCTTGAATTTTCTAAGAATGTCCTCTGAAGGCCTCTTCATTCCGAATGACTTTTGTATAATTTTAGAAACCGTAAGAGGTTACTACACAAAAAACGTAATCTCCTTAAAACACGCAATTTATTTAAAAGAACTGTTTTTGTGGCATCAGCCACTTCACAGATATCCATTATTACTACTGCCAAGTGCTGTCACTGTTCTGTTTTTTCTCGCGATGTCATAGATATGAAATCTCAAGGCCAGGCCGCTTTAAAACAACTATCACTTCAGTCTCCTCTTGCATCTACAACCAAATGTGTACACGTTTGTGTCGATTAAGCTGAATTAGACAGAAAAATGAGCTTTTGTAAGCACACTGTGATCCAAGGTTATCGGGAAGTCGCGAAGTCGCGCCAGGAATCGGAAATAAACAGCGATAAGTAGCGCTCGTCAGCGTAAACACCGGGAGCGTTTCGGCAGGTAACCAGAATCTTCTGGAAGTTTCTTCCTCCCTCCTAGAGGAAGATATTTGTAGAATTTTCCATGGAAGGATCCATTGGATATATAAGCGAGCGCTCTCGCGAGAGCAGTCATAGAGAGTTGAGTCAGCGAGCGAATGGGTTTCTCTTGCGACATCAAGTGCGCTTCTCCGAGCGAGTTTGTGACGTCTAAGTCACGAAGGAAGTGAAGCGACAGGGAAGTTCAATAGTTCACATTAATGAAGTGACAGTTCAAAAACTCCACAGTCACAAAATGTTGTAGAAACTATATGAAAATAAACGATAGCGTATAGAGAAAGTGATGTAAAAGTAACGCAACAGATTTTTCTTAATTAAAAGGCGTACAAATCAAGAAGTCTGTACTCTTGAATTTGCTTTCTATAGTAATTCTATTTTCTTTGCAAATTATGCCATAACATGTTTGGAACACAAAACTGAAATTTGTTCCAAAATTTTGAAAATACCACCGCAAGGAGATTCCTGCAGGTCATTAAAAAAGAAAATATTTTTATTTCTCGGAAACTACTGAACATTATAAACTTTCTTATAGAATATGTCACAAATATGTAGTAAAAACTAAACTGATGCCTTAGAAGAAGAGAATTTCCAAGTTTCATAGATTGGTGCTTGACCTGTAGAATTGGAAAGCCTTATTAGTAATAGGGACATCATTTTTGGTTTCTCTTGTTTCAAGGTAGTGTGAAGAAAATGATGACGCCGGTCCAACATTTTGTTTCGAATATAATACACTGGTTCAGCTGCATTATAGCTGTCACTCGTACATCACAGAAGCATGACGGTACAGCCCCACAGAAACACTTCCAAGTCTATACTAGTATTGTACTGTGTGTACCAATTTTGATAATTCTTTCACCAGTGAAAAACCCTATTCTTACAGATGGTCACACACTATATAATGCATCCAAAATTTTGAGAACTGGGATGTTAGGGGTTTATTTTTCACATTCATGTCACGAAATTTCAATCCCGTTTCTTTGAATATTGCTATCAGATGTGACTTTTACTACTTTATTGCAAATATTGCAGGTTTTTACTGACTTAGAGCCCAAAGAGGTATGTGACGGCGGCTTAAATAACTTAACATTTAGTTCATATCACCGCGTTTCCCTCATATTTCACTGAAGTAATATTTTGGTATGACTTTAACAAAACCAAGTACATTTAGATTCTATGAACTGACAAAAATGATAAACTACCGTCTCATTCAATCCCAATTTTCAACCCCTATCATACGAATCAACATTCTTTGACCTATCTAAACAAGGTGCTATAGGACCATAGAAAAGTATAAGCAACGTTACAGCTCTAAAAACTGTTCCTACCATAATTTGAACCCCTTATGTAGAAATAATATGGCCAACATGTTGCACAGTTATATAACAGGAGTTGGTAAAGACGTAGGTTACCTTATAATTTCCAAAAAACTACGTAATGCCTATTTTGAATTACATAGTGCTCGAATTTTTTAAAAGCTACCCTTATTTTATCTTCTTTGTAGATAACACTGTACTACTTAGTCAACCCGGGCACAAATAGGGCTTGGCAAAAATTAAAGGATAACACACAAGTTCAAAAATCTGATGTGTTACACTCACGTGACTTTCTCTATTCTTGTACAAACTATTTTTACAAACGCTTATTCTCCATATGCTTCATCTTAATCGAGATGTCAATCTTATTGCTAATTTTCTTGTAGATGCAAGTGGAATATGGTAGGTTTTAAGCGATAGTCAAATATTTTAAGAGCTGGTTGCTATATGGCGCATTCCATTCTCTTTGCATTACCAGGACAAAAAAAATGAATAACGAATTTGAGAAAAAGTTTTAAGTATTGGAAAATTTAAGGGAATAACAAGCAATATCTCGAAAATGCTTCACTCAACAAAAAAAATGTATATGACATAAATTGTGTATTTTAACGCGATCTACATTTTTTCCGTAGTAAAATTTTGTCTATCTCTTATGGTTTACCAGTTATGCAAAAGTCGTTCACAATGAAGAATACTTTTGGAGACATTCCCAGAAAATTCAAGATATACATTTTATTTGTTATGAAAGTATCTTAAATATATGATATTTTAATTAAAATCGTTAGAGCCATTTTTGAGAAAATTAAAATTTTCGAAAAATGTTCCATGTAAAGAGTAGTCTGGGGTGGGTGGATTTTCATGAAAACCTTCGTGTCGCATCTCTGGAAGATACTGAACCTAAATACCAAGTTTGGTGTTTATCCCACTTTTCGTTTCTGAGTTATGATGTTCACACACCCAGACAGACAGACAGACACACACACGAACATGTTTCCAAAAATGTTTTTTTTTTTGGATTCAGGGGTCTCAAAACATGTATTTCCGGTGAAATCTCGGTATCGAATTTTTGGATGGAATACAATACTTCCCCTACTTACTATACGTAGTAGAGAAAGTAAAAAGTTGCCCATACTCGTTATGTACACCATTTGATCAATCTAACATTACAATTTGGGTACAGGTACAAATTTCAGACTACTTATAAATATCCTTGTCCTTATTTTCAACGCAAGACAGCTATGGGGGTAAACGGGAAGATTCACCATAAAAATCTTATAAATAATCTCATAAAGAACGGAGAGTGGTAAATTAAATTAATTAACTCGACACTGAATTTAAAAAGCGACCCGTGGTTCATGTTCCCAACACTGCTCCGCTCTGTTACATTCACATCACCTTCTGTGGACACTAACTGTTTTACTTTATAGCAGATAGAGAAGGTATTGCATTCCACCCAAAAATTTAATGTCCAGATTTCACCAGAAATACACGTTTTGACGTCCCTTGAATAAAAAAGTATTTTCAGAAAAATGTCCCTGTGATGTCTGTGAACAGCATAACTCAAAAACGAAAAGTCGGATAAATACCAAACTTGATATTTAGATTCACTAACTTCCAAAGATACGACAAAAAGATTTTCAAGAAAATCCCCCCTTCCCATCTCCAACAACCATTTTCATAGAACATTTTGGGAATTTTTTTATTTTCTAAAAAAAAAAATGGCTCTAACGAATTTGATTAACATACCGCTTATTAAAGAAATTTACATGACAAATAAAATGTATATCTTGAATTTTCTGGGAATAAGCCTATGAAGGCCACTTCTTTCGGAAGGAATTTTGTATAATCTTGTATAACTGGTAAACATTAGGCAATATGAGAAAACGTACTGCACAAAAAATGTAGATCTCTTTAAAACACACAATTTATTTCAAATAACTATTTTGTTGCAAATACCATTTCCGAGATAACGTTATTAATGGTTCGAATTGTCCAATACTTAGGCATTCTCTTAGAGTGTACTCGACATTCAGCTGTTTCTCGCGATGTCATGGAAACAGTATGGAATTTTAAGGCAGCATATAGCGTCCAGTTGTTAAACATTTGACTATCGCTGTTCTCTTTGTATCTATAACGAAATGTGTAATGCAGCTGTTTCTGTAAAGATTTATCTCGATTAAAATGTAGTAGACAGAAAAATAAGCTTTAGTAAGAATAGCTCATATACCCACTAATAAAGATAGAGGATAGAAAAAGTCATGTGAATGTAATACTACATTTATCAGTGCCACGTAAAAAGCGAATATTACGCGTATCATTTTTTCTCCTCCCTCACCATGAATAATGATAATAATAAAAACAACCTTATTATAACGACGAACATGAGGTATTCCCTGCGAAGCTAGGCTAGAGAAATGCTACCAGTCCGCTAGGAAGCGGTTATTTCAGAAAAGAAACTGTAATTTTAAACTAAACGCTGGGATTCCCCTACAGAAGCAGAAAAGTTGAAGTTCACAGCTGTACACGAGGGAATTCCGTTGTATGTAGGCACGTTAAAGGAAGCGTGACGTAACAAAGAAGAAAGATAAGTGCGTGTGAAGAGAAACAAATGAGAAAATAAACATTAACATCACAGTTTCTTCTCTATATAATGGGCATTCATCATCTTCAAGTTTACCTTTATATGACTCACACCAGCTGTTTTAAAATTGATACGAAAGAAAAATCAAGTTATTTAATAGAAAAATCTGATGCGTTACATTCATAGGACTTTCTGTACCCTCTATCGTTTATTAGTAGGTACACAAACTATTTTTACTAAACCTTATTTTCCTATCTACTTCATTTAAATAATCTTTGCAGAAATAGCTACATTACACATTTCGTTATAGATACAAAGAGAGCAGCGATAGTCAAATGTTTAACAACTGGACGCTATATGCTGGCCTTAAAATCCATACTGTTTCCATGACATCGCGAGAAACAACTGAATGTCGACTACACTGTAAAACAATGCCTAAGTACTGGACAATTCGAACCATTAATAACGCATATCTCGGAAATGGTTTATGCAACAAAACAGTTACTTGAAATAAATTGGGTGTTTTAAAGAGATCTACATTTTTTGTGTAGTACTTATGTTTTCGTCTGTCCTTAACGCTTACTACTTATACAAAATTCCTTCCGAATGAAGAGGACTTCACAGGCTATTACCAGAACATTCAAGATATACGTTTTACTTTTACCCAGGCTGAGGCCGCATACGGGAGTTCCTGGGTTCAAACTCCCAGGGCCGACGAATCTGCCGAAGGTTTTCTCGCGGTTTTCCTCGGCCCCTAGGTGAATGCTGGGTTGGATAATTTCATCTGCGAATTTTGCTTCATCGCTTTCTTACTACATGTAATTTCCTTCCTCTTCCAGCCATATCAGGTATCGGACTGATCACAGATCCTGGAAATGCTATGATCCAGAGTTTGCTTGCTCCTCGACAGGCTACTGTCCCAAGCCCTTGGGGCTGTAACTTCTGCAAATAGGGTAATACGTTAAAGAAGAAGAATTGTATTTGTCATGTAAGTATATTTAATACATGGTATTTTAATCAAAGTCGTTAGAATCAGTTTTTAGGGAATAAAACATTTAAAAAAATCTGATGTGTTACACTCACATAACTTTCTCTACTCTTGTACAATCTAATTTTACAAACGCCTATTCTCCATATGCTTCATGTTAATCGAGATATCGAGATGTCAATCTTATTGGTAATTTTCTTGTAGATGCAAGGGGAATATGGTAGCTTTTAAGCGATAGTCAAATATTTTAACGCTGGTTGCTATGTGGCGAATTCCATTCTCTTTGCATGTTCAGGACATAAAAAAATGAATAACGAATTTGAGAAAAAGTATAAGTATTGGAAAATTTAAGGAAATAACAAGCAATATCTCGAAAACGGTTCACTCAACAAAAGAAACGTATATGACATAAGTTGTGTATTTTAACGCGATCTACATTTTTTGTGTAGTAAAATTTTGTCTATCTCTTATGGTTTACCAGTTATGCAAAAGTCGTTCACAATGAAGAATATTTTTGGAGACATTCCCAGAAAATTCGAGATATACATTTTATTTGTCATGACAATATCTTAAACATATGATATTTTAATCAAAATCGTTAGAGCCGTTTTTGAGAAAATTAAAATTTTCGAAAAATGTTCCATGTAAAGGGTAGTCTGGGGTGGGGGGATTTTCTTGAAAACCTTCGTGTCGCATCTCTGGAAGATACTGAACCTAAATACCAAGTTTGGTGTTTATCCGACTGTTCGTTTTTGAGTTATGCTGTTCACAGACACACAGACAGACACACAGACAGACACACAGACACACAGACACACAGACAGACACACACACGGACATGTTTCCAAAAATGCTTTTTCTGGATTCAGTGATTCTCAAAACATGTATTTCCGGTGAAATCTCGGTATCGAATTTTTGGGTGGAATGCAATACTTCCCCTACTTACTATACGTAGTAGAGAAAGTAAAAATCTGATGTGTTACACTCACATGACTTTCTCTACTCTTGTACAATCTAATTTTACAAACGCCTATTCTCCACATGCTTCAAGTTAATCGAGATATCGAGATATCAATCTTATTGGTAATTTTCTTGTAGATGCAAGGGAAATATCGTAGCTTTTAAGCGATAGTCAAATATTTTAACGCTGGTTGCTATGTGGCGCATTCCATTCTCTTTGCATGTCCAGGACAAAAAAAAAATGAATAACGAATTTGAGAAAAAGTATTAGTATTGGAAAATTTAAGGAAATAACAAGCAATATCTCGAAAACGGTTCACTCAACAAAAGAAATGTATATGACATAAGTTGTGTATTTTAACGCGATCTACATTTTTTGTGTAGTAAAATTTTGTCTATCTCTTATGGTTTACCAGTTATGCAAAAGTCGTTGACAATAAAGAATACTTTTGGAGACATTCCTAGGAAATTCAAGATATACATTTTATTTGTCATAAAAATATCTTAAACATATGATATTTTAATCAAAATCGTTAGAGCCATTTTTGAGAAAATTAAAATTTTCGAAAAATCTTCCATGTAAAGGGTAGTCTGGGGTGGGGGGATTTTCTTGAAAACCTTCGTGTCGCATCTCTGGAAGATACTGAACCTAAATACCAAGTTTGGTGCTTATCCGACTGTTCGTTTTTGAGTTATGCTGTTCACAGACACACACACACACACACAGACACACACACACACACACACAGACACACACACGGACATGTTTCCAAAAATGCTTTTTTTGGATTCAGGAGGTCTCAAAACATGTATTTCCGGTGAAATCTCTGTATCGAATTTTTGGGTGGAATGCAATACTTCCCCTACTTACTATACGTAGTAGAGAAAGTAAAAATGTTACATGTAAAGAATAGTTTGGGGTGGGAGGAAGTGTTTGTGTCGCATCTTTGGAAGATATTGATCTTAAATACCCAGTTTGGTGTTTATCTCAATTTTCAATTTGAGTTATGCTGACACACGCTGACCTTTTCCTGTCCTTTTTTTAGTTTAGGGGTTTGAAACCATGTATTTTCACAATGAATTTTTGTGTGGAATTCCAGAATGTCTCTACCTACTGGGTACATGCCATAGAAAGGAACAATCTGGTGCATAAGAATTACACGCATTACCTTCTCTACTGCGTACAGGTAGAGGAGATATTGTATGCCATTGAAACATTCAATACCAAGATTTCACTACAAATGCATGTCTGAAACCCCGAAAAAATCTGATGTGTTACACTCACATGACTTTCTCTACTCTTGTACAAACTATTCATACAAACGCTTATTCTCCATCTACTTCATGTTAATCGAGATAAACATTTGCAGACTCTATCTTATTGCTAATTTTCTTTAGATGTAAGGGGAATATATATTTACAAGGGCAATATAGAAATACAGTAGCCTTTAAGCACATACATATCTCTTAATAGCTGGTTGCTATGTGCAGCACCATTCTCTTTGCCACAGATTAATACTCTTTGCATGTCAAAGACAAAAAAATTAATAACGAATTCCCATTTGAGAAAATAAGTATTGAAAAATTTAAGGGAATAACAAGCAATATCTCGAAAATGGTTCACTCAACAACAAAAATGTATATGACATAAGTTGTGTATTTTAACGCGATCTACATCTTTTGTGTAGTAAAATTTTGTCTATCTCTTATGGTTTACCAGTTTACCAAAAGTCGTTAACAATGAAGAATACTTTTGGAGACATTCCCAGAAAATTCGAGATATACATTTTATTTGTCATGAAAATATCTTAAACATATGATATTTTAATCAAAATCGTTAGAGCCATTTTTGAGAAAATTAAAATTTTCGAAAAACGTTCCATGTAAAGGGTAGTCTGGGGTGGGGGATTTTCTTGAAAACCTCCGTGTCGCATCTCTGGAAGATACTGAACCTAAATACCAAGTCTGGTGTTTATCCGACTGTTCGTTTCTGAGTTATGCTGTTCACAGACAGACACACACAGACAGACAGACACACACACGGACATGTTTCCAAAAATGCTTTTTTTTGGATTCAGGGGATCTCAAAACATGTATTTCCGGTGAAATCTCGGTATTGAATTTTTGGGTGGAATACAATACTTCCCCTACTTACTATACGTAGTAGAGAAAGTAAAAAAGCAATTACAAAAACGTCCGTCTCTGTGTTTCTAAATTAAATTAAACTGAGTTTTATTTATAGACGCTCTTTAACTGCTGTGGTTCTTAGCGTCCCATTCTATATTGAACGTGAAAGACTGGTAATTTTGCTCAGAGGCCTCTTTATTAGGCTTGAGGTTCTTTTACGTGCTGTAAATCTACGACACGGGACCACCGGCTTTACTTCCCTTCCGAAGGAAGCCATGCTAAGGATTTTTACGCCCGAAAAAAATCCATCGTCCTCCGCCGGGTTTGAAGGCGTGACCTCGGGAACCCGAGGCTTTGCATTGTATCCACAACACCACGGAAGACGACCCTAAAAAGGAAAAGTTGGTATTTAATTCAGTTTCTTTGAAAGATGCAATACGAAGATTTTCAAGGAAATCCCCCACCTCCAACTGCCCTTTACACGATAAAATGTTCGATATTTTTAATTTTCTGAAAAACGGCTCTAACAATTTTGACTAAAATGCCATACATTAAAGATATTTACATGACAAAATAAAATGTATATGTTGAATTTTCTGGGAATAGCCTGTGAAGTCCTCTTCATTCACAACAATTTTTTAGAATTTTGTATAACCGGTAAGCCATAAGAGATAGACAAGATATTACTGCACAAAAAATGTAAACCTCTTTAAATTACACAATTTGTTTTAGATAATGCTTTTTGTGGCGTCAGCCATTTTCGAGATATCCGTTGTTATTTGTTTCAATTGTTCAATATTTCTTTCTCGCCACATCATGGAAAGAGTATGCAAGTGAGCATATAGCGACCCGTTTTTAAACATTTGACTTCCAGTTCAACCTTTTGTACCCCTCTTGCACCTACAACTATTCCTGTTTAACGTAAAGTAGTTAGAAAAATGCGTTTTTGTAAGAAGGGTGTCAGAATGGGTAGAAAAAGCCATGTGAATGTAACGCCGAAATTACTGTTAAGTACTTGTGACATAATATTTAACCAGGGTGATGACGTAGGGGTCTCAGATGGTCGAGATTGTGCTGGACATCCGCTTCCCCGCCTCCTGCAGGTGCTGTATATAAACCAGACAAGCCATCAACCATGTACATACACACACGCCATGAGGTTGCTAGTGGTGGTTCTTGCTGTTCTGTTGTCGGGCTGTCGCGGGGCCCAGGATGAGGACGCCGATGCAGGTATGTGTAGTGACTCCACCCCTAATCTTTATTAAATTGTTCTGTAGTCAATTAATAGTAATTTACGAGGTTAAAATAGTATATTAAAAGTTTAACGCCCGAGGATCGCCGAGGGTGATAATTTTCACGAAATTTTAAATATATTTTAACCTCAATATTTTATCCGCCACTAAAAGCTAAACCAGACTAGTTGTTTTAATTAAATGTGTATATTTGGCTTTGCTGGATGAGAAAATAAACTGAGATTGATGGCAGACATTTATTCCTAAAGGTGCTCACTGCTTCCTAAAACTCTGGTGTTCTATGTCATAAACAATACAAGTCATTTTGTGAGTGGAGAAAACAAAGGAACGAAGACAGTGCACTAGCAAATGTTTCAGTAAACGCAAACCATCGCGATTGAGGTTACATCTTAAACAACACATTATGGGACGATAATTGGCTTTACTTGAAGTCCAGATTCTGAAATGAAGTAAAACTATCCTAGCAATGGATTAAATCACTTCAATCCACAACAAAAAGTGTTTATAGAAAAAGGCCCGTGTGTGTACGTCTGTGAACAGCGTTAAGTTGGATAAATACCAAACTTGATATTTAACTTCAGTAACTTCTAAGATGAAACACAAACATTTTCAAGAAAATCCCCTAAACCTGAAGTACCCTTTACAGGGCACATTTTTAAAGGTTTCTGATTTTCTCAAAAATGCTTCTAGCGAGTCTGATTAAAACACCATACGTTTAAAACAATTACATGACAAATAAAATGTATATCTTGAATTTTCTGAAGATACCCTATGAAGTCCTCTTGATTCGGAAAGAACTTTATATAATCCTGTATAACCGCTAAACGTTAAACGATAGACGAAAACGTACTACACAAGAAATTTATATCTCTTTAAAACACACAATTTATTTTATATAACTTTCTTTGTGGCTTCAGCCGTTTCGAATTGTTCGATACTTAGACATTCTTTTAAACTGCAGTCGACATTTAGTTGTTTCTCGCTATGTCATGGAAACATGGCATGGAATTTTAAGGCCAGCATATAGCGTCCAGCTCTTAAATATTTGACTATCGCCGTTCCCTTTATACTTATAACGAAATGTGTAGTGTAACTATTTCTGCAAAGATTTATTTGCATTAAAATGTAGATAAAGGGTAGAGAAAGTTAAGTGAATGTATCACATCAGATTTCTTAGAGATAGGTCCATGCGTCTGTGTCTGTAAACAGCATCACTCAAAACTTCCCCCACACCAAACAGCCTTTACATGGGACGTTTCCAAATTTTGTATTTACTCAAAATTTGTTGTAACGATTTATATTAAAATACCACATATAAAAGATATTTACATGACAAATAAAACATATTCATTCGGTAGGAATTTACAATAATCTTGTATAGCTGGTAGACGAAAACATACTAGAGAAAAATGTAGATCTCTTTGTAGCACACAATTTATTTCAAATAACAGCCATTTTTGAGATATCCATTATTAATGGTTCAAATTGTTCAATACTTAAGTCATTCTTTTAAAGTTCTGTTAACATTCAGTTGTTTCTCGCGATGTCATGGAAACAGTATGGAATTTTAAGGTCAGCATATAGCGTCCAGTTTTTAAACATCTGACTATCGCTATTCTCTTTGTATCTATAGCGAAATGTGTAATGTAGCTGTTTCTGCAAAGATTTATTTCGATCAAAACGTGGTAAATAGAAAAATAATCTTTCGTAAGAATACTTAGTATACGCATTAATAAACAATGGAGAAAGTCACGTGAATGTAACACATCAGATTTTTACTTTCTCTACTGCGTATAGTAAGTAGGGGAAGTATTGCATTCCACCCAAAAATTCGATACCGAGATTTCACCGGAAATACATGTTTTGAGACCTCCTGAATCCAAAAAAAGCATTTTTGGAAACATGTCCGTGTGTGTGTCTGTGTGTGTGTGTGTGTCTGTGTGTGTGTGTGTGTGTGTCTGTGTGTGTGTGTGTGTGTCTGTGAACAGCATAACTCAAAAACGAACAGTCGGATAAGCACCAAACTTGGTATTTAGGTTCAGTATCTTCCAGAGATGCGACACGAAGGTTTTCAAGAAAATCCCCCCACCCCAGACTACCCTTTACATGGAAGATTTCTCGAAAATTTTAATTTTCTCAAAAATGGCTCTAACGATTTTGATGAAAATATCATATGTTTAAGATAATGTCATGAGAAATGAAATGTATATCTCGAATTTTCTGGGAATGTCTCCAAAAGTATTCTTCATTGTGAACGACTTTTGCATAACGGGTAAACCATAAGAGATAGACAAAATTTTACTACACAAAAAATGTAGATCGCGTTAAAATACACAACTTATGTCATATACATTTCTTTTGTTGAGTGAACCGTTTTCGAGATATTGCTTGTTATTTCCTTAAATTTTACAATACTTATACTTTTTCTCACATTCGTTATTCATTTTTTTACTTTCTCTACTACGTATAGTAAGTAGGGGAAGTATTGCATTCCACCCAAAAATTCGATACCGAGATTTCACCGGAAATACACGTTTTGAGACCTCCTGAATCCAAAAAAAGCATTTTTGGAAACATGTCCGTGTGTGTGTCTGTGTGTGTGTGTGTGTGTCTGTGTGTGTGTGTGTGTGTCTGTGTGTGTGTGTGTGTCTGTGAACAGCATAACTCAAAAACGAACAGTCGGATAAGCACCAAACTTGGTATTTAGGTTCAGTATCTTCCAGAGATGCGACACGAAGGTTTTCAAGAAAATCCCCCCACCCCAGACTACCCTTTACATGGAAGATTTCTCGAAAATTTTAATTTTCTCAAAAATGGCTCTAACGATTTTGATGAAAATATCATGTGTTTAAGATAATGTCATGAGAAATGAAATGTATATCTCGAATTTTCTGGGAATGTCTCCAAAAGTATTCTTCATTGTGAACGACTTTTGCATAACGGGTAAACCATAAGAGATAGACAAAATTTTACTACACAAAAAATGTAGATCGCGTTAAAATACACAACTTATGTCATATACATTTCTTTTGTTGAGTGAACCGTTTTCGAGATATTGCTTGTTATTTCCTTAAATTTTACAATACTTATACTTTTTCTCACATTCGTTATTCATTTTTTTACTTTCTCTACTACGTATAGTAAGTAGGGGAAGTATTGCATTCCACCCAAAAATTCGATACCGAGATTTCACCGGAAATACACGTTTTGAGACCTCCTGAATCCAATAAAAGCATTTTTAGAAACATGTCCGTGTGTGTGTCTGTGTGTGTGTCTGTGTGTCTGTGTGTGTGTCTGTGTGTGTGTCTGTGAACAGCATAACTCAAAAACGAACAATCGGATAAGCACCAAACTTGGTATTTAGGTTCAGTATCTTCCAGAGATGCGACACGAAGGTTTTCAAGAAAATCCCCCCACCCCAGACTACCCTTTACATGGAACATTTTTCGAAAATTTTAATTTTCTCAAAAACGGCTCTAACGATTTTGATTAAAATATCATATGTTTAAGATATTGTTATGACAAATAAAATGTATATCTCGAATTTTCTGGGAATGTCTCCAAAAGTATTCTTCATTATGAACGACTTTTTCATAACTGGTAAACCATAAGAGATAGACAAAATTTTACTACACAAAAAATGTAGATCGCGTTAAAATACACAATTTATGTCATATACATTTCTTTTGTTGAGTGAACCGTTTGCGTGATATTGCTTGTTATTCCCTTAAATTTTCCAATACTTATACTTTTTCTCAAATTCGTTATTCATTTTTTTATGTTCTGGACATGCAAAGAGAATGGAATGCCCCACATAGCAACCAGCGTTAAAATATTTGACTATCGCTTAAAAGCTACCATATTCCCCTTGCATCTACAAGAAAATTATCAATAAGATTGACATCTCGATATCTCGATTAACATGAAGCATATGGAGAATAGGCGTTTGTAAAATTAGGTTGTACAAGAGTAGAGAAAGTTATGTGAGTGTAACACATCAGATTTTTTATGTCCTGGACATGCAAAGAGAATGGAATGCGCCACATAGCAACCAGCGTTAAAATATTTGACTATCGCTTAAAAGCTACCATATTTCCCTTGCATCTACAAGAAAATTACCAATAAGATTGACATCTCGATATCTCGATTAACATGAAGCATATGGAGAATAGGCGTTTGTAAAATTAGATTGTACAAGAGTAGAGAAAGTCATGTGAGTGTAACACATCAGATTTTTTTACTTCCTCTACTACGTATAGTAAGTAGGGGAAGTATTGCATTCCACCCAAAAATTCGATACCGAGATTTCACCGGAAATACATGTTTTGAGACCTCCTGAATCCAAAAAAAGCATTTTTGGAAACATGTCCGTGTGTGTGTCTGTGTGTGTGTCTGTGTGTGTGTGTGTCTGTGAACAGCATAACTCAAAAACGAACAGTCGGATAAGCACCAAACTTGGTATTTAGGTTCAGTATCTTCCAGAGATGCGACACGAAGGTTTTCAAGAAAATCCCCCCACCCCAGACTACCCTTTACATGGAAGATTTTTCGAAAATTTTAATTTTCTCAAAAATGGCTCTAACGATTTTGATGAAAATATCATATGTTTAAGATAATGTCATGAGAAATGAAATGTATATCTCGAATTTTCTGGGAATGTCTCCAAAAGTATTCTTCATTGTGAACGACTTTTGCATAACTGGTAAACCATAAGAGATAGACAAAATTTTACTACACAAAAAATGTAGATCGCGTTAAAATACACAACTTATGTCATATACATTTCTTTTGTTGAGTGAACCGTTTTCGAGATATTGCTTGTTATTCCCTTAAATTTTCCAATACTTATACTTTTTCTCACATTCGTTATTCATTTTTTTTATGTCCTGGACATGCAAAGAGAATGGAATGCGCCACATAGCAACCAGCGTTAAAATATTTGACTATCGCTTAAAAGCTACCATATTTCCCTTGCATCTACAAGAAAATTACCAATAAGATTGACATCTCGATATCTCGATTAACATGAACCATATGGAGAATAAGCGTTTGTAAAATTAGATTGTACAAGAGTAGAGAAAGTCATGTGAGTGTAACACATCAGATTTTTTATTCATGCATTTTCCGCGGAGTAACAAGTATTTTCTATTCCATGACTTTCTTAACGAAAAGTCAAAGCCATTTCCAAAAATATCTTCTGTTATGAGTCAAATATGTCTATATTTTAATATAAGGCTTGCAAATTCTATTGTAGTGATTTAGGAATTAAAATTAATTAAGTGCCTTATAGCGTAGGTTTCTCGGAAGAACGCAGTGAACGAATAATCAAAATGGGTCGTCTAATTCATGAAGTTACTTTACATACGTACAGATAGAGAAGTTTTCTGTCTATAACACTAGCATAGTGTACAAACTCAGAGTCCATTTGTTTAAACTACGCTGTGAAACGGGCGCATGAGCAGCGTGTAATGTTGGATGCATCCTGAAGGGGTTTGCAGCAAGTAATTGGTGTAAGTTGGGTTGCCTATCTAGAAGGCTATTCTGAGACAGAAGTTTACTTGCAAGTTCGCGTGACCTTAAAAGCATTCAACTGATTTCGAAGATTCTTTCTCTGAAAAATGCTTACATCATGGTTGTTATGATCCTCAAAATTGCACACATATTGTGTGTGTTTATAGCACGGGTGACACAATGGTTCCTTAGCAACAGTGAACGTATGCATTTCCATTCTAAATACCTCTTAGGGACACCTATATGAGAGATTTCCAAACATTAGTTTCAGAGATATTAACTTTTATTAATTTTTTACTGTTTTGAGAAGTTGCTCCATAGGATTCAATACTTTTTAAAACATATGTGTTACATTCACATGACTTTCTCTACCCTGGGCATACAAATTATTTTTATTAAAGCTTATTTTTGTGTCTACTGCATTTTAATCCAAATAAACGTTTACAGAAACAGTTACAATACACATTTCGTTATAGAGAACGGCGATAGTCAAATGTTTAACAACTGGACGCTATATGCTGGCCTTAAAATTCATACTGTTTCCATGACATCGCGAGAAACAACTGAATGTAAAGGGTAGTTGGAGTGAGGGATTTTGTTGAAGGTGCTGAACATAAATACCAACATTGGTACTTATAGCGCTTTTCCTTTTTGAGTTATGCTGTTCACAGGCAGACACACACGCGGACCTTTATCTAAAAATGCTTTATTTTTATTTAGGTGCCTCAAAACATGTATTTCCGGTCAAATCTCGGTATTTAGTGTTTTCCAGTGTTGAATGTTGGTAGAATCTCCTCAGCATTTGTGTTCCGCGCCTGCCTTAGGTGATCCATCCTCTAATTGGTTTTAGCTAGCATTATCCTATGAAGAGAGGCCAGGCCTAGCTGGGTGGAGAATCGGTATATACCACCTGAATGGTTGAAGCAATAAGACTGACCATACTAGCCCGCCTCTTATTGGTTCGGCATTCAAACATTAACCTCTGTAACCGAATGGGGGATGGAAGTCGCGGCAGAGACATGATAATTATTAATTGCCAATCTAAACCGCGGTTCCTCATATCGGCACTTTTTTTGGCACCCGACTGTACGTGGTAGAGAATGAAAATAAATATTTTATAATTAAACTCTTTAATGTTATATTAATAAATTGTAAATATGGAATTTTAATTATCCCACTAGTTTGGGAGAAAAATTTTTAAATATAAGAGTTTAAACGTTTTGCTTAAAAAGTACACAATATGAACATTATTGTTCAGTAATACCTGAGCTAGGCATGCTAACAAAACTTCATCTCATTTTTTGTCCTTTTATTTACAAGGAGATATACGAATTTTCATTGATTTATACCGACATGTACATCGCGTGTTAGAATTTGAAAATGACAATATACAGAGAAATGAAAACTTGAGAAATCAGGATTTAAAAATTTTACCACTGAAATAACACTTTTTTGGTTTTATACTGCATATACAAGCCTTCCTTCATCTTTTTATGCTCCTGTGTAAGTGATTTACTACTTGGGGTCATCCCTTGAATCGTTTCTTTGTTCATTTTAATGCTGGCAAAGGAAGACAACACATTCAAATCGCTATATGACGTGCTTTAAAAGTCATACAGTTATGAAAGGTAAACAGAAAGTAAAGTAGAAAGATTTTAGTGTTTAACACTAAAACACGCATATTTATGAATTTTGGCAATTTTCAAATATGAGTATCCTTAAGGATCTGTGAAAATTATCCAGAATTCTCCAAAATATCGATTTTAGGATTATTTCACAACTTTGATTCCTGATTAACTTTGAAAGCTGCGTTTTAAACATTTTCACGTCAAGGTGAAGAAACATTAAAAGTAGTTTCTCTGATAATGCATTTCTTCCAAAGCATAAGAATGCTCAACACATATTCCTTGAAGTGCAAATTTCAACCAATCAGTTGGATTTTTGCACTAGAGTTCCTTAAACTCATCTTTAGTACTATTTTAAAGAGAGAAAATGCAAGATAATTTGGATAAACCGCTCAACCGATTTTCATAATTATTTCACCAATGAAAATTCCTATTCTTCCAGATGGTCATAGGCTATATAATGTTTCAAAAATGTTGATAATTGGCGAGTTTGTTTTTCGTATTCATGTCTCAAAATTCCAATCCCGTTTCGTTCAATATGCATATAAGAGGCTACTCTTGGCACTTTATTGCAGATTTTAATGACTTGAAGCCCAAACACGTAAATGAGGAGGCTTAAAATATTTCAAATTTAGTGATTATATATCACTATATATAATGTGGTTGTATATCACCACATCTCACTCGTTGTATCAAGTAATAATATTTTAGTATGATTTTGGTATATTGATTCTATAAGGTGATAAAGCCACCCTTACATTTAACCCCTAACACAAATCAACATTCTTTGGCCTATCTAGACGAAAGAAGATGCTTTATATACTTTTACTATGGGTACCTACAAAAATTGCTGTCTTACAACTACAACTACCCCTAACATATTTTCAACGCCTTATGTAGAAATCTGCACTGTTTAAACTATATGGTCAAAATTTTGCACAGTTATACTACAAAAGTCATAGATTACGTTTGACGCAGCCACGCTACGTCCTCCAACAATGAAGCAATACCTTTTCCTCACGATTGCTGCGTTTCTCCTCCTAGTTGTTTTTTTATACTTTGCCACGGCTGCTCGAGCATGAGATCTTAATCACTGGGTATGCGTGAGTGTATGTACATAGAAACACGAACGCTTTCTTGGAACACTTTTATTTTCACTATTTAAAATAAAACTTAAGGTTTGCCGATCGCTTTTAAATGCATACGATGCTACTGTGTCTTTACCAAGACCGAAGATTATTAACTACAGCTGAACGTTCTACCCTCTTGCATGTTCGCCGCCAATGTTCACAACTCGACGAGAATGTCGTCCCGCTCTCACCAATCGCTCAGGACAGAATGACTTTCACCACCGCGCTACAAAGAGGAAAAAACTCCTAACTTCCCCTCTCTCCCCTCAAAAATCTCCTCAAACTTAGCGTCATGAAGCTTCTAATGACCTTCACATCCCGGCCAGTGCAAATGCACCCATTAATTCCAAGAGAAACTGGCTTCAATGGTATTTACCCTTTATACCTGGGGCTGGTCCCTAATTAGCTAAACTGTGCCTGTCTGGTCTTTCTGTCACTTTTACAGTCAACAATTTTCACAATGCTTCTCCTTTTTATACATACACTGAAATTAAATATTTTATTATTTATTTTATATCACTATCCTTCTCAGATTATTATGATAATTATTGACTTCATAATTTCGGCTTCACGTTACAACTTCCAAAAACCACTGTATCGTTATTTTCAATTTTAAAAGCTACTCTTGTTTTATTTTTAACACTGCTAGTCAACAAAGGCACACATTTGTACACTCTGACTACACGACTTGGTGAAAATTATAAGATAACACACAACTTCTAAAAGCTATCAGTATCTATTCATATTTTTCAACCCCTAACCTACACATTGTTACTATTTGATCACTCTAGGTAAAGCTTTGAACACTTGCAATGTATGTACAAGTACATATTACAGACTAGTTACGCTTATCAAAAATCACCCCCATCCGTACTCATAGAATGTATCAATGCAATGCTGGGTAGGACAGCTATAAGGGGTAAAGGAGGGAATTCACATTAAAATCTTAATACATAATTTTACAATAATTTCATAAGCAACGGAGGAAGGTAAACGAAATTAATTAATTTGTCATTCGAATTTAAAAAGCTAAAGGTATAACGTTGGGCAGGTTGGTAGTACCGTACATTAAAGATACTTAGATGAAAAATGAAGAGAGTGTAGACAAAGCCCCGGGAGGGAGGTTACACGAGACAGAGGGCAGAGTCCTTACCTTGTACAGATTGAAATTCCCCAGATGACAGCTGGTACAACCGACTCTCCTACTCCTGCAGGCTTGCATATCCATTCCGGGTTACACAGAGCATCCTTTTCCCCTGCCATGCAACGCCGAGACCCCCGACGACACTTGCAACCCTGAAAGAAATCAAGCAGATGAAAGCTGAAGTAGAGGGACAGGAAATTCAGGGGTGTAATGATCCTTCCGAGCATTCGACTGAAGGCCCGGGGAACTCCCCGAGTAAGGTCGGTCGCGGGAATCGAGCCCATGACCTACCGAATACGGGCCACAGACATTACCAACTGAGCCATCGCGCTCGGTTGAAAAATAAAATGTACATATTGAATTTCCTGGGAAGTCCTCTTCATTCTGTCTTGGTAAGGGTAATGGTAGCCGAGGTCGTTAAGGCACACACCTGTCTGCGATTCGAATATCGCCAGGACTGCAGTTGTTCTCTCCTCAGTTCTCATAACAGACAAATGCTAGAGATTGAATGTAAGGGGACTTATCATTCTTGTAAGTTTCAAAACCCAAATGTACCTCTTTCTTTAATAGCAAAGATAACACGTCAGTTAAATATGAGGGAAATATGGTGATATGAAGGATATACTACTACCGCTAAAGTAACTCTATCTTAAAATGTTTTAAGTTTCCGCCATTTGCCCCTTTGGGCTGAAAAGTAATTCAAAATCTGCAACAGAGAGGCAAAACCAGCCGCTGATATCCATATTCAGAGAGACGGGATTGTAATTTGGTGACATGAATGTGAACAAGGGACCTCTAATCCGCCAGTTTCCATATTTTTGGAAACATTATATGGCCTGAGACCATCTCGAAGAATAGGGCTTTTCAGTGGTGAAAGAATCATCAAAATCGGTTAAGTGATTTTTAAGTTACTCTTCACGCACACACATACGAGTTTTAAAAATATTTATATAGATTTTAATGAAAATGTAACGGCCCGTTTTCAAGAAAACAAATAAGAAAAATTGTGTAGGGTAATTCCGGGAGAGATGGACCCCCTTTTCTGAATTTTCCATATTTGTTTTCTTTTTAGTAAAAGTGGTTAAAATGGTAGTACCTTATGATTTTGGTGGCATCAATAAACCATATATAACTGTATACATGCAAAAGACGTATTAACAGACTTGTGAATTATGAACATAAAAATTACACAAATGGTCCATCTAACCCGTACTACTCGGGTTAGATGGACCATGGTATATGGGAGAAATGGACCTGCATAAAATAGGAGGAGAATTAAATGATACATTCGTAATTTGTACTTACTGATATATTGTAAATCATTTATCATGTAGAACAAGCATTTGTTGTTTTATTGAGTTCATTTTGGAGTATGTTTTTAAACTGACTCTCTCCTCCCACATAAGTCACACTTGATGTCGTATTTGATGCAGTTCTCATGAAGCCAATGGGAACACATTGAGCATTGGATCCAGTCTTCATTGCTTTTGGTTGCGTTGTAGTCCTCTCCGCACCCAGCACATTCATTTTCATTCCACTCTTCAAGATCATCGTCACTGTCATTGCATACAAAACCATCATCGTTTAGGGACTCTTCGGAATCAGAATTGCCGCTCCCTCTTCTTCTGGTTCTTGGCCTCTTACTTCCAGACACATTAGATTTTCCATTAGCTCTACTCTTCTTAGCTTTCCTTTGAATTCGGTATCTTGGAAACACTTGCTGCCTTACCACTTAGAGTAGCTTTCTTCTTCAAAGTTGCTATTGGGGAAATGTCATTAAGGAGTTTACTTGGTGTTGGTATTTGGGTCTCCTTGTCTACCTGACTTTCATTAAGGGAATTATTTTCCACGTAGGAGGTCCCAGGAACTGCCAAGAAATCACCAGTTTGAGGACGTGTGGAACTTGAAGCATTAGTCAAAGGTAAATAATTTGAAATATCTAGCAGCTTCGTTGATTCTCATTAGTTGCTTTTTTACTGCATCCACAGCCTTCTGTAAGTGGTCTACACTCCAACATCCTCTTGTAGAGCCCTGTTTCCTTTTGCAGGTAGTTGGCATTCCTCTGAAAATAATAATAATAATAATAATAATAATAATAATAATAATAATAATAATAATAAATAAGGCATCCATCCCTATTTCTCCTTTTATAAACGATTTATCGATACTCATACTATATATATGTATATATCTATGTCATTAGTCAATAAGTAGACACATGTTTATTTATATATTACACTATAACCACTAACGTTTTACCAAAAAAAGGATTGTATAAACATTAAAGTTATAAAAAATATGGTCCATCTCTCCCGTGAGGACCTGGTCCGACTCTCCCGAATGTCAGGGAGAGATGCACCAACCTGCCATTTTGCTTCGCTTGGGAGCAGCGTCACCAGAACATGCCATGAGGGTACATTTACTTGTTTACGCTTCCTAAGAAGCTTTGGTAAAAGTATGATATCAAATACTGTGTATAATACCTAACTATATAAATAGTGAGAAAAAAATTTACATACCTGATTTTAATTATGCGGTATATAAAGTGAAATGCTTCAACAAATCAAGACGAAAACAACACTGTCACACATTCACATCTGCATTAGCAGGCGACACTACCGCTAACTCGCTCTATTGGCCGGTTAGAGAAATACTTAACTGGTCCATCTCTCCCGGAACTACCCTATACAAACCGTAGTTTGGGGACAAATACGAAACTTGGTATTTATCCAACTTTTTCTGCTGGATTATGCTACTCACGCACACAAATACGTTTTGGATTTAAGACTCCCCACATCATTTATTTCTGGTGAAATCCAGATATAGAATTTTTTGGGTGAAATACAATACTTACACCAGTTACAACATGTAGGTAGCAGAGAAATTAAAAATAAAGAATTTTATGTTTTTAAGGCGAAGCTAGAGCCCAAATAAAATTGAAAATGTCAGATTTTAATTCTTTAAATTTAGTAAAGTGCCAACAAATAATACAATTGTTTAAAGGAATAAAACTGGTATATCTAAACTAAACGAGCTGGTGCCGTGGTAACGTATGCCATTCGCACTCGGGAAGCCCAGGTTCCATCCCCGGCGACCGCACACTTAGACCCATGAGTTTTTCGTGGTTACCCCGGGACGGTAGGCGAATACTGAAATGGTTCATCTTTTACCACGACTTTCCTATCCCCTATTTCGTGCACCCATAATCTTCTATATCAGCTGTTTTAGGGTTATAGGGACCAGGTGACGGTGTTCGGCTGGTTGCGGCGGGGCTGTGAGAATGTAAAGGTTTCTTTCTGACGTCATGGACGCTCGGCTGGTAATCCGCATCTGGGTGTTTTCGAACGGGAGCTCCATTGAGGGTCCCCCGGAGGCACGGGGCCCAATAGAGTGGGCTCGGACGACGTTCAGTCTGGAAACATTACCCCGTCTTACTTGCGCCCGTCGATGTCCGGATCTGGTCGCCCTTCGGGTCTCTCCCCACATCCCTCCCTCTCTCTCCCGGGGGTCACGATTGAAACACAAGGGCCGACTGGCCTGCTAGTGCTCTGCCCCGGTTTCGGGTCTCTCCACTCATCCCTCTCTCCCGGAGGCCACGATAGAATCACAAGCGGCCGACTGGCCTGCCGGTGTTCTGCCCCGGTTTCGGGTCTCTCCACTCATCCCTCTCTCCCGGGGGTCACGATTGAAACACAAGCGGCCGACTGGCCTGCTGGTGTTCTGCCCCGGTTTCGGGTCTCTCCACTCATCCCTCTCTCCCGGGGGTCACGATTGAAACACAAGCGGCCGACAGGCCTGCTGGTGTTCTGCCCCGGTTTCGGGTCTCTCCTCATCCCTCCCTCCCTCCCGGGGGTCGATATAATCACAAGGGACTGACTGGCCTGATGGTGCTCTACCCCGGTTTCGGGTCTCTCCTCATCCCTCCCTCCCTCCCGGGGGTCACGATAGAATCACAAGGGCCGACTGGCCTGATGGTGCTCTACTCCGGTTTCGGGTCTCTCCTCATCCCTCCCTCTCTCCCGGGGGTCGCGATAGAATCACAAGGGGCTGACTGGCCTGATGGTGCTCTACCCCGGTTTCGGGTCTCTCCTCATCACTCCCTCCCTCCCGGGGGTCGATATAATCACAAGGGGCTGACTGGCCTGATGGTGCTCTACCCCGGTTTCGGGTCTCTCCTCATCCCTTCCTCCCGGGGGTCACGATAGAATCACAAGGGCCGACTGGCCTGATGGTGCTCTACTCCGGTTTCGGGTCTCTCCTCATCCCTCCCTCTCTCCCGGGGGTCGCGATAGAATCACAAGGGGCTGACTGGCCTGATGGTGCTCTACCCCGGTTTCGGGTCTCTCCTCATCACTCCCTCCCTCCCGGGGGTCGATATAATCACAAGGGGCTGACTGGCCTGATGGTGCTCTACCCCGGTTTCGGGTCTCTCCTCATCCCTCCCTCCCGGGGGTCACGATAGAATTACAAGGGGCCCACTGGCCCGCGGTTTCGTCCGTAGTTTAGCATGTATTGTAAGTTTGTTTGTTATCTGTTTGTGGATGAAGCTAATGTATAGTTACAGGACCTGTCGCTCCTCTAAGGCATGCAGTGGTGCCGGTAGAGCCAGGTACTCCAGTAGTGTACCTGGTGAGCCTGGTGGGAGTACCTCAAGGTGAATCTGCCCTGGCCAGTAACAAGGTGGTGCCGGAACTGGCGCCGCAGAACTCGCTCACCAACCTCTTGCTGCTCGCCTCCAGGAACACCTTCGTCGACAACCCTGGTAAGTACAGCCAATTGACAATAGCAAGTCTTTTCTTATTAAATTAGAATCCCTGTTGACCAGATCAAAGGGGTAGAGGGTGATTTCCGATAACCACAATTTGGGATAAAAATTAAAATATCATTTTTAGGGGTTAAGAAACTCTTTTTAAGTTTTAGATGAAAGTAAATGAAAACAATACATGCACTTACAACGCTAACAAAGTGCATACAATACTTTTAACTACATACACAGCACTAATTTTGTTTGAAAAAGTCTTCAATTGTGTATTCTAGCCGCTATGTCCCGCCACCAGAACGTCAGAAGGCTTTGATTCTTCACATCTTTTGACAAACCGCAATGCTATCTGGCAAGGACTTTCAAAAGCAGAAACGTAGATTCAGTTCCTTCTCTTAGTTTAGGTACTTGACGTAACTGGGAAACTTCTTCCATGACAAAGTGGCGGAAGGGTCTGTATCTTTGTTCGCAAACCGAGAATACTTAGGGTGCAGTAACGACAGTCCACCGCTGTGACTGCGATTGACGGCTAACACAAGGAAGAACCAACCTGCCATTAACGAAAGAGCGAAGTCAATAGAGAAGGGATGCAAACAGTTAAGGTCAGAGTCAACGCATTCCCTTATGCATCCCCTTTGTCATTCCTAACGTTAGTTAACAACTATGTTTCTTCAATTCCTTTTAACAAAATATTTATTTTTGATGGTTTGGATTAAACGTTATTTTGGTTAAAGTGTTTCGGATAACAGAGGTTTTACTGTATTTATTTAATAGTGTTTAACGCCAATCTTACAACATGTGGCACCACAGGCGGTGTGCACTCATGATACATGAAATGTAAGGACATTAGTGAACGAAATGGTCGAAGTTTAGCATTTACCAGTTATGAGCACTGAGAAAAACCTGAAAAGTGCCTCAGTCAGGGAGCACAGTGCTGGTAGGATGCGACTACAAAGCCATCTCGCTCCATAAGAGTGTGCTCGTGAAATAATTTTAAATACAGAATATGATCGCTGAGACCTGTGTTCGGGAGGAATTAACGCTAAAACCCCGATTCCGACCAGCCTAAGATTTTTAGCGTTGTGTATTCTATACGTGAGATTCAAGGCTTATGCAGTAGTAAAAAAATCTTACGTATTGTGTAGCTACACATCGCTTTCTCTACCCATTATTCCAGAGAGGGTTGTTAAAACAGCTTATGTTTCTGTTAAATCATATGGACGACGTTTGGTTGTAGGTACCTACAGGAAACTGAAGTGAGAGTCAAACACTTCATATCTCGGATATGGGTAATGCCACAAAAAACGTATTTGAGATAAATTGTGCTATACTTTTTGTGTGGTAAGATTTTGTCTCTCTTACGAATTTTAGAAAAATCATTCAGAATGAAGAAGAGTTCAAACGGTTTTCCAAGAAAATTCAACATATACATTTTATTTTTCATATTTTTTTAAAAAATCGTAATCACACTGTATCTTAATCAAAATGTTATAAACAAGGCCACCCTCCCCCCAAAACAAATTATCGCAAGATTCTTTATGTAAACGGTAGTCTGTGATAGAGGAATTTTCTAGAACATGTTGGTTTCCTATGTTTCGAGGTTGCTGAACTTAAATACGAAATTTTGTATTTATCCGATTTTTTGTGTTGCTATTTTATTTGCACGCTCGCGCAAACACACAAACGATGTTTTTTTATTTATCCACGGGACCTCAAAACGGTACTACCGATTAAATCTTGGTATAGAACTTCTGAATGCGATGCAACACTTACTTATGTGACACACTCACAAAAAGGTACGTTAAGTATTCATGCAGCAACCACGCGAGATGGCTCCGCGGTTACGTGAGAGGCTTGCATTCGTGAAGTCCCGGGTTCCATTCCTGGGGACGGCCTGTTTCCCTGGTTGGCAAGGCGAATGCTAGGGTGGTTTATTTTCTAACATAAATTTCTTATCATTTCGCTTCCCCTTTCTTGTTCAGGTAAGCTGAGGGGCTGTGCAGTGACCGTCGATCTCGGATAGACGATGCAAATCTTGCTCGTTGAAAGCCTTTTCTGAGCCGCCTAAGGTGGGTCGAGTTCTCCCCAGTTCCTCCAGAGGGAAGCCTTCATTGAGCAGCCGGGTCACCAAGCTTGGAAACGCTAGGGACCTCTGTCGGCCTACCTATAGCCTCCTGTGCTTGCTTGAGGTCATTTGTTCCCCCTGGGGGTGTGGGCACTAAACATCCGCATTGGACCGAGGAGTCCCCTCCGTTCCCCGGTCATTCATATAAAACTGACTCTTGTATTCACATTACGTTACTCCCAAGATATTCTTAAATCTTATTATTTGATATAACTTATCATTCTACTTTTGTAATAACCAGTATTGCATACTTTGTGTCTCAGAGTAACTCCAGCCCTTCTACACAGCCTTTATTGGGACGCGTGGTCAGTCGGATATACATAGACCCTTAAGATTAATCGCGTTCAACACTACAATAACTACATACCTTTGTCATAGAAGATGTTGGAAATGATGTCCACACTCCTCTCACACCTTTTAACAAAATTTGTATTAGCATGGCCACAGAGCGATGATTACCATTCACCAACATCCCATTGTATTATCACAATTCCTCAACTACAGTTACCTAATAGGGTTTTAATTTCAAAAGTTAATGGCATTCCAAGCCGAAGATTGTGAAATTTCTGATTCCAAAGCTTTCTCAGAGATCTCTTTGGACATCCTTCTAATTTTCCTCCAATGTCAAAACCTTCACTCTGTAAAAACATGCCTGTTTCTTATCAAGAATAGGTCGCATTTCCCTAAATCTATTCCTAAAGATTACGAACTCTTTCTCCGTGAGCCGCAGAAACATTAGGAAATCTGTCTCACTTCTCTACAAGAGTTGGTTGTCACATAGGAGTCATACATGAAGTCTGTGTGTGTTTGCATTATAAAAGCAGGGAATCTGTCTCACTTCTCTACAAGAGTTGGTTGTCACATAGGAGTCATACATGAAGATTGTGTGTGTTTGCATTATAACAGGAGGGAATCTGTCTCACTTCTCTACAAGAGTTTGTTGTCACATAGGAATGATACATGAAGATTCTGTGTGCTGGTATTATAACAGCAGGGAATCTGTTTCACTTCACTACAAGAGTTTGTTGTCACATAGGAATGATACATGAAGATTATATGTGCTGGCATTATAACAGCAGGGAATCTGTCTCACTTTTCTACAAGAGCTTGTTGTCACATAGGAATGATACATGAAGATTCTGTGTGTTTGCATTATAACAGGAGGGAATCTGTCTCACTTCTCTACAAGAGTTTGTTGTCACATAGGAATGATACATGAAGATTATATGTGCTGGCATTATAACAGCAGGGAATCTGTCTCACTTTTCTACAAGAGTTTGTTGTCACATAGGAATGATACATGAAGATTCTGTGTGCTGGCATTATAACAACACATAATCTGTCACTTCTCTACAAGAGTTTGTTGTCACCCAGCATTTATACATGAAGATTCTGTGTGCTGGCATTATAACAGCAGGGAATCTGTCTCACTTTTCTACAAGAGTTTGTTGTCACATAGGAATGATACATGAAGATTATATGTGCTGGCATTATAACAGCAGGGAATCTGTCACTTCTCTAGAAGAGTTTGTTGTCACATAGGAATGATACATGAAGATAATATGTGCTGGCATTATAACAGCAGGGAATCTGTCACTTCACTACAAGAGTTTGTTGTCACATAGAAATGATACATGAAGATTATATGTATTGGCATTATAACAGCAGGGAATCTTTCTCACTTTTCTACAAGAGTTTGTTGTCACATAGGAATCATACATGAAGATTCTGTGTGCTGGCATTATAACAGCAGGGAATCTGTCTCACTTCTCTACAAGAGTTTGTTGTCACATAGGAATCATACATGAAGATTCTGTGTGCTGGCATTATAACAGCAGGGAATCTGTCTCACTTTTCTACAAGAGTTTGTTGTCACATAGGAATGATACATGATGATTCTGTGTGCTGGCATTATAACAGCAGGGAATCTGTCACTTCTCTACAAGAGTTTGTTGTCACACAACATTTATACATGAAGATTCTGTGTGCTGGCATTATAACAGCAGGGAATCTGTCTCACTTCTCTACAAGAGTTTGTTGTCACATAGGAGTCACACATGAAGATTGTGTGTGTTTGCATTATAACAGGAGGGAATCTGTCTCACTTCTCTACAAGAGTTTGTTGTCACATAGGAATGATACATGAAGATTCTGTGTGCTGGTATTATAACAGCAGGGAATCTGTTTCACTTCACTACAAGAGTTTGTTGTCACATAGGAATGATACATGAAGATTATATGTGCTGGCATTATAACAGCAGGGAATCTGTCTCACTTTTCTAAAAGAGTTTGTTGTCACATAGGAATAATACATGAAGATTCTGTGTGCTGGCATTATAACAGGAGGGAATCTGTCTCCTTTTCTACAAGAGTTTGTAGTCACATAGGAATGATACATGAAGATTGTGTGTGTTTGCATTATAACTGGAGGGAATCTGTCTCACTTCTCTACAATAGTTTGTTGTCACATAGGAATGATACATGTAGATTATATGTGCTGGCATTATAACAGCAGGGAATCTGTCTCACGTTTCTACAAGAGTTTGTTGTCACATAGGAATGATACATGAAGATTCTGTGTGCTGGCATTATAACAGCAGATAATCTGTCACTTCTCTACAAGAGTTTGTTGTCACACAGCATTTATACATGAAGATTCTGTGTGCTGGCATTATAATAGCAGTGAATCTATCTCACTATTCTACAAGAGTTTGTTGTCACATAGGAATGATACATGAAGATTATATGTGCTGGCATTATAACAGCAGGGAATCTGTCACTTCTTTACAAGAGTTTGTTGTCACATAGGAATGATACATGAAGATTATATGTGCTGGCATTATAACAGCAGGGAATCTGTCTCACTTTTCTACAAGAGTTTGTTGTCACATAGAAATCATACATGAAGATTCTGTGTGCTGGCATTATAACAGCAGGGAATCTGTCTCACTTTTCTACAAGAGTTTGTTGTCACATAGGAATGATACATGAAGATTATATGTGCTGGCATTATAACAGCAGGGAATCTGTCTCACTTTTCTACAAGAGTTTGTTGTCACATAGGAATGATACATGATGATTCTGTGTGATGGCATTATAACAGCAGGGAATCTGTCACTTCTCTACAAGAGTTTGTTGTCACACAGCATTTATACATGAAGATTCTGTGTGCTGGCATTATAACAGCAGGGAATCTGTCTCACTTTGCTACAAGAGTTTGTTGTCACATAGGAATCTTACATGAAGATTCTGTGTGCTGGCATTATAACAGCAGGGAATCTGTCTCACTTCTCTACAAGAGTTTGTTGTCACATAGGAATCATACATGAAGATTCTGTGTGCTGGCATTATAACAACAGGGATCTGTCTCTCTTCTCTACAAGAGTTTGTTGTCACATAGGAATCATACATGAAGATTCTGTGTGCTGGCATTATAACAACAGGGATCTGTCTCTCTTCTCTACAAGAGTTTGTTGTCACATAGGAATCATACATGAAGATTCTGTGTGCTGGCATTATAACAGCAGGGAATCTGTCTCAATTCTCTACAAGAGTTTGTTGTCACATAGGAATCATACATGAAGATTCTGTGTGCTGGCATTATAACAGCAGGGAATCTGTCTCACTTCTCTAAAAGAGTTTGTTGTCACACAGCATTTATACATGAAGATTCTGTGTGCTGGTATTATAACAGCAGGGAATTTGTCTCACTTTTCTACAAGAGTTTGTTGTCACATAGGAATCATACATGAAGATTCTGTGTGCTGGCATTATAACAGCAGGGAATTTGTCTCACTTCTCTACAAGAGTTTTGGTTCACATAGGAATCATACATGAAGATTCTGTGTGCTGGCATTATAACAACAGGGAATCTGTCTTACCTCTCTACAAGAGTTTGTTGTCACATAGGAATCATACATGAAGATTCTGTGTGCTGGCATTAAAACAGCAGGGAATTTGTCTCACTTCTCTACAAGAGTTTGTTGTCATATAGGAATCATACATGAAGATTCTGTGTGCTGGCATTATAACAACAGGGAATCTGTCTCACTTCTCTACAAGAGCTTGTTGTCATATAGGAATCATACATGAAGATTCTGTGTGCTGGAATTATAACAGCAGGGAATCTGTCTCACTTCTCTACAATAGTTTGTTGTCACACAGGAATCATACATGAAGATTATATGTGCTGGCATTAAAACAGCAGGGAATTTGTCTCACTTCTCTACGAGAGTTTGTTGTCATATAGGAATCATACATGAAGATTCTGTGTGCTGGCATAATAACAACAGGGAATCTGTCTCACTTCTCTACAAGGGTTTGTTGTCACATAGGAATAATACATGAAGATTCTGTGTGCTGGCATTATAACAGCAGGGAATTTGTCTCACTTCTCTACAAGAGTTTGTTGTCACATAGGAATCATACATGAAAATTCTGTGTGATGGCATTATAACAACAGGGAATCTGTCTCACTTCTCTACAAGAGTTTGTTGTCACATAGGAATCATACATGAAGATTCTGTGTGCTGGCATTATAAAAGCAGGGAATTTCTCTGACTTCTCCACAAGAGTTTGTTGTCACACAGGAATCATACATGAAGATTCTGTGTGCTGGCATTATAACATTAAATAATCTGTCTCACTTCTCTAGAAGAGTTTGTTGTCTCACAGGAATCATACATGAAAATTCTGTGTGCTGCCATTATAACAGCAGGGAATCTATCTCACTTCTCTACAAGAGTTTGTTGTCACATAGGGATCATACATGAAGATTCTGTGTGCTGGCATTATAAAAACAGGGAATCTGTCTCACTTTTCTACAAGAGTTTGTTGTCACATAGGTATCATACATGAAAATTCTGTGTGATGTCATTATAAAAGCAGGGAATCTGTCTCTCTTCTCTACAAGAGTTTGTTGTCACATAGGAATCATACTGAAGATTCTGTGTGCTAGCATTATAAAAGCAGGGAATTTGTCTCACTTCTTCACAAGAGTTTTTTGTCACACAGGAATCATACATGAAGCTTTTGTGTGCTCGCATTATAACAGCAGGGAATCTGTCACTTCTCTACAAAGGTTTGTTGTCACACAGGAATCATATATGAAGATTCTGTGTGCTGGCATTATAACAGCAGGGAATCTGTCTCACTTATCTACAAGAGTTTGTTGTCACACAGGAATCATACACGAAGATTCTGTATGCTGGTATTATAACAGTAGGGAATCTGTCACACTTATCTACAAGAGTTTGTTGTCACACAGGAATCATACACGAAGATTCTGTGTGCTGGCATTATAACAGCAGGGAATCTGTCACACTTCTCTACAAAGGTTTGTTGTCACACAGGAATCATACACGAAGATTCTGTGTGCTGGCATTATAACAGTAGGGAATCTGTCTTACTTCTCTACAAGAGTTTGTTGTCACACAGGAATCATACACGAAGATTCTGTGTGCTGGCATTATAACAGCAGGGAATCTGTCACACTTCTCTACAAGAGTTTATTGTCACACAGGAATCATACATGAAGATTCTGTGTACTGACATTATAACAGCAGGGAATCTGTCTCACTTCTCTACAAGAGTTTGTTGTCACATAGGAATCATACATGCAGATTCTGTGTGCTGGCATTATAACAACAGGGAATCTGTCTCACTTCTCTACAAGAGTTTGTTGTCACATAGGAATCATACATGCAGATTCTGTGTGCTGGCATTATAACAACAGGGAATCTGTCTCACTTCTCTACAAGAGTTTATTGTCACACAGGAATCATACATGAAGATTCTGTGTACTGACATTATAACAGCAGGGAATCTGTCTCACTTCTCTACAAGAGTTTATTGTCACACAGGAATCATACATGAAGATTCTGTGTGCTGGCATTATAACAGCAGGGAATCTGTCTCACTTCTCTACAAGAGTTTGTTGTCACATAGGAATCATACATGAAGATTCTGTGTGCTGGTATTATAACAGCAGGGAATCTGTCTCACTTCTCTACAAGAGTTTGTTGTCACATAGGAATCATACATGAAGATTCTGTGTGCTGGTATTATAACAGCAGGGAATCTGTCTCACTTCTCTACAAGAGTTTGTTGTCACATAGAAATCATACATGAGGATTCTGTGTGCTGACATTATAACAGCAGGGAATCTGTCTCACTTCTCTACAAGAGTTTGTTGTCACATAGAAATCATACATGAGGATTCTGTGTGCTGACATTATAACAGCAGGGAATCTGTCTCACTTCTCTACAAGAGTTTATTGTCACACAGGAATCATACATGAAGATTCTGTGTACTGACATTATAACAGCAGGGAATCTGTCTCACTTCTCTACAAGAGTTTGTTGTCACATAGGAATCATACATGAAGATTCTGTGTGCTGGCATTATAACAGCAGGGAATCTGTCTCACTTCTCTACAAGAGCTTGTTGTTACAGGAATCATACATGAAGATTCTGTGTGCTGGCATTATAACAGCAGAGAATCTGTCTCACTTCTCTACAAGAGTTTGTTGTCACATAGGAATCATACATGAAGATTCTGTGTGCTGGCATTATAACAGCAGGGAATCTGTCTCACTTCTCTACAAGAGTTTGTTGTCACATAGGAATCATACATGAAGATTCTGTGTGCTGGTATTATAACAGCAGGGAATCTGTCTCACTTCTCTACAAGAGTTTGTTGTCACATAGAAATCATACATGAGGATTCTGTGTGCTGACATTATAACAGCAGGGAATCTGTCTCACTTCTCTACAAGAGTTTGTTGTCACACAGGAATCATACATGAAGATTCTATGTGCTGGCATTATAACAGCAGGGAATCTGTCTCACTTCTCTACAAGAGTTTGTTGTCACATAGGAATCATACATGAAGATTCTGTGTGCTGGCATTATAACAGCAGGGAATCTGTCTCACTTCTCTACAAGAGTTTGTTGTCACATAGGAATCATACATGAAGATTCTGTGTGTTGGTATTATAACAGCAGGGAATCTGTCTCACTTCTCTACAAGAGTTTGTTGTCACATAGGAATCATACATGAAGATTCTGTGTGCTGGTATTATAACAGTAGGGAATCTGTCTCACTTCTCTACAAGAGTTTGTTGTCACATAGGAATCATACATGAAGATTCTGTGTGTTGGTATTATAACAGCAGGGAATCTGTCTCACTTCTCTACAAGAGTTTGTTGTCACATAGGAATCATACATGAAGATTCTGTGTGCTGGTATTATAACAGCAGGGAATCTGTCTCACTTCTCTACAAGAGTTTGTTGTCACATAGAAATCATTCATGAGGATTCTGTGGGCTCGCATTATAACAGTAGGGAATCTGTCTCTATTCTCTACAAGAGTTTGTTGTCACATAGGAATCATACATGAAGATTCTGTGTGCTGGCATTATAACAGCAGGGAATCTGTCTCACTTCTCTACAAGAGTTTGTTGTCACATAGGAATCATACATGAAGATTCTGTGTGCTGGCATTATAACAGTAGGGAATCTGTCTCACTTCTCTACAAGAGTTTGTTGTCACATAGGAGTCATATGAGGTGTGATCAAAAAGTTTCTGGAATGACGTCATAAATACTATATAACAGTTTGTTTTGTCTTATATGCACTGTCACCCTCAAAGTAGTCTCCTTGGGAGTTGATACACTTGTCCCAGTGCTTCTGCCACTGCTGGAAGCACCTCTGGAAGTCCTCTTCTTTCAACATGTTCAGAGCCTTCTGCGATTCGCGATGGATGACACCAAAACGGTGTCCTCGGAGCCGCATTTTAAGTCGCGGGAAAATAAAAAAGTCCGCTGGTGCCAAATCTGGAGAATAGGCGGGATGGAGAACAGTATTCATCCTATTTTTATCCAAAAATTGGCGAACAGAAAGGGCTTTGTGCGCGGGCGCATTGTCATGATGCAGGACCAGTCACCACTCCTCCATTTCTGAGGCCTTTTGCGTTGCACATTCTCCCTTAATCTTTGCAACACTTGTTTGTAGAACACTTGGTTCACTGTTTGACCCTGTGGCACAAATTCCTTATGTACAATGTCTTTAATGTCAAAAAACACAACCATCTTTTTGGATCGAACTTTTGTGGCCTTTTCGGGCATGGAGATGAAGGACTCTTCCATTGTGAAGATTGTTGCTTCGTTTCTGGATCGTACCCATAAATGCATGTTTCATCACCAGTAATAATTTTCTCCATAAACTGTGGGTCATTTTGTAGCTGTTCTTTGAGATCTGTGCAGGCAATCACACGACTTTCCTTTTGGTCATTTGAAAGCAGGCGGGGCACGAACTTGGCGGCAATTCTTCTCAAGTCCAAATTGTCTTTCAAAATGCTTTGAACACTTCTAAAAGAGAGCCCTAATGAGCCAGAAAGTTCTCTTGTTGTAATGCGCCTATCACTTAAGACCATTTCTCTCACCTGATTGATATTTTTATCAGTTTTGTTGAAACAGGGTCGCCCCCGAACGATCTGCATCTTCAACTGATGTCACACCACTTTTAAATTTCAAAAACCACTGAAATGCTTGAGTTTTACCCATAATGTCCTCCCTATAAGCTGTTCTTAACATTTCACAGGCTTCTGTTGCAGTTTTGCTGAGTTTAAAGCAAAATTTTATGTTTGTTCTTTGTTCTTCATAATCTGACATTTTTGCTACGCGGAAAACTCGCAGCACATGCAAAACACGTGTTCACTTCAGGGCATCTACCTCGTCACTGCATGGTCACAGGAAGTCACGTGAGCTCCCATTTTTATTGGGAAGGAACGCTGCATGTATAATTTGGGTAAGAATTAAAGAAATCTCAGCGTCAGCATTGTTGTAAAGCCATTCCAGAAACGTTTTGATCACACCTCGTACATGAAGATTCTGTGTGCTGGTGTTATAACAGCACTAACACACTATAACACTGAAATACGTAGTCTCACAAAGCATCAACCTCTGTACATCACAGGCACCGCGTCAAGGAGAGGGAACACAAGTCAAGCAATTCTCTGTAATACAGCCAGGATCTTAATCAAGTAAAAGGAATTCGTGTAATATTTTACTTGTACCACAAACTGTTTCAACCAGCTGTGTCTAAGCTGTTCATCTGATTGGTCAATTTCCTTCAAGTATGATAGAATGTACTGTTTCAGACCTGGTGCTGCGAGACCCACCAGCAAGTAACCTGCAGGGAGACCAACTTAGCAGAAAGAAACGTTCACCGTCATTCAAGAATTTTGGAGGAGGTGGTTGTGGTGGATTTCCCTGTGGAGGCCGTGGTGGATATGGTGGAGGCGGTTATGGCGGAGGACGTCATGGAGGTGGCTATGGTGGCTATGGTGGAGGTGGCTATGGTGGATGTAATACATGCGGCGGCGGAGGTGGCTATGGCAACGGCGGCAGTTACTCCCAGTCTTCCTCCTCATCTTCTTCTTCGTCATATGGCAGGTAAGTTACTGATGTTTGGTTTTAACTTACTCTACCCATGACAACTTCACGATATACCTACAGAGTGATCAGATGTGTCCCACGTGCCTGCTTCAGTATTTCAACTGTTCGCAGGTGTGTCTGCTTTTCTTAATTCTACAGCACACAATCGCTATGTATGCAAATCCTGGGACATGAGTAAAGCAAATAAAGTCTACTTTGTAGCATTTGAGTCTAAAGATATTCATAGAGAAACAAAAATAAAACTATGTTAAACGTTAATAAGGGCAATAGTAATATAAGATCACGAAACATGGATAACAACAAAGAAAGCAGAAAATATATTGAACGTCTTTGAAAGAAAGACATTGGGGAGACTTTTTGGTCCAGTGAATGGACGTAGTTGTGGAGAATCAGATACAGTAATGAAATAATTGATATATGCAGTGGTTTTCCTTTGGCCACCTCCGCTACAGCTCGGACTCCCACAAAATAGGCATAACATCCCCGCAACCTCCTCACGTTCCTACAGTTAAAATTACAATGATAATAAGCACACACGTTATCATAAGAGATGTTCTCCTTTTCTGGCTTCTTCTCAAGAAATAATCATTCACACTCCAGAATACAGCATCTGAAACTCAGTGAATTTCTCGCCTGGTATTTACAGGTTATGGGGATTTGTTGCATACATCTTATTTTCCAAAATCCAGGACATTTCTGAAATTGATTTTGCAAATTGTCAGTGATAGAGTAATCGACTCAAACTTAATATTCGTCTCTGGCGAAGTATGGTTGCATTTATATGGCTATGTTTCATCGCAAAATAACAGATATTGCAGCACAGAGAAACCCGATGTTACACGCGAGATTGTCTTGCATGACGCGAAAATTTGCTTGCACTAAATGCACACAGAATAATAGTATCTACAATATATAATAATTGTATATGTTTTGAACACACAATAAATGCAGAGAGGTACTGGAATGATTTATTCGCACCATTTTTGGAACAAGTGACCAACACACAATGTCAGTCTGGATGTTTCTAACAAGACTCTGCTACCACGCATAAGCTGATAATTCCTTAAGTTTAATTCAGAAAAGTTTTCAAGATAGGGTAATTAGTAAAGTATTATGGACCTCATCATCCCCCGATTTAACTGTATCCTGCTTTTATCTATGGAAACTTGAAAATTAAGGTATATGTAACAAACCCCCATACACTGAAGAGCTAAAAGAAAACATCAGGTGACGAATTCACACAATTTTGGATATTAAACTCCCGAGCGTGAATGGAAATTCTCTGAGAAGATGTCAGAAATATGTGGACAGAGAAGGACAACATCTCTTATGATAAGGTAAGTGTTTATTATCATTGTAACTGTGAGAACATGAGGCGATTGCGGGGATATTGTGACTTTGTCCAGTTTTTTTTAACTATCACTTCACTCAGTTCAAAGTTCTTAACCAGTTCAACTTCACTAGAAGTTCACTTCGTTCAGACTCTCACTTCACTAAGGTGAACTAGTTCAATTCTCCGTTCCTTTACTTCCTTCGTGCCGGACAGTTCACTTCACTGGGAGTTCACTTCGTTCAGACTCTCACTTCACTAAGGTGAACTAGTTCAATTCTCCGTCCCTTCACTTCCTTCGCGCCGGACAGTTCACTTCACTCAGGAGTGGAACACAACCCGTTGCTCCGCAGTAGCACTCACTTGACGTCACCAACACTCTTGGTGTCGCACCAGAGACGCAACAACTCTGGCTGCTCTTGGAGAACGCTCCCTTATACTAGTCAGTGGAATCTTATCACAAGGTTCTCGAAAGTTCTAGAACTATTTCGACACACTTTCTGGAAGAGTGGGAGAAACTTCCAGAAGGATGTAGTTATCTGCTAATAGGGAGCCGGTGTTTACGCTAGCGAAGGTCCATTATATTGTTTACTCGGACCGCCCGGCGCCGACCTCCCGATAACCTTCGATCATATTATACCTTATCCGGCGGTAGACCGAGCTGAGGGTGGCCGCAGTCTGAGGGAAAAGTACTGTATAAAAGGTGTGCCATAACGAAAGTAGATAAAGAAAGCTGCAATGAACAAGAACCCTTGAAGTCGTTAAAGGGAACATGTATGGTAATAGATCAGTGGGTAGAGCAACAGAGGAATGGTTGGATGAAGTCAGAAGTAGTAGGAAAGGGATCTCGTAAATAGGGAAGAAGCAAGCAACGTCCTGGGAGAAGCCAATGCCCGACTTGGGCTCTACTGCCACAGTAGGGTACGTGTATCAGTACCACTCGAATGTGTGCGTAAACTGAGTTCGTAACTACATGAGAGCGGTAATTATGTCTCATATCCCACAAGTTTCATGCAATATACAGGATGTGTCAGAAATACGTTTACAAACTTTGGGTATAGGTTCCTTCACAAGAAGGAAAAACGTTCATATGAACATATGTCCCATAATCCTTTGTTTTTTCGTTAGGAGGTGTTCAACACAGTGGTACACTTATAACACACAAAACTCATAATAAATGCTCGAAATGTCGTCCTCTTGCTTCTATGCATGCCTGTACTCGTCGAATCATGGAATGTCGCACCCTGTCAAAACCTCCGGGATGGTGCCGAATGGTTTCGCAGGCTTCCATGACACGTCGATGAAGCGTTTCTGCATCCGGGATAGCTACTCCATAAACCAATGATTTAAGATGCCCCCAGAGGTAATAATGCACAGGATAGAGGTCGGGAGAACGTGCAGGCCATGGAACTGGTCCTCCTCTGCCTATCCATCGGTCATGGTAGATACCAGTCAGTGCATCTCGAACAATGCGACTAAAATGTGCCGGAGCCCCATCATGCAAAAAACACATGTTTTTTTCTTATTTGCAGGGGCACATCTTCGTGAAGTAAGTCGGGAAGAGTGTGCTGGATAAAGTCCCTGTAGACAGCACCAGTAAGACGTGCTGGTAAAACGTATGGACCTACCAGACAGTCACCTACAATGCCAGCCCACACATTCAGACTAAACTGTTGCTGATGTCTAGCCTGAAGTACAGCATGAGGATTACGATCTGCCCATACGTGTACGTTGTGGAAATTAGTAACTCCATCTCTCCCAAACGTTGCCTCGTCTGTAAACAAAACTGACGAGATAAACAATGGATTGGTTGTTTGTGCTACAAACCATCGCCAAAAGTTTTCCCGTGGTGGATAATCGCCAGGTGAAAGGCCCTGCACACGTTGAATATGATATGGATACAGGAGCTGCTCATGAAGTACCCTCCATGCTGTCACGTGTGATGTACCAGATGCCACAGCCAATTGTTTTGTACTGATACCTGGATCGTCTTCGACACACTTTAACATCTGTTCTTCGCGTTCCGGCGTACGAACAACTCTTGGTCTTCCTCGATCAATAGTCCGTGGTGCAACGGTTCCTGTCTCAGCAAGGCGACGATAAACAGCGACAAAGGTTGGATGACTCGGTTGTCTTCGCTCTGGAAACTCCATCTGATAGAGCTGTGCAGCCTCGTGTGCATTACCATTCGCGCGACCAGACATAAAAATCATGTCTACCTGTTCACGAAATGAATATCCAGCCATGGTGGAACGAAACACGTGCAGTTAACTCACTACATGTACACAATTGAAACGTTGAGGACAGACTAATGGCAAATGACAAACGTAAACAAGTCTCCATGGCAACACTTCGCCATTTACCGTATGTAGTACAATGGGTCAACACCTTCTATGAATGCATAGAGAAATGAAGTTTTGAGATTGGACCCCGAAGGCTGTTGAACTCACACTTTCATTGTGACAGGAATAATGTGAAAACCAAGGATTATGGGACCATATGTTCATATGAACCTTTTTCCTTCCTTTGGTGTAAGGAACCCATACCCGAAGTTTGTAAAAGTATTTCTGAAACACCCTGTATAATATTTAAATAAATATAAAAGTACAAAGTTGATTTATAAATGTTTTCGCGAAGGCCACCGGAAAAGTGACCGTGGGGCAAATACTCCAAGAAGTATATCTCCCGCAATACGTGGTGCAAACAGCAGTAATAAACAACTTCAAGTTTGGCTCTCCAACAGTGGGACAGCAACTACAAGATATTTTACTTCACCTGTGAAGCCCACTTTATTCTGAATAAGTTGCAAGATGGCTCGCATTCGGGAGTTGTCGGGTTCAATCCTCAGTGGTCGCCCCTCTGACCATAGGGTTTTTCGTAGTTTTCCCTGGTCGAGGAAGTCGAGTGCTGGTGTGGTGTATTCTATCACGACTCTCCTATCATTTCATTTCCCTGGTTGTGGTTCGGTCGGTTTCAGGCAGAGCCTTGCGACGTCTCCCTCCCGTGGCCCGTGGCCAAGCCTGGAACGTTAGGGAACTCTGCCGGCTTTGCTTTGTGTCCCCTCCCTTCACTAGTCCAGTACAATTCTTAAACCGTAAGAGATAGACAACATTTTACTTCACAGAAAATCTAACCTCGTTAAAGCACACAGTTTACGCCAAATAAAATTTGCTGTATCGTTAACCATTTCTGGAATATTCTTTGTTGTTGCTTTGAATTTTCAAGTACTTTACACTTTCCTCAACTGTAAATCTCTACTCACATAGCGAGCAGCTTTTAGATGTGTAATTAACGTTTATCTGTATTAACAAGAACTAGACAGAAGCAATAATCCTGTGTAAGAATAGTTTATAGAAGACTGAGCAGAGAGAATCAAGTGACTGGCACGCATAGAATGTTTTTTTAAATAATACAAGTGAAGCAATACAACAGTGCATGCTTATATTTAAGTGTGAAGTAGGTGTTGGCTGTACAGTCGGCGAAAATAGTAATTGTCGACATTATCATGGCTTGATCAGTAGAACTCAAACACAGACTAATGTTGTATGTAAGTGTAGCCTCTGTTTGACGTTACCATGGACACAATGTCACGCTGACAGTGTTGATTAAAAGGTTGTACACATTACATCACTTTTGTATCTTGCTAATTTTCTCATTCACAAAATTATAGCTAGTTCGATAAGGGCCTCGCTATGAAATCATAATGGGTAAACATAATTTACGATTGTCAAACACACAATTTTTAATTATGCCTTTTTCTCTGTTCCAGAGGCAAGAAATGAACTACAGCCCGCAGTGCTTACGCCATACCTCAACAACCACTGGATGTATTTGTAAATCAGGATACCTCAATAAAGACATTCCACCCTTAGCTGTCCTAAAAGCCTATTTATTCATTCATTGTTTAAATTCTTATGTCAATACTTAAAGAAGATGAGGAGGGATGAATTCCTTTAATACCGAAATATATCTTGGCCTTTTGGGCCTACTAAACCTCCAGGAGGAACGGATGAGACAAAAGAGTACAAAGGGAACGCAGATGTGACTGAGATAGCGGGGGTCCCTAATCTTTCCAGCCTGAGCATTCCCTGCCCTCCCGCCAACTGAAGCAATAATATCCGCCCGAAAAGAAATAATGATAATAATAAGAATAAAATAATATGAAGGATTAGGAAAGCGGGGAATAAAAAGGATAACAACTGAGATTAAGAAACGAACAGAAACTAATAAATAAAACGAAGTTAAATAAAATAAAACATATGAAAATAAAACGTATAAAACCGCGTATTTCAGAGACCAGTGAAAACCGTAAAAATGATAAATGTTTCACGAGCAAACAGGCGAGGCAATTAGCAAGCACTTAAGCTCTATAGAATTTGTGAGGGCAGGAAAGAACCCACAGGAAAGAGATACAACAGACGGGAAGTCCCAGATGCAGTCATCCTCACAGAAAAGTAAATCAGGCGATAATGTCAGACGCGGTGAAGGCAAACTTTCTAATTCTAGTAAACCAATTGGAAGTGGAGTGAAACATAAAAAAAATCTGATGTGTTACACTCACATGACTTTCTCTACTCTTGTACAATCTATTTTTACAAACGCCTATTCTCCATATGCTTTATGTTAATCGAGATATCGAGATGTCAATCTTATTGGTAATTTTCTTGTAGATGCAAGGGGAATATGGTAGCTTTTAAGCGATGGTCAAATATTTTAACGCTGGTTGCTATGCGGCGCATTCCATTCTCTTTGCAAGTCCAGGACATAAAAAAATGAATAACGAATTTGAGAAAAAGTATAAGTATTGGAAAATTTAAGGGAATAACAAGCAATATCTCGAAAACGGTTCACTCAACAAAAGAAATGTATATGACATAAGTTGTGTATTTTAACGAGATCTACATTTTTTGTGTAGTAAAATTTTGTCTATCTCTTATGGTTTACCAGTTATGCAAAAGTCGTTCACAATGAAGAATACTTTTGGAGACATTCCCAGAAAATTCGAGATATACATTTCATTTCTCATGACATTGTCTTAAACATATGATATTTTAATCAAAATCGTTAGAGCCATTTTTGAGAAAATTAAAATTTTCGAAAAATGTTCCATGTAAAGGGTAGTCTGGGGTGCGGGGATTTTCTTGAAAACCTTCGTGTCGCATCTCTGGAAGATACTGAACCTAAATACCAAGTTTGGTGTTTATCCGACTGTTCGTTTTTGAGTTATGCTGTTCACAGACACACACACAGACACACACACAGACACACAGACACACACACAGACACACACACGGACATGTTTCCAAAAATGCTTTTTTTGGATTCAGGGAGTATCAAAACATGTATTTCCGGTGAAATCTCGGTATCGAATTTTTGGGTGGAATGCAATACTTCCCCTACTTACTATACGTAGTAGAGAAAGTAATAACCAACGAGACGTGCCTAGAAAAAGGGTGGAACGAAAATAGAAAATGGGTGTAAACTAGAAAATTATCTAGGACGGGAGAGGAGATTGAGACGTGTGTCACATCGATTACTTCGTGTCGAACATCGGGTCAGACGTCATGTAAAGTTTCGTGTGAGGGAGATCGCGTCAATCCGTGGGGTAATAGGCGTGCACAAATGGATATAAATTAACAACGATGAAAAGAGTAATTTTGGAACTTTTATCTTCAGAAAGGAAATGCAGGGGAATTTAAGTTCAGAATTGTTGACGGGGTCGTGAAGGCAAGTCTTGTGTGACGGGGATTCGGGAAGAGATTCAAACAGTGTGGGTTATCACAGTAAAGGGACTAGTGAAGGAGAAATTCAAGTGTTATCAATCTCCTATCCACACTCCCTGAGAGAAGATCTCACTACCCAACCTCTATCCTGAGCAGCCGGCAAAGTAAACCTTCTCCAAATCAGAAACCCGCCACCAGGCCAAACAACCATAAACCATCCCGCTACACAACAGAGAACAGTCATGCATCGCATATAGTGCATATCACCGTCCGCCGCGCCTAACCCTGCAAGATGACAAGAAATGACATTAGTGACAGGTTCGTGGCAATATTTAATCCACTCCAGCGTTCGCCTACCGACCTCGGAAAACTACAAAAAAGCCAAGGTTGGGAATCCGATGAGAATAGAACCTAGTTCGTCTAGCTCGTTGTAAACATTAGGAAGTGTATTTATACACGCACCTCTTGTAACTTCTAATATGCAAAGAAATATTATCTAAAGGGTTGTATATGCATGTAAAGTTGCTTCGTTGTGCGCAAGCGCAAGTATTGCATTTGATATCGAGGTTTCACCGGAAATACATTCCTTGACTTTCTCCCCCCTAAACACAGAAAATAATAAGCTCTGTGTGTCTCTTTGAACGGCAAAACTAAAAAACGAAATGTCACAAACACATTAAATCAGATATTTAAGTTCAGTATCTTCCAAATATGCGATACGAAGACATTCAAGAAAATCCTCCCAACTGAAACTGCCCTTTACATGAACATTTTTCGAAATGCTTGATTTTCTCAAAAATGGCTCTAACGATTATGATTATAATATTACATGACAAATAAAATGTATATCTTGAAACTTCTGTGAAGTCCTCTTTATTCGGAAGGAATTTTACATAATTTTGTACGTATAACCATAAGAGATAGACATAAACGTCCTTCACAAAAAAATACAATTCTCTTAAAACACACACACACACACACACAATTTATTTGCAATAACCGTTTCGTGGCATTAGCTATTTCAGAGTTATCGTTATTGTTGGTTTGAATTTATCAATACTTTGTCATTGTTTGTAAATTATGTCGTTATTCAGTTGTTTCTCGCGATGTTATGGAAAGAGTAGGTATGAAATTTCAGGGTGAGCATATAGCGACTCGCTTTTAAACATCTGACTATCAATTAAGTTTCCTTTATCTCTCCTTTACTTATAACGAAATGTGTAATGAAATATTTGTTTATGCCAATTAAGTTGAAGTACATAGAGGAATAAGTTTTTGCAGGAATAGTTAGTACAAAAAATAAACGATAGTAGACAGGGAGTGGCATGTGAATGTAATAAATATGATGTTTTCCTTAAGTTAATTGTTGTAGAAGGGGCTGAAAATAAGGGTAGCGCAGGCGTTTGAAAGTCTAGGGTAAACTTTACGAACCTATTTTCCTTAGGTAACACGATAATATTTCTTGGGATTCTATGGACATGACAGGTCTCTGCATTCTGGTTTTAAAACTTTGGTGTCCTATCACCCCTTAGGACTGTAATGTCATAAAACTTCCTCCGTGTCATAATCCCTGTATTAATATCCAGTAAAACTGTGTGACACGAATATTAAGAACCCCATTCCCCAATGTAATAACTTTGGTGTATATCTGGCATAAATGATATACATCTCAACCTCTTATGAGGTAATTCTTCTTTAAGTCTTATTTCAGTATTCAACACATTTTTCATGCAACTTTATTGAAGTACGGAGCTATTAAGGCAAATGTTATTCAAACATATGCCTGAACATCACCTGATCTACACTTTCGTTATCTTCACTCTCTTTCTTAAGTGTCTAGTTTCATCACAATTCATAATTTTTGTTTCACATAAATAATAGTTTTCACAGGAGTTTATATACAGCAACCACGCGCTGCTACCATGCACTACTAGTACTTGAATAACACACTTTTGGTACACTGGCTTCTATTTATGGCGTCTCCGCAGCTTTGGGAAGCATTCAAGTGGCCTTCACAAGTTATTATCTGTTTACCTTTCCGCGCATGCAGTGGCGTCCTATTTTACGTCCACACTTCCAGATTATTCTCATATGTATATACAACTTTGAGCGATAGTTTTACTCATCATCACTTAATGTAGCAAACATATTTAAATATGTAACTAAATAAAACCCTGTTTTGCACAATTTCTCCGTGAAAAAAACATTTTAATAGCAGCAACATATAAAACTGAAATACGTACTTTTTACTCTCAAATAGGAAACATTTACCTGACATTATTTTAATTATCCATCAACTCTCTCTAATACCTGATTTAGCCGCTTCGGTACTGAATCACTAGTCGCCCTCTGGGAACACTGTCGTGAAATATAAGAACATTTGCCTTTAGAGTCAGGGATCCTCCAGCACCTAAGCGACTGGGTACCTAAGCAGGTAAATCAGGTATTGGACAAGAATGGAGATTGGACATATTATTAAAATAATGTGCCCTCTTTGAGGGTAAAAATGTTTCAGTTTTACATCATGTTGCCATTAAAAATATTTTTGGTGGAGATAATGTACAAAACAAGGTTTTATTTAGTCATACATTTAATGAAATAAAAACTAGGTGGGGTAAGGAAACATATGTTTTGGAATTGGGTATAAAACAGAGGACAGAAATAGCATGGCTTAGGTTGGGAGGGTGGAAATCTCGCAAGTTGATGATGGTGGCAGGAGCATTTGCCCATTATGCGGGGAACAAGAAGACTGGACGCATATTTTAGCAGCATGCGTGCAGACAGGGGGTATTAGGAAAAAATTATACCGGAAGTATTTTTGGCTTCCAACAGACGGAGGACAGCATGCCGGGACTTGATTCTAAACAGCCAAGCTTGGGCACAAACTTAATGGAAGTACGTGTACTAAGAGATAAGGTGTTTATGTAAATTTTGTTTAAACATATGTGGTGCTTGAGCACTTGTGTGCGTGTGTGATTCGGAGTATTTTACATTTTATATGTATATAGTGCGTTGATTATAAACATAGTTGTTTTGTAGTCGATTCTGCAAGTCACGTATACAGACCAGGTATTTTCCTAGAGAGCATGTACGGTCTTCTGATCCATGCGACTGTGTTATGCAACTGATGTAATACTAAGTACTTAATAAATACCACCACTACTACTACTACTAGTTATATTATTTAAACATCGTTATTATAAGTGATGACGAGTAATATTATATATTCACAACATGTGAATAATCTAGAACTGTGTACGTAAAACAGGACGACGCTGCTTGCGCGAAAAGGTGAACATATACACACACCTCCTCCTTGCTATACATACTCCACCTGTGAAGGCCAGTACAATGCCTCCAAAAGCTGCGGGGATGTCATAAATAGAAGCCAGAGTGCCACCCACTCCTTCTGGAAGGCACGACTAATACTTCATCTCACGTTATTCCTGTTTACTTTTATTCTAGGTTCAAACCTGGTATGTCCATGCAGTATAACTCGACAAATTGCGAAGTAAAATGCCTTATTTATGTTTCGTTTAAGTTTAGGTAAGCACGCAAACCTTTGTGTATCTCACAGTTAAAAACTACTGTACTTATTTCGTTTATATTTTAAATCTGTAAAAGTAGGTGTTTTAAGGGGAGACTAAAGGGCGAAACTTGCCCAAAAATTGAATTTTTTGTTTGTTTTTAATGCCGACCTATGTGTTACAATTTTTAATCTGATACACATTTTATTGTTGTAGGCATCTGATATTTTGTGTTGTGAATTCTGAAACAGTTATCTGAAAATAAATCGCAACTCCTTCATACTTTGGAGTATAGAGGTAAACTTTAGCCCATATTTTAGGGAGGTATTTGCTCTAAAATTGGTACTACTGTTAAGTATGACAGCTTCTGTGTTCTGAAACCATGTTTGTTTTCTGCATCTTTACTTTGAACAGTTTTTTCTGTGAATGACATTTTGTGGCAGAAATGACGTTTTCTTAGAAATTATTGAAGACGGATAAATTTAATTTTAGGATAATAAAACAACCTCTAAGTGTTATTATTGATCTACTTTGGTGTTAACAATACGAAAACAATTAATTGCGGATAAATTTTAATCAAAGGAATGTATAATAAAAAAAGTCCGAACTTTCTTATTAAACGAAGTTATTGTATACAAGTTCATCACTGAAGTTAGAAGACATACATCTACATCCTGTCTTAAATACTTTTTGAGATAATAGCTCATGAATTTAGCAGGTTAAACAGGGTGGAATAGGACTTTTAATCTCCTCTTAAATTAAAGCAATTATTTTCTCCGTTACTTTGTTCAAACTTAAAGCAAGTGCTGTAGTTCTAGTACATTTGCTTGTCACTGACTGTAAAAGGCACCAGAAAGGTCCTTGAGGAATAAAGCAAAGGTTAACATAATTATTCGTGCAATCTCACTTGTGAGACAAACTACTGTTTCAAGATTAGTGGTCCTGAATGTAGGGATAAGTAAATATGAGTCTGCAAAACAAAACCAGTGAAAATTTTATTTAACTTCTGTAGCTCCTCGGAAATACATGTTTGGAGACGCACTTAATCAAAAAATATCGTTTTTAGAAAAAGCTCCGTGCGGTCATGTCTGTTGGAAAAGTTGGATAAACATCAAATTTTGTACTAGATTCAGAAACTTTTTAAACACGCCTGCCAAAATTTTTAAAGAAAACTCCTCCACCCCAAACCAGCCTTCATATGAAAAAATTCTGATGTGTTACATTCACATAACTTTCTCCATCATCTAGCACTTACTAGTGGGTATATACAAATTATTCTTACGGAAGTTTATTTTTCTATCAACTACATTTTAATCCAAATAAACCTTTGCAGAAACAGCTACATTACACATTTCGTTATAGATACAAAGAGAACAGCGATAGTCAAATGTTTAACAACTGGACGCTATAATCTGCCTTAAAATTCCATACTGTTTCCATGACATCGCGACAAACAACTGAATGTTGACAGGGGTTCAAAGAATAAGTAAGCATTGAACAATTCAACCATTAATAACAGATACCTCGGAAATATCTTATACCAGATAAAGGTATTTTAGATAAATTGTGTATTTTAAGTTTTCGTCTATCGCTTAACGTTTACCAGTTAGAGCCCATTCACAATGAAATGTAAGCGCAGACGTAGCATAAAGGCAAGACTTTGCATTCATGTTATTTGATGGAAGCATTCACATAGAGTCACGCAACGCAAGAATTCTGCATTTCTTTCTCTTTGCATTGCCCGCTGTTCAACAGCAGACGATCGCGATGCGAGACTTTAGCCGTCTAATGTACATGCGTGCACTCTTCCATTAGGCCGTGCCACACAAATTGTGGGTCACCATCTCTCAAGAGGTTATGGTAGTCTCCTTACTGAATCCTCTTTCATTTAGTGGATGAACCCGGCATCTGTGCCTAGATTTCTTGGCTCAGGCGCAAAGAGATAATGAACATTGCGTTAATATAACTTGCTGCAGTTATATTACCTACGCGGGAAGGAGGTATGAAATTTTAAGAAACTTATGGAATCGGGGTTTTTTAATACGCAGAGTTGATTGTGTAGTATCCTGGGTTCTTAAATTGTGTAGGAGTTGTTGCTTTATCGAAAACATTGGGCCCTTCTTGGCGAGCGTTTAGCTTTTGCGGAAATCTTGTCAGAAGATATTGCGAACGTGATGAAAAAAATATGGCTAATGGATTGTCGCGAAGCAAGGAAAATGTAGCTAAAGTGGACCATTCGAGTTTAGACGCGCAGATCCTACGGTTGGACCCTGTCGTCGCTCCGTAGCTGCGGTCCTTGCGGCTTAGGGCCCATGATGTTACAATTTTGGCAGCCAACGATAGCAACGCTAACATTATGCAAATGCGTATACTACATGTTGATAGGAAAGTACTCACTACCCACGTACGGAATAATGGCCCAGCTTCCATAGTACTTTCAATGTTTTGAGCAAACAGTCACTAACGCTATGGGCGGCTCTTGGACGTATGTACGTAATTTTTTGTGACCTATTTATTTATAAAATATTGAGTGAACTTTCTTATTTGGTATTATTGGTTATATTATTCAATCTGAAACTTACGGTGGAACATTTCCACAGTTAGTTTAAGGATCTACAAGCCCGTGCGTTACGCCTACAGCTGCATTGTGTATGGTGTTCCCTCACGCCTGCTGCATCACGTTAGCGCTTACATTTCATTGCGAATGAAGCCTTAAAACCAAACTCCTGTCAAATCAAGAGGACTTCCCAGAAAATTTAAGATGTACATTTTATTTGTCATATAAATCTCATTAATGTATGGTATTTTAATCAAAATAACGAAACTTTACCATCTAAAAATTACGGTGCGGTAAGGGTATGGAACTTACATAAGTATTTAATCCAAATTTTGTTTTTCATACTAATCTCTCTCTCTCTCTCACCTACATTATTATAAAACTAAACAGCTTTTCGGGGACACAATGGACCTCAAAAGCCTGTATTTCTGGTGAAATCTCTATGTGGAATTTTTTGGATGGAATAGTTCGTTTACGTACTTAAGGTAAGCGGCAGAGAAAGTAAACACCGCTGTTGTTTTACTTCTGATGCGTTACATTCACATCACTTTCTGCACACATTCTTATACATGTTTATTACTTTATCTACTACATACATAGTAGGTGGAGAAAGTATTGCATTCTACCCAAAAATTCAATACTGAGATTTCACCGGAAATACGTTTTGAGGACCCCTGAATAAAAAAAACATTTTTAGAGGAATGTCCATGTGAGAGAGAGAGAGTGTATGTGTGTCTGTGAACAGCATAACTCAAAAACAAAAGTCGATAAACACCAAACTTGGCCTTTACGTTCAGTACCTTCTTAAAATGCGATACGAGGATTTTCAATAAAATCCCCTACTCTCAATTACTCCTTACATAGAAGATTTTTCGAAATGTTTTATTTCCTAAAAATGGCTCTAAGTATTTTGGTTAAAATAACATATAGATATTAAAGATATTTACATGAAAAATGAAATGTATATCTTGAATTTTCTGGGAATTTTGTATAATCTTGTATAACCGGAAAACGTTAAGCGATAGATGAAAACGTACTACACAAAAAATGTAGATCTGTTTTAAACACACAATTTATTTCAAATAAGTTTTTTTTTTCATAAGCCATTTCTGAAATATTCGTTATTAATGGTTCGAATTTGTTCATTTTTGGTCATTCTCTTGAAGTTCTGTCAACATTCAGTTGTTTCTCGCGATGTCATGGAACCAGTATGGAATTTTAAGGCAGCATATAGCGTCCAGTTGTTAAACATTTGACTATCGATTTGGTTTTCTGCATCCGTCTTGCATCTACAGCGAAATGTAGAATTAAACTGTTTCTACAAAGGTTTTTCTCGATTAATCTGAGATGTAGTTTGTATAAGGTAAATAAACATAAACGATAATGGGCAGATAAATTCGAAGTAACGTAAGATATTTGTTAATAAAAAACCCACAAGTCTTTTTGACAAAATAATAGAAAATACAGGAATACTGTCCACATATGAATTGTTTGAGGTACACAGAACTTTATTAAAATGTTCCCTTTTTATCCGTGAAAGTAGCCGGAATTAAGCACAAAATGTTATTATTTATTTCTCCCAATACTCGCATTTTTTAAAAACATAATTTTATTACAGGGATCTCTAGATGTCTAATTATAGGATCGAACTCGAAACGTCCTCTACATTAAGCAACAGAGAAAGTAAGAAGTATTGATTTATGTACGTTTTAATATGTGACGACATCTCGAAGTCAGGACTCTGTAGTGTTCGTGAACAAACGTAATATGGTAATTGACACAAGGTCTTTAAATATAATCAAGGCTACATAAAATTATATGGTACTGGAGTAACGTGCTCTTGTGCGCCATTGCACCGTAAAATTGGGAATTGTTTGCACTCACATTTTAAACCTACTTCTCTTAATTTTATTTCGTCGTAAAGAACTAAACGTTGTGCCCTTTAATTTCTCTGCCACTTTCCTGTGATAGGCGTTGTGATTATTTTATTCCACCTAAAAATACGGTATCAAAATTTCACCTTAAAGTCACGTTTTGAGGTCCATACTCATATCCGAAAAACAATAAGCAGGTTTAGACAATATTAATTAACCACGCTAAGTGAAGGTTCTCACGAATTTCTCCCCACCCCAAACTACCTTTTATATAGAAACATTCTGAATGCTTATTTTCTCAAAAATGGATCTTTGATTGAAATAGCGTATTCTTAAGACATTTTCTTGAATAATAAAAGGTATATCTTACAACTAGGAAATGATAAGAGGTAGACAAAAATTCATAGTTCGTTAAAATGTACAATTTGTGTGAACGAAACTTTTTCGTAGCATTAGCAATTTCCGATAGCTTCGCTCTTGTTCATCAGAAACAAAATATTTGAAATGCTGTTCTCATGTTTCTCCTGAAATCTCGCAAACAGTATTTATAACAACAGCTGAGTGTCGTACCAACGTCCTGTATCTCTCATTGTATCTATAACAAAACTGTAATGAAACTATTTCTGTAAAACTTCTGTTCTGGTACATTCACATAACTTTCTCTGCCCTCCATCGTTTATTAGCGAGTGTTCAAATTATTCTTTCTAAATCTTATTTTTCTATCTACTACATTTTAATCCAAATAAAGCTTTCCCCAAACAGCTACATTACACATTTCGTTATAGATACAAAGAGAACAGCGATAGTCAAATGTTTAACAACTGGACGCTATATGCTGGCCTTAAAATTCCATACTGTTTCCATGACATCGCGAGAAACAACTGAATGTTGACAGCGCATTAGAAAATGATAAAAGTATTCAAAAGTTTAAACCAGTAATAACGGATATTTCGGAAATGGCTGTTGTAACAAAAGCTATTAAAATAAACGGTATTTTAAAGAGATCTGCATTTTTATGAAGTTATAATTTGTCTATCTCTTACTGTTTACCAGTTATACAAACTCATTCGGAGCAGAAGACTTCACAGGCTATTCCCAGAAAATGCATTATATATACACATTTAATTTGTCATGCAAATATCTTAAATATAGCGTATTTTAATAAAAATCGTTAAGAGCCAGTTTTAGAAAAAAAAACAAATAAATAACCATTTTCCATATAAAGAATTGTTTGGGGCGGAGGGATTTCTTGAAAACCTTCGTGTTACAAGTTTGACATTTATCTGACAATATCCACACATAGAAAGTACCTTTTTAAAGTTTTTATTCAGGGAGTCTCAAAACATTTATTTCCAGTAATTTCTCGGTATCGAATTTTTGGGTGGACTACAATAATGTTACCTACAAATGTATGCCCTGATTGACTAAGTAGTAAAGTTTTATCAATAAGGCTTGAAAATAAAGTAAGGGTGGCTTTTAAAAATTTTGAGTACCTGCTATATAATTCTAAATAAGGATTAGCTGTTTATGGCGGGGAAGTTGTAACGTGTAATTTATGATGTTTTTCCAACTCCTCGTATTGTATAATTGTGCGATTTTTTTATTTAAGCAGCTCAGATTGCCAACGCAGTTTTTGTTTTGTTTTAGTTTTTAGTTGTCTAAGGTAGCTTATAATCTTCATTTGGTTATATAGTAAAAGCGTAAAAACTTTTATCTAGATATCCCAAAGAACGTTCTTTTTACTCTTTAACTCCCTGGTCATATCGCGACGGATCTGTTGGTGGATAACTCTTGGAACGATATGTGATGGACAGTTAGCCTTCTAGGTCTCATCCCTGTGACCATCCGCTCCGTCACGTGTCATAGAGACCCTAGCGCATAGCTACCGAATCATCTGCTTCGTGCCATCCAGTCCAACCGCCGCTCCCATATAAAGGAGGACAGTTAGCCTTCTAGGTCTCATCCCTGTAACCATCCGCTCCGTCACGTGTCATAGAGACCCTAGCGCATAGCTACCGAATCATCTGCTTCGTGCCGTCCAGTCCCATATAAAGGAGGACAGTTAGCCTTCTAGATCTCATCCCTGTAACCACCCGTTTCATGCCGTGCAGATGGCATTAGGGTCCAACCGTCGCCCCCACACAGAAATGCGGACAGTTAGCATTCTAGGTCTCATCTCTGTAACCACCCGTTTCATGCCGTGCAGATGGCATTAGGGTGCCGTCCAGTCCGCCGCCCTCACACAGAAAGGAAGACAGTAAGCCTTCTAGGTCTCATCCCTGGAAATGCCATCTTGCTTCGTGCCCATGGCTGCCGGATCTTCTGCTTCGCGCCGTGCAGATGGCGTTAGGGTGCCGTCCAGTCTAACTGCTTACACTGTCTGTAGATAGATGGCTAGCATTCGCTATTACCACTTATTTTTTCATCTTTGGAACTTTGGATCGTGGTATTAAATATCCAATCCGGTGTTTACCTTGGCGACTGAGGAAAACCACCAAAAAAGCTCAGACAGATTGGTGGGCCCACGAGATTTGAACCCAGGACCTATCGAATACGGGCCACAGACTTTACCGCCTGAGCCATCCCGCTTGGTCCGAAGAATGTTGATTTGTATATTAGGAATTGAATTAAAGGGTAGCTTATCATTTTTGTCAGTTTCTAGAACAATCCAAATGTACCCGGTTTTGTCAGAATCATACTATAAATATTACTTAACAAAACTTCACTGAATAATATGAACGAAGTATAACCTCTGCTCTAAAATAAGAAAATTCTAAAATATTTTAAGCCTACCCGTTTACGGCTTTGGGCTCAAAGCCATTAAAAATGTGCCATATTTGTCATAAAGTACAACCTCTGATATCCATATTCAACAAAACCGGATTGAATTTTGAGATATTTAGAAACATTATATAGCCTGTGACCATCTGGAAGAATAGGAGTTTTAAATTGTGAAACAATTATGAAAATAGTTTGAGTGGATTTTGAATTTACATTTTCTCTTCTATAACATAAGGTATAAGTTATACAGGTAAATACAAAAAACTACACAAATCCAAATTGCTCAGACGTATGCGACAAAAAAGTGCAATGTTTCTTTTTAACGTTGTCGTTAATTATCGATTACATGCTGTGTTTAGGAGAGGGGTTTCCCGCCTCTTGGACAGAAGTTTAGAGGTTATGGCTACACGAAAGACAGTCGACCAATGAGAACGTGGCATTGTCCTCCCCTACTTCCTCTCGCGCATTACCTTCCGACAGCAGTATATAAATGTCCACTCTGAAGGTTATTGACTATAACGTACAACTTCCGCGCGCAATTCTTGAAATGCAGCGATTGTTGTCAGTGATAGTGTTGGCAACAGTGGTATGCAACTGTTGCAACTCTGCCCCAGCAGGTGAGTCTGGAGAACTCTGTTTGATTTGACTTTCTCTACTCACTCTTTTACAAATTGTTCTTATAGAAGACTACTTCTTGTTAACACACTTTCATTACACAGTTCGTTGTACGTGTAACAAAACACAGTAGGCTAAAGCGATAGTCACTTCTTTAAAAACTAGTTCCTGATGGCTTTGAAATCCACACTCTTTTGAATGGCCACGAGAAAAAATAAATATCGACTTACCGCTTGAAAAAAGTAACACAAAATAACATTATAAGGTATTTGAAAATTCAAATGAATAACAAAAAATATCTCGGAAATAGTTAACGCTACAAAAAATTATTTTCTCAAACGATTTACCAATTACACAAAAGTCATTCAGAATGAGGAGGACTTCAAAGGCTATTCCATAAAATTTAAGATGTACGTTTTATTTCTAATGAAAATATCTTAAACATATGACATTTTAATGAAAATTCTTAGGTCGCATGTTTGAAAGATATTGAATTTCAATAGCAAGTTTGGTATTTAACCAATTCGTTTTTAAGTTATGCTGTCCACAAACACACACTTGGACCTTTTCCTAAAAGTCTGGTGTGTAACATTCACATGACTTTCCCTACCTACTACTGTTTATTTTTATATAGCATCTATAAGCTATTTTTACGAAAGCCATCTACTTCACCTTTCATTACACATTTGAAATTGCATCCTCCTTGGATGACGAAAACAAAAACGAATAGCGACTTGCCAACAGCAGAAAGTATTTGTGTTTTAAAACTCAAATAAATAACAAAGAATATCTTGGAAGTGGTTAACATCACAAAAGAAATTTATTGCATGTTTTTACGAGATATACATTCTTTGTATAGTAACATTTTGTGCAAAATTCTTTCAAGGCCTTCACAGATTTACCCAGAAAGTTAAAAATATTAATTTTATTTCTCACATAAATATCTTAAACATACGGTATTTTAGTTAATATCGTTAGAGAAATTTTTATGAAAATCAAAACTTTTGAAAAATCTTCCATTTAAAGCGAAATTTGGGGCGGAGGGATTTTTGCGTCGCATGCATGGAACATACTGAACTTAAATACCAAGTTTGGTATTTATCCGACATTTAACTTTTTAATTATGCTGCACATAAACTCACACATAGCCTATTTCTAAAAATTATTTCTTGTTTTATTCAGGGGTCGTCAAAACGTGCATTTCAAGTCAAATCTCAGTATCTAATTTTTGCGTAAAATGTAAAACTACCATACCTAGGTACGTGGCAGAAAAACCAAAAATGAGATAATATCTTAGAATCTAAATTCCCCAAAGTTTATTTTCTGGTTTTTTGTAAATTTTCTCAGAAACTGTGAAACAAAGACATATGTAACCTATACGTTTCAAAAGTCAATAAAGTAAGGATAATAACTTTGATAATGTTTAAGTGAGGACAAGACTCCAAATATACGCATAGCATGCATTTCAGGTGCGTTCGCAATATATTGTGTGTTGCGTTGTAGTATTTAGTATACATTTTAAGAAACCCAAAAGTCGTACTTTGTATCAGTGTTCATATAAACCACTCTGAGATGTCTATATATTTTAAACAAGTTATATCTCTGAATATATATATATATATATATATATATATATATATATATATATTTAGCAGCCTCACTAATTCTGCCGTCAAATAAACAGTAAGTCGTCTCAGGGGCTTTACCGTTACGTCATGATGCTCCTCAAGGCTTTGTATTGCTTTAATCTGTGAATATATTTTAAGGAGTCCTTGACATTTAGTATCAATTCGTGGCAATAAATGTAGCCTATGTCCTTCAACCAAATTTCTGGTGTTTAGTGCTTAATAGGATCCGCATGACAAACGCAAGCCCACATCATTACACCACACAGCAACTGCTTGGAATTGGAGAGTGTAAAAGTGTTAACACCGTTTCGGCCACTGCCCTGGGTTCTATCTTCTAATAACGTTGAGTAAAAGAGAGCATTTATTTCCTTTCAGTCAATTACGTATATATTTGATTGTCCTGTTTCTTTTAGCGAGCAGCCTCTGTTCGGAAAGCTTCGGCTGAAACCTCGACCTCGAATCGGAAGAGCTCGGCTTGTGACAAATTATGACGGACATTTTCAGAAGTTCTTTACTCAAACCATCCTAAATTCTGTGCCGTTTTCAACAAAAATTTGAAAATATGTCCACAAATTATGTTAAAAACACATGTGTATAAAATTTCAGACGGATAAGTGCCCTAAAACTGGACATTTTGGAGTCTTTTCATCTAAACTACACCTACTTATGTACTGATTTCAACAAATTTGAAATATATCGACATAACATTTTCTTCAAATTCATATACTGATGGAAGGAATGCAACCGAACCAAATGGTAAACAATCTGAGTGTTACTTATCGTTTTTTACTTATCCTGTTCACAAGTACATACAACTGACATTTATCTACCTTTACTTACATAGTAGGCAAGGAAGGTACTGCATTCCACCCAAAAATTCGATACCGAGATTTCACCGGAAATACACGTTTTCAGGCCCTCTGAATCCTATTAAGCATTTTTGGAAACATGTCCGTGCGCGCGCGCGTGTCTATGTTTCGGTGAACAGCATAACTCAAAAACAAAAAAATCTGATGTGTTACACTCACATGACTTTCTCTACTCTTGTATAAACCATTTTTTATAAACGCTTATTCTCCATATGCTTCATGTTAATCTTTTGCTAATTTTCTTGTAGATGCAAGGGGAATTGCTAGCCTTTAAGCGATAGTCAAATATTTTAAGAGCTGGTTGCTATGTGGAGTATTCCATTCTCTTTGCATTACCAGGACAAAAAAAATGAATAACGAATTCCCATTTGAGAAAAAGTAAAAGTACTGGAAAATTTAAGGGAATAACAAGCAATATCTCGAAAATGGTTCACTCAAAAAAAACAAAAAAAAAACGTATACGACATAAATTGTGTATTTTAACGCGATCTACATTTTTTGTGTAGTAAAATTTTGTCTATCTCTTATGGTTTACCAGTTATGCAAAAGTCGTTCACAATGAAGAATACTTTTGGAGACATTCCCAGAAACTTCGAGATATACAATTCATTTGCCATAGAAATGTCTTAAACTTATGGTATTTTATTCAAAATCGTTAGATCCATTTTTGAGAAAATTAAAATTTTCGAAAAATGTTCTATGTAAAGGGTAATCTGGGGTGGGGGGATTTTCTTGAAAACCTTCGTGTCGCATCTCTGGAAGATACTGAACCTAAATACCAAGTTTGATGTTTATCCGACTGTTCGTTTCTGAGTTATGCTGTTCACAGACACACACACGGACATGTTTCCAAAAATGCTTTATATGCATTCGGTGCACCTCAAAACATGTATTTCCTGTGAAATCTCGGTATCGAATTTTTGGGTGGAATGCAATACTTCCCCTACTTACTATCGGAAGTAAAAATCGGATAAATACCAAACTTGGTATTTGAGTTCACTATCGTCGTCCTCCGTGGTGTAGCCTCTAGTTCCCGAGGTTGCGGGTTCAAACCCGGCGGAGGGCGATGGATTTTTTTCGGGCCTAAAAATCCTTAGCATGGCTTCCATCGAAAGGGAAGTAAAGTCGGTGGGCCCGTGTCGTAGATTTACGACACGTAAAAGAACCTCAAGCCTGATAAAGAGGCCTCTGAGCAAAATTACCCGTCTTTCACACCCAATATAGAATGGGACGCTAAGATTCATAGTAGTTAAAGAGCGTCCATAAATAAAACTAAATTTAATTTTGAGTTCAGTATCTTCCACAGATGCGACACGAAGATTTCCAATAAAATTCCCCCACCCCAACTACCCTTTACATGGAACATTTTTCCAACACTTTGATTTTGTAAAAAATGGCTGTAACAATTTTCATTAAATACCAATATTAAAGATATTTACATGACAAATAAAATGTATATCTGCGAAACAGCCTGTGAGGTCCTCTTCATTCGGAAGGAATTTTGTATAATCTTGTATAACTGGTAAACGTGAAGCGATAGACGAAAACATACTGCACAAAAAATGTAGATCTCTTTAAAACACATAATTTATTTCAAATAATTTTTTTTGTGTCAAAACCCTTTTCTGAGATATCCGTTATTAAAGGTTCGAACTGTTCAAAAATTTGTCATTCTTTTAAAGTCTTGTCGCGTTTCAGTTGTTTCTCGCGATGTCATGGAAACAGTATGAATTTTAAGGCAGCATATAGCGTCCAGTTGTTAAACATTTGACTACCGCTGTTCACTTTGTATCTACGGTGCCTTCGTTTTATAACAAAGCCACAACCGCCTTATCGGCCGAGACGGCAGTGACCTCGGTATTATACCACTACGCAGAAGTGGACAGGACCTGTCAAGGGTACGTTTTTCAGCTGTGAGCTGTCTCAGTCGTTGCTTTGTCTTCGTGTTGTGAAGTGTTTCACAATACGTGTGTTGTGTGTGATTTCCTTGGGAAGGTTATTCTCTTATTAGTCCACGGAATTGCCTGTCAACAAATTCACGCTTAAACAGCGTATTTTTGTGTACGATACATACGTGAAAACTGAATCACGTAGACAGGCGTGTAGACAATTTCGTGATTAATTATCCAGTTCGGGGTAGAGATGTTTGGTGAATAAATTTAAAACAACGGGATCGTTAAAATATAAAGTTTATAGGAACAATCCTCACGCTATAGACGAACTTATGGACAATATAAAAACAGAAATTATGAACATTACATATATGTTACTAACACTCGTGAGTAAGTAACACGGGAGTTACGGAACGGGGAACCCCGCAGTGTAGTAGACTGTGTGCGGAGCACGCATTCGTGCGATCCGCGGCCTTGGCATAAAACGAAGTCACTGTATAACGAAATGTGTAATGTAGCTATTTATGTAAACGTTTATTTGGATGAAATGTAGCACATACGAAAACAAACTTTCGTATGAATAATCCGTATACCCAATAATATGTGATAGAGGATAAACTTACGTGAATGTAACACATAAGATGTTTTTTGTGAAATATGTGTTATAAAATCTGACAAGAATTTTTAATTTGCATTTAATAGTTCTTGTTCATATAGTGACAAACACTTGATTTATTTTACATAAACACAAGACTTCTAGATAAATTTCTTTTACCATAAAAGCAATACTTTAATTTTGTAATATAAGGGTAAAAATTTTCAGCATTTTATATTTAAATACTTCCAAGATAAGGCTATGTTCATTGAGATTATACAATTTTATATGGGTAGACAGTTAACATAATTTTTTTATGTATAGGTATTCGAATGTTGAACCAAGATTGTATTTGTTAGTAGGCATTAGATTACATCAAATGAAATCTTTAATTATTGTATGGTGGGCAAAATGTCTTTGAATCCTATATGAATGTCATGGATGTGACGCTGGAATTGAACTTTTTGGTTTTTGCAATAAGTGAAGATTGATTACATGTTTAATTTAAAACATGTATTCAAAATTAAACAACTGCGTTCTCATTTTCGTTGCTTTCATTAAGCATTTGCCTGAAAACACACAAGAGAACTGCTTTCGGAATTAAACACCACTAGGTAAGGAAATATTGTTCCCGTAACTTCGCGGCGGCATCGGAAAAACCGCGCGCATTCTTCTCTTTACACCTCAAGTGTCATTTTTCTAACCAAGTGTATGCGTTGCAAGCCTATTCAGCGAGTTACCCGAGGATGCACGGTCAGATTTTTAACCTCCAATGAGGAATTAATTACTCTCATCACCGCCCCCCGAAGTTATTGTACAATGACAAGATTTTTATGGCAAATCCTCCCCCTTATCACTTATAATTACTGTAATATCGTACAGACCCAGTCCCCAGATATTCACACAAAATGATGTGAAACGGCTGACTTCCTTAACCTATAAGAATATGAAGATTCCGCACTCTGAGGCCACCAAGTTAACCTCTTTGGAAACGACACATAGACTCTGAACAGTTGCTCAGTTGGTAGAGTACCGGAAGGGGTCGCGGGTTGGGACGGGAATTTTTCTGTAGCCCTATCCTCCCCAGAGTCTGGAAGTGTGTGATCTAATGATTGAAACAGGAACCAAGCGGGATGGCTCAAGTCGGTGGCCGTATTCAGGAGGTCCCACGTTCAAATCCCGTGGACCGACCAATCTGTCTCAGATTTTCCTCAGTCGCCAAGGTAAATACCGCATTGGATATTTAATACCACGACCCAAAGTTCCATCTTAAGTCTAAAACAATAGTAAAATTAAAAATAAGTGGTAATGCCGAATGTTATGCCATCTATCTACTGACAAGTAAGCAGTTAGGCTGGACGGCACATTAACGCCATCTGCACGGCACGAAGCAGAAGATCCGGCTGCCATGCGCTGGAGATCTCTGTGGGCACGCGACGAAGCAAAATGGCATTTTCAGGGATGAGACCTAGAAGGCTCACAGTCCGCCTTTCTGTGTGAGGGCGGCGGTTAGACTGCACGGCACCCTAATGCCATCTGCACGACATGAAGCAGATGGTTACAGGGATGAGACCTAGAAGACTAACTGTCCACCTTTCTGTGTGAGGGCGGCGGTTACACTGGACGGCACCCTAACGCCATCTGCACGGCATGAAGCAGGTGGTTACAGGGATGAGACCTAGAAGGCTAACTGTCTGCCTTTCCGTGTGAGGGTGGCGGTTACACTGGACGGCACCCTAATGCCATCTGCACGGCATGAAGCAGGTGGTTACAGGGATGAGACCTAGAAGGTTAACTGTCCGCCTTTCTGTGTGAGGACGGCGGTTACACTGGACGGCACCCTAATGCCATCTGCACGACATGAAGCAGATGCTTACAGGGATGAGACCTAGAAGACTAACTGTCCACCTTTCTGTGTGAGGGCGGCGGTTACACTGGACGGCACCCTAACGCCATCTGCACGGCATGAAGCAGGTGGTTATAGGGATGAGACCTAGAAGGTTAACTGTCCGTCTTTCTGTGTGAGGGCGGCGGTTACACTGGACGGCACCCTAATGCCATCTGCACGGCATGAAGCAGGTGGTTACAGGGATGAGACCTAGAAGGTTAACTGTCCGTCTTTCTGTGTGAGGGCGGCGGTTACACTGGACGGCACCCTAATGCCATCTGCACGGCATGAAGCAGGTGGTTACAGGGATGAGACCTAGAAGACTAACTGTCCACCTTTCTGTGTGATGGCGGCGGTTACACTGGACGGCACCCTAACGCCATCTGCACGGCATGAAGCAGGTGGTTATAGGGATGAGACCTAGAAGGTTAACTGTCCGTCTTTCTGTGTGAGGGCGGCGGTTACACTGGACGGCACCCTAATGCCATCTGCACGACATGAAGCAGGTGGTTACAGGGATGAGACCTAGAAGGTTAACTGTCCGTCTTTCTGTGTGAGGGCGGCGGTTAGACTGGACGGCACCCTAATGCCATCTGCACGGCATGAAGCAGGTGGTTACAGGGATGAGACCTAGAAGGTTAACTGTCCGTCTTTCTGTGTGAGGGCGGCGGTTACACTGGACGGCACCCTAATGCCATCTGCACGGCACGCAGCAGAAGATCCGGCTGCCATGCGCTGGAGATCTCTATGGGCACGCGACGAAGCAAAATGGCATTTTCAGGGATGAGACCTAGAAGGTTAACTGTCCGCCTTTCTGTGTGAGGGCGGCGGTTAGATTGGACGGCACCCTAATGCCATCTGCACGACATGAAGTAGGTGGTTACAGGGATGAGACCTAGAAGGTTAACTGTCCGTCTTTCTGTGTGAGGGCGGCGGTTAGACTGGACGGCACCCTAATGCCATCTGCACGACATGAAGTAGGTGGTTACAGGGATGAGACCTAGAAGGTTAACTGTCCGTCTTTCTGTGTGAGGGCGGCGGTTAGACTGGACGGCACCCTAATGCCATCTGCACGACATGAAGTAGGTGGTTACAGGGATGAGACCTAGAAGGTTAACTGTCCGTCTTTCTGTGTGAGGGCGGCGGTTAGACTGGACGGCACCCTAATGCCATCTGCACGACATGAAGTAGGTGGTTATAGGGATGAGACCTAGAAGGTTAACTGTCCGTCTTTCTGTGTGAGGGCGGCGGTTAGACTGGACGGCACCCTAATGCCATCTGCACGACATGAAGCAGATAGTTACAGGGATGAGACCTAGAAGGCTAACTGTCCACCTTTGTATGTGAGGGCGGCGGTTAGACTGGAGGCACCCTAATGCCATCTGCACGGCATGAAGTAGGTGGTTACAGGGATGAGACCTAGAAGGTTAACTGTCCGTCTTTCTGTGTGAGGGCGGCGGTTAGATTGGACGGCACCCTAATGCCATCTGCACGACATGAAGCAGGTGGTTATAGGGATGAAATCTAGAAGGTTAACTGTCCTTCTTTCTGTGTGAGGGCGGCGGTTGGACTGGACGGCACCCTAATGCCATCTGCACGGCATGAAGCAGGTGGTTACAGGGATGAAACCTAGAAGGTTAACTGTCCGCCTTTCTGTGTGAGGGCGACGGTTAAACTGGACGGCACCCTAATGCCATCTGCACGGCATGAAGCAGGTGGTTACAGGGATGAAACCTAGAAGGTTAACTGTCCGCCTTTCTGTGTGAGGGCGGCGGTTAGACTGGACGGCACCCTAATGCCATCTGCACGACATGAAGCAGATGGTTACAGGGATGAAACCTAGAAGGCTAACTGTCCGCCTTTCTGTGTGAGGGCGGCGGTTAAACTGAACGGCACCCTAATGCCATCTGCACGGCACGAAGCAGGTGGTTACAGGGATGAGACCTAGAAGGCTAACTGTCCATCACATATCGTTCTAAGAGTTATCCACCAACAGATCCGTCGCGATATGGCCAAGCGACGTAAAGTAAAATAGAATTAAAAAAAAAGAATAAGAGTTATCACCATTGTCTATAGACAGTAACAAGTTCCGAAGGAAAGGCCGCCGATAAGACCTTTGTAGTTAAAGACGAGATATAAATGCAACTTATAATCCCATTTGTTAATTATAAGATATCGCTTGAATGATTTCTAATGCCAGGAATTTTCTCTCTTTGTACAAATATTTAGTAGGCACTACGACACAAGAACAAAAGAAATAAAGCAAAACTTTCTTAACTAAGGGCTATTAAAATATTTTGGCATTGGTATCAGAGCATTATAATCAGATTTGATTCTCTTTTGTTTTGCTGCGTTTTATATGTGCTTGGAATGAAATATCGGTGGCATTTGTCTTATTCTACATAAATATTCTGTGGGGTAACAACAACTATTTTCTGCTCCATGGCATTCTCAACTCCTTCTTCTCAAGCATGCTGTTTATGCTACAAAATGTTGGTATTTGAGTGTAAAGGTTCTGTGAATCCTTGTTAATAAGTAAGTAATTTATTAAATGAAATTAGATGCTGTTTTATAGAATGACTTGGGATTCTCAGTGATGAAAGAATTGTCAGAATTGGTTGCAGACACGCTTGTAGTATTAAGACACATTTAAAGGATCACGTCGCAGAAGGTCTCCACTGGCGAATCCAGCTATAAAGTGTTTGTTTTAGTTTACTGTCTTACACAAAAACAGCATTACGATGTGTTACAGCGCCGAAGGAGGTACCCAAACGGCCGCAGCTTTTTGACGACGAGATGCTCCTGAGTTCAGACTTTGTCACGACACAACCTGAGGTCAACGCGACGGGAATTTCATTGCTGAAAGGTTGGATCTACAATGAAACAGGTATGTAATTTACACTTAATATATACTGAGCGAGATGGCTTTGCGGTAACGTGTAAGGCTCGCATTCGGGAGCTCCTGAGTTCAACCGCCCATTCTGACTGGGTTTTTCGTGGGTTTCCCTGCCCGGTAGATCTCTCATCTACCACGACTTCCTTTGCATAATTTGCTTTTCATTCCGTTTGCTTCTCATGTTTCAGGTGCGCTTTTAGGATTTGTGGCGTATGGCGGTGCTGGACAGATGCCGTGGATGCTTACACAAAGGAAATAGTACTTTCTGTGAACACTATACCTCCGCCGTTGAAACGTTGCACTTGACGGCTAGCGATTAAGTTGGTACACTCGCAAAAAAAAACAGATGAAAAGCTTTAACCGTTAGACTTCCTAAACCAATCACAAGGCAGCGTTTCGGGTGATGTATGACAAAAAGGAAGCGGAACTGGCAGTGGCTCTGTTGCCGGATGTAGCTATTTCAAACCACGTGTTTCATTTTGTAAATTTCTAGCACGCGCGTTGAGTTGTTCTTTGCAAGCTAACATTGCTCATTGTTATTTATATCTGTGGTTATTGTTGGTGTTCGTTTATATATAGGGCGGATCGAAAAATAACGCACAATAATGTTTTCGGCCTTGGTATTGCAGCTGGAATGTTGCAATTTCACATAGATATAGTTTAAAGTTTTCACTACAGAGGGTATTGTTTGTTTCATATGCAACTCTAGTGACAGAAGCGTGAACTACGCAACAAAGATGGCGCGAATGTTACTGTCGCCCACGTGTGAAGAGCAGAGAGGTGTGGTTCGATATTTGTGGACCAAAGGGCATAAACCGAGTGATATTCACAGGGACATGCGTGGCGTGTATGGGGATGATTGTATGGACCGTAGCAATGTCTCCAGCTGGTGTGTATTCTTCCTAGAGGACCGTGTGAACCTTAATGATTCGCCACGCTCCGGGAGGCCGGTAACAGCTGCAACCCCGCAGAAGTCAGAGACATTGAGGCGGCAATTTTGAACGACCGGCGTGTGCAACTGCGAACCTTATCGCAACATTTCCTATGGTGCAGTATACGATATTGTTCATACGTTGAAATGTTGTAAAGTTAGTGCTCGCTGGGTGCCTAAGAACATGACAGACAACCACTAGGGCCAGCGAATGATAACGAGCTTGGATCACCTAACGCGGTACACCGCAGAAGAGCATGACTTTCTGAAAGGAATCGTCACTGGTGATGAGTCGTGGGCATACCACTACACGCCCGAAACCAAGCAGGCAAGTATGGACTGGAAACATGCTGGTTCCCCAATGTGACTCAATCTGCTAGGAAAGTGCTTGTGACGGTGTTCTGGGATATGCATGATGTTGCATTGGTGGACTTTATTGAACACGGAACCACTGTGAGTGCTGCAGCCTACATTAAAACTTTGGTGAAGTTGCGTCGTGCCCTTCGTGACAAACGCCACAACATGAATGCTGACGATGTCAAAATTCTTCGTGATAATGCTCGCCCCATACTGCTGCTGCTGTTCGTCAGAAAATTGCCAAATTTGGTTGCGAGGTGCTCCAGCATCCACCATACCTTGCACCGTCGGACTTTCATCTGTTTGGTCCCATGAAGAAATTCCTGGCCGGCCAACGCGGAAGTGAAATCAGCAGTCAGCAGATGGCTATACTCCAAGGAAACGGACTTCTGCGAACAGGGCATATTGAAACTGGTATCACGATGGGAGAAATGTATTGCGAAACGTGTTGACTATGTCAAAAAGTAGGTAAAAGGTGTAAGTTCATTTATGATTTTTGTTGTTGTTTCAACTATTAAACATTTTTGTAAAAAAAAATTAGTGTGCGTTACTTTTCGATCCGCCCTCGTGTGTATATATATCATTCATATTATTTATACAAGATTTGAAGTGCAAAAATGTCTCAAAAAACGACGCCGATCACCGAGTGATAATTCACGAAGCTGAGATGTGCCATTTAATAGTCAGGCTTTGGAACTGTTAAGAAGGACACGGGAATTGTTTGAACAGGAGGAGTACGTGAAGGACATCCCTCTATTCCTGCTGATAAAGCAGGTCTTGAACTAATCACGAGAACTGTTATTTACAAGGGAGTGAAACTCCAAGAGAAAGAGGACAAAATTCCTGAACCATCTGGAACGCAGCATGAGTGAAAATAACTGTGTTATCACAGCTTATAATGTGTTCTGTTTCTCCTCATTGTTTGCATTATTTGTTTCTATATTGTCAAAAGTGCTAATTTATTCCAAATACGTTGCGATCTTTATGCTGAATTATTTTCAATTAGCAATAATAATAATAATAATAATAATAATAATAATAATAATAATAATACGAAATAGTTATTATTCAATGACGTTCGCTACTTACTTACACTTTTTGTATGCGGCTTAGGCACGGTAGAAAGGAAAACAATCAGGTGCTATAGTTTACTAAACATCTGGCAACGTCGCCAACCTTACGCGAAGCCAAACGAACAAGTGCAAAGATTCAACGGCGGGGGTATAGAGGGCTGCTTGCTTCACCCTCTCAAGTAGGACGGGTCTTCGAGCCTGGTACTGTTAGCGACCTCCGCGCTTCTCTGCGGAGGTTCATTCATCCCTTCCTCCCGGCGGTGGTAGATCTAAGTAGCTGTCCCCCGGCGTTCTATAACCTAGATACTTAATATGCTTTAGTAACTCATTGGTTGATGAAGTAAAGAGAGAAAATGTTACAGTGTCCAGAGAGAAGCGCACTCTAAAGAGAGGCAGATGCAACATCTGTGGAGGTGGCCATAGAGGCGGCCACAGAGGCGGCGGCTTTGTAATACCAGTGGTGATTTATAAGAAATATAGACCTATACAGGTACGGGACACTGTTATACCAGGCTCAAAGTATTTTCATCATATGTTGCATACAGTCACTATCCACTCTTGTACAAACTATTCTTTCAAGAGCTTGTTCCTCTATTTCTTGTTAACAACATAAACTTTCATTGTGCCTATAACAAGAACACAGCGATAGATCGGTATGAGTTGACCGGGAATAGGAGTTTAAAAGCATTAAAGTCAGGACGGAAGGAAACAAGGTTGAATTGTCACTGGACAACAGGCAGGGAGGTCGCGGATAACAAACCCCATCCCTCGTAAAGCTTTTGGCGCTTGCAGACAGCATCTCTGTGACCCTTGACCTCTTTTGGATTGAATATAGATAACTTGAAGCCGACTGCTTAAGAATGCCTATGCCTGTTGAAGACCCTGAAATCCCATACTCACAACTGAGCTGCATTGGCACTGTTCACTTTATCACTTCTTAACTGACTGAACTCCCTGTCCGGACAAGAGCAGCCCCCTATATAGGCCCCACATACAAAGCGAAATGTTCTAGAGGAGGAACCTACTAGAACATGCCGAAAACAATATTCCGCAACAGGTAAGCGGCACATAATGAGCTATTATGACACTGGCTATTGTCCCGCAAGTCCACTGTCATGCCATTAGTCTAAGAGCCCATTCACATTGAAATGTAAGCGCAAACGTAGCATAAGCGCAAGACTTTGCATTTATGTTATTTAATGGAAGCATTCACATAGAGTCACGCAACGCAATAGTTTGCAAACTTCAAACTTTATGCTTGCGTTGCGTGCATAGAGGAAGAATTCTGTATTTCTTTCTCTTTGCATTGCCTGCTGTTCAACAGCAGACGATCGCGATGCGAGACTTTAGCCGTCTAATGTACATGCGTGCACTCTTCCATTAGGCCGTGCCACACAAATTGTGGGTCACCATCTCTCATTTCTCTCAAGAGGTTATGGTAGTCTGCTTAGTGAATCCTCTTTCATTTAGTGGATCTGTGCCTAGATTTCTTGGCTCAGGCGCAAAGAGATAATGCACATTGCATTAATATAACTTGTGCGGCTGTAACATCACGTATATAACTTGCTTCAGTTTCCGGACATTATTCCCTACGCGGGAAGGAGGTATGAAATTTTAAGAAACTTACGGTATCGCGGTTTTTTAATACGCAGAGTTGATTGTGTAGTATTCTGGGTTCTTAAATTGTGTAGGAGTTGTTGCTTTATCGAAAACATTGGGCCCTTCTTGGCGACCGCTTAGCTTTTGCGGAAATCTTGTCAGAAGATATTGCGAACGTGATGAAAACAAAATATGGCTAACGGAGTGTCGCGAAGCAAGGAAAATGTAGCTAAAGTGGATCATTCGAGTTTAGACGCGCAGATCCTACGGTTGGACCCTGTCGTCGCTCCGTAGCTGCGGTCCTTGCGGCTTAGGGCCCATGATGTTACAATTTTGACAGCAGAATGCCAACGACAGCAACGCTAACATGAAGCAAGTGCGTGTGTTACTTGTTGATAGTAAAAGTGCTCACTACCCACATACGGAATATGGCCAAGTTTCCATAGTAGTTTCAATGTTTTGAGCAAACAGTCGTGATGTCACTAACGCTACGGGTGGCTCTTGGACGTATGTACTTTTTTGTGCCCTACTTATTTATAAAACATTGAGTGAACTTTCTTATTTGTTATTGTTAGTTATATTATTCAATTTGAAACTTACGGTGCACTCGGAACATTTCCGCAATTAGTTTAAGGATCTAGAATCCCGTGCGTTACGCCTACAGCTGCATTGTGAATGAAGCCTAACCCGCGACCAATCAGATGAGCCGGAAAGCGCTCGTACCACCAGTCCGTAGGTAACTTAGCGTGCGCGCTTACTATACACATGACATAAGTTGTGTGCTTCGGCGAAATCTACATTTTTAATACAGTAGGATTTTGTTGTCTCTTACGGTTTACCAGTTATACAAAATGCCTTTCGAATGAAGAGGACTTCGCAGACTATTCCCAGAAAATTCAAAACATACACTACGTGAACAAAAGTATCCGGAAACCTGGCTGAAAATGACGTACAAGTTCGTGGCGCCCTCCATCGGTAATGCTGGAAGTCAATATCGTGTTGGCCCACCCGTAGCCTTGATGACTGCGTTCACTCTCGCAGGCATACTTTCAATCATACTTTCTGGAAGGTTTCTTGAGGAATGGCAGCCCATTCTTCACTGAATGCGGAACTGGGGAGAGGTATCGATGTAGGTCGGTGAGGCCTGGCACGAAGTTGGCGTTCCAAAACATCCCAAAGGTGTTCTATAGGATTCAAGTCAGGACTCTGTGCAGGCCAGTCCATTACAGGGATGTTATTGTCGTGTAACCACTCCGCCACAGCCCGTGCAGTATGAACAGGTGCTCGATCGTGTTGATAGATGCAGTCGCCATCCCCGAATTGCTCTTCAACAGTGGGAAGCAAGAAGTTGCTTAAAATATCAAAGTACGTCTGCGCTGTGATCGTGCCACGCAAAACAACAAGGGGTGCAAGCCCCCTCCAGGTAAAACATGATCACACCATAACACACCACCTCCGAATTTCACTGTTGGCACTACACACGCTGGCAGATGACGTTCACCGAGCATTTGCCATACCCACACCCTGTCATCGGATCGCCACATTGTGTACCGTGATTCGTCACTCCACACAACGTTTTGCCACTGTTCAATCGTGCAATGTTGACGCTCCTTACACCAGGCGAGGCGAGGTTTGGCATTTTCCTGCTTGATGTGTGGCTTATGAGCAGCCGCTCGACCATGGGATCCAAGGTTTCTCACCTCACGCCTAACTGTCATAGTACTTGGAGTGGATCGTGATGCAGTTTGGAATTCCTGTGTGATGGTCTGGATAGATGTCTGCCTATTACTCTTTACGACCCTCTTCAAATGTCGGCGGTCTCTGTCAGTCAACAGACGAGGTCGGCCTGTACGCTTTTGTGCTGTACATGTCCCTTCACGTTTCCACTTCACTATCACATCAGAAACAGTGGACCTAGGGATGTTTAGGAGTGTGGAAATCTCGCGTACAGACTTCTACAAGTGACACCCAATCATCTGACCACGTTCGAAGTCCATGAGTTCCACGGAGCGTCCCATTCTGCTGTTTCACGATGTATAATGACTACTGAGGTCGCGGATATTGAGTACCAGGCAGTAGGTGGCAGCACAATGCACCTAAGATGAGACACGTGTGTTTGTGCGGTGTCCGGATACTTTTGATCACATAGTGTAGATTTTATTTGTCGTGTAAATATCTTTCATAGTGCTATTTTAATAAAAATCCTAAGAGCTAATTTTAAGAACATTAAGAATATCGAAAAGTTTCCAAGCCCATGAAATCTTGATATACAATTTTTGGGTGGAAAACAATACTTCCTCTACCCACTTCGGGAAAGTAGCACAGAAAGTAAAAACATATGCTGTGTGTGCCTGTGAATACCGCACCTCAAAAGCGAAGAGTCGGATATTACTAAACTTGTTATTTAAGTTCAAAGATGTGACACTAACTTCAAACATGGAAAAATTTCCGTTCTTTTTCATTTTCTCAAAAATGGTTCTAATCATTTTGACTGGAATACCACATGTTTACGATATTTGCTTGAATAATAAAATGTATATCCTGTGAAGTCTTCCTCATCCAGAAGGAGTTTTCTAATAAGCTGTAAGAGAAATAAAATAACATCTGCAATACTTCGTCCTGCTATTTAGTTGCCAAAACAAGGATGTGTATTCCAAACTTTCTATTTATTTCCCTTTTTCATATTAATTTATACAATACTGTTGGACAGACTTAACTAAGTTGTAACAAAAAAATTGAAACAAAATAAAATAAAACAAATTCAAATTAAACTATACTTCAACAAAATATTAATAAATCTCGATTTATTCTGGAAGCCACTTATTACCTATTTACTAAATTACTAAACTGCTAATTTACTAAATATATCTACGGTATCCAGCAACAAAAGCGTTGGTACCAACACAGAAGAATATTCTAGTCTGTATGTGTTACATTCGTTTGTAAAATCTATGTACTATAAATCTTCTTTAATCTATGTATCAAATACATCTGTTCGTAATTATTGTTATATTCAATTTCTTAACGATTCATTTCTCACTTCACTACACTATCAAACATCATTCTATTTCTAATTCTTTACACATACACCACAGTTCCACATTTTAACTTCTACTGTAGCCCACTTCACACCCTCAATTTAAACACTTTCTTCACTTTTAATTAATTTCCTACTCACTTTCATAAATCTTTATTTTTGTAATAATTCACTATCACTACACAGTCAACTCACTATCCCATCTCTTCTTTGCACTCAACTCTTCCTATCCCTTCATTATCCACTCCTTAATCACAACTCCTCTATTAAGATCCCCGGGCTCCTCCATTCCACGCTTCCAACTCCTCGCTCCAGCCTACTTTCACTCCCAGTTCACCCTCCTATCGCCCAATACCGCACCACGCAACCCCCTTCATCTACTATCTCTACGTATCATCTGCTCCATTATCTTCCTCTTCTCTCTTCCTTATCTTCATTTACATTCTAAATGCAATTCTATTTCCACTCCTTTGCTCTTATTCTCCATCTCTTTCACCAATCCTTTCTTCCCAAAATTATCCAATATTTTCTTCTTCCTCTCCTTCTTGTGTTATATTTAATGTAGTGTATAATATGTGTTGATTTTATAATCTTTCTGACCCTCTAGCTTTCTCTCTATTGTTTGGTGATAATATTTATGACATTTCCTGTTCTACAGAATGATTTATGAAGAATAGAAACATTTATTTCTTTAATTGTTTCAAAACGAGTTATGCTAGCGACAACTTATTATACCTGAAATGTAGAGGAATTTTGGGAGATTATTTAACTCTATAGCAACTGTTGAAAATGTCCTCCATCCTGCATAAGGCACAACTCAACACGTCGTTCCATGTTACTGGCCACTCGTTGGACTCTGTTGTCAATAAACTGAATCTCCTGTGTAATGTGCTTCAGATCGTCCAATGTCTGGGGACGTGTGGCATAAATCATGTCTTTTAAGTAGCACCATAGAAAGAAGTCCGGCGATGTCAAATCCGGAGATCTCGGCGGCCACAGGTTCTTGGAAATTATCCGATCGTCAAAGAAACTTGCAATTAGAGCCATGGGTTCATTTGATGTATGGCATGTAGCGCCGTCCTGCTGAAAATATCCTTGACCCTGCTCTACATCGTCTAGTTGCTCAGCAAACTCCATGAATATCCGTCGGTACTCTGCAGTGTTCACATTGGTCCCACTATTCACTGTGCGGATACTGCACACCAAACTGCGATTTTAACCGGGTGCATAAGTGCTTCATGAATAACATGTGGGTTTTCGCTCGCCCAACAGCGCGAGTTATTTGAGTTCACATAGCCGGATAAATGGAACCATGCTTCATCTGTGAACCATGTGATGGACAATATGGCAGGATTTCGTACAAAGAACACCTGAAACCAACGACAATAATTCAGTCGCCTATCCTCATCTGGTTCCTGTAACTGATGGACAACCATAATCCTATACGGCTTTAGGCCTGCACTTTTTACAGCTCTCTGACACATTGAGTAGCTGTACCCTGTCTCCTGCGACAAACGTCTTAATGATATTTTGGGTGACTAATCCAGTCGTGCTCTTACGCCAACAACAACCGTGGGAAGCCTAAATGAACGAGTTTTGCCTTTTTCACTCACCAGAGATCCAGTTGTTTCCAATCTGTTTACCAGTTTCAGTATTGTGTTTCTTTGGGGAGCATTCCAAACACCAAATTCTCTCTGGTATGCCCTTTGAGTAGCTGTAATTGAATTCCTAATCCAGTATTGCTTTACAAGGAAGAGTCGTTCTTTTAATGTGTACTCCATTTTCACGTTGACTAGAACAAAATCTCAAAAACAGTTGCCGACAATAAAACTAACAATGAGGAATAAAACATGAACATCTGCGCATCTAGTGACAGGCAATCGAAACTCCAGAATGTTCTGACAAAGTTGGGGTACTGAGTGAATTTTGAACAGAATAATTAAAGAAATAAATGTTTCAGTTCTTCATAAATCACCCTGTATAATCTGTTTCCAGTCTATTTTACTTATCTTGTTTGCTAATAAATCTAAATGGTTATGAATATGTTTGGTTCTTAATATATATACAATATTTGATAATCGCTTAGTATACTTCTTTCTGACACTCTGGCAAAAAATACATTCAAACAAGGTGTGTTCAGGTGTTCTAATCTGATAAAAAGTTTTACAAAGATTACTTGTGGTTTTATTAATCTTCTTCCAGTAAATGTTATAGGGACCGTGCCCCGTAAAATAATGCAATACGCCTTTAGTGGGATGAATGTGTTTTAATATTGTAATCTCTCAGAAATGTTGCTAAATATACGAAATATTTTTCTTCCGGCGTCGATACTTTCCCATGTTAATTTTAATTTTTGTTTGATTTCTTTAATGGTATCAGGCCAGGTTGCAATAATTTCTGTTACTCTTTTCAGAATTCCTCTTTTCATCCAAAAATTGCTCCCTTTAATGTTGTTATTAGACCAATGAGCCAAATGCCTGTAGCACCCAATAACGTCGTAGCAGGTGTTAGATGCACTGCTCCTGTGTACTATGTTACTACAATTTTCCTTTGCGTTGTTCTTAGCAGGCGCCGTGGCAACTGGTTAGACCGCGCGCCTCTCACTAAGGCGGCCCGGGGTCAATCCGACGGAACAGCATGTGGGATTTGTGGTAGGCGTCTGGGCGGGTTTTCTGCGGGTTCTTCGGTTTTCATTCATTCCACCAATTGCTCCATCATCACCTCACTGTCATTCTATATCATCTCCTCCCTCGCTGTCATACCAGGCTTCGGACTGATCACCCGTCCTGGCTGTTCTCTCTGATCTATAGTATGTGTTCCCCGACAGACGTTTGACCCCCGGTACTCGCTTGTAAGTCCTGGGGTGTAAACCCTAACAACGGGGTGGGTAACAGAGAAAGAAGAATTTAATCTTAATAATGTTTTAATTTGCACATTATTCATTCTGTTATAATTGCTGAAAAAACACTGTTGTGATATGTGATTATTGAATTTAGCAGAATTTTGAAATCTGATTGTACTATTCTTGTCAATTTCATAATTATAACCTCAGATTTGTTTCTTATGTAATGAAACTATTTCTGTGACTGTTTGCTGGATTAATATGCAGCATGTAGATAGAAAGAAAGACCTGATGTGATACATTCGCAGAACTTTCTGTACGCTGTATCGCTTATTATGGCTATACAAATTATTCTTTCCAAAGTTTATTTTAATTTTAATGGGGATAAATGTTTTCAGAAATACCTACATTCCACATTTCGTTATAGAAGCAAAGGGAATAGCGATAGTCAAATGTTTAACAACTTGACACTATGTACTAGCCTTAAAATGGCGACAAACAACTGAATATCGAAAGGACTTGAAAAGAATGACACAGTACTGAACAATTCTTACCATTAATAACGATATCTCGGAAATGGCTAATGCCATAAAAAACTTATTTGAAATAAATTTTCTGTTTTAAAGAAATCTACATTTTTCTGTAGTACGTTTTCGTCTATCACTTAACGTTTACCAGTTATACAAGATTATACAAAATTCCTTGAATGAAGTGGACTTCACAGGCTATTCCCAAAAAATTCAAGATATAGGTACATTTCATTTTCCATTAAAATACCTTTAACGTGTGATATATTAATCAAAATCGTTAAGAGACATTTTTGAGAAAATCAAAATTTTCGAAAAATGTTCCACCTAATGGGTATTCTGGGGTGGGGAGATTTTCTTGAATATCTTCGTGGCTCATCCTTGGAAGATACTAAACTCAAATACGAATTTTGATATTTATCCGACTTTTCGTTTTTGAGTTATGTATTCACAGACAGATATATACACACGGACATGTTTCCAAAAATACTTTATTTGGATTCAGGGCACCTGAAAACACGCATTTCCGGTGAAATCTAGGTCTCGAATTTTTGGGTGAAATGCAATACCTCTCTACCTATGTGGAAGAGGGGTAGAATACATATAGATCTGATAAGTGAGGTAAATACTTGGGTTTTTGTGTTTCATGTAGGTAAAACAATACTTTTGTGCTAACTCCAGTAACTGATGTAAGAATACGTTAGTAAGGTCAGCAAGTGTTTATAATGCCAATATTATTAATTCAAGTAACACAGTGTAAAATTAAAATAGTACAATTATGTTTTCAGTCTGGATGCCAGGGCTGCTATAGTGGTTGTGGAGGCGGCTGTGGCGGCGGCGGCGGTGGTTGGGGTGGGGGTGGCTTTAGTTACTCCTCGTCCCAGAGCTCAAGTTATTCTGGGTCTTGGTAAGTATGACTTCTGAAAATGTTGGGAATTTCTTATAAATAACTGCTAAAGAAAAGTTCTCTTACATATCCCTGCAAACTTCACTGGTACCCAGTACACCAAAGTCAAAGATTGTAATAACGATTTGAAAATATGTGTAGGGGTAGTTTTTGGGAGTTATAGGGCAAGTCCAATCTTCGTTGGGTCCTATAGTATTACGAGGCGGGTTTTAAAAGTGAGTGCCGCTTTAATATTTGTCGCTGCAGTCGCGATTTTGAGCAAGCGATATCACTTCCTGCATTCATTAGGAAGCCAGACGCAGCTGTGAGTGATCGTCACTTTGTGCCTTCCTGTTGTTAGAGCGTTTAGAAATGTTCAAAACAATCGAACGACCTGCCGACAGTAAAGTCAGAACAATGGTTCGTTTTTTAATGGGAGAAATGTTACGCTAGAGAACATTCATCGCCAATTGTGTGAGATTTATCAGGAAAGACAAACAGACTGAAGATCTGATCGTATCATTTAGTTGGGAACAATTCGACCACCCTCGGTACAGTCCGGATTTGGCACCAAGCGGTTTTCATCTAAAGAAATTCCTTTGTGGAAAACATTTCAAGGACGACCATGCTGTGAAAGACTTCTTTGAAGAAGGTCTACAAAACCTGCTGCCTGAACAATGGCAGTGGCGACTGTGTGGACAAGCAGTGTAAGGTAATTAAATAAAGTATTTGGAAAATAATGTTATTTTTTAAAAAAAAAATATGGGTACTTACTTTAAAAACACGACTTGTACTTGACACAGTTATGTGGTTTCACTTTAAGTTCAAAGGAGATGTGACAAGGAAACGCCACATTGGCTGGAGGGCGAACTACAAATGTCGTCTCCTCCTCCTCTACGTAAAACAGTTCGGTTCAGATTATAGCATTACATGTCGGAATTCCGCACGGAACCCAGGACTGTTACGTGCCAGTACGTGGACGACGTCCTCGTCATGCCACAGAACTAGAATGCCCGATTCTGTTTCCCTCCACTCGACAGCGACACTCCGAGCCATTGGCAGGTGGAGCGAGAAGTGGAGGATGGCCATCAGCCCGGGGAAGAGCTCTGCGCTGGCGGCCCGAGCGGTTTCTGAAGCTGCGGCGGAGGAGAATCCCTTGGGTTACCTCTGCCAAATACCTCGGAGTCACCCTCGACCGCTCCACATCTCAGGGTAAAGGTCGGCCTCGGCCACACCGCACTCAGGCAGCTGTACCCTGTATTCCACTCCACAATGCCTACACACCTCAAACTACGCCTATATCAGGCGATTATCTCGTCCCTGATTCTGTATGGCAGCGACCGTCCAGAACAGGGCGCTTCGAATGATCTATGATACCGGACGTAGATTCCTGTCACACATCTACACACCCACTCCGGTCTCCCATACTCGTGGACGTGGTGCGGGAGAGAACCCGTACCATGTACACGAAAATCACTTACCACACCAACCAGTTGGTGCACTCTTTGGGTCGCTATGACCGTAGGGCGCCAAGACGAAGAAAGAGCTACCATTTGCCCAAGGACAGCTTGGGCCCCCGAGGCTAAGGGCTACCCTTCCTACACATCACAAGTTCCCCCAAGTTAAGCAACATCGGGCTTGGTCACTAGCTGGATGAGTGACCATCTAGTGGTGACCCGCCCTTCTGCCACATTGGATATTGCTCACACCACTACCTAATTTCATTCTTGCTTTGCTGCCATGCCGGCCTGCTTGGCTCGACGACCATACAAGCGGTCGCCAAAGTTAAGCAGTATTGGGTTTGGTCACCACAAGGACGCGTGTCCGCTCAGGTGGGATTGCCGAGACCCAGCCAATGGCGGCGCAGAAACCAAAAGGCTTGTGCAAAGTCTTTTTCCTACTATATCGCACAGGTAAAGCCGCATTTGCAGCAAGGTACTGTGGCGATCACATTCCGCTCAGCTGAACCTGCTCCCGATTGCTGGATTATAGCATGTTGTGGTTATTCTTGTGAATGAAGATTTAAATACCCATTATTGTAACAGTTCAATTTATGAAACAAAATGTGTTTGTTCAGATTCACGTATAACTGACTGAACCCTCTAACGCAGGGTTATGAGACTGTGTGCAGGCGCTGTAGTTCGTTTCCGGATAAGCCATCAGTGTTGAGGAAATACTTCCTGAGAGTCACGACTGTGCCGCTGTGCAGAAAATGTTAAAATTGCAGAGAGATGATTGTGTTAAACGTTTTTTAACAACTTCTGTGAAAAGTACCCCGTTTGATCGACAATGAAAGTGGTTAGCGGTTGTTTAGTAATAATTTAACTTCGTTGTTAGCGATGCACAATTGTTGCTCGGAGTGATTGCGTCGCATTTGTTTTCTGCTGTATTTTCTAACCTATAGTGTTATTATTTCTTAACTCATTGACTCAAAAGTTTAAGTGGTACTCTGGTATTAGTCATTAAATGAATGATTTCTAAAATCTAAAGTGAAGAGCACAACTGTTCAGATACCATTTGCCTTTGTCCACTGTTGGTATTGTCTTAGAAGTTAGATTGTAAGATAAAATGGAGCCACTCCATCAATTGCGGTTTTATAACAAAAAATACTTACTAAATCCAGTAACAAATTCATTTAGAGTAATCCAGAATGGTAAAGAAGTAGTGAATCTTCCTCAAATATAGTCCACCCACCTACCCACCCTGAATAAGCGAAAATTTACAGGAATAATTTTAATGCTGCTCTGTGAGCTGTAAATGTAAATTAAAAATGGGCTGCTACAACAATGCCAGCATCACATTTTGTTTTTTCATCGCGTTTTGAGGAAAAGAAGAGGAAACAGGCAGTTCCTATCTTCCTGTGAATTAGAAACCTATAAACAGTGAATCAAAAACATCGAGAATCACAAACTCGCTTCGCTCGCGTGCTTTGCTGTAACCACTGCTTGCTAATTAACCCAAGTTTATATACGAAAAAAAAAGAAAAACTAAACGTATCCTAACCTCCCGTGAACCAGATACCTAAAGTTATATAAAAAAGTAAACCTAACCTAACTTCCCCTGATGAGAAGCTTAAGCTTATACAAAAAAATACTAAACGTAACCTAACCTAGCGTGAATCATAAACCTAATCTTAAATAAATAGTTAATCATAAACATCGTTAAGAAACGCACGCTGGCACTTCCGCAGATGTTGTCTGCACTCCCAATTCCACTGCCTGTTATCCTCAATGTTGGCAGCAGAAATACACCCATAATGCCTCGGAATATTAATTGTTCACAATGAAGACTGTTAAAAATGTTGCAAAACATTAAAAATCTTGATAATTTTTGTTGTAATGTGTTAGAAATGAAATAGCGAAAATAAATGCAATAAAATAGAATGAAATCTATGTGTATTATACGAGTGTAGTGATGGATAGGGGGGTGCACGAATAAGACATACAAGATATTAAAAAACTAATTATCCTCAAGCTGCAGAACGTGCTATATTGGTATGTTGTAACCACTTTCTCCACGCGGAGTAATGCATCAAGCTTTGTTTACTTCTACTTTAAACTTAGAGTGAAACAGCTCAACGATGTTAACAGGTTGAAAATAAGAGTGACAGATGTTATAAAGATGAGTGAAATCAGAGGGAACTTTGCTGATAAGCAACCCCCCTTAAATAAGTTAACTAAAAAATGTGATGTGTTGCATTCACACGACCCACCCCGACGGAGGACGATGTATATTTTCGGGCGTAAAAATCCTCAGCATGGCTTCCTTCGGAAGGTAAGTAAAGCCGGTGGTCCAGTGTCGTAGATTTACGGCACGTAAAAGAACCTCAAGCCTGTGCAAAATTACCAGTCTTTCACGCCCAATATAGAATAGGACGCTAAGGACCACAGCAGTTAAAGAGCGTCCATAAATAAAAGTAAAAAAAAATCTCTATTCACTCTTCTCAAAGTTTGTTACAAACGCGTATTGTTCTACAGTTCGTTGTAGGATAGACTAGGTAAAGCGATAATAATCAAATATTTAAAGAGGGCGTCGCTATGTGATGGCTTAGAAATTTGATGCTCTTTGTATGACCACGAGAATAAAGAAAAGAAAACAAATAACGACTTTCTAGTTGAGTGAACTATAAGTACTTGAAAATTTAAAACAATAACAGTGAATATCTCGAAAGTGGTTAATATTCACATAAAGCGTGTGCTTTATCGAGATATACGTTCTCTGTAGTAAGATTTTGTCTATTTCTTACGGTTTACCAATTATACAAAAGTTATTCAGAATGAAGAGATCTTCCCACAAAAGTACACATTCTATTTGTGAACTTAAGCATATGGCATTTTAATCAAAACCGTTAGAACTATTTTCACAAAATATATATAATTTCTGTATATAAAGGGTAATCGAGGATGAGGGGATTTTCTTAAAAATCTTCGTGTCGAATCTTTGGGAAATCTGAGTTTAATGGTATTTAAATGACTTTTGGGTTTTCAGTTACGTTGTTTACAAACAGATATACACACAGGTTTTTCTAAAACAAATGCTATTCTTTTTGTACTGATGAGCGCTCAAAACGTGTATCTCCGATGAAATCTGGTATACTTCCTCGACATGCGAGGGCGGTTCCTGAGACGGCTAGTCTGTCCATGTGTTTCCCCTGTTGGCAAGGCGAATGCTGGGGTGGTTTCTCTTCTAACACACATTTCGTATCCTTTCGCTTCCCCTTTCATGCTTACGGGCTTTGCAGTATCGGACAGATGATGCGATACTTGCTCGCCTCAGGTTGGTGCGGTTTTCCAAGTTTCGCCAGAGGGAAGCCTCTCTGTGTGTCTCTGTTGGCCGACCTGTACCTCCTGGGGATGGCAAGCACAAGAGATCCACGTGCGAGCAGTCACCTCCGTTCCCTGGTCATATATACACACGTGGACCTTTTTCTAAAAATTCTTTTTTTTTATTCTGGGGGTCTCAAAACATGCATTTCCGGTGAAATCTCGGTATAGAATTTTTAGGTGGAATGTAATACCTTCTCTACCTATTACATACGTGGTAGAGAAAGTAAAAAATGACATTGGGCACACAAATCATGTGAATGTAATGCATTAGACTTTTTTTTTTAGATCGGACGCCATTCGAGATCCTAGATCTGTAAAGCAGACGAACATATTTCCTGAATGTTGTGTTTTACGTGGTCCAATGTTAATGTATGCACTTGGCACAAAGGACGCTACGTGTTGAAGGTTCTATTGTATAACTGCGGACATCCTGTCTGTGCTCTTGAGAAACAAATGACTGTGCTAACTGCCGTCCTTGGAGAATGCTCCTTCCATTTATAAAGTTCACTGTTCCAAAATCAAACCTACGTAAAGAAAAAAACGTGCAATGTGTTACATTCGCAGCACTTTCTCTACTAACATTTAATTTTATATAGCGTCTACGAACTGTTCTTGTAAAAGCTAATTATTTTCTCTACTTTAAGTTAATTAAGAGAAAGGCTTGCAGAAATAGTTTCATTACAATTTCGTTATAGGTACAAGAGATGTAGAGTAAACTGAATCTTTAATCAGATGTTTAAAAGCGAGTCGCTATGGCTTTAAATTCCACACTCTTTCCACGACATCGCGAAAAACAAGTGAAAAGCAACAGAACTTTAAACAAATTACGAAGTATTGAACAATTGAAAGCAATAATAACGAATATCTCGGAAATGGCCGATGCTACAAAAACAAAAAAAAAACAACAACACTATGTGTTTTAAAGAGATATACATTTGTTTTGTGTATCTCTTATGATTTACGGGTTATATAAAATTGCACGAAATTCCTTCCAAATTTCGGACTTTTGGATTTCATAAGCTATCCTCAGAAAAATTCAAGATATACAGTTATGTAAATATCTTAAACACATGGTATTTTAATCAACACCGTTAGAGTCATTTTTAAGAAAATAAAAAAATAATATGAAGTTTTGCACATGTACAGGAGGAGCAAAAATCTACGAACCCCTGCGCGGTGTTTTTCCTGTCCGCATCCTCGGCGCTCTTTGCCGTTTGCCGCTATCATAGAAAGGCGTGGATGAAACCATACAACATTTTTAAAACTACTTTTAAAGGCTTTACTTACCAACTTTATGAAAGGAGATGCTGAAACTGGCCACCGTCGTCGACCATACATTTTTGGCACCTCTTTAGGAAACTATCCATCAGTCGCCAATTTTTTTTTTTTTTGAGTCAACAGTTGAAGCCCGTATATATGTGAATACAATTTTGCCCCCCCTTTTTTTAGAGAATTAACAGCCAGGGAGCGTTATTTTGCCTTTTTTCAATATGACTCTGCAACTCTGTGTTTGAGGGCAGAATTATTAGTACAGATTTGTAGTCCCCCGGTTCCCCGACCTAACCCTCTGCGATTTCTATCTCTGGGGTAACTTAAAACATAAAGTGTACAAGACAAACCCACACACCCTGGAGCAATTAAAACAAAATATCCGCCAGGAAATTTCTCAACGTGAACTACGGCGAGTGATGGATAGTTTCCTAAAGAGGTGCCAAAAATGTATGGACAACGACGGTGGTCAGTTTCAGCATCTCCTTTCATAAAGTTGGTAAGTAAAGCCTTTAAAAGTAGTTCTAAAAATGTTGTATGGTTTCATCCGCGCCTTTCTATGATAGCGGCAGGGAGCGCCGAGGATGCGGACAGGAAAAACACCGCGCAGCCGGTTCGTGGTTTCTTGGCTCACCTGTATATTGGGGTGGGGGAGTTTTCTTGAAGACTTTCGTGTCGTAGATTTGCAAAATACTGAACTTCAACAGTATCAAGCTTATCCGACATTTTGTTATGGCGTTCACAACCACACACACACATGAACCCTTTTCTTAAAGTGCTTCTAGGTAGGTTTCAAGGGGCCTAAAACATTATTTCCTGTGAAATTTTGAAATTCAGTTTTTGGGTGGAATACTTGTAAGTGTGTAGTATAGAAAGTTAAAATGAAGGAATAAAGAACTCAAACTATTAAAAGTAGATCGGGCAGACGCCACAAAGAAGCTATTTGACATAAATTGTGTGTTTTAAAGAGGTCTGCATTTTCTGCGTGGTACGATTTTGTCTATCTCTTATGGACTACCTGTTCTGCAAAATTCTTTCGGACTGAAGAGGGCTTCACAGGCTGTTCCTAAAAAAATAAAGATATACAAGTTATTTGTCATGTAAATATGTTGAATATATCGTATTTTAATCAAAATCGTTAGTGACCCTTTTAACAAAATAAAAAACTTCTAAACATTTCCACGTAAAGCAAAGTTTCAGGTTGGGGAATTTGCTGAAAATATTCGTGTCTCATCTTTGGAAGATGCTAAACTTATCCAACATTTCATTTTCGAGCTATACTGCTTCAAGGGGTCTCAAAACATATATTTCCTACTGGGTGTAGGTATGTGGAGAGTTCTTGCTAAAGCTAATGTTATAACATCGCTTGTTTGTTTGTTGCAGGGGCAGAAAGTGAGTGCCATACAAAGATAGTGACGTCAGTTAACAACAAACAGTGTTTTTGTGTAAATCCTAAAAAATGTTTAGCATTACCTAGCTATGTATTCACTATCAAGTGTTTCTCAATAAAAATGTGATTTAGGTGTGTTCTCGAAAATTGTGATTACAATAAATCCTTCACTTCATCTCTTCCTGCTGGTGGTGGTAGTAGGTCGCGAGGTGTCCCTCTCTGTTGTATAACCTATACTGTAGTCTCCTGTGTTCCTTCACTTCATCTCTTCCTGCTGGTGGTGGTAGTCACAATAGATCCATGTAGGTCGCGGGGTGTCCCCTTCCAGTGTATAACCTATACTGTAGTCTCCTGTGTTCCTTCACTTCATCCCTTCCTGCTAGTGGTGGTAGTCACAATAGATCCATGTAGGTCGCGGGGTGTCCCCTTCCAGTGTATAACCTATACTGTAGTCTCCTGTGTTCCTTCACTTCATCTCTTCCTGCTGGTGGTGGTAGTCACAATAGATCCATGTAGGTCGCGGGGTGTCCCCTTCCAGTGTATAACCTATACTGTAGTCTCCTGTGTTCCTTCACTTCATCTCTTCCTGCTAGTGGTGGTAGTCACAATAGATCCATGTAGGTCGCGGGGTGTCCCCTTCCAGTGTATAACCTATACTGTAGTCTCCTGTGTTCCTTCACTTCATCTCTTCCTGCTGGTGGTGGTAGTCACAATAGATCCATGTAGGTCGCGGGGTGTCCCCTTCCAGTGTATAACCTATACTGTAGTCTCCTGTGTTCCTTCACTTCATCCCTTCCTGCTAGTGGTGGTAGTCACAATAGATCCATGTAGGTCGCGGGGTGTCCCCTTCCAGTGTATAACCTATACTGTAGTCTCCTGTGTTCCTTCACTTCATCTCTTCCTGCTGGTGGTGGTAGTCACAATAGATCCATGTAGGTCGCGGGGTGTCCCCTTCCGGTGTATAATCATATTTTTGGGCGTTCTGCTTTACTTAATGGAACCTACATTTTACTATATATGTACATATGTATTACTGAAACTATTTAACATCACTGAATTTAGTGCATGCAAACTATGAAAAGCATTATGTTTACTCTTCCTACAACATACCCGCCCAGAAATTCGATATCAACATTCATCGGAAATACACGTTTTGAAGTCCCTAACACAAAATAGCATTTCTAGAAAAAGATTCGTGTGTATGTCTGTGAACAGCATAAATAGAAACGAAAACTTGGTTAAGTATGAAACTTGGTATTTTAAATTCAGGATCTTCCATGGATGGCACACGAAGATTTTCGAGAAAATCTCCTTCATATGTTTAAAATATTTACATGAAAATAAAATGTATGTCTTGAATGTTGTGGCAATAGCCGTGAAGTGTACTTCATTCTGAACTGCTTTGTTATACCGTAAGAGATAGAGGGAATCTTACTACACACAAAATGTAAATAGGTGAAAACACACCATTTTTGTGTGCTTTAAGAATTTCCAATACATTCCATGCCATTCGTTTGCATTTTCAGATAATTTCTGAACGACAAATCGCTATTCTTTCTTACTCGTGTTTATTCAAAGCCATCTATCGCTTTAGCCTACTGTATTCTTCCTATACCTACAAGGGAATGTGTTTATTTTAAGAACAATTACATAGAAGAACAAGGTTTCGTCAGAATATTTTGTTGAAGAGTGAGTAGAGAAAGTCATGTGAATGCAACACATCAGATTTGTTTTTAATTCCAGTTAGAACTAATCTGAACATTATACCTCGGAAATGGAAGTGTTTTACGTAGCACGAAAGAACAGAATGTCCTTAAGATTCTCTTCAGCTCTGTTATCAGAGAAGGCCATCATTGTTTTAATTGCAGGTGGCCATGGTTTGTAATGCTGTTTATTTTCGTGATACCACGAACATTTATTTGGAAAGTTGGAAGTCACGAGCTGCAAACATTAACAATAATGGTTATTTATGTAGCCAAGGTATTCTATTAATAGCTATGTGGTGCATACATGCTCAATTTGTCGTTCAATTAGCAAATAATTTAGAGAAGAGCTGTAAGTTGAACATTTGATTCACAAGTTTCATTTTTCCTTGGAAGCCGTATCTAGGATCTGTTGTCTCCTGTGAACCTGTGCGTGGAATGCTCCCGGAGAGCGGATATTATTTAAAATTAACCTCCAAAAATAGAATTTTACAGCAATTTTCTAACCAAAAAAAGAAACATTTAAAGTTTATTATTAAGCTTTAGAGAGTTTTACCTCACCCGTAGCACTTAGAAGGTAACGAGATAAAACTGGAAATCGTTCAAGTATTCAGCACCATTGCTATGAACAACTATGTTAAGAAAAGAGAACAAAATTCATGAATATGCAAAAACGAGTATTTAAATTTTAAAAATATCATATTGTAATTGTAAATAAATATGAAAGACAAACGCAAGATAAAAAAAATCTGATGTGTTACACTCACACGACTTTCTCAACTCTTGTACAAACTATTTTTACAAACGCTTATTCTCCATATGCTTCATGTTAATCGAGATGTTAATCTTATTGCTAATTTTCTTGTAGATGCAAGGGGAATATGGTAGGTTTTAAGTGATAGTCAAATGTTTTAAGCGCTGGTTGCTATGTGGAGTATTCCATTCTCTTTGCATGTCCAGGACATAAAAAAATGAAAAATCTGATGTGTTACACTCACACGACTTTCTCTACTCTTGTACAAACTATTTTTACAAAATCTTATTCTCCATCTACTTCATATTAATCGAGATAAACATTTGAAGAAACGATCTTTTGACATACAAAGAGAATTACATTTTATTACACATATCGACCAGTTCTAAAAATATTTGACTATCGCTTAATGCGTACTATGGCCCCATTGTTTTGTATTTGCAAGGGCAATATAGAAATACAGTAGCCTTTAAGCACATACATATCTCTTAATAGCTGGTTGCTAGGTGCAGCACCATTCCCTTTCCCACAGATTAATACTCTTTGCATATCCAAGACAAACAAATCTGATGTGTTACACTCACATGACTTTCTCTACTCTTGTACAAACTATTTTTACAAACGCTTATTCTCTATATGCTTCATGTTAATGGAGATATCGAGATGTCAATCTTATTGGTAATTTTCTTGTAGATGCAAGGGAAATATGGCAGCGTTTAAGCGATAGTCAAATATTTTAACGCTGATTGCTATGCGGCGCATTCCATTCTCTTTGCATGTCCAGGACAAAAAAAATGAGTAACGAATTCGAGAAAAAGTATTAAGTATTGGAACATTTAAGGAAATAACAAGCAATATCTCGAAAATGGTTCACTCAACAAAAGAAATGTATATGACATAAATTGTGTATTTTAACGTGATCTACATTTTTTGTGTAGTAAAATGTCTATCTCTTATGGTTTACCAGTTATGCAAAAGTCGTTCACAATGGAGAATAATTTTGGAGACATTCCCAGAAAATTCAAGATATACATTTTATTTGTCATGAAAGTATCTTAAACATATGATATTTTAATCAAAATCGTTAGAGCCATTTTTGAGAAAATTAAAATTTTCGAAAAATGTTCCATGTAAAGGGTAATCTGGGGTGGGGGGATTTTCTTGAAAACCTTCGTGTCGCATCTCTGGAAGATACTGAACCTAAATACCAAGTTTCGTGTTTATCCGACTGTTCGTTTCTGAGTTATGTTGTTCACAGATACACACACGGACATGTTTCCAAAAACGCTTTTTTTGGATTCAGGGGGTCTCAAAACATGTATTTCCGGTGAAATCTAGGTATCGAATTTTTGGGTGGAATACAATACTTCCCCTACTTACTATACGTAGTAGAGAAAGTAAAAATTACAAACTGTGTGTTTTTAAGAGATGTACATTTTTTGGTAGTAAGATTTTGTCTATCCCCTACGATCTACCAGTTATACAAAAATTATTCACAACTAAACAAGCTACTCCCAAAAAATTCAAGACATACGCTTTACTTGTCATGTAAATATCTTAAACATATGCTATTTTAACCAGAGCCGTTAAATCTGTTTTTGAGAAAATCAAAAGTTTCGAAAAATGTTCCATGTAAAAGGTATTTGGAGAGGGGCGATTTTGTTGAAAATATTTGTGTAGCATCCTTGAAAAATGCTGAACTTATATACCAAGTTTGGTATTTAACCTGCTTTTCGTTTATGAATTATATTGTGCACACACACACACACACACACACACACACACACACGGACCTTTTTCTAATTTTTTTTCTGTAGTAGATTCAGGGAGCGTTCAAAGACGTACTTCCGGTGAAATATAGGTATAAAATTGTTAGATGGAATGTTATACCTGCTCTACTTAGAAGTAGAGAAACTAAAAATCAAAAGTTTTAAGGCTCCTGTGAACAAGGTTTGTGAATACGCCATTTAGTCATGTAGAGGCTCAGTTACTGTTGTGGTAACAATCAAGTTACCAGAGAAAGAAATGCACAGTTTGGAACTATACGCTTTGTTACACCCAGGAGAAGGCCACAAACAATACACTCGTTGAGCTTGTGTAATGCAGTCAGTACTTACGACGAACTTCAGCAACTCCTCTACAGAAGTGTGGCAGTTTTAAAGAGTATATCAGGGTGTTAGCTGATACACCCACTTCTATTAATAGGATCATCTGTGTAAATGAAGAAAGCAAATACAGATTTACTATTCTGTATTTTGAGATGGTACGAGACTCACATTCGGGAGGTCCCGTGTTCGATTCCCGTCGACCGTCCACTCTCACCTTCTGTTTTTAGTGGTTTTCTCCGGAGGGTAGACGACGATCTTTCCCATTATTTCCCTTTCACTCCGTTCTAGTGGTGTATGCCGGTGCCGGACAGATGCCGCGAATGCTCGTTCAGAGGAAAGAATACTCTCCATGCACACACCAGAGGGGTCGTTCATCGCCCTCTCTTTTTTTTTTTTTTTTTTTTTCGAGTGGAGGAGAAAATGATTTAATCACTTACCCCAGCCCCGATGGGAGTCGGGGCTGAGAGTGTAGGACTCACCGAATCGTCGGCATACCCACTAAAAACTCCTCCACCGGAGTGGAAAGAAAGGTTTGCTGCGGTACCGCCTGAAGCACCCGCGCAGTCCATGGAGAAAAATGTAAACTGGCTCGCAGTGCGTTAACCAGTGGAGTAAGTTATTGGGAGCTGGGAGACAGACTTGACCGAAGCCCAGCCTGGGCAGCTCCAGCAACTATTAGGGACTTCCCAGGACCTTCTAGAAACAACGGACCTGACACTGGGTTCGAGATTGAGAGAAATGGCGGCGGTAGTTGGTGGTGATCCCTGACGTGTTTACACTCGCCAACTGCTGTGTTGTGTTCCCGATGCCTGTGATTTATAGTATTTTAGTAACTGCGGCAGTTTGTAATCACATTAGCGAAGCAATAATGTTTGAAAACCTTTATTTGAGCAATTTGGGAAACGGGAATAATCCCAGTCATTCGTTTTCACTGCCGTGTGCTTTCCAAGTGTTACTTATGTTTACTAATATATTACATGTAGATTATGGCTACCTACATTAAATGTAAAGTATAATAATACATTTTTAATTTATCTACTTGATAATATAGTTTGTGTCACGGTTTCTGTGCTGAAATAAAGAAATTGTTACAGTTTGGACGTAGTGGTTGTAAATATACTTAACTTAAAACATTACAACGCCATTATGTTTCCGGATGTAAATCGAACTTTGATTATAATGAATAGATGTGCAAATAATTGTGATAAATATTTTAAAATATGCTATATACAGTGTTAATTTGAGTTATAAAATATATTAAATTATGTATATTTGTGAAATACAATAAAACAATTATGAGTATTTGAGAGTGTATCTATGTGTATAATGAGTCCCAGTTATTCTCATATACCGGAGTATTGCCATTCATATTTCCAAAATATAAAGATTTAAAAGAAAACTGTTAATATACATAAATCGTAAACACTTTACGCCTTCGAAGGATTCACCTGTATGCATACATTGTTGTTTCCGACTTAGTTATAAGAAAGGATAAATTCCGTTTCGGTGGTTCTTTTATAACGGTTCCAAGAACGTGGTTAAACTGCAGAATGGTGCATTTCTGACAGTTTGTTTTAAATCAGCCATCGTATTTATGCTGTTACGTTGTTGCATGCAATACTGTAGATTGCACGAATGTTGTTTTGCAATGCTGTTTAAGGTTATGTATTTCATATATTTCACTTGCAGTGCTGGTTTAACACTACTTATTTGTTACATTTCAGTCTGTCGGTGTGGACTCTCTGCAAAAACTAGTAAAGGATGCTATAAGTCGCTAAGTGGTATAGTTTTGAATAATTATTGCAAACTTATAAATGAAAAGCGTTCAGTGAAAACAAAAGTAAACCTAAAGCTTCTAAATTTAATAGCTAATTACTGTAAACAACGCCATTTCATGCCATCCAATGTATATTTTGTGCATATAATATTGTGTATGTACAGTGTAAATAGTGACACGTAATTTTGAATTTTGAGTGAACTCAATCAGTGTCAACCTCAATATCAACAATTCTGTTTCATGCAAGTATTACAGTGTTTGCAGTTTATAAAACTATGTCCTTTGTAATTTAAATAAGTAGCTGTAGTTTAGAAATGCTGTTAAGTTATAGCATACAAAACTGTAGATTGCATGAATGTTGTTTGAGGTTACATATTTCATTTAATGTTAAAATGCATTTGGTTTACTTAAAAGACGGCGTTTTTGTGCACAACAGCATATATCTACACAAACGACATGTCACTGCACCACATTAATTGTATTTTACTGTGGAGAAGCCATAACTTGTAGACAAGAACTGATTAAGGCATTTCCCAAATCCCCACCACATACGGCCGCCATTTTGAATACCAGTGTCAGGTCCGTTATCCAGAGGGCCCTGGACTTTCACGCGTCTCCATAGCCTGTAGTTCCTTCGCTTCACCCCTTTCCCCTGAGGGCTGGCAGCTACAATAGATGTCTCCTTACGTTGTATAACCTAACCTACATCACTAACTGCTACTTCTATCTCAGCTGTGTCAAAGACTGAATAAAGGTTTGGTTTTTGTAAACTTGAACAAGTTCAATACAATAAACATAGTTTGGTTTTGTTGGTCACAGAGGCTAGTTCGCAACATCCGAGAACGAGAACCTTAAAATACATGGGAGCATTTGCAATTAACAGGAAGCTTTCCCGGGTCCTGAGTACTTGGTCCAGTTCTAGTTCCCGGGGACAGCCTATTAGATCCACACCGTCCGTATTAGACTCTTCACTGTAGAAATTACTCAGTGCAGTGAAACAGCTGTTAGATCTCTCTCTAATCGCAACTTGAGCAAATGAAATAGGAAGAAATTACATCAAATGTGCGCCCTGACTCCCTCATATCTATTGATCATCTGCAGTTTGTTTACACGCAATTAAAAATTGACTACTTGCTCAAAAACTAATAGAAATTAACAAAGAACAACAAATAATTTTAATGTAAGCTATTAAGCTTGCTACGACTAGAGGAATCGGAAGTAGTAATGGGATCTGCATTTAGAACATGTTTACTCTGTTGAATTTTGATGTTGGCTGAATTGCCTGTTGCTCAGTTGCAAAAAATGAGGTCCAAATACACAAAATAGACTCTTCACTTTGCTATGATATGGTCATCAATATACGCTCCCGTTCTTGTTCCCGGGGCATTGTGAACCAGCCTAAAATCCTAAACAATTCTATAACATACCTCGTAGGTACTCAATAACAAATTAGTGCACTGTTGAACAATAAATCAACTTAAATCTTAAGCATGGTCGCTCACTAAAAGAGACGGAACCGTCAAACATTAAACATCTCGAGGGGGCAAAAATGTTCAAGTGTTGCATTCACACGACTTTCTCTACCCTCTATCGTTTATTAGTATGTATACAAGCTATTCTTACGAAAGTTTATTATCTACTACATTTTAATCGAGATAAACCTTTACAGAAACAGCTACGTTACTCATTTCGTTATAGATACAAAGAGAACAGCGATAGTCAAATGTTTAACAACTGGACGCTATATGCTGACCTTAAAATTCCTTACTGTCTCCATGACATCGCGAGAAACAACTGAATGTTGACACGATTTTAAAAGAATGATAACAATTCGAAACATTAATAATGGATATCTCGAAAATGGCTTATGCCACAAAAAAGAGTTATTTGAAATAAACGGTGTGTTTTAAAGAGATCTACATTTCTTACACAAGATTACACAAAATTCCTTCCGAACGAAGAGGACTTCAAAGGCTATTCCCAGAAAATTCAAGATATACATTTTATTTGTCTTGTAAATATGTTTAATATGTGGTAGTTTAAACAAAATCATTAGTCATTTTATAGAAAGTAAAACTTTTCGAAAAATGTTCCACGTAAAGGATAGTTTGGGATGGGGAGATTCTCTTGAAAATCTTGGTGTCGCAACTTCAGAAGGTATATTCAACCTAAATACCAAGTTTGGTGTTTATCCGACTTTACATTTTTTTATGTATGCTGTTCACAGACACACACACATTTTCCTAAAACTCCTTTTTTTTATCCGCCGGCCTCAATACATGTATTTACGGTGAGATCTTGATATTGAATGTTTGGGTGGAATGCAATATCATCGCTATCTATTATGTACGTGGCAGAGAACGCAAAAATTGTGCTTCCTTCAACCGAAGGCTGCTGCGCACAAAGCTTACCATACTGCAAGTATTAAAGAAACAAATACACACTAAATAAGTAATTTCTACTAAAACGGAGGAAAGTAATAAGATGTTAACAAAACTGTAGTCTTTGGTGCCGGAAAAATGTTTGTACATTGTAAAACCAGAAATATATACATATATTCAAACATATCTTGAAGTTGTTTTAGACCACGCACGTAATGGATCCAATTTGCGGGAGTAATGTTTCTAGGAGTGTTCTGCCCACACTTTGGGTACAAACTTTCCGGTGACCTTCTCCCCACGTTTAGGAACCAGTTTTTGCGGCGGTGTCGTGTGTTTATTTTTTATGTGTAATAATTATTTTTATGCTTATTTATTTATTATTTATGCCTCGGCTGCGTCACTAGTATTTTTGTAGAGCAAATATCTTAACAGGGCTGGTACGGCTAAAGAATAAAGTTTACCAAATCATAATCATAATTTACTTTTTTATTAATCCTTCATACTGTTAAATAACACTTCACTGATGTATCCTACTATAGAACTGTGAGATTATTGTTAATTACACTTTTAACAGATATCCTCACCGCAATTAATTATCATGTCTCACATACAACCACTGAACCCGTACCGAGCCGAACTGCCTGGGTACGCTATCTACTAGCGTCGACCGTTTCAATTTGTACATTTCTCTATTTCTAGTTTCTGATCGGCTAAGCCTACTCCAATAGAATACTTTTATTTTACCTTCGCTTGCTTTTCACATCCACGTGATCATTTATAAACTGTTTTAAATATTACATTGGTATTGTTACAAGAACTATTAGTAGCCTTTTTTTAATTGTCTGATTTATTGTTGTCTCAAGGTTACCTTATTGTTAGCAACTTTCGGCTTCTACATTGTAATTCTGTTTGCTACGACTGGCAGCTTGCTTCTATTCTTACAGCTCCTACATTGTTAAACTATATAATACATTTACATAACATTATTATACATGTACATAATAAAATAAACATAATACAATGACTGTAATATACACTTTATATATTATAACGTAGGCATTTTGCTTTTTAGGCGGGCTATTATTTTTTTAATATTATATAATTAGACTGATATCATTTTAAATGATGAAAAATACTGCCTCAATTTAAATATGTAGGTAGATATAAATACCATATATTATGCGACAAAATGTTGGATAATTTCTGACACATCATTGAATTAAAAAATAACAGATCTAAAATTACAACAGTAATCCATAGAAATGGAGTTAAAATTTTGTAAACGTTGATATATTATCAAGTATATAAAAATGATTTTTTAAAATGAGAAGTGACCCTTTAGTCACGGTGAGAGTCATTTTTTTTGATAAATGCATTTTTTAAACTGTTTAGTTCATAGAAGTTGCATTTTTTCTGGTGAAATATTGAACCCCTGTGCACTCTCTTTGTTCTTATAGTTATTTAATAGCATGAGAGCTACATAAGTTTTCACATAATACGAGAGATTGTTAAAATACACGACATAGAGATGAAGCTGGTGAACATGAAGATCCGTCGCTCCCAGGCCACCAAATTAACGTCTCTGGAAAGACCATCGAGAAAAATTATATTCTGAGTTGTTAATATCGGTCGACTAATTTCTAAATTTAACCGGACACAATTTTCTCTCTTTGTACAATTATTTAACTAAACCTGCTAACGATATTCATTATGACATACAAAGAAAATAAGTTCTAATAAATAAGAGTAATGTGTTCTTACTTGGGGTTATTAAAATGTGTTTGCATCGGCAGATTTGATTCTCTTTTGTTTTGTTGTGTCTTAATTGCTAAATTGTGATGCAGCGGCCATCGGCGCCGAGCAGCTGGAGAGATAAACAGAGATAAGTAGCGCTCTTACTCATAGTTAAAACTGGACAAACTCACAATATATATTGCTTGGAACGAAATATCCGTGTTATTTGTCTTATTTTACCTCCATATTCTGTGGAGTAAGAACTGTTTTTCTGTCGTCCTCCGTGATGTAGTGGTTACCATGCTAGCCTCTAGTTACCAAGGTCGCGGGTTCAAACCCGGCGGAGGACGATGGATTTTTTCGGGCGTAAAAATCCTTAGCATGGCTTCCTTCGGAAGGGAAGTAAAGCCGGTGGTACCGTGTAAAAGAGCCTCAAGCCTGATAAAGAGGCCTCTGAGCAAAATTACCGTCTTTCACGCCCAGTATAGAATGGGACGCTAAGAACCACGGCAGTTAAAGAGCGTCCATGAATAAAACTCAATTTAATTTTAACCGTTTTTCTACTCTATGACATTCTCAACCAAAAGTCAAAGCATTCTTCGGAAGCATATTCTTTTATAACCCCAATGTATAAGGGCTTTGTAAATACTTTTTAATTTCTAAGTAATTTATGAAATGAAATGATATGCTGTTTCATTGTCCCATGTCCGTTAGAAAGAATTGGGCTTTTCAATGGTGAAAGAATTATAAATTATGTTGAGTAGTTTTTGAGATTACCCTACAAGCATACACATACAACTCTTCTCTCTTTATAATATTAATATTGTGAATGCGCACGCGAAGCTAGCTGCGGTCCGCCGGTAGGCACATCCCGGCTCGGCACCTGGGTGGCGTCCTCGATCGGGCTTCAGAACAATAGTCCATTATGTGCCGCTTCTGCGCTCCAGAAGATTCCTTTGGGCACTTCGAGTAGGTTCACTTTCTAGAACATTCCGTTTTGTATGCGGAGCTTGTGTAAGGGGGCTGCTCTTGCCCGTGGTGGAGTTCAGTTCGGTCAGTTAAGAAGTTACAAAGTTAAGCGTAGTCAAGAAGTGTAAGAGGTTGGACAATGCCAACTGCAATTCAGTTGTGATTCGATTCGCGGATCTGTTGTGTTCTGTTCTGAGTGTAAAGTTTATGCTAGCAGGACGTCCAAGTGAGTGTTTAGCAGGAATTGCTGTTCTCGTTTGTTACAATATAGATATAGATTATTTAATTGAGTTGATTGCATACCAATGTCATAACGTGGCAGGCCTTCTATGTTCCTTAAAGGGACCGATCGCATGAAAATTAGGCCACAATGTTCAAAATTACAATCTAGGATTTTGAATTTTTTATTATATAGGAACATTTTCATTCAAATATTTTTGTTATCGGAATGAAAATGAGAGATTTGGGTGAAGAGTTAAATAAACCATTGTTGCGCATTTAATGCTTTTTCTGATATTTCTCGCATTATTTTCAAAATTTCTAAAAGTGTTTATGTAAAGTTTGCGGCAGGTGTATTAATCATGTCCTAAATTATGTATTTTACGTAAAATGTACATATTTCTTATTTAATAAGCACAACTTCAAGCCAGTATTTACGAGTAAATTTTCCTATGCGGTTTTCTCGGTTGTAATATTTTAGACATTTAAAATCCTCCTTACGATGCAATTTTTGAGTTATCAGAGTGAAACTTAGGAAATAGTTTCCTCAATATATACTAGCTGAAACCTGCTATGTAGTTATTAATAAAACGCAAATGTGTTACACCACAAGGCTTTCCTACGTTTCGTAAACATAAATATTACAAAAGACTAAACTCACAATTGAAAAAAAAAATTAATTTTTTAGACAGCATGGCTTAAAAGTAGAACTTCTAACACAGTGCACACGAACTAAAAGCTTTAGATTATCGCACTAGTGACCAACTTTGGTTTCAAGTCCAATCATACCCTTGTTTAATAACTCGATTTGATTTCATTAGGTTTTACTTTTCATTGTGTCTTTTTACGTGATTAACTTGTTATGGCGCTAGCATTATGTGTTCACAATACAAATCGTGAGGCTTCAAGTTATTGCAATTCGTTTACAGTTAACCTGTACGTTATATTGGCAGCTTTCTTGATAAAAAATATTACCTACTCTTTTATTTAACCCGCATAAAGATCAAATGGCGGAAACTATGAATTGAGAAGAAACTGAAATGGAAGTAAAATTACAGAATCAGCAGAAGGAATAACACTAGAAATACTTTCCCAACAAATCCAGAAAGCAATGTGATATAGCATTATATCACCTCATTGCCAGGTGTAAGGTAAAACATGTTGAAAATGACTGCTAGCGCATCAACAAAACATGTGACATCTCGTTTTTTAACGTCATTTCTCTTGTTTCAAGAATCACGTTCTAAACTGACTTATCTTAGTTCAGGAGTCTGTATGGTAGGATTGCGAACTACTCGCAACAAAAAAAACTACTTTTACCTTAAGGTTGTACCCTTGGTTGTAAAACCCTTGTATCATAATCTGCTATTTAAATCAAGTATGTGAAAGGTGTATTTCTTAACAAGCATATTTTATGAACCAATAAGGAACATAAATCTGAAATGTTGTTTAAAAATTGTGAACATTGCACAGTAAGGAGCGGGTTGGCTCAGGTGGTATACTGGCCCCAGCCTGCTACAAAGCGAACGGAACGCTTTGAAACCTGACCACACAAACCCATCAGTAAACGATTAGTAGGGCCCTACCATCCCCCAACTTCAGCACGTGGTCCTGTCACTAGCTCCACCAAACCAAAGCGTTGTTGCAATGTCATTTCTGTTGTTTCTTCGATTTCAGCACGTTTTAGCAGCTGTGACGCTATATAGTGTTTTATCTAGTGCAATTTTCTAACTTTAGCAGGCGTTTGTTAATCTTGCTTTTAAATACTATTTTAAATTGTGGCAACAACGCGCACGTGCACATAGATGTCACTAAGATGTTTATGGTGATTGCGGTGGGGGGTAGGGAATAAATGTTTGCTTACTGTACAAAGGTCGCCGGTTGGGGATGCTTAGCCTGCGGTTTCTATAACGTCTGTGGCCCGCATTCGACAGGTCATGGGTTCGATTCCTGTGGCCGGCCTTCCTGGCCCATGGGGTTTTTCGAGGGTTTGCCCGGACAGCTAGGCGAATGCTGGAAGGATATTAAGTACCCCTCCATTCTCATTTCACTGCTTGGTCTCTTGTAGAGTTGTAAGTCTCAGCGTGCGCATGGTAGGGGAAAAGCAGGATCTGTGGAAACCTTCGGCCCCCGGAATGGGGGCGATCTCCGGGTTCCGGCCCCGCCCAGGGAGAGGGGAGTAACACCCAGGGATAAAAGCTTCCGCTGTACCCAGAAAGGAAGGCGCCATTCGAGTGGCTCTCCCACCCCGAGGGCTTTTCCAGTAGACCGGCAGTTGAAAATTTAAACTGACCCCGCTATGAGAGGGTGAAGGGGGATATACCACTTACGCACGTCTACCCTCAAAGGGGAAGACTACCGAACAATTTGGTGGGGCCGGCAGCTGCTCTCGAGGGCGGTACTGGGGAACTTTGAGACGTCTCACAACCCCACCTGGACAGGAACCCCTTAGACGTAACCAATGTTCCATGGGTATCGAGAACCACTGCCCCACCGAGTCCAACCCAATCCAAACAACACCCTCACGGGTGGGGCTCGGATGTTTGGCCCAGCGTACTTCTAGTAACATCAGAAGTACCACGTGTGCTCAGGACCCGCACCACGGCATCTGAAGGGGAGAGGGAGGTTCATCCGTAGACTTTAGATCTGTGGATGGTAAGGACTGTTCCCTCTGTCTACCCTCCCCCCCCACAAGATCTACGGAGGTCGACGTGCTAAGTTCTAAAGAACATTTGTTATATTGTAACAACAATTTAAATTTGTGGTTTAAAACGCATAGTCCTGGACCGAGTTGACACATATACACCTCATTTCTTTATACAGATACAAAATGTGATAAACAAACACTCAGCAAAGTACCCATCAGTGTCCTTAAGAAGGTTTTCTTGGCTTACATATCACAAATAACCTCAGTGATAGTCTACCGTGATTAGTTCGAACTGACATGGACTGTGAACAATATTGAATGCTTGGACCATCAAAAAAGCAAGGCTGTGAAATTAGACATGGCCGCATTTACTTTATAACTACGAGCTTAAATTGTAAAACAATCTCAATTATTACATTCACATGACTTTCTCCACCCACTCTTCCATAAAACATTCTCACAAAAGCTTATTTTTGTATCTACTTCATGTTAATCGAGATAAATCTTTGCAGAAATGCTTCCATTTCACATGTTGATGTAGCTACAGGAGGCCAAAGTAGTTCGCTATATCCTGGCTTTGAAATTCCGTACCCTTTGTATGACATCACGAGAAACAAATGAATGGCGACTCAGCACTTCAAAAAATTTATAACAAAATACTGAAACAGTCAAACTAATAGCTACGAATATCTCAGAAATGATTATTGCTACAAAACGTTCTATTCGACGTAAATTCTGTGTTTCAATTAGATCTACATCTACATTTTTTGTGTAGTAAGATTGTCTATTTCTTCGGTTTATTAATTACCAAGTCATTCAGAATGAAGAGGACTTCGCAGATTATTTACAGAAAATTCAGCTTATAAATTTAATATGTTATGTAAATATTGTGACCTGGGCGGGGCCCTCGACCGGCCTTCAGAACAATAGCCGCGCAACAAACCCATTATGTGCCACTTTCCCGCAGTTTTTATTGCTCCAGAAGGTTCCTTTCAGCCGTCTCGAGTAGCTTCCCCTTCTAGAATACTCCGCTTTGTATGCAGGGCCTATATTAGGGGATGCTGTGTAGTGACGGAATTAGTTAAAAAGTTAAGTCAAGAAGTGTAAGAGTTTGGACAATTATAAGTGGACAGTTCAGTTGTGATTCGATTCGACGGATCAGTTGTGTTCTGTTCTGAGCGAGTGTCTCAAGTGTAAAGTTAGTGCTATGCTGAGGACGTAAGTGATAAATAAAGTGTGTTTAACAGCAACTGTGCTCTTTTTTCTTCAATATCTTAAATGTATGGCATTTTAATCAAAATCGTTACAGCCTTTTTTAAAAAAAATGCAAAAAAAAATAATATAAAAGGTAATTTGAGGAGGGATATTTACTTGAAAATCTTCTTGTCAGATCTTTGAAAGACACGCAAACACCAACACACGCTGTTCATAGACATACGCACGAACCATTCCCTAAAAATGCTTTTTTTGTTTAGGGGCCTCAAAACAAGTATTTCCGACGATATTTCGGTATTAAATCTCTGCGTAGAATCAGTCTTCCCACTGCATATTCCTCAGAAGTTGATTAACGATGCCGATATCATGATCAGAGGAGCATTAAAAGAAATACAAGTACCTCGTGACATCCCCAGTGATACGCTTTACGCGGATACGAAATTCAAGGGTTTAGGACTATTCTGCTCAGCTTGAGAAATGCATCTGCAGCACATTAACACACGCAAGATATTACTGAAATATACTCATAATTTCAGCATGTAACCTAAACGACGAAATCTCTTCTAGCCTGACAACTAAAAGTAAAAATCTGATGTGTCACACTCACATGACTTTCTCTACTCTTGTACAAACTATTTTTATAAACGCTTATTCTCCATATAGGCGGCGCCGTGGCCGAGTGGTTAGACCGCTCGCCTCCCACCGAGGCGGCCCGGGTTCAATCCCAGGGACCTACATGTGGGATTTGTGGTGGACGAAGCGGCGTCTGGGCGGGTTTTCTCCGGGTTCTCCGGTTTCCCCCGCCATTCATTCCACCAACTGCTCCATCATCACCTTTCATTTCATCTACTTCCTTCATCCCATTCCACTCTGATCCATGAGTGTCTGCTCCTCGACGGGCCTCTGACCCCAGGCACCCGCTTGTAAGTCCTGGGGGGTGTAAGTCCTACATAAGAGGAGGGTAAACAGATAATGAATGAATGAATTATTCTCCATATGCTTCATGTTAATCGAGATATCAATCTTATTGATAATTTTCTTGTAGATGCAAGGGGAATATGGTAGGTTTTAAGCGATAGTCAAATATTTTAACGCTGATTGCTATGTGGCGCATTCCATTCTCTTTGCATGTCCAGGACATAAAAAAAATGCATAACGAATTTGAGAAAAAGTATAAGTATTGGAAAAATTTAAGGGAATAACAAGCAATATCTCGAAAACGGTTCACTCAACAAAAGAAATGTATATGTGTATTTTAACGCGATCTACATTTTTTGTGTAGTAAAATTTTGTCTATCTCTTATGGTTTACCAGTTATGCAAAAGTCGTTCACAATAAAGAATACTTTTGGAGACATTCCCAGGAAATTCAAGATATGCATTTTATTTGTCATAAAAATATCTTAAACATATGATATTTTAATCAAAATCGTTAGAGGCATTTTTGAGAAAATTAAAATTTTCGAAAAATCTTCCATGTAAAGGGTACTCTGGGGTGGAGGGATTTTCTTGAAAACCTTCGTGTCGCATCCTTGGAAGATACTGAACCCAAATACCAAGTTTGGTGTTTATCCGACTGTTCGTTTCTGAGTTATGCTGTTCACAGACACACGCACGGACATGTTTCCAAAAATGCTTTTTTTGGATTCAGGGGTCTCAAAATATGTATTTCCGGTGAAATCTCGGTATCGAAATTTTGGGTGGAATACAATACTTCCCCTACTTACTATACGTAGTAGAGAAAGTAAAAAACGACAACATTCTTGACACAAGAAAATTGCGTGCTCAGTTAAAAATAAAATCATTCGACAGCTGGAGCAAAAAGGACCATAAAGGCAAAGATGTTGTATTATACAAACAATATTATATTCCAGGCAATGGGGTGTGAATTGAGAGAAATCATGTATCAGCTGTGTGTTGTACACCACGTAGGTCCCAGGACAACAGCATCTATGGGCGTTTCAAACTCTTGGACACGTCCTACGGTCAACTACCATGAAACTCATCTAGATATACTGGCGAATGCATTAAGAGGAGAATGCTATGCTGTCTTTGAGGAAGTACATGGTGTCTCCAACGAAGGCACGAGACATTATAGCCTGGTTACATCATAGACCCTACCATCAGATTTGAGGATCACGATAACCAACCTATAGAAGTGGACGAAGAGCATCAACAGACCAACAGATTTCTTCAAAGATAAATACCACCTGGAGTCAAAGGATTGATTAGTGCTCGAGGTGCCCTCCCACGCCTGCTGATTGACTTCCCTTTGACATTATATGTTATTGCTATGGTAGCGCGTTTAGCCCATAATTTTAAAAAATCTCTGGATTGACTTACTTATATAGTAAATTTATTCTGTTTTCTATTTTTAGACATTGATGTTTGCTGAGATATTGATCATGTTCAACATTTCAATTGTTGAAATGTACTGTAGTAACATTTTAATATTTTTATTTCTGTTATTGTTTTATATAATAATGTTGCATTGGTATTCTTTGTCTTCTGGAGTCTACAGCTGTGTAGGAAGATTTCAAAATAAAAATAGGTAGATGTTAGAGATACTTGCAAACATACACTTCCGGTGCACGTGGTATCATCAACAATGACGTCATCTGCTAACCTTCACCGTGTGTTTCCATTAACCACAAATGAAGAAGAGGTTTTACGTACCAAAAAGGTATATCTTTTTCCTACATAAATCTTTGTGTGATGACGTAACAATGAGGTGGCCGACAGCCCAAGCAGACATGGATATACCACATCCTGGTGATGCTGAATTAACGTAAAAGGCTACAATTTATGTTGTGGCTTACGTCATTAGTTCTGTATCAATGTCAACGAGTTTTTGTGGCAACAATTTCTTCACTGCTAAATAAATCTCATCTCACAGCTTCACACCTCATCATCTGCCCAGTGCTGTTTGTCTCAAGTCAATCTATGCCTCATTTCAACAGCATAGTAAATCCCCTAGTGTTGGTAGTCGGTCGCATGACTTTTCCTACTCAGTATCGTTTACTTTTATACAGTTTCTACAAACTCTAGTTACAAAAGCTTATTCTTCTATCTGGTTCAAGTTAATCGAGGCACACGCTTCCTAATCAATGTCACAAACAGCTATTTGAAATAAATTATGTTTTTTAAGCAGTAAGTTTCTATTTCTTGTGGAATATCAGTTACACAAAACGTATTCCGGATGAAGACGACCTCACAAAATTCAACATATACATTTTATTCCTCCTGTAAATATCATAAATATGTGGAGTTTTAATTAAAATCGTTAAAGTTGTTTCTGAAAAAGCAAAACAATGAAAAATTCGCATGTAAAAAAGGATACTTTGGAATGAATGGATTTTATGAAAATCTTCGTGTCGCATATTTGGAAGATGCTGAAATACCAAGTTTGGCATTTATCCTACTTTTCGTTTTTTAGTTATGCTGCTCACAGACACACACGCCCAGCAAAAGCATGAACCTAACTTCCCTGACCACAATTACGTATTTGCGTCCCCACCCCTATATAATGCCTGGTGCCCCATTTCGCCGAGTTTGGTATCACTTCCGTAAATACCCTCCAATTCGAATGATTTAAAGAAGGAAAATGTTTATATAGCGCACTTTAAAAGCCTGTGGCCCATCCATTTTAAGACACCTTCTTATAAACGAAATAAATTGCCAAGTCCCAACGAAGTACTCCTTTTTGTTACCACTGCGCATGCGCGGAAGAAAGTGTCAAGTACTAGCGAAATCCGCGAAAATAGCGATTTATTAGTTTTCACAAACACACGCAGTGTCTATCCCACCAAAGTGTCATGATTCTTTATTGGGATCTAGCCTCATAGATTCACCCTTTCTCAGCTTGCGGCTGTCTTCACTCGCCCATTTATGTAAAACATCCCACTTTGGGACTTAGGGTGCTCAACTCTGGGGTAACTTTGGGGCTTACAGCCCTTCAACCCTGGAGTACACTTTCGGCTTTAGGGCCCTTCAAACCTGTGCTATACATTGCAGCTTATGGTCCTAAATCAGTCATTCGCATAAGGCTTACTGTGTTTTTCATTCAGATGTTGGCAGCTCTTCCGCCTCAAAGTGAAACCGTGTGCGATGACTCGTGGGCAAGTCCATATTCGGGAGGTCTCGGGTTCGGTTCCCGGTGATCGCCCACTATAACCATGGGGTTTTTCGTGATTTTCTTCTGGTCTCCTAGGGGAATGCCGGGGTAATGTATTCTACCATGATCTCTCCTTTTCCCCATTTCCTTTCATTTCATCTGTCCCTCTCATGTTTCAGGAGTGTTGGCGATGTCAGATGCTTGCGCATTGGGAAGATTTCTCCCTGTGAACGCCAGGGTGTGCGCCCCTTATGGTCGCTTCGTCGCCCTCTCTCGGGATTGTTCGCCCCTAGTGGTGAGTGGATGTTTCAATCTGGGAATATTAGGGACTTCTGCGCCTGTCTGCCTGCGGCTCCTTCACTTCATCCTTGTCTCCCGGGGCGTGTAGTCACAATAGATGAAGCAGTAGCGAGGTGTTCCCCTCCTAATTTCTGGAACAAGCTCCCTTCATTTAAACTTCTTTCTGCACGCTTCACAAATTGATTGCCCGGTCATCACCAAGCCACAGCGATGAATCCAGCCACTCATAGTTGAAAGTACTTATATACATACCGGCATTTAACTCATCACTTCAAGGGTTGGGAGGGCATTTTAAGGAGTAAAAATGTAGCAATCCTCCTTCATAATGTGTAGTTTTTCATCAGTATGAATTATCAGACATGTGATAACTTTGAACCAGTTTTTCTTACTTTCCTGATTGAGAACCTTGCAAGCACGCGCGCGCGCGCGCGCACACACACACACACACACCTCATCCTTTTTCGAAAACAGATTTGTGAGGCAGGGATGGTTTCAGAGATCTCATAATTTTTTATTTGCTGAAATATCTCGATATCGATTTTTTCTGGAACACAAAGGTACTTCCGATAGACGGTAGACGAAGTAATTATACGGTTACTGTCTCTTCAACGATGTTTAGCTGCTGGAAGAAGATTGTGTTTACTTGAGATGAGGCAAGTGAAGACACGCAACACTGTGTACCCCTAACACACAGTAACTTGCACTCCTTTTGTCGCATCATATAGATAAACACCGACGCTCACACTGAGACATATTCGTCTCCACCTTAAGAGCTTAAATCCAATCCGATAAAAAAATATCATACTTCCATACAGTTACGCTTTGGTTGGTTTTTGCATTTTTCCGTAGCTTAAAATGTTCTACACTTAAATACCATTATCTCCAAAACTATTGCACCCAGGAAGCTGACATTTTATGAGAAGCTAAAACATCATATGAGCTTTAAAATGAGTGGAACAGTTTTGCCATAATTTTCAAATAATTTGGAAAATATAATTTTATGCATTGAGAAAAGTGAGCTAAAACTTCTAAATTATGCCAGGTGAGTCAGCTGCCCCTAGGTATTCGTATCTATGCAACCCGCAGTTTATAATATAATGTGAAAACATTGACCCTTTTAGCAAACAAACTGTTATTGTAGTTCTGCCATTCTATTCGGTACTATACGTAACTAGCCTTAATGATTAAAGGCCTGAATGAGAACCAAGGAGCTGCGAAAGCCTTAAAAAAGACGGCGTTGCATGGATATAATGTTTGCAAGGAGATAGAGGAATGTTCTCCCAAAAACTGGGATAAACTACGTGGGTTATGGCCGAGTGGTTTAGCTGCCGGAACGTGGTGAAGCAAAGGTTAGCTTTGGAGGTTCACATCTGATACAAACATAAAATTGTTTTGGTTCTTTTTTTTCTCTCTCTCCTTAAGTTTATTTTCTTCATTTTACTGTAATAATTTATTTATTTTTGTTAATGGCTCTCCGTGAGCCAAAGACACGAGAATTACAATCAGATAATTGTGTATCATGCTTACCGTATCTGGTGTTGTAAACTGTATTACGTAGTTAGCTTTCATTCTCTTGGGCGCATGTCGACGATATTAAATATAACAGTTTTTGTTTCATGTTTAAACCTTATGTTTCACTTCTATTGACAAAGGAGTTGTAAATGTACTAAGTTCACGGGTAAACAGAATAATAAATTGTTAAAGAGCGTGGATTACATCAAGGAAGTAAATGTTCAAAATGACGACCCCCTTCATCAATGCAATTTGTGTACGTTGCCGGAGCGACCTTCTTGCATGCTATAACATGCGCGGTGTAATCTGCCTGCATTCTTCACGTATGAGTGTGCCCGTAGATGATTTGGGGTTTGCTGTTCTTCTTCTTCTTCTTTGCGCTGGTAAACATGACGATTATTCTATTTTGTACACACTTATAATGTTATCAAAAATGTTATTTATAACGTATATCAAATTGTAGCCCCAAACAGATAAAACAAAAAGTAATAAAAAGTTTGAACTTAACCCGAAGGATTTGAACCCGAACTAAAGCTGCACAGTGCTGAAACAACCATGATAATAGCATTACGCCAATGCTACCTTTTCAGCTGGGGTTCCTATACGAATTAGTATTCGCAGAAGTAGACCCAAATCGAATCTTTACACGCTTTTTGCAGCGTCATACAGTGTTTCGAGCTAGGTTTGGTAGTTCTAATTCAAACAAATAAGCTGCATCAGTCATTACAATTACTGTATTATCTGAAATATGCCATAGTTTGTGGCATAAGAGAATTATCTACCTAATACTTAGCATTTTTGACAAGGCTGTACAACGTTGACTGACGGCTTAAATCCAATTGGTCGCACTGCATAGATATGCGATTTTGTTTTGTCAACCGATGCATGTGATACGTTGTTTCTTCAGGGGCGTTTTCAAATGTATAGGTAAATAATAAAAGTTTGTAAAATTGGCTAAAATTGCTATTGCAGCTCCTAGTATCAGGGTGGGATGTATTGTATCGACATACATAGCGACTGGATTCTGTCCTGTACAACACTTATGCGCTGAGTTATGTATCCCTCCTCTATAAAGTATTATGCAAATCAGGCATTAGAAGGCATTCAAGAAAGGCGTAAGTCACATATGTCGCTTAGCACGATGCATAAATTCAAACATAAATAGGGGCAGCTGACTCACCTGTGAAACGACAACTCTAGGCCGAGCCCGAGCTATGGAATTATTAATAATTTGGGTAATTACTTTTTACTGAAATTAAATTATGATATGTAGAAAATTTTTCTTTCTACTGCCTGTGTAGCTTAAGAAGGGTGATTTAATGATATGTTTGTAATTAGGTTACTAATATTAGAGGAGTAACAAATTGTTTAATGTAAATAATTCTAAGCGCTATGTTGAAATACTGTCCACGACGATATATTTTAGATGCAGGAAAAGTGTCTCCGAAGGCAACAAGAGAGTTTTACGATGTCTCTCTGGTAGCCAAAGTATTGTTCGTACAGCGAGGGTGTAGAGCCTTTGTCCTTTTGTACGGTAATTCGCCGTGACCGGAGTGAGTGAGACAACAAGCTTAACGGTAAGATTATGGAAAACAGCGATTTCATGTTAAAATTTGAGCAAGAAAGGGTAGAATAGGACCAATGAGATTCAAGTAAATCGATATGAAATAGCGAGACGCGATGAGTGGTGCGAAAACTGCACCAATAGGAAATTAAATAGCCTAAGAAGCCCACGACCATAAATAGATCTGCCAAGACCAAATACCGGGGAGTTACTTCAAAACTACAGGCAGAGGAGGATGCTGCCGGACACTAAGAGATGTCGCGCCAAAAGTTAGTCAATTAAGACAGGTTTCGCTACACCCATAAGAATCGCTACGAGTAAAGAGGTTTGTTAAACATATAAACTTCGCGTCATAACAGCGCCGTGTTTCAGCAGCAGTGGACAGTGTTTTAACGGTGACAATATCAGTGTTGTGAACTACCAGAAGTAACAAAATAAAGAAAACAGTGGTGTCGTCTTTTGTAACTGAAGTACGTCTATTTCTCTCCGTTACCACACCCGAGATCTACGTTTCCTTTACCGAGGAAAAGTCCCTGTTCTTACATATTTCAGTAATTACTTCAGCTATGCCGAGGATAGAAATGCAGAGAATCAGCCCACGACGAACATCCAGAGTCTACAGAAAGGTAAGCCGCGAGCTACTGGCATTACGAACCAGGACAACTTCGGACAGGAAGTGGTACTGCCGCACCTGGTATATTAGCTGTGATTTTTAATAAAACATAGAATAATGAAAAACAGATTCACTCATTTTGTCAGATACACCATTTACTGGTGCAGCATACGTCTAGACTTACTAGAACAGATGGTTCCTTTAGTAATGGTACCTAAATGAACTTCGGCAACCTAAAGTGTGTATTTCTATATGTTAGCTTACCACCTTCTACATTAATTTTAGCATATTTTCTACCCCAAGTAGTGTCTAATTTGCAGTGGGTGTACCTTTGATGGTTCGCTGATACATTAAAATACTGATATATCTTTCATGCGTAAATGAGTGTGTTTGAATACGAGGTGCCCTTAACAAGTTCTAGCAGCCAAATTAACAAACAAAGTTCTTAGTTTTCATGTGCACAAGCAACCAGCAATGACCTTTTCCAAAATTTAGGCTTGCGTTAGTTCATTTTTTTTAATTGAAGCTTTTTTTTCTTCAAATTTTTCACGTATGGTATTTACTAAATTATTTTGCATATATTTTAACAAAATAAATTGTTACGCTAATACCTGAATCACAGTAAAAATATACTTTGATATGACGAAAAAAGAGAAATTAACCGAGCGGAAGGGTCAGGCGGTAAAGTCTGTGGCCCGCATTCGGGATGTCCCGGTTCAAATCCCGTGGGCCGACCAATCTGTCTTAAGTATTTTCGTGGTTTTCCTAGTCGCCAGGTAAATCCGGATTGGATATTTAATACCACAACCCAAAGTTCCAACTTAAGTCTAAAACAATAGTAAAAGGAAAAATAAGTGGTAATATGCGAATGCTATGCCATCTACAGACAATGTAAGCAGTTAGACTGGACGGCACCTTAACGTCATCTGCACGGCATGAAGCAGGTGGTTACAGGGATGAGACCCAGAAGGTTACTGTCCGCCTTTCTGTGTGAGGGGCGGCGGTTAGACTGGACGACACCCTAATGCCATCTGTACGGCATGAAGCAGGTGGTTACAGGGATGAGACCCAGAAGGTTAACTGTCCGTCTTTCTGTGTGTGAGGCGGCGGTTGGACTGGACGGGCACCCTAATGCCATCTGCCACGGCATGAAGCAGGTGGTTACAGGGATGAGACCAAGAAGGCTAACTGTCCGCCTTTCTGTGTGAGGGCGGCGGTTAGACTGGACGGCACCCTAATGCCATCTGTACGGCATGAAGCGGGTGGTTACAGGGATGAGACCTAGAAGGTTAACTGTCCGCCTTTCTGTGTGAGGGGCGGCGGTTAGACTGGACGACACCCTAATGCCATCTGTACGGCATGAAGCAGGCGGTTATAGGGATGAGACCAAGAAGGCTAACTGTCCGCCTTTCTGTGTGAGGGGCGGCGGTTAGACTGGACGACACCCTAACTCCATCTGTACGGCATGAAGCAGGCGGTTATAGGGATGAGACCTAGAAGGTTAACTGCCCGCCGTTCTGTGTGAGGGCGGCGGTTGGACTGGACGGCACCCTAACTCCATCTGTACGGCATGAAGCAGGCGGTTATAGGGATGAGACCAAGAAGGCTAACTGTCCGCCTTTCTGTGTGAGGGGCGGCGGTTAGACTGGACGACACCCTAATGCCATCTGCACAGCATGAAGCAGGTGGTTATAGGGATGAGACCTAGAAGGTTAACTGCCCGCCGTTCTGTGTGAGGGCGGCGGTTGGACTGGACGGCACCCTAATGTCATCTGCACAGCATGAAGCAGGTGGTTATAGGGATGAGACCTAGAAGGTTAACTGTCCGTCTTTCTGTGTGAGGCGGCGGTTAGGCTGGACGGCACCCTAATGCCATCTGCACGGCAACGAAGCAGGTGGTTACAGGGATGAGACCTAGAGGTTAACTGTCCGCCTTTCTGTGTGAGGCGGCGGTTAGACTGACGACACCCTAATGCCATCTGCACGGCACGAAGCAGGTGGTTACAGGGATGAGACCTAGAAGGCTAACTGTCCACCTTTGTATGTGAGGGTGGCGGTTAGACTGGACGACACTCTAATGCCATCTGCACGGCACGAAAGCAGAAGATTCGGTAGCTATGGCGCTAGGGTCTCCGTGACACGTGATGGAGCGGGTGGTTACAGGGATGAGACCTAGAAGGCTACTGTCCATCACACATCGTTCTAAGAGTTATCCACCCCGTTGCGTAGGACCAAGGAGTTAAAGCGACGTAAAATAAAATAGAGTTAAAAAAGAGAAAAAATTCAAGTCTAGGATTGATCAATGTTTAATTATACAGAAAAGCCTTAATTCGCTTTTCCTTATCACAACGAAAACGTTTTCAATGTTGCTATCCAAAAATACACCCAAGAAACAAAATACATACAGCATTAAACAATGGCACTGCGCAGAAAACATTCCAATAATTCAACAGATGAAAACACAGTACGAAACTAGAAACAGGTAAAGAATATTAGGGGGGAATCATTTCTTATTTTCTCTACCACGTACATAGTAGACAAAGACGGTATTGATTGCGTTCCACCCAAAAATTCAATGCCGAGATTTCACTAGAAACACATGTTTTGAGGTCCTCTGAATGTGTGTGTTTGTGTAACAGCCTAGCTAAACACAGAAGTCGCATAAATACAAACTTGGTATTTAAGTTGAGTATATCTCAAAGATGCGGCAAGAAAATCCCCCAAACCCACACTATTCTTTACAAGGAACATTTTTTATTTTTCTCAAAGATGGCTGTAACGATGTTGATTAAAATGCTATATGTTAAAGACATTTATATGACAAATAAAACGTTTATCTTGAATTTTCTGGGAATACCTACTTCTGAATGTCCTCTTCATTCTAAACGAGATTTGTATAATCTTAACGTTAGGTAAATGAAAACGCACGACACAAAAGAAATTTAGTTATCTTTTATTTCAAATAATTTTTTGTGGCATAAGCCGTTTCCGAGATATCAGTTATTAACGGTTCAAGTCATTGTTTTAAAGACCTATCGATTTTCAGTTGTTTCTCGCGAATTAGTTTATTTAAAACATTTCGGAACGGTTAAAATTAAATTATAACCAACCAACAATAGAATTAACACATTATTTAACCGCACATGGTCCCTATAAAACCTATATGAAGAAAATTAATAAAACAGAGAACGACACATTATGTAATTATTGCAATCAGCAAGGAACCCCGGAGCATGTATTGTTTGAATTATGCATTATTGTAATTATACACTACAAGAAACGCAAGCTTTATGTGTATACCATATATCATATATTTTAAAAAATAAAAGTTCATACATAGAACTTAACATATTAGCTAAAAGAGTTAGTAAAATAGCTTGGGGACAAGATATTGAACAACATGAAATTGTAACATTACTACCTGCAATTAATGAAGAAATAATAAAATCGGAAGTCCCATGTGTAGTACAGACAGTGATACAAACGTCTGATACCGATAATTATAATCATACTGGAGAAATAGGAGAATAAAATGATGAAAGATAAGAAAATAACAATTTAAACTAATTGAAGGAAATGGTTGTGGATAATTTCAGGCAGAAAAATGTGGAGAGAGAAAAGGACGAAATGGTTAAAAATGAAGGAGAATCAGGGAAGAAAGAAGAAGTGGAGAGTAGGATGGAGTCTATAGCAGAGGGGAGGATAACGGGCGAGTAGGACAATGCATGAGGATGATGATCAAGCGAAGTAGCTGACAGCATACAGGAGTGGAACCCTGGAGAGGGAGGTGGTGAATGGAGGAGTTAGGGAAAGTTAGAGTTGTAGCTTTGAGCGAGAAGAAGAAGATGGCGGCGAGGGAAGTGGAGTGAAAAATTGTGGTAAATGGAGATAAAGCGAATGTAGTGGTAAGTGAAATGAAATATTATACTTTAAAGAGAAAGTGAAGTAATAGTTTCATATAAGAGTCGTGAATATAGTGATTGTTGTGTTGAGTGAAGTGTACGATAAAAAGAATAAGAGAAGATAAGTTCAATCCAGAGTGAGTGATAAATTTAATAAAATTATTAAGTACTCTAATTTACTTCACATATATTAAGAAAAGTGAATGGTGAAAATATACATTTTGAAGAAAGTGAATTGAAGTAGCAGTTCACTAGATACCAGTGCTTAGAATGTAGTTTAGATTAGTGCGGAATATTTTGTTACATTTATCTTGTTTAATTTACTAGAAATTGGAAAAGCTGGATACCAGTCATTTTATGTTGCCGGCTTCCAATAACAGTAATAATTTTTTATTTAAATTTCAATTATAATCATTACGTTTTTAATTTTTAATTTATTATTTTTATTTTATTTGTTTTATCTAATATCCTTTTATTTACTAGATTATAAAAAATATGTACAATAATAATATATAAAATGAAAGAATGTTAAATAAACCCCACAAATTTGGAATACACGTCCTGGTGTAGGAAACAAGTACCAGGATGGCGTATTGCACATTTTATTTTATGTTTTATTTTTGCTTTGTTTCTCGCGATGTCATGGAAACTATGGAATTTTAAGGCAGCATACAGCGTCCAGTTGTTAAACATTTGACTATCGCTGTTCTCTTTGTATCTATAACGAAATGTGTAATGTAGATATTTCTGCAAAGGTTTTATGTATATTAAAATGTAGTAGTAAAATAAAGTTTGTAACGCATCAAACTTTTACTTTCTCTACTACCTATAGTAAGTAAGGGACAAAAATTCGATACCGAGATTTCACCGGTAACCTACTTGCTTTAAGGCGTCCGAATCCAAATAAAGCATACATGTCCGTGTGTGTGTGTGTGTGTGTGTGTGTGTGTGTGTATGTGTGTGTGTGGACAGCATAACTCAAAAACAAAAACGAAAAAATACCGAACTTGGTATTTGAGTTTAATATCTTCCAAGCTTGCGACACGATGATGTTCAGAAAAATTCCCCCACCCACAGCTATCCTTTACTTGGAACATTTTTCAAAATTTTTGATTTTCTAAAAAATATCTCTAACGATTTTTACTAAAATACCATCTATGAAAGATATTTACATTACAAATAAAATGTATCTTGAATTTTCTGGAAATAGCCTCTCAAGTCCTCTTCATTTCGAAAGAATTTTGTGTAATTTTGTTTAATTGATAAACATTAAGTGATACACAAAAATGTACCACACAATAAATGTAGATCTGTTTAAAACACACAATTTACTTAAAATAAGTTTTTTGTAGCATAAGGCGTTTTTAATGTATCCGTTATTAAAGGTTCGAATTTTTCATTTCATGGTCGTTCTCTTAAGCTCTGTCAACATTCAGTTGTTTCTCGCGATTGCATGGAAACAGTATGAATCTTAAGGGCAGCATATAGCGTTCAGTTGTTAAACATTTCACTATCGCTGTTCTCTTTGTATCTATAACGAAATGTGTAATGTGGCTGTTTCTGTAAAGGTTTATTTGGATTAAATGTAGTAGATAGGCTTAGTAAGAATAGTTTGTATAACCACATGTAAAGATAGAGGGTAGAGAAAGTCATGTGAATGTATTACATTAGAATTTTTTCTTTAAACACAGGTTTGTTTGTAAATCTTTAGCTATGTAATGAATTTTTTACATAATTAACCAGTTATCTTTACTGGTATCTAGAAGTTTGGTGGGAAAATAACGTTGAAAGAATAGATTCAAAGTTATCCTGACATTTGGTAATTTGCATACAAGTAGACTTACGAGACAGGGGCAAAATCGGTAAACCCTTACCTGTAAGTCCTTCGCAATACTGAAACAAACAACCATGCCTAACCTAACCTCACCACGCATCCAAGCATTCGCCAGAGAAAGGCAGTGATTCCGAGCCATTAATAAATAGGGGAGTAATGCCTAAACGCTATATGATTTAAGGGAATCTGCCTTAATTAGCAAATAATTTCATGGAAATAACATCATGCCATAGTTGCTATCGATCTTGTAATTTGATCTCCATTTACATCAACAGGCTCAGTGGTCTAGGGGTATGATTCCTGCTTTGGGTGCAGGAGGTCCCGGGTTCAAATCCCGGCTGAGCCCTTACATTTTTTATTCCCTTTTAATATTGTTCTAAGTGCTTAAACTTCATACGTTTACAATATTTCAATATCAGTCAAAAGTTTTAGCCAATAAATTCCATTTTGGAGCCTTAAATGTACCTCCATTAGCAAGTCTTTCGCAAACAAGACATACTTTTGTTAGAAGGGGCTTCAAAAGGCTATCTAAACAATGCTGACTGAGTTAATGAAACTATGACGCAAAAAGATAAACACGAAATAATAACGCGGTTTAACATTCCAAATTGCATGTTTTGCGATTTTTATATTTATTACATTTTTATTAGCATAAATCAATGAAACTCCCTTATTTCACCATGACCACGTTCAGATTGAATATCATGTGGCGTAGTATGAGAGAATCAGACTTTAAATTTGTACTATCCATGGTGGAATCTGAAACATTCCGATGTTGGATTTCTCCGTTCAGCTGATAACTACTGACTGAAACGTATGCACTATCACTATTTATGTGAATAAAAAACATTATCGGATGTGTTGCACTCACATGACTTTCTCTACTCACTCTTCTACAAACTATTCTTACAAAAGCTTATTCTTCTATCTACTTTCATTGCCTATTTACTCATCAAGTTGAAGGTACAGCGATAGTCAAATATTTTCAAAGCCGGTCGCTATGTGGTGGCTTTGAAATGCTCTTCTCTTTGCATGAACACAACAAAGAAAGAAAGAAAACCAACAGCGATTTTCATTTGAGAAAAGTATAAAAGTGAAACCAATAACAAAGAATATCTCAGAAATGGTTAAGGCCACAAAAAATTGTATTTGGCATAAGTTGTGTGCTTTAACGAGATGTACATATTCTTGTGAGGCGAGATTTTGTCTATATCTTACTATTGTACAAAAATGGTTGAGAATAAAGAGGGCTTCAGAAGTTATTCTAAGAAAATGCAAGACCCTCTGTATATGTGTCATAAAAATACCTTCTTAAACATATGGCATTTTAATCAAAATCGTCAGAGCCATTCTCTGAGAAAATAAGTAATTTAGAAAACATTCTCGTGTAAAGGGTAGTTTGAAGTTGGTGGAACAGCCTCTTTAAGGATGCGACACGAAGATTTTCAAAACAATTACCCCACCCCAACTACCCTTTACAACGAACATTTTTTAATGTTTTTTTTTTTCTTTTCTAAAAATGGCTCTAACATTTTGATTCAAATACCATATATTAAAGATATTTAAATTAGAAATAAACTGTGTATCTTGAATTTTCTGGGAGTAGCCTGTGAAGTCCTCTTCATTCGGAAGAAATTTCGTATAAACTTGTATAACTGGTAAACGTTAACCGATAAATGATAACTTACTTCACAAAAATGTACATCTCCAAAACACACAATTTATTTTAAATAACTTTTTTGTGGCATAAACCATTTCTGAGATATAGTTATTAAAGGTTCGAATTCTTCAATATTTGGTCATCCTTTTCAAGTCCTGTCAATATTCAGTTGTTTCTCGTGATGTCATGGAAACAGTATGGAATTTTAAGGCCAGCATATAGTGTCCAGTTGTTAAACATTTGACTATCGCTCTTCTCTTTGTATCTATAACGAAACGTGTAATGTAGCTGTTTGTGCAAAGGTTTGTTTCGATTAAAATGAAGTAGAAGGATAAATAAACATTCCTAAGTATGTTTTCCAACCTTGTCGAACAAAGTTTGTATACCCATTACTAAATGATAAGAGGGTAGAAAAGTCATGTGAACGTAACATCAGATATTTGTTTTTATTCAAGGGATATCAAAATCTCGGTATTGAATTTTTGGGTGGAATGCAATACCTTCTCTACCTGCACGTACGTACGTGACAGAGAAAGTAAAAAGACATATCCTGTAACACTCGTTACGGAGATTTATAACCCGGTCATTGTTATCACTACATATATACAAGCTTCTGTTTATGTTCTGTCAACACAGTTCAGCTGTACAACAATGGCTCGCTACCAACTTGAAAATAAGCGCTAAGTCAAGGCCTTCCAGAACATCGGAGTAAACTCTTGTTAATGACAGGGATCTAATGGCTGCAGATTACAGTAATACGAGTCTGAAAACAACATTATAAATAAGACTAATGGCTTGTGATAAGGTCGCAGCATGGATCGAGTGGGTGTCTTCCTGCTGGTGTTGCTGGCGGCGACGGCCGCCACCTCTCAGACACCACCACGTGAGTACCAGCGGCAGCGTTACACTCATGAGTCATGAACAATACCTCGGAAAGGAAGGGCAGGTGTAATCAAACTTGCGTAGCGTAGATAACTGCCTCACATTCAGGAGCTTCTGAGTTCGAATCTGAGGCGGATAAAGGTTTCTCCTTATTCTGAAAGGTTAATTTCAGTGAACTTTAAGCACTATGGAACATCATTATGGCTATAGGGGACACAGCATAACTCAGTTTGCTAATAACAAAGATGGCTGATGTCGCATGTCACGGCAGTCAATGTCCTAGCTTGAGTCACTAGATGTATAACCAGATAACCTATTTACAAAAGATGCTTCATTTCGGTCTTTTGATACTATTATGGGTCATAGACATATCATACGAGTATACTGCTCTGTAATATTGTTTTCTTCGTTTGGTGGTCACCTTCCTTCTCCGACATAATCGCTGATTACCTATAACCTGGATGTTAAATTGAGCCCTGAACCGGGCTATGGACTTGATTTATATAACATGTGTAGCTATGTTATTAAAGGTTACTGTGATAGCATGAAGAACAACTTATAGTTACGTTTTAATAGGATTTCAGTGTACTTACCTAAACCAAACAATTAAATTTCTTGGTTTTCTTCTACACAGATCTTCTTCCTGTAAAAATAAAACTCCACACAATAAGACGTTTGCACAAAACCTTTCAAATTTCTGGTTAACTGCAAAGGTGAGACCTAATAATTAATAATAATCTTAAAGCCTAATAACCTAACCTAATAATAATTAAACATTCGTATAATTAGCCTAATTAATATTATAATCAGTCGGCGTGTAAAGTTTGGACATCTGCGAACATAAAAACAGGACGCCAACGTAACTATATTCCCAATACATGTAACACGACCGAGCGGGATGGCTCAGGCGGCAACGTCGTGGCCCGGGTTCGATTCCAGGTGACCGCCCACTGTGACCATGGGGGGTTTTCGTGGTTTTCCCCTGCCGCCTAGGAGAATGCCGGGGTAGTGTATTCTACCGCGATTTCTCTTCTCATTTAATCTCTCCCTTTCACGTTTCAGGACCTACGGTGCTGGCGGTGTCGGGCGATGGCGCAGATGCTTGCGTATTGGATACATTTCTCCCCGTGAACGCTAGGGTGCGTTGTCCCGCCCGTTAGGGTCGCTTCGTCGCCCTCACTCGGGATTCTTTGCCTCTACTAATGCGGGTTCAAACTGGAAATATATCAAGAGACTTCTGCGCGTCCCTGTGAGCCTGTCTGCCTGCGGACGTGGGGCCTCCTACGGCTCTTTCACCTCACCCCTGCCTCCCGGGGGTGTAGCCAGAATAGATCAAGCTGGTCGCAGTGGCGAGGTGTCCCACATCCTACATGCAACAGGCGCGTATTTGCGAAGCAGTTGTTGGTTATAAATACAACCGAATATCACTATATTGTGGTGACTTATCCCATAATTGTGAAAAAATGCCGAAGTTGTAGGTACTTCAGCAACCTCTATAATAGGTCCTTAGATCGCGAAGACCTCTGAATATGCACAGCAGTTTAGGCTGCCACCTGATGCTGGTCCTTGTTATGTTCTGCATGTTGCACAGCATCTCCCCATTCCGAGTTAGATTCTGCAAGACGTCTTTGATTCCATTCGTCCATCAGGGTCTGCGCCTGCTTGCTTCCTGTCTAGTCTTTTTTTATCTTCCTTACGAGGAAGACAACTCTCCCTATCGTCGTCCTCCGTGGACTAGTGGTACCGTGCTAGCCTCTAGTTTCCAAGGTCACGGGTTCAAACCTGGCGGAGGGCGATGGATTTTTTTCGGGCGTAAAAATCCTTAGCATGGCTTCCTTCGGAAGGGAAGTAAAGCCGGCAGTCCCGTGTCGTAGATATGCACAAGCCTGATAAAGAGGCCTCTGAGCAAAATTTCCGGTTCATTCACGCCCAATATAGAATGGGACGCTAAGGACCATAATAGTTAAAGAGCGTCCATAAATAAAACTCAATTTAATTTAAATTTAACTCTCTCTGCCATATAATAGACTGGGAATACCAAATTTTAACAACTGTCATCATTTTAGTATTCCTGGATACACCCGAGTCCTTCATAGCCACTTTGCGTAATGCTATTCATGCTTGACATAGCCTTCTTTGTTAATCAAGGCACCAAAGAAATTAATCTTGGTAAACGAACGAATTCACTTTTATTGAGGCATCTTGACTTTAGTTTTTTATAGACTCAGGTGGGGTCCCAGTTTTGCACTAAGGTTCATAATTACGGGTGCAGTTTCAGCTAAGAGGATGGTAAAATCAGCGCCCACAAATTCTGATGCCAGCTGCAAATTGGTTTAGACCTGCTTATGATATAATAGACGCCTGCCTGACTCCTCCGAGCTGTTTCTTCTTAGTCGATCCTCACTTTCGCCATTCGATTCACGTATAATCTCTTGATCACATGTTTAGGTATACCAATATATTGCGTTGATGTGATGGTCTACATAATCAAAAGTTTTAGCATAATAAATAAAACATAGAAATAATTTTTGCTGGAACTGATGGGCTATTTCTATAATCCTCCACTATGTGCCTCTGTTCTTCCTAAATCCTGCCTGCTCAATAAAACACTCCTTCCCTTCTGTAAGATTTTGCTGCTGTGTGATATTAAAGCTATTGTTGGTGCATTCTCTTATGCCACCTTTTTTGGGAAGCATTATAAAAACAAATGCCTGGTCATTGTTCCTTTTCCCAAATAATACCTATTACACAATTTCCTTATAGTAGAGGTTAATTCTTCTGTGGCTTCTTTAATCAGTTCGGTCAGAAGGTTTTCGCTGCCGACGTCTTTATCATTGAGGATGTGCTTTATAGCCTATCTAATTTCATCATCCAAGATTAAAGGTTGAGATCCATACAATAGCCATTCAATTTTATGTGTTTCTGGAAGTGTTTTCTTATATAGGTTTACCACATATTCTTTCCGTCTTACCAAAATATCGTTTATATCTGTTAATATGGCTCCATGTTTGCTTTTGACTGGTACTGATTTGGGTACGGATTCTCTGGATAGTTTGCGAATAATGTCAAACACTCTCTAGTAGGGCGCCAGGGTAGCGCAATGGTTTCCTTTCCAGCTCTCGCTCTGGGGTGGCGATTTTAAGTCGGTCCTGTCCATGCGTTTCCTTTGACTTGCTCAAGTGGTCCATCTCCAAGAAGTCCATGGTTCCTCTCATTCCACTGCCTGCCAGCCCTCCAGTCATCACTTGGTGGAATGAGGAACCCCTGAAGGTCATAGGCCAATATATGTGGAGCATTATCTCTGTTTGTCCTCCTGTTTTCCTTGCACTGTGATTTGATATAATGCTCTTTATCTCTTCTCGCTGAATGCGCAAGTCTGAATTTAGTTTTCACACCTGTGTTAGATCATTTTTAGCCTTGCATTGCTCCCCTACTATTGCGACTCTGTGTTAAATTTTCCTTTTTCTTTCAGGGACAACTTATCTTTTGCATGCACACTTCAAGTCACACCATAACTGTTCAGCGCTTAAATTCTCATTTTTTGGGAGAATTTTAATTATTTCTTTTATTGCAGTATGATAGTCATTGATTATTGCATTTGTGTCTAACTTCGTTACTTTGTTGTTGATGTTTATAAATGTAAGTTTAACTTTAGCCAGCATAATCAGATTCTTTTACTGTTTCTACATCTTCAAAGGTGCTATGCCATCTGGTGATGTCCATGTGTAGAGAGTCTGGCTGTGGGTTTCATAAAATGAATATTTGCTATGAACAAACTGTTTTCCTGACAAAATTCAAGTACCTCCTCTATATTTCTCTCACTAAATCCAAACCTTCTCAGTTAAAGAATGTTACAACAAAAAAAAACAACTGTTACCAACTGCTTATTACAATCATGTGGCAGCAGCAGCTGAATTATGTACCACACATTGAGAAGTATTTGGTTTTAATAGATATAGATCAGGAGCATAATACATAAATTGTGTAGGAGGTCACTTAAATGAGCATAAAAACAGCTGAAGTATGTAGATGTCCATAATTAATATATAAAAGCATGAACATACCTGTATACTGATTACAACTAGGAACCTTAATTTTCAGTGTTTGTGTTTCTCGGAATATGGTTACCAAATTCGAAAATGAAATAATGTAGAGAAGGTATGTATTGTATTCCAACCAAAAATTTGGTATCAAGATTTCACTAGAAATATGAGCTTTACGACTCCCTCAACTGAACAAAAAAAAATTTATAAAAAGGTCTGTGTGTGTGTGTGTGTGTGTGTGTGTGTGTGTGTGTGTGTGTGTGTGTGTGTGTGTGTGTGTGTGTGTGAACAACATAAGTCATAAAAGAAAAGATTGTTAAATACCAAATTTGGTATCTTAATTTCAGTATCTTCCAAAGATTGGACACTAAGATTTTCAAGAAAATCCCCAACCAAAATACCCTCTACATGGAACATTTTTTGAAATTTTTTATTCTCTAAAAATGACTAATGATTTTGATTAAAATACCATACATGAAAGATATTTCCACAACAAATAAAAGGTATATGTTGAATTTTCTGGGAATAGCCTGTGAAGTCCTATTCATTCTCAATAACGTTTGTATAACTGATAGACTGTAAGAGATAGACAAAATCTTACTTACAAGATGTAGATCTAGTTAAAGCACACAATCTATGACTGTAGCGATAATCATTTACAACATATTCTTTGTTATTGGTTTGAACTTTCAAATGTTCATGCAAAGAATTTCAAAACTATCACACAGTGACTTGCGTTTGGGTATCACTTTAACCTACTGTATTCTTATACTTAAGAAAACGAGCAATGAAGATTTATCTGTATTAATGAGAAGTACATATAAGAATAAGCTCTTGTAGAAGAGTGAGTAGAGAAAGTCACATGAATGTAAGATATCCGATTTCTTGGATCATAAATATTGTTTTTCTGGTGGTGAGTTTCCCCAGAAAATAAAACCAAATCTTAGCAAGGAGTGAACATGGTTCTTAAGCTTTTATATCTGTTTAACATGAGATGATTACTAATTTGAGGCAGCATTTTTTAACACTTAAATGATATCAGTCTAATTATATAATATTAAAAAATAATATCAGCCCGCCGTAAAGCAATATGTGTATGTAATAATAATATATAAAGTGTATATTACAGTCACTGTATTATGTTTATAGTATTATGTACATGTATAATAATGTTATGTGAATGTATTACGTAATTTAACAATGTAGGAGCTGTGAGAAGAGAAGCAAGCTGCTTTCCTTAACAAACAGAATTACAAAGTAAAAGCTGAAAGTTGCTAACAATGAGATAACCTTGAGACAACAATAAATTAGAAAGTTTAATAAAGGCTACTAATAATTCTTGGAACAACAATAATGTAATATTTAAAACAGTTTATAAATAGCCAATCAAAAACTAGAAAAAGCTTAAGTTAAATAAAAGTATTCTATTGGAGTAGGATTAGTTAATCAGAGACTTGAAATAAATAAAATATATAAATTCAGGCAGTAGACGCTACAAGATAGCATTCCCAAGTATCAGTTCGCTCAGTACAGGTTCAATGTGAGACATAAAACTTCATTGTGGTGAGAATAATATAAAGTTTTCATGTTAAAAAGTACAATTAACAATAATCTCACAGCTCTACAGTAAGATATATCAGTTAAGTGTTATTTAATCGTGTGAAGGATTAATAAACAAAATACAATACAATTATAATTTGTGTAAGCCTTGGTCTTTAGCCACACCAGTCCTGTTAAGAGATACGTGCTTTACAAATCACTAATGATGCAGCCGAGGTATACATACATAAATAAATAAATAAACATTAAAATAAAAAGTTGATTCTAATACGTGGGGGCAAAGGCCACCGGAGAAGTAAACGTGGGGTGAAGGCCACCGGAAAGTTTGTACTGTACATGGGATGAACGCTCCTAGAAACAATCTCCTGCAAGTTTGGCTCCCATACGTGGGGCTGCAACTACTTCAAGTTTGGCTCTCCAACAGTGGGGCAACAACGACTGCAATGTATAGAAGTGTACATGCATTTTTATGTAACATTTTGGCCAGATTATTTGCATGAGTTTCCCATTTTAGGTTATTTTGTGTCCACAGTACTAAAATTTGTGTTTGATATTTAGACTATAATTCTTGCCAGCTTCTTTACTTCATACCATGTTTTCCCTTCTTTAACAATCTCTTCAGTAACTGTTCTCTTCCATTTGTTTCTTGGTCTTCCTCTTCCTCTGCTACCCTGGGGATGTGAATCCAAAGCCATTCTTTCCACTGCTGTATCTTCTTTTCTTAGTGTGCATCCTATCAACTTCCATTTGTTTACTTCTATTGTAGATTTGTTATTTTCCATAATTCTAAATTTGAAATTGCAACCGGCCATCTTATTCTTATAATTCTTGTTAAACATCTATTGATGAATGCTTGTAATTTACTTTGAATGATTTCACTTGTTTTCCAAGTTTCACAGGCATATAATAAAACTGTTTCACATTACTATTAAGATGTTAATTTTAGTACATCTTGATATAACATTAGAATATAATAGGACAAAAGTACCATTTGCTTTCTTTATTGTACTGCTAATATCTTCAAGGGCTCCACCATCCTTATGCCTAGATATTTATTATCTGTTATAATTTTGTTTGTTTTCTTGCTATTTAGTCTCATTTCTTTGTATTAATTTTCATGGGAGTCTTCTTTATTAGTATTCACTTTACTTTACATATCATCAAAATGATGGGAGAGCAGGTAAACATCATTCAGTCTCCATCTTATGCCTCCTCTAACACTTCCGACGATGTTTCCATAATCTCATTCATAACAATAAAAAATAAAATCTGATGTGTTATATTCACATAACTTCCTCTACCGTCTATTGTTTATTAGTGAGTATACAAATTATTCTTAGGAAAGTTTATTTTTCTATCTACTTCATTTTAATCGAGATAAACCTTTACAGAAACAGCTACATTACACATTTCGTTATAGAGAACAGCGATAGTCAAATGTTTAACAACTGGACGCTATAACTGGCCTTAAAATTCCATACTGTTTCCATGACATCGCGAGAAACAACTGAATGTCGACAGGACTTAAAATGAATGACGAAGTATTGAACAAATCAAAGCATTAATGAAGGATATCTTGGAAATGGCTATGCCACAAATAAAAACGTTGTTGTTGACCAATGGCACTGGGGATTAACTGATCTGCATCATTTTCCCTCTGGCTTCCCAATATAAAGTCTGTAAGTTATCACTTTTAAGGCCTTTGCATTTGGCGAGATGTTATTTGTTCAGGATGACATCTTCTTCACAGAATGCACTTGGTTGTAGGTAGGTATCATATGTTGTAGAGTTGTTCTGTGAGGCAATTGTGGCCAGTTGCCATCCTAAATAAGGCCACTGCAGTCCTCCTTGGTATTTTTTGTGTATTAACTCTATCTTTAATATTCTTATAATCTTTATCTTTTAATTTATCCTCTTCATCAAGTCTCTGCTGCCTTTTGAAATGTTGTTTAATGTTATTTAATTGTTATTTATTTGTATTTGCCCTACAGGTTTTATTTGTTGTATTGCACCTTTCTTTGCTAATTGATCCACATGTTCATTGCCCAAAAGTCCGACATGAGCTGGGATCCATTGTAGTGCAAATGATTTCTAGTTTCAACTGCTTTAATTAGGTTTCTTATTTCTTGTTGTGTTATTATTGTAATTTACTATCCCATCTATGGCTCATTTTGAGTCTGATAAGATGACTAAAAAGTTATTTGAGATAAGTTGTGTGTTTTAAAGAGATCTACATTTTTTGTGTAGTAGCTTTTGTCTGTTGCTTAACATTCACCAATTATACAAGATTATAAAATATTCCTTCTGAATGAAGAGGACTTCACAGGCTATTCCCAGAAAATTCAAGATACATGCTTTATTTGTCATGTAAATATCTTTAATATATGGTATTTTAATCAAAATTGTTAATCATTTTTTTAGAAAATCAAAAATTTTGAAAAATGTTCCATGTAAAGGGTAGGCTGGAATGGGGGGGGGGGGGGTTTCCTTGAAAATCTTTATGTCACAATTTTCAACTGAATCTAAACACCAAGTATTTATCCGACTTTTTATTTTTCAGTTATGCTGTTCACAGACTCACTGACGAAACTTTTTCTAAAAGTGCTTTTATTTTTCTTTCTCTCTTTTTTTGATTCAGTGAGCCTTAAAACATGTATTTCCAGTGACATCTCGGTATTGAATTTTTGGGTGGAAACTTCCCTACCTACTAGGTAGACAAAGTAAACATTGGAGAGAGAATACAACCCTGTTTCACTCCACATGGTGCTTTAACAGGATCTGCATTTTTTTATACTAAGATTTCGCCCTCTTGTGGTTTACCAATCATTCAGAATGAAGAGGAGTTCACACACTATTTGCAGAAAATTCAACATATACATTTCCTTTGCCATGAAAATATCTTAAACATATGGTATTTTCGAGAAAATCAATAATAACAAAACAAATTCACATGTAAAGGATGGTTTGGGTTTGGGCGATTTTCTTGAAAATGTTCGAGTTGCCTCTTTGGAAGATGTTGAACTTAAATACCAAGTGTGATATTCACGCAAGTTTTCGTTTTTGGTTTATGCTGTTCACAGAAATGGGCCCTTTTCTAAAAATGTTTGTTTTTGGATTCAGCGAGCCTGATGAAATCCTGTTATCAAATACAATACTTCCTTATCTACTCTCAGAGAAAGTAAAAATAGTTTTAACTCCACACAAGTTAGAGGAAGTAATAATCACTTGACTTAGTTACAAAGACTAAAACAGAAATTTTAATAATTTACAGAAAACTTTGAAGCACCGGTGCAATATTCTCTGATATACCTCAAGCAGATTGCACACTCCAGTCCGGATACAGTCACATATGCAACATTGCCGACAGAGGACAAGGAACAATGGAGATACGCCAGATGTCTGAGGTTCCCTAAGCAATTACAAACAATCGCAAGTCTTTCAGCATACATTTGTCACATTCACTCACAATCTGCTGGCTTTGTGCTAGATGTTCCCGCTGCTATTGGGTTACAGGCCGACATCGCTGTCATAATCGCAGCACCATACACCAGCATGATGGAAGATATTCTACAGAACAAATACAATGGTGTATCCGAGGAAGATTATGCCAGTGATCTCAACAGCTACGGAGCCTTTGGTGTGAGATTTTCTGTTTCAAATGACAAATTTGTATATCTTCCTCCAGCAGCAGTTACTGGTAAGTGTGAGGCAGTATTTTTTATCGCTTAAATGATAATTATATAATATAAAAGAAATAACAGCCCGCCTTAAAGCAAAATATGTATGTTATAATATATAAAGTGTATTTTACAGTCATTGTATTATATTTATTTTATGTATATGTATAAAATGTTATGTGAATGTATTTCGTAGTTTAACAATGTAGGAGCTGTGAGAATAGAAGCAAGCTGCCTTTCATAGCAAACAGAATTACAATGTAGAAGCCAAAGGTTGCTAACAATAAGGTTAACTTTGAGACAAGAATAAATTAGAAAGTTAGAAAAAGGCTAGTAATATTCCATGGAACAATACAAATGTAATGTTCAAAACAGTTTGTAAATGGTCATGTGAGTGCGGAAAGCAAGCTAAAAAAAAAAAAAGGTATTCTATTGGAGTAGGCTTAACCAATTAGAAACTAGAAATAGAGAAAATGTACAAAATCAAACGGTAGACGCTATAAGATAGCGTACCCAGGTAGTTCGTTTCGGTACGGGTTCAGTGATTGTACGTGAGACATGATAATTCATTGAGATCAGGATAATATATATGTATATCTGTTAAAAGCGCAATTAGCAATAATCTCACAGCTCTACAGTAGAATACATCAGTGAAGTGTGAAGGATTAATAAAAAAAGTAAACTGTATTCTTTAGCCGTACCAGCCATGTTAAGAGATACTTGTTCTACAAAATTCTACTAGCAAACATTAAAATAATTATTACACATAAAATAAACAAGAACACAACCGCAAAGGTTGATTCTTAAACATGGAGCTAAGGCTACCAGAAAGCTTGTATCCAAACCGTGGAGCAAACACTCCTAGAAGCATATCTCCTGCAAATTGGCATTCATAATGTGGTGCAACAGATGTAAATATACTGCCGCAAGTGGTGTCTACAGCTCGCCATTTGCCTGTTTGTTCCTCTACAAACATGTTTCATGGTTGGTACACTAATTGTATAGCACTTATAACTGTCTATTTTTATAGTGTGTGCCTTTTCATAGCATAAAGGTCTATTATGGCATTTTTACTTTCTCTACCATGTACGCAGTAGGTACAGAATGTACTGCATTCCACCACAAATTTGATGTCGAGACCTCATTTTTGTCTATTGACTAACATATACCAATTATACAAAATTCCCCCCAAATGAAACACACTTCACAGCCTATTCCCAAAAGATTCAAGACATACATTTTTTTTGTTTGCATGTAACTAACTTAATATATGTATTTCAACCAAAATCATTAGAGCTACTTTTGAGAAGAAAAGCAGCATTATAGAACATTTTATATAGACCATACATAAAACAAAAAATAGTCATCTTATCAGACTCAAAATCAGCCATAGATGGAATAGTAAATTACAATAATAAAACAACAAGAAATATTAAAGAAATAAGAAGCCTAATTAAAACAGTTGAAACTAGAAATCATGTCACTCTACAATGGATCCCAGCTTATGTCGGACTTTTGGGCAATGAACATGTGGATCAATTAGCAAAGAAAGGTGCAATACAACAAATAAAACCTGTAGGACAAATAGAAATAAATAAACAATTAAATAACATTAAACAACATTTCAAAAGACAGCAGAAACTTGATGAAGAAGATAAATTAAAAGATAAAGATTATAAGAACATTAAAGATAGAGTTGATATAACAAAAAATGCCAAGGAGGACTGCAGTGGCCTTATTTAGGATGGCAACTGGCCGATTGCCTCACAGAACATCTCTACAAGCTACGATGTCTACCTACAGCAAGTGCACTCTCTGAGAAGAAGATGTCATCCTGAACAAACAAAGGCCTTAAAAGTGATAACTTAGAGACTTTATATTGGGAAGCCAGAGGGAAAATGATGCAGATCAATTAATTCCCAGTGACATTGGTCAACAACAACTTGTGAGAAGGCAACAAATTAAAAAAAAAATGTTCCTTTTAAACAGTAGTTAGTGGTGGAAGGATTTTCTTGAAAATCTTCATGTCATATCTTTAGAGGACACTGAATTTAAATATCAAATTTGGTATTTATCCGACTTTTCATTTTTGAGTTATGCTGTTCACACATACACACATGGTCCTTTTACTAAAAATCCTTTTTTTGCATTCATGGGACTCTAAACATGTGTTTCTGGTGAGATTTCAATATTGAATTTTTTTTGTGGAATACAATACGTCCCCTATATGTAGTACAGAAACTAAGGTGGGTGGGGTGTGCGTGTGTGTGCGTGAACGCGTGTGTGTGTCTGTGAACACCATAACTCAAAAATGGAAAGTCAGAAAATTACCAAACTTGGTATTTAAGTTCAGTATCTTTCAAAGATACAACACAAAGATTTTTAAGAAAATCTCACCACCCCAAATTACCCTTTACATGAAAATTTTTTCAAAATTTGTTAATTTCTCAAAAATGGCTCTAATGAATTTGATTAAAATACTCTGACAAATAAAATATGTATCATGAATTTTCTGGGAATACCCTATGAAGTGCTCTTCATTTGTAAGTAACTTTGTATAATCTTCCATAACTTGTAAACGTTAAGTGATAGATGAAAATTTACAACACAAAATATGTACATCTCTTAAAACACACAATTTATTTCAAATAACTTCTTTATAGCATAAGCCATTTCTGATATATCTCTTATTAGTAGTTTGAACTTTTCAATACTTTTGTCATTCTTTTAAAGTCCTGTCAACATTCAGTAGTTTCTCGTGATGTCATGGAAACAGTATGGAATTTTAAGGCCAGCATATAGCGTCCAGTTGTTAAACAGTTGACTATCGCTGTTCTCTTTGTATCTATAACAAAATGTGTAATGTAGCTGTTTCTGCATTCAACTGTTTCTCGCGATGTCATGGAAACAGTATGGAATTTTAAGGCCAGCATATAGCGTCCAGTTGTTAAACAGTTGACTATCGCTGTTCTCTTTGTATCTATAACAAAATGTGTAATGTAGCTGTTTCTGCATTCAACTGTTTCTCGCGATGTCATGGAAACAGTAAGGAATTTTAAGGCCAGCATATAGCGTCCAGTTGTTAAACATTTGACTATTGCTGTTCTCTTTGTATCTATAACAAAATGTGTAATGTAGCTGTTTCTGTAAAGATTTATCTCAATTAAAATGAAGTAGATGGAGATATGGGCTTTAGTAGGAATAATTTATATAACCAAATAATAAACAAGAGGGTAGAGAAAGTCATGTAAATGTAACACATCAGACTTTTATTATTACTCTGTTTGTTGCTTACCTATAAGTAAGTATTGCTTTCTAACCAAAGGTTTACTGCAGAGATTTCATGGGAAATATGCATTTTGAGCTCCCTGAATAAATAAAAAAATTATTTTTATAAAAAGGCCTCTTACAAGGGCTGTCCCAGAAGTACCCAACCTAACAAAGAAAAAACAAAAATTTTGGGGTAAAACTCTTTATTTCTCTATATAGTCTCCTTTCAGCTGGATACACTTTTCCCAGCAATGTTCAATAGCTTTGACACCCTGTTTATAGTGAGAACTGTCAAGTTCTTTAATTCATTGATTTTGGCCACGATGATAATGGATGTGTGAACTGATGTATTGTCTTGATGAAACAGAACTTTCTTTTTCGCTAAATGCGGCTGTTTTTTGCTTGATTTCATCATTCAAACACTGCAATAACTTTGCATAAAACTCGCCATTTATTGCTTTTCCATTTTGAAGATAACCAATGAAAATTATCCCACGTGCATCCCAAAAAACTGACGCCATGACCTTGCCTGCAGATGGAATGTCTTCGCCTTCTTTGGAGCCAATTCTCCCCTTTCAATCCACTGTTTTGACTGTTCCTTGGTCTCAGGTGTGAAGTGATGGACCCATGTTTCATCCATGTTATGAATCGATGCAAAAACTCAGCTTTATTGCAGCAAAACATCACCAAACACTCGACTGAAACATCCTCACGATGCTGCTTTTGTTCCATTGTGAATAAATGCAGCACCTATCTTGCGCACAGCTTTCTCATGTCTAAATTTTTAGTTAATATGTGATGTATAGCAGTTTTTGAAATGCCTATGATGTTTGCTAGCTTGCGCACTTTCAGTCGAGGGTCATCCAATACCATTTTGTGCATTTTCTTCACAATTTCTGACGTGCTCACCTCATTTGGTCGACCACTCGTCTTGGCAGCTCGTATGACCTCACTTAAACTGTGCCACCCAATATTTTACTGTTGTAAACGAAGGAGCAGACTCCCCCAGAGTAGAACCTAGCTCAGCTTTAATATTAGTTGGACTAAGACCTTTCACATGAAAGTATTGTATCACATAACGATGGCCAGTTTTATCCATGTTTACAAATTTGCTGAGAGAGTTCACTATTGCTGATTGCTAAACAATTACTAAACAACGTAGCATTGTCAAACTTCAAACTTAAGCTGTATAAGCTTCTACCATAGTAATTTGTTTGAAACAACAACCGCTATATATATGTCAGTTCGGGTACTTCTGGTAATGCCCTCATATATGTGTGTGTGTGTGTGTGTGTGTGTGAATGGTATAACTCAAAAAGTTGGTTAAATACCAATATTTTAAGTTGAGCATCTTCGAAGAATGTGGCATGAAGATTTTCAACAAAATCCCCTACCCTAAACTACCCTTTACATGGAAATATTCAGTAACTTTGATTGTGTCAAACATGGCTCCTATGATCTAGATTAAAATACCATAAGATATGAGAGGGAGGGAGGGAGGAATAAGGGGAGACAGGCAGAGGGCAGTGTCCCTCCTGTTTACAGATTTAAACTCCCTGGATGGCAGTTGGTGTAGGCTGCTCCCCTCCCCGCCCCTCCTTTGGGCTTACATATTGGGGATCCGGAGAGCACCTCATTCTCGCAGACGAAGGTTTACCCAAAGCATCCTTCTCCCCTGCAATGTACATGCCGAGACCTCCTGCCAACAACCCTGAAAGAGATCAAGCAGATGAAAGGTGAAGTGAAATGAGTATGGAGGTGAAACGGAGGGACAGGAAACTCAGGGGATGTAATAATCCTTCCCAGCATTTGCCTGGTGATCTGGGGAAACCCCAAAAACAACCCATGGATCAGGAAAGTGGGCTTCAGGAATCCAAACCACACCTCCAGAACGCAGACCACAGACGTTACCAGCTTGATCCTCTTCATTCTAAATTACTTTTGTACAATTGGAAAACCATAAGAGATAGACAGAACCTTAGTACACAAAATATGTAGAGCTTGTTAAAGCACACAATTTATGTGAAATAAGCTTTAGTGCCATTTACCATTTTCAAGATATTCTTTGTCATTGGTTTCAATTCTTAAATACTTACTTTGTAAGCAGTAAGTCGCTATTTGGTTTTTTTATTGAGGTTAGGAAAGGAGGCTGCAATTTTAAAGCCATTACATAACAGAGTGCTTACCTACAACAAAACTTATCTCGATTAACAACAAGGGGATAGGAGAATAATTGTTTGTAAAAAGATTGAGTAGAGAAAGTCTTGTGAGTGCAACACAGAGGATTTTTTTTATTGTCTTGACTCTTTTAGTCCTATCTTGGATTCCTTTTGTCTACATAAATTGGCTATAACACAAAGTTTGTGTGCATGTTGTACATGATTTTGTGGAATATATAAACTTGTTTAATGTTCCTTACTGAAGTATTATATTTTTATCTGTAGATGATATAGAGATAGACAGTGAACAGTTGGATGAGTTCAACTACCGCAAGGTTCATGTGCGACACCTGCTCACACCGTGGGAAGACTTCCACCCTGATCCGTATCCACAGGAAGATGAACAGAGACTGCACTGTTTCAGTTTTGGGTCAGTATTGGACGAAATGTTTAAGAACAGAGTGACATACAACTGTTTTATAGCAGACTTGCCAGTGTTGGTACGACTGGACCTGCCCAAAACTGTGACACAAAGAGTAATAGATGCCGTTATTGCTCCGCACTACTGGACCATGGTCAAGGAGGTCCTCAATAACACCTACACTGGCGTATCTCAACTTCTCTACATACAGGACCTCATTAACTACAATGGTATTGAAGTGACGGTGGTATCACAGGCGCAAGAGTGGCACCTACCACCGGCTGTTTTTGAGAACGGTAAGTTACCAAACGCTCTCTCTCACAAATCTGTTTCAAAAGTATTGTCTTTCACCAAAAAAGATATGTTTTAACACTTCCTGAATTAAAAAAAGAAAACCATTTTTAAAGCTGTCCATGAACAGCAGAGCTGTAAAACAAAATGTCAGTTTTATTTAATTTCAGCATCTTCCAAGGAATGTGCCATGAATATTTAAAAAAAGTCTCTCCATGCCAAGCTATTTTATTTTATTCATGTTTTTTCTAATTTCTTTCTTATTTACTACATTATAAGAAAAAATCTATACAATAATAACATGTAAAATGAAAGGAATGTTAAATAAATCACAAAATTTGGAATACACGTCCTGCAGTAGGAAACAAGGTACAAGGACGGCATACTGCAGATTCTGTTTAAATGTCTCCAATGATTTTGATTAAAATACTGTATGTTCGAAATATGAACACATCACCCGTCACTCTCATTATTAAGGTGAGACAAGTTGTAACAAAGTAGGTGGATTGGGTTTAATTTCTTATTGTCTTGTAATTTATTATCAAAATATTAAGTCTTGTATTCATTCAATAGATCTAATTATTTGGGATAAAAATAATATGGGCATTCAGAAACGATTTTCAACAGTAGTTTTTTGTACCTTATTTATTAATGAACATGATACAATATACTCCCCACCAACATCAATACAGCTTGCTGGCAACTTCATTATTGTGTCATGGGGGTACTTGGACAGCTACCTGCAATTGCTCATTGTTGCCAAACCTCGCAGCATGTCCTTCATGTTGTTGAATACAGCATAAGCAGATGGAGCAAGGTCCGGTGAATATGGTGGGTGTGGCACAACAATGTCGACAAAGTGTTTCTTGCATGCAGATTCCCTTCCACTGGCGAACTCAAGACAGTGTTTTATGCAGGAGTTCCTTGATCACATACTGCAGTTAAATGTTTATGAACATCTGCTTCCACAAGAACAATGCAGTCCATCTTGTCTTTCTCCACTTAACAGACAAACAAGCGCTGTCTTTTCTCTATACACTCTGTTCACAACTGCCATTTAGCATCTGCATATTAGTATCACTTCATCCTACAAGAGGAATGCCCATAGATTGAGCAGTAGTTTTAAAACAACGCAATTATAAATCATTTCTGAATGCTCAAGTCCCGGCTAAGGCATTGAATTTTTCAGTACTCGATTAGAGAAGATTTATGATCAGTTTCTTCCATATAACATTTTCATTATCCTTTTCGATTTGGAGTTGGCATGTGTGTTTGAATGCCCATCATATTTACATGACAAATAAAATGTGTTATCATAGGCTTTTATGGCTGCTGTTATTCGTAAAATATAAAAGTCTTCTGGGTTTGAGGCTATAGTCAAACAATTAAATAGCTGAAACTTTACTTGGACCCACTTTGTACTATCACTGTTTACAAAATACCTTTTTTCCCCCCTTCTTTTTTCGAGAGGAGGAGAAAATGCAGTTCCACACTTCTGCCTGATGGGAGTCAAGTCAGGGAGTGTGGGACTTGCCGTATAAATGGCCATACCCACTAAAAACTCCTCCACTGGAAGGAATTCAGGAGTGATAGTGTGGCTGTACCACTGTTGATCCAGCGTAGTCAAGGTAGGAATATATTGGTCAGCCACGAGGGCCTAAGCCAGGTGAAGGTAAGGTGACAGGACGCAAGCATGACCGAGGCCCTGCTTACACCCTTGGGAATTCAGGGTGAGACGGTGTAGGAAGTGTTGTGTGACTGGACGCTAGGATTGAGGTGTGGTTATCTGTGCTTCCGACGTCTTCGATTCGGGTGAGTAGTCGGAGCTTCCTGTGTGGGCCCCCATAAGGGCTCGTCGCGGTTTTCTGAAAGTCTGTTCCTCGGAACGCATCCAGCGTCGTCTGGAGGGCTGCTATCTCCTCCCTGACGTTCAAGCAATGTTCGTGGAAATAGGTTGGCAGTGTTATTGTGTCAGGAAGTTGTGGTCCTCTTCAAGTTCGGTCAATACCTCCTCCACGAGGGCCAGTTTAGTGGTGATGTTCAGTAGCTCTGCTTGCACATCCTCCAGCTTCTGCAGGATTTCAGGCGTGTCTTCTACTGCAGGAGGCCCATTCTGCTCAGTGATAACTGCTGCTGTGATGGTGTGGAGCGACTGCGTAGAAGTAGTGGACCACAAGGTTGTCCGTGTCTCCAGCACGTTGCGCAGAAGCGGCAGCGACATGTTAAATCGTGCTGCTGGCAGACACACGTCAAGTTAGGTGACCGTGGCTGAGCAGTGCATCCTACCTCCGTGTGCCCGTAAAGGCAGGACGGTGTCCACGTTGAGCAGTTTGGTTCCATATTTAGGCATTTGCCCAAAAGCTGCAGGCCGTCACAGAGGGCAGCGTCGTAGTGAGCCTAGGCGCACGAGCGGTGTAGGGCCCTTCTGTGACTGGATTCTGGTGGCCGGGCGGAACTCAGCTGCTGGTGCACGTTTCCTACCACAGCACTGAAATGATTACATCGCTGGGTTAGGCTTTCTCCAGTCGAGAGATGCTCTGTCATCAGGTACCTCAGAGTAAGGCAGGGAGTCTAGACCATGAAGAGAAGTATTCCCCCGGTGTCAGAGAATCAGGCACTGGCTATTGCCGGTTCTGCTTCGTCGGCGGAAGTCTCTACTGCTGCAGCTTTCTTCTAGCCAAGGTGAGAAGAGCTCGAGGTGAAGTGTGGATACCTTACAGATGCAGCCAACGAAGCACAGTATAAAAACCTACATTTGCTTTTACTAGCTTCACTCACCTGTTTTACGTTATGCAGAACATATATCACCTTCCTGTTACTTGCTGGATCAACTCTCAAGTCATTTTGTTGAAAGCCTGGAGTTGTCCTCTAGTAGCCTGTGGATGAATGTATGTATGTATGTATTTATTTATTCTGCAATTGGGTACTTCCCGGTGGCAGAATTAAACCGTACAAAATTTACATCACCATGACTAGCTTACAATAATAATAATAATAATAATAATAATAATAATAATAATAATAATAATAATAATAAACAAGACTAACAATACAAAATGATTAATTTTAAATATTAACAAAGCTTTTAAAATCCCTAATTACTGAACCATTTATAATTTACTTAACTATTCACCATTTACTTAACTATTCTCAATTTACTTAACTATTCTCAATTTACTTAACTATTCTCAATTTACTTAACTATCTACACAGTACTTAACAATTTACAAAGTACGTAACTATTTTCGAGGTACTTAACTATTTACAATTGGTCCTTATATTTAGTTACCAGTATTTTCAACCTGGTAGTGTCAACTTTAATAGTATAGTTTGTGAAATGAGTACACTAGTTAATTAACCAACATTTATTCTGCTAATATTATTTCTGAACTGCTTTAAGGTCAGAGGACAGCCCTGAAAGGCTGCTACAGGCAATTCATTCCATTCCTCAATGGTTCTATTAACAAAAGAAAATTTTCCCACGTCGGTTCTGCACTTTCTACCCCTAATTTTGAACAGATGATCGTTTCGACCGTAGTGTGCTGGATTCTCTAACCTTTCTCTAACATCCGCCCAAGCATTTGAACCAGTATAAGCTTTAAATAACGCAACTAATCTATGTTTTTTACGCCTAACTTTTAGCGGTTCCCATTCATTCTCTTCACCTTTTGTAAACCCAAAATCTTTACCTCTCCTTATGAATTTTATAGCCCTTCTCTGCACTTTTTCTAAGGAATCAATCTGATTGACTCTGTATGGGTCCCAACATGCTACTCCATATTCCATAACCGGCCGCACTAAAGATTTGTAGGCTAGTTCCCTGGTCTTTGCGCTCCCCTTTTTCAGTATTCTCATTACGAAATGCAATGCTTTCCACGCTTTCCTAGATGTACTATTTATCTGTTCCCCCCATCCAGCATTACTTGACAAGCACACTCCCAAATATTTGCAGCTGTCCACCTGTGGAATTGGTTCCCCGCCCATTTGATAGTTATGTATAATCTTCCCCTTAGTTCTGCTAAAAACAATGGACTTACTTTACCCAGCATTAATTGTCATTTTGTTTGCTTCGGCCCACCGCCTAATTTCATTTAGGTCGTCCTGAAGAGCAGTCTCATGCATGGAATTCCTAATCTTATTGTAAATAATACAATCGTCTGCGAACAGTCTTATCTGGCATTTAATGTTTATATGGATATCATTAACAAAGATAAGAAACAGTAACGGGCCCAGTACCGAGCCTTGGGGCACGCCCGAACTTACGGTCCCCCCTTCTGACAGTTCTCTACCTACTCTTACTCTTTGCGTCCTCCCTTTCAAAAATTGTTCTACCCACAATACAACGCGATTATCAAGTCCCGCATTTGCTAGTTTCCGGATGAGTAAACTATGTGGCACTACGTCAAAAGCTTTAGAAAAATCTATCACCACTGCATCAGTCCTTCCCCCTGCATCCACCTCATCTGCCAAATCTTGAATTAATGAAGTTGTTTGACTTTCACATGAATACCCGGATCTAAACCCATGTTGCGCTTTGTTGAACCACTGTTTGTTTTCTAAATCCTCCCGTATGTATTCTGCAATTAGATGCTCCATTACTTTACACACTACCGACGTTAGGCTAACAGGCCGATAATTATTTATTTCTGTTTTATTACCCCCTTTGTATATTGGAACTACAATAGCGGATTTCCAGTCTTCCGGTAGTGCACGGTTGTTAATTGACATGTTAAACAAGAGCATTAGGTAGGGAATCATGGCTTCTCCCCCTATTTTTAATATTTCAGTAGGTACGTTGTCCGGCCCTCTTGATTTTCGATTCTGTAGCATCTTGATCCTTTTACGTAATTTTGGCGCCATTATTTGAAAAAGCGATTCTCCACCACTCCTATTTTCCCGTTCAGGACTATCATCCATTTGATGAAAGACCGATACAAAATGTGCATTTAATATGTTCGCCTTTTCCTTATCATTTATTACGGCAGTCCCGTTAACTTTGAAATCTGGTATGCCTTCTTTATTACCCCTGCGTCTCCTCACATAATTGTAAAATGCTTTCCATCCATCACTTTCCTTATTTAAAATATGTTCTAAGAACCGCTCCTGCGCTTGCAACTTTTCGTTTTGTAAATTCTTGGTTAATTCTTTAAATTTAATAAAATGCCATTCTGATTTCCTCCTTTTATGATACGCGCGGCTTGTTTTCCTTTTAAGTGACCTAATACGTTTTGTATAAAATTCTGGATCAGCGTTTTTTTTCATAACTTTAAAAGGTACATGTTTCATAATTGCTTCCGAAGTAAGTGTTTTGAAACTAGCCCAGGCTTCATTTACACTAGTGGCAGATTTTACGAAAGACCAATATTGCTCGCGTAGAAAATTCTGAATAGCAGCCCCGTCCGCTTTCTGGAAATTCTAGCTAATTGATGTTTGTTCTAATTCAAACCGGTTCAATCGTCCCCCCCAGCTTACTTCTAATTGCACACAATGGTGGTCACTGATACCTGGCAAGACCTCACATTCAGCAAACAAAGACTGAGGCCTGCATAAAAATACATCTAGTAAGGCTGATTGCCGAGTACTTGTGTTAACGACTTGCAACAAACCCTGTTCCCAAACCAGAAAATTAACAAGATTTTGGTCTTCGCCTCCTATTAACTGACCTTTCCAGTTTACATTTGGCAGATTTACATCCCCTGCTACAATAACGTTTCCCTTTACGGAAGAGATTTTTTCTATTAATTTTTGCAACGTTTTGTGATTAGTTTCGCTAGGTGGTCTGTAGCAAGCTATTATTGTTATATTATTACCTTCGTTTTTTTGATCAATAATTTCAATTGCCATAATCTCTACATCCTCTTCTACCCATAGCGCTTTGCTTTGTAACTCTGACTTAGCGCAAATAAAAATTGCCCCTCCCCTTCCGTCCCTGTCCCTCCTAAACACCCTGTAATCTGAGCTGAAAACTTCCGCATCATTTATATCAACATTTAGCCATGTTTCCGTACCTATAATTACATTTGGATTACATATATCCATTAAATTCCAAAACTCTACAACTTTATTCATAATACTACGGCAATTTACCTGTAACAGCCTTAAAAAGCCAGCCCCTACCTGTGAATCTTCGTTCCTCCGAGGTTGTTGTCACTGTTGCTTCTGCCGCTTGCTGCCATCGCTCCACGTCGTCACCCTCCCGAACAAAGCTGCCAACTTCGAAGATCCACTTCGGTTTAAGTGCACACCGTCCCGTCCGTAGTCCCAGTCTTCAATCCACGAATTTGGGTCCAGAAACTTCGCGCCCAGTCGCTCCGCTACCCATGCATACGAGTCGTTTACCTGCATTATCTTCCTCCAGTTGACATCGCGTCGTCTCAAAACTCCACTAACGACGATCTTCGCTGAGGGAAATAGCTGCCTTGTCCGTTTAACTAAGTCGTACATGTCTCCCATCACGTAGTTTACACTTCTCCACAGGTCATTGCTCCCAACGTGCAATACAATCGTCTTATAGCTGTCTTCCATCTCCTCTTGCTTTTTCTCGATTTCCCCCAGCAGTCCTTCAGTCCTTAAGCCAGGATAGCAAGCTACCTCTGCATTCGGGTTCCCCGCATTTCTCACAATAGAGTCTCCGACTATCAAACATGGTTTCCCCTTTTCTTATCCATTTTCTTTCCTGAGCTCCCTGAGTTGGCTATTCTCTTCTTCTAACTTCCGAATTTTCTCTTCCGCGCGTTGGAGCTTCTCGCGTAACACCCGTGCTTCTTCTTGCAGCTTCTCCAGTTTCTTCTGATTTGCGATGACCGTTTCAGTTCCCCTGCAGTCCTTTCATTCCCAGTTTTCTTCGATGTTCTAGTCCCTCTTAATTTTTTGGCAGCCAAAATGGTACCACTTCGCGCAGCTGCTGCATTGTAGTCCTGTCCTTAAAGCTTTGTTGCAGCTCCCACATCCTTCATCAGTCACAGGTCCTGGGTTTAATTCAACACCTCCTATCACGAGCAAAGTTACTAAAACAAACGCCATAAAATAACACTTGGACGTTACGTTCGTCCTACCTAATACCTGACTACCTGCTATCCACGATCCCCTACCCGTCCGCATTCCGATCCTTGCTCGGTAAACCATCAACTCCACCCCCATGGCCGCTACTTGTTTATACCTGCGTGTACTTGGAACGTCCTGACACGACCTCTCTCCTCAAGGTCTCAAACACGAATATGTAAATAAGCGCTTGTTTGCTTCTGGCAAATTGAAGTTCATGATCCAGTTTTCAAATTTCTTTATATAAATTTTCTCCCATATTTCAAGTTGTTTAGGTTTCTGGGCTGGCTTCAGCAACTTGATGTGAAGCAACTGCTGATTATTTGGTCTGTTTGAATTTGATGCATGCCTATGTTCTTATTAGTTCCCCGATGTAAAGCTTCTCTCAAGTTTTACATAAGTTTCAGCAGATTCCTGACTTTTTCCCCCCTAGGATATAGGATCAGATTTTCTTGATGTCGTCTTTTGTGCTGTGTTTGATAATGTTGTGACCTGCTGGATGTGTTTTTGTCTTTTGAATTTCGATATTTTCCTATCTACCACTTCCTGGCTGCCATTGTTGAGAGCATACCCTTGTGTTAAAGTCCAGGCTATGGCATTGAATTTCTCAGTGGTCAGATTAGAGAACATTTGTTATCAGTTTCTTCCACTTAGCATTTTCATTATTATTTTTTATTTGAAGTTGGTGTGTTTAGTTGACTTTTATTTCAGTTATTCCTTTTATTGTTTTGTACAAAAAGGTTTTGTAGTTTTTATTTACTCTACTGCTTACCTTTACTGTGAATGAATAAACGTTATTTGTACATCTTTTATATACAATCCTTTTTACAGCATTCCGCTTATAAACTGACTTAACCTATGTACAAATTTTCTTGCCAGCTATGTTCCACCTATACTGTTCATTTTGCCTTATGGCTCAGCTAGCAGCCCTTGCTACCCTTAATCACCTATGATGCTCCTCTTCCTCCTCCATTTGCTCTTCTACCTTTCTTGTCTCTCACTTACTTTTCTAATCCATTTTCCCTTTACTTTCTTTAAGAACTCCCCCATATTTTTATTTTTCTTTTCTTCTGTTTTTGTTAACATTTTAATTCTACTATTTTTCCATGCATTTTTTCCCATTTTTCCTCCCATACTTTTTGTCTCCATTCTGCTAATTCTTTGCATTCTGTCATTAGTGCTTTCACTACCTCCGCATAGTTCACAAATTCCGCTTTTTCTGCCTCTTAGCCCTCGCAGGTACATCAGTTTATTTCCTCTTTTAAATACCATAACTTTTTATTTATTTATATTCACTTTAATTCCACATTCCTCACAGAATTCATGAATTCCATTGATTGCTTTCTGTAGCTCAATTACCGTTATAGTGCGACCATAAGATCATCTGCGTACGGTAAACCTGGCATCTCTATGGGACAGTGCAGATTTCCTTCTTTCACTCTTTCTAATATGTCATCTATGAATATATTAAATAATATGTAGGGCTCAATTTACACCCTTGTCTTGATCCTATTTTTGGCTCAGCCATTTCTTTAATTCCATTATTTTTACATCTTATACAAAATTTTATATGTTTATAAATCTTCTTAATTTATTTTGCTTACCTTTAGTTACTATAGGAAGTATTGCATTCCACCCAAAAATTAATACTGACATTTAACCAGAAATAGACGTTTTGAGATTCACTGAATGAAAAAACAAAACCAAAAGCAAACAAACAAAAGAATTTATGAAAAGTCGGTTAAATATCAAAGTTATTCAAGTTCAGCATACTCCAGGGAAGCGACACCAAGATTTTCAACAAAATCCTCCCACTCCATTTTACCCTTAATGAGGAATATTTTTTTAAAATGCGGATTTTCTCAAAAATGGCTGTAACCATTTTGATTAGAATACCATTTATTTAAGATATTTTCATGAAAAATAAAATGTATATCTTGAAATTTGTAGAAATAGCCTCTGAAGTCCTCTTCATTCAGAATGACATTTACCTAACTCGTAAACTGTAAAAGATACACAAAACCTTGCCACACAGAAAGTGTAGATCTTGTTAAACCACAAAATTTATGTCAAATAAATTTGTTTGTGGACTTAACCATTTCTGAGATATTCCTTGTTATTGATTTCAGTTCTCAAATACTTGCACTACTCTTGATTGGAAAGTCATTACAGGGTCTTCCCCCCTTTTTTTCCTTCTTTCTTTTCTCTTGCCCATGCAAGGAGAACAAATTTCAAAGGCATCACATAGCAACATGCTCTTAAAAGATTTGACTATTATTTAAAGCCTACTTGTATTCCCCTTGTGTCTACAAGGAAATGTGATCATCTCAGTTAACATTAAGTAGCTAGAAGAATAAACTTTTGTAAGAATAGTTAATAAACGATAGAGGGTAGAGAAAGTCATATGAATGTTACACATCAGGTATTTGTACTTTTTCAGACACTCAAGATAACAACTCTGATACAACACAAATAAACACTCACTCGTCCGAAGATGCATCACTGATATTTGAACTGCCAAAGCTTGAAGCTCCAAACTACAAGGTATTGCACCTCGAGGATCTTCTGGAGCCCCAGGAGTTTACTGTACACAATACAACACAGAAGACAGTGTGGTGTTTCAAACAGCTGCCCAGACGTCCTCTGTCATACAAGCTCTCGACGTACAGTTGTACCTTCCCAGATGAATCCTATCAGATACTGCTGGATGTTCCTAAGAATGTAGCATCTAACAACACAGTCATTGCTGTTATATTACATGCTACATTCTCTAATATGGTTGAGAGTGCAGTGTACAGAAAGTTTGCAGGAATTTCAAGACATGACTACGTCAGCAAGTGTGAAGAAAGTGGCGGTTATGGTGTCAGAGTTGAAGACACCAATGGAAGAATCAGATATCTACCTGTTGGCGTACCTTCAGGTAAGAGGTAATACTTAAGGTGAATTAAAAGTCCTATCTCGCCAGTGTTCAATCTACTTAGTTCATGATTCATTATCTCAGAAGGTATTTAAGATATCACACTGAAAGTTTTACACAGTGTAGATCTATGCCTTCTAAGTTCATTGGTACTACACTTTTTACTTTCTTTACTATGTATAGTAAGAGAAGTATTGTATTCCAAACAAGTATTTAATGTTGAGATTTCACCAGAAATGTGTTTTGAGGCCCCTGAACTTAAAAAAAAGCATTTTTAGGAAAAAGGTCCATATGTGTGTCTGTGAACTCAAAACTGTAAACTCACATAAAAACCAAACTTAGTATTTAAGTCTGAACATGTGACACAAAGGTTTTCAAGAAAATCCCTTTCACTCCCAACTAGACTTTACATGAGACATTTTTTTGGAATTTTTGATTTCCTAAAAACTGGCTCTAACAGTGTTAATCGAAATGCCATGTATGTATTAAAGATGTTTACATGAAAATAAAATGTACATCTTGAATTTTCAGGGAATAGACTCTGAAGTCCATTTTATTCAGAATGAATTTTATAGATATAATCCTTATGATTGATAAATGTTAAGCAATAGACAAAAACATACTATACAAAAAATTTAGATGTCTTTAAAACATGCAATTTATTTCAAATAACTAAAGTTCTGTAGATTTTCAGTTGTTTCTTGCAATGTTCATGGAAACAGTATTGAATTTTAAGTCAGCATATAGCGTCCAGTTGTTAAACATTTGACTATCGCTGGACTCTTTGTATCTATAACGAAGTGTGTAATGTAGCTGTTTCCAGAAATGTTTATCTTGACTAAAAGCAACAGATAGGAAAATAAACACTTGTAAGAATAATTTGTATACCCAGTAATACACAATAGAGGGTACAGAAAGGCACATGAATGTATAACATCAGATTTTTATAGAATATATTTGTTTATTATGGAAGATAGAACTATTTTCTTATCAAATGCATATTTTGATTAAAATTTATGAGGAATTATTGTTTTATAAAATAATAAACGACATTATTCAACAAAGCAGACATACAGCAGCGCTTAGAGGTTGTTTTTATCATCCTAAAATTTAATTTAGCTACCTTCAATAGTTTCTCAGAAAACATGCCATTTATACCACACAATATCTTCACAGAAAAAGTTGTTCAAACAAAAATGAAGAAAATGACTCACATAAATTTGCAACGAAAGACACCACATGGCTTGAACACACAGAATCTGTCATACTTAACACAGTAGTACCAAATTTATGTGAAAACTTCCCAAGATGGGCTTAAGTTTATCACTCTACTCCACAGTGTATTTTTACTTTCTCTACTATGTATACTAAGTAGGGGAACTATTGTATTCCAAATTCAATACCAAGATTTTACCGGAAATACATGTTTTGAGACCCCCTGAATCCAAAAAAAGCATTTTTGGAAACATGTCTGTGTGTGTGTGTCTGTGAACAGCATAACTCAGAAATGAACAGTCAGATAAACACCAAACTTGGTATTTAAGTTCAGTATCTTCCAGAGATGCGACAAGAAGGTTTTCAAGAAAATCCCCCCACCCCATATTACCCTTTACATGGAACATTTTTCGAAAATTTTAATTTTCTCAAAAATGGCTCTAACGATTTTGATTAAAATATCACATGTTTAAGATATTTTCATGACAAATGAACTGTATATCTTGAATTTTCTGGGAATGTCTCCAAAATATTCTTCATTGTGAACGGGTTTTGCATAACTGGTAAACCATAAGAGATAGACAAAATTTACTACAGAAAAAAATGTAGATCGCGTTAAAATACACAATCTATGTCATATACTTTTCTTTGTTGAGTGAACCCTTTTCAAGATATTGCTTGTTATTCCCTTAAATTTTCCAATACTTACTTTTTCTCAAATTCGTTATTCAATTTTTTTTTGGTCCTGGTAATGCAAAGAAAATGGAATACTGCACATAACAACCAGCTCTTAAAATATTTGACTATCACTTAAAGCCTACCATATTCCCCTTGCATCTACAAGAAAATTAGCAATAAGATTAACAATTCGATTAACATGAAGCAGATGGAGAATAAGCTTTTGTAAAAATAGTTTGTACAAGAGTAGAGAAAGTCATGTGAGTGTAACACATCATATTTTTTAAACAGCACCCTATTTTAATATCTACATATTCCGAATCTCGATAAAATTTTAGTTTGGTAAAATTAATTTGGTTTCCTTCCCTTATACCTACACTGAAGTGCACAATGAAACTACTTCTGCAAACATTTATTTTGATTAAAATGAAGTAAATAGAAAACTAAGGTTTCGTAGGAATAGTCTGCAGAAGGTTTATAAAAAAACGTGGTGTGTTACATTCACATCACTTCTTGAACCCTTTGTTGTTTATTAATGGGTATACAAATTATTCTTGCTCAGACTTATTTTTCTGTCTACTACATTTTAATCGAGATAAACCTTTACAGAAATATCTACATTACACATTTCGTTATAGAGAACAGTGACAGTCAAATGTTTAACAACTGAACGCTATATGCTGCCTTAAAATTCCATACTGTTTCCATGACATCGCGAGAAACAACTGAAGATCAATGGGACTTAATCTGAAAGTATTGAACAAATTGAACCATTATAACGGATATCTAGGATATGGCTGATGCTACAAAAGGTTTATTTCAAATAAATTATATGTTTTAAAGAGATCTACATTTTTTGTGAAGTATGTTTTTGTCTATCGCTTAACATTTACCAGTTATACAAGATTCTACAAAATTCCTTCCAAATGAAGAGGACTTCACAAGCATTCCCAGAAAATTCAAGGTATACATTTTATTTGTCATGAAAATATCTTTAATATATGCTATTTTAATCAAAATTGTTAAACCATTTTTTAGAAAATAAAAAAAAATTGAAGAACTTTCCATGTGAAGGGTAGTTTGTGATGGGGGATTTTCTTGAAAATCTTTATGGCCTATCTTTGCAAAGTACTGAACCTAAATTCAACTTTGTTATTTTTCCAAAGTATTATTTTTGAGTTATGCTGTTCACAGACACATACATGGAACTTTTTCTAAAAATGTTTTCTTAAATTCATGGAGCCTCAAAACATGTATTTCCAGTGAAGTCTCGGTGATGAATTTTTGGGGTGGAATGCAATACCTACTAGGCAGTAGCAGAGAAAGTAATAAATAATGAGAGTTAAAGAAACTTATCTGGATCTAACACATCAGATTTTTACTTTCTCTACTACGTATAGTAAGTAGGGGAAGTATTGTATTCCACCCAAAAATTCGATACCGAGATTTCACCGGAAATACATGTTTTGAGACCCCCTGAATCCAAAAAAAGCATTTTTGGAAACATGTCCATGTGTGTGTGTCTGTCTGTGAACAGCAAACTCAGAAACGAAAAGTCGGATAAACACCAAACTTGGTATTTAGGTTCAGTATCTTCCAGAGATGCGACACAAAGCTTTTCAAGAAAATCCCCTCCCCCCAGATTACCCTTTACATGGAACATTTTTCGAAAATTTTAAATTTCTCAAAAATGGCTCTAACGATTTTGATTAAAATATCATATGTTTAAGATATTTTTATGACAAATAAAATGTATATCTTGAATTTTCTAGGAATGTCTACAAAAGTATTCTTCATTGTGAACGACTTTTGCATAACTGGTAAACCATAAGAGATAGACAAAATTTTACTACACAAAAAATGTAGATCGCATTAAAATACACAATTTATGTCATATACATTTTTTTTGTTGAGTGAACCATTTTCGAGATATTGCTTGTTATTCCCTTAAATTTTTCAATACTTATTTTCTCAAATGGGAATTCGTTATTCATTTTTTTGTCTTGGATATGCAAAGAGTATTAATCTGTGGCAAAGGGAATGGTGCTGCACCTAGCAACCAGCTATTAAGAGATATGTATGTGCTTAAAGGCTACTGTATTTCTATATTGCCCTTGTAAATATATTATCCCCTTACATCTACAAGAAAATTAGCAATAAGATAGAGTCTGCAAATGTGTATCTCGATTAACATGAAGTAGATGGAGAATAAGCGTTTGTAAAAATAGTTTGTACAAGAGTAGAGAAAGTCATGTGAGTGTAACACATCAGATTTTTTCAAATAGTAAGTCACTTTGTTTTTGCTCTTAGTCATGCAAAGAGCATAAAATTTCAAAGCCATCACATAGAGATCCACTTTTTAAAACTCTGACTTGATTTAACCTGCTGTATACTTCTTATACTTACCACAAAATGTGTAATGAAAGTTTATCTCGGCTAACAAGAAGTAGATACAAGAATAAGCTTTTATCAGAATAGTTTGCAGAGGAGTGAGTAGAGAAAGGCATGTGAGTGCAATGTGTCAGATTTTTTAATATGATCTTATGAATATTACAATATACAGTGAAACCTGTTCACAACAGAAGTAATATGATTTTAAATTTTAGGCAAATCAAATATAAATGAGTCTTTTTTCTCTAAATCTGTTATTTGATGTAATAAAATAATAAGCACATATAACTTTTCTACATAATCTCCTGCTTTAGAAATGCAGTTAGCCCAGCGTCCCTTCTTGTTGCCCTCATCATAAAAATAGTGGGTTTGCCTCCTAGAGTTGCCCAAAGAGATGAGAATTGCAGAGTGGTAAGTCTGGGCTGTAGGGAGGGTGGTCAAGTGGCATTTGTTTCATTTCTTCCAATTTATGGCCATTGAGCCCTGCAGTGTGGGGCTAGAATAATGACTTCTCTTATTGGCTGGTCTAACGATAAGCAAGTCTAACCTCACTCAAACAGTCACAGTAATATGCCGCAATGATCAAATGTCGGTCGTCTTCAAGAAGATCATGAATGACTCCATAATGCTTGTCTTTGGACAATGCCTCTCATTTCATTTTTGACCTCTTCATGGCCTACTTTGAATGCCTAATGCCAAGCAAACACACATGCACTTGAAAGTTTCTGATCACTGACTGTGCTGCCGGTTTCATGAGCAAGGACTTTGATGATGATGCATTGTTCAGTGGAAACCTGTACCTCTTGCTCAAACATCTTGAGCAAAACTAACAATGGGGTTTGCAGAGGCCAACATTTACCCATCCCCAGATAAACTAAGTAGGAGTTGCAGCGCACTCTATTTAAAATTACCACTCAGAACAAAAAGTCTCGTTTATATTTGATTGTTCACCATTTTGTACGTTTAGGCAAGGATATTCCAGAATACCATCTGTTTTATTTCAAAGTCTTCACTTTAGTATACATGTAGTTTTATATCCATTGCATAATGCAATATATATTTTTATGCAAGATCCTTTATCACAAACTGTACAGCATTTCTCACAATACACTGTTCAAAGCAATAAACTACACTGAAGGAAAAACACATATCTGCAACTGTAATCCCTTTCTTTTGTACTTGACATAGTCTCTGCTCAAGTATGTACATCACAAATAAAGCTCATTTACCTTACTGGCATATATTTGCAGTTTCCTTGGAAGCACAGCATATCCCAAAACTAATGTTTTATTACTGCACATTTCCATTTAAAGCACTTGCAGATCGTTTTCATTTCCATGTTGAGTAGTTCCCATATTATTAGGGTAAAATGTAAGTGTATGATTTCTACTGGGAACAAAAGTTGTTTCAAAAATAGACAAGATTCTGGTTTATTTAGTGTTCGAGGTGGGCAGGTTTCACTGTATAAGGAAATAACATATGAAGTCATGTGTGTGTGAAACATTCTGTTTGCAGAGGCTATGGATTATAGTGGTCCAGTAAATATACCCAAGCTTTACAACACTTACCAGATAATTATTGATGGTCAGACACCAGAGGACAACACAGAAGAGTGGTATCCTGGACGCTGTTACATAGACGTGAGGTCATACACAGATGACAGCTCTGTATATCAACCTTATATCTGCATGCAGGACTCAGATATGGTGTACTACAAGTTAAGTGTTCCAAAGGCACTGAAACCTAACAATATCATAGATATGGCCTTGTCAAGAACAATAAGGGACATTGCACTAGCCGCAGTGAAACAAGGCTCGTACAAGGGGGTGAATCTCTCGTTCTTCCTCAAGGAACTTGTGAAGGCAAACTTCATTATTTTACTTGACAACAAAGACCAGGTGTTTACACTGACAGTGTCACTACCACCCCCAAAACTTGCTGGTAAGTGCTTCAAATAACATATCTGTACGCACAGTGCCTTTGTTCTGATGCATGGGGATGTTTGCCAGCGGAGAAAATCAAACATTTTGAAGAATATTGCAAGTAAAGGGTAATTTTGGGTGGTAGGATTCTGCTGAAAAACTTTCTGTCACATCTTTGGAAGATACTGAACTTAAATACCAAGTTTGGTGTCTATCTGACTTTTCATTTTTGAGTTATGCTGTTCAGTCTCTCTGTCTATCTGTCTTTATCATATTATTGTAGATAAAGGACTATGTGAATTTGTAAAGTGGGTATTGCATACCAGATATTTTTCTTAAAATAGAGATGTTAGTTCTAATGAATCTGATTTGCATGATTGTTACAGCGCCAGATACTGACCCATACTATGCTATAATATATCTTCGAGAGCCAGCAGACACAAGCATATATACACAAGCATCCCCTGATGACAGTTCTGTCTGGAAACTGTTCCGTTGCCTGAAGAATCTCCCACAACAGACATATATATGTCATCACCACACACTGCCAGTCGAGATACAGCTGGACGTCCCCACAGATGTCTTCTTGCCTGATAAAACAGACCTTGTAGTCACATCGTATTACTGGACAATTATACAAGATGCAGTAAATGGCACTTTCAAGGGAATCCCCACAGAAACATACATCGAATATCTGGCCAAGACGAGGAGTGTTGGCGTAAAGGTGAACACTCAACAGGATCTAATAGCTCTGCCCCATGCTAAAGTAGAAAGTAAGTATTTGAAAATGAAGTGATTGATTTTACTGTCCAGGGAAAATTACCATAATATTATAAAGAGGGAAAGTGTGTGTGCGTCTGTCAAAAACCACTCATTAGATTTTGATAATTCTTTTACAATAGAAAACTCCTATTCTTTCTGACAGACAATGGGCTATAAAACATCTTCTAATTTCAAATTATAAATTACTGAAAGATTCAAAAGCCTGTGTACTAGAATACAAATACATTGATGTTATAAAAGAACATATTTATACATAGGGCCACTCTGAAAGTTTAGAGAATGGGCAACAATGAGCTGTGGTAAGCCAAAGCAGGTCTCCCTAGCTTTTGATTGAAGTTCAGATAGCAACGTGTATACAAGTCTGGGTGTGTTCCAACAGCATGCAGCATCAGCACTTCTGTGTATGTGCATGTAGATGTTACTATGTCATACGCTACGAGAGCATTTTTCATGACTTTAAAGTCAGTTTATGGGAGAGACAATGTCTTGAAAGTCTGCATCTGACATTTGGGGATCTTTGCTCTTCACAGTCTATAATGTATCAATGATTTGCAGAGTTTAGAAGAAGAAGGAATTCCTCAAAGATGTAGGCTGCACAGGATGGCCAGCTACAGCAATAACGGATGAAAGCAGAGTGTATGTTGTGGGTTGATCAATCATTGTATATATTATCAGGTTCAAAAAACCCTGAATATTAGATCGGCAGCAGAGTACACCAACCATCCTAATAATAATAATAATAATAATAACAATAACAATAGAGTTTTATTTATGGACGCTCTTTAACTACTATGGTTCTTAGCGTCCCATTCTATATTGGGCGTGAAAGACCGGAAATTTTGCTCAGAGGCCTCCTTATCAGGCTTGAGGTTCTTTTACGTGCTGTAAATCTATGACACGGGACCACCAGCTTTACTTCCCTTCCAAAAGAAACCATGCTAAGGATTTTTATGCCCGAAAAAATCCATCGCCCTCCGCCAGGTTTGAACCTGCAACCTCGGGAACTAGAGGCTAGCACGGTACCACTAGTCCATGGAGGACGACCCAACCATCTTTAAAGAAAAACTGTACCTCAGGAAGTTGTGCAGTTACTGCATCCCTCACCACCTCACAAATGGGCAGAAACACACATGTGAGCAATGGTGTGAGGAAATGATAGAAGAATTTGATGGGGGAAGATCCAAAAACTTATTTAACATCGTAACAGGTGATGAAACCTGGGTATACCAGTATGATCCAGAAACTAAGTAACAGTCATCGGTCCAGATCCCTAACAAAAATGAGGTGAGCATGAAGTGTTGCCAAGAAGATTGGTTCGTTTTTCTCAGCTAGTGGCCATATTGTGACAATTCCACTCGAGGGACACTGCCAGATGGTACACCATAAAATGCTCTGCCACAAGTCTTTAATGAACTGAGAACAAAGTGTTCTAAGACTGCTCTGTTTGTTGTACCACAAAAATGCCTCACTGCACTAGAAACAACACAATTTCTGCAGGAGTTAAATATTTATCCCATCCTTCCTACAGTCCAGAACTGGCCACATCCAACTTTTTTCTATTACTCAAAATGAAAGAAAAAATTTGAGAACAATGATTTCAATCACCTAAGCTTCAGTAGCTGCTTATGAAGAATGTATTTGCACTCTCTCCAAAGAAAAATTCCGTTCAGCGTTTGAAAAGTGATTTGAAAGGATGAGGCGTGGTATAGAATGCCATGGAGAATACTTTGATCAGATGTACATTTTTAAAGTTTTATTGCATTCATTCTCAAAATTTTCAGACTGACCCTTATAAACAAGGCTTTGACTTTTCCCTGGAGCAGAAAATGCATGTAAAATAAGACAAATGCCACAGACATTTCATTACATACAGATGGTCTCAACTTAGCAACTAAGAAAACATATTCCATAATATATCCGTTATTTGATATGGGCCAATCGTTTGTACGAGTACGTTAGATATCAGTCAATAAGTTCTGTAATTTAGCGAGAAATTATCAACATTTCTTTTATCACCTGCTAAAAAAAATGGTCGGAAGACGCAGTAAAACAAAAGAGAATTGAATCTCCATATAACACTATGATATGCTAGCAAAACTAATGCCAAAGTATATTAAAAACTCTCATTTAAGAAAGTTTTACTTTACTTCCTTTGTATTTAAGTTTTAATCAGGTTCATTAGGAGAGCATGCTAAATGATTGCGTAAAGAGAGAAAATTACTAATGTTAGTAATTAGTAAACAATATTTATACTAACAACTGAGAAAATTATTTCTTTTTATGATTGCAGACTATGTATTTTTTGTAAAGTCATGGGACTGGGAAACCTACATATTCACCAGCTTCATCTCTATTTCTTTGTATACATTGAAAACTATGTAGACTTTACATTATTAAATAACTATGGAACTGAAGAGAAGGTACAAATGTTTAAAGTCTCTTGTACTGATTACCTAAAAAATCTGATGTGTTACACTCACATGACTTTCTCTACTCTTGTACAAACTATTTTTACAAACGCTTATTCTCCATATGCTTCATGTTAATCGAGATATCAAGATGTTAATCTTATTGCTAATTTTCTTGTAAATACAAGGGGAATTGATAGGGTTTAAGCGATAGTCAAATGTTTTAAGAGCTGGTTGCTATGTGGAGTGTTCCATTCTCTTTGCATTACCAGGACAAAAAAAAAATGAATAACAAATTGAGAAAAAGTATAAGTATTGGAAAATTTAAGGGAATAAAAAGCAATATCTTGAAAATGGTTCACTCAACAAAAATATGTACATGACATAAATTGTGTATTTTAACGCGATCTACATTTTTTGTATAGTAAAATTTTTTCTATCTCTTATGGTTTACCAGTTATGCAAAAGTCGTTCACAATGAAGAATACTTTTGGAGACATTCCCAGAAAATTCAAGATATACATTTTATTTGTCATGAAAATATCTTAAACATATGATATTTTAATCAAAATCGTTAGAGCCATTTTTGAGAAAATTAAAATTTTCGAAAAATGTTCCATGTAGAGGGTAATCTGGGTTGGGGGGGATTCTCTTGAAAACCTTCGTGTCGCATCTCTGGAAGATACTGAACCTAAATACCAAGTTCGGTGTTTATCCGACTGTTCATTTCTGAGTTATGCTGTTCACAGACACACACACAAACATGTTTCCAAAAATGCTTTTTTTGGATTCAGGGGGTCTCAAAACATGTATTTCCAGTGAAATCTTGGTATCAAATTTTTGGGTGGAATACAATACTTCCCCTACTTACTATACGTAGTAGAGAAAGTAAAAATTACTTGTCCAAGGGTGTTTATAGGCTGTGGAACATTTCCAGAACTTGGAAGACTGTCAGGGAGAGGTTAAACGAGTCAGATGTTCTGCCAATGTTTCCCATCCTTTTGTGTAAATATCCGTTTTTAGCCAGGGCTGCAGAAAATTACAATTATAAGGGGTAAAAGGCAAATGAAATTAATTAATTCCCCATTCAAATATAAAAGGCTAATCATGCCAATGTTTGGTAAGCCAGCTAGTAATATAACAGGGTGATTTATGAAGAACTGACACATTTCTTTCTTTAATTATTCTGTTCAAAATCCACTCAATGCCCCAATTTTAGCACCAAATGTTCTGCAGTTTCAATTGCCTGTCACTAGATGCGCAGATGTTCATGTTTTATTCCAATTGTTATTTTTATTGTCGACAACTGTTTTTGAGATTTTGTTCTAGTCAACTGAAAATGGAGTACACATTAAATGAACGACTCTTCCTTGTAAAGCAATACTGGATTATGAATTCAATTACAGCTACTCAAAGGGCATACCAGAGAGAATTTGGTGTTTGGAATCCTCCCCAAAGAAACACAATACTGGAACTGGTAAACAGATTGGAAACAACTGTATCTCTGGTGAGTGAAAAAGGCAGAACTCGTTCATGTAGGCTTCCCAAGGTTGTTGTTGATGTAAAAGCATGACTGGATCAGTCACCCAAAAAATCGTTAAGACATTTGTCACAGGAGACAAGTTATAGCTACTCAATGTGTTAGAGAGCTGTGAAAAGTGCATGCCTAAAGCTGTATAGGATTATGGTTGTCCACCAGTTACAGGAACCAGATAAGGATAGATGACTGAATTATTGTCATTGGTTTCAGGCGTTCATTGTGAAAAATTCTGCCATATTTCCATCACATGGTTCACAGATGTATGGTTCCATTTATCCGGCTATGTGAACTCAAATAACTCACGCTATTGGGCCAGCGAAAATCCACATGTTATTCATGAAACATCTATGCATCCGGTTAAAATAGTGGGACCAATTTTTTTTAAAACAATGTGAACACTGCAGAGTACTGGCGGATTTTTATGGAGTTTGCTGAGCAACTAGATGATGTAGAGCTGAGTCAAGGATATTTTCAGCAGGACGGCGCTACATGCCATACATCAAATGAATCCATGGCACTAATTGCAAGTTTCCTTGACGACCGGATAATTTCCAAGAACCTGTGGCCACCAAGATCTCCGGATTTGACATTGCCAGACTTCTTTCTATGGGGTTACTTAAAAGACAGGGTTTATGCCACACATCCCCAGGCATTGGACGATCTGAAGCACAACATTACACAGGAGATTCAAGCTATTGACAACAGAGTCCTCCAAGTGGCCAGTAACATGGAATGACATGTTGAGTTGTGCCTTATGCAGGATGGAGGATATTTTCAACAGTTGCTATAGAGGTAAATAATCTCCCAAAATTCCTCTATATTTCAGGTATAATAAGTTGTCGCTAGCATAACTTGTTTTGAAAGAAATGTGTCAGTTCTTCATAAATCATCCTGTATAAAGAGAGAAAGTTTGTGTGTGGATGTATTTAAGATAATCTCAGATACCACTCAAATGATTTTAATAATTTTTTCTCCATTGAAAATCAATCATCTGCTCAACGGATATAGCCTTTAAAGTATTTCCAAAAATTGTAAAACTCATTAGGGTTTAGTGCAGTTTTTGTATTTCATGCACCCAATTTCAATTTGATTTTATTTAACATGAATATCAGTTGGTATCTTAATGGGAACATGGTAGATTTTTAATGACCTCTACCCCAAAGGGGTAAATATGGAGGCTTAAAATATTAAAGGTCTGATGTGTGATATTCACATTTCTCACCCACCTCTACAATTGAGTTGCTAATCAAGTTATGTTGGACTAGGCATCTCTGCTTGTTTACACAAATCAGAGTAGAATTCATTAAGAGAGATCACGAATTGGTTGATTAGGATTTGTTTCAAGCCAATCATAGAGACACATGATAAGGGCTGTGTGGAAACTAGTGTTGCTTAGATAAATGGGACAAAAAACACTATCATGATATAGTGGAAGGAGTTAGAATGTAAGAGGAAGTATTGTATTCCATCAATTTGATGTTGAGTTTAACTGGAATTACACGTTTTGAGTGATGAGGTTCAATTACTTTTAAAAATGTAACATAAAGATTTTCAAGAAAATCTCCCACCCCAAGCTATGCTTTATACGGAAAATTTATTGTTTTTTATTTTCTTAAAAATGGCTCTAGTGATACAAATTAAGATATTTACATGGAAAATAAAATGTATATCTTGAATTTTTTGGGAATAGCCTGTGAAGCCCTTGAAGAAATTTTGTATATTTTTATATAACAACTAACCTATGATAGATAGGCAAAAAGTTACTGCAGAGAAAATGTAGATCTCTTTAAAACTAACAATTTATTTCAAATAAATCTTTTTAATGCCATCAACCGTTTCCAAGATATCCATTAATATTGGTTTGGGTTTTTTAATAATTGTCATTTTTACTTTCTCTACCACTTACCTATTCTAAACAGAGGAAGTATTGTGTTCCACCCAAAATTTCACGAGAAATACATGTTTTGAGACTCCTTAATCCCCCCACCCATAAAAAAATTGAAAAAGGCCTATGTGTGTATGTCTCTGAACAGCACTACTCAAAAATGAAAGGTCAGTTAAATTCCAAACTTGGTATTAAAGTTCAGCATCTTCCACAGATGCAATGCCAAAATTTTGAAGAAAAAATCCCCCCCATCCCAAACTATGTTTTATTTGGAAAACATTTTGTTGCTTTTTATTTTATCAAAAATGGCTATAGTGATTTTTATTAAAATACCATAAAATTAAGATATTTGCATAACAAATAAAATGTATATCTTTAATTTTTTGTGAATGGCCGGTGAAGTCCTCTTTATTCTGAAAGAATTTTATAAAATGTTGTATTACTACACAGAAAATGTAGATCTGTTTAAAACACACAATTCATTTCAAATAATGTTTTCATGGCATAAGCCATTTCTGAGATATCCATTGTTCTGCTTTGAATGTTTCACTTTTTTAAAGTCCTGTTGCTATTCTGCTGTTTCTGGTTGTGTTATGGAAAGAGTACGGAATTTCTAGGCCAGCATACAGTGACCTGCTTTTAAACATCTGACTATTATCTATTTAGTTTCCTCTATTCCTCTCATGCCTACAACAAAATGTGTAATCAAACAATTTCTGCAAATAGTTAACATGAAGTAGATAAAAAAATAAGCTTTTCTAAGAACAGTTTGTAGAACCTATATAAAAATAGGTGATAGTGGGTGGAGAAAGACATGTGAATGCAACACATCAGTTACCGAGTGGGATGGTTCAGGCAGCAACGTCTGTGGGCCGCATTCGGGAGGTCTTTATGGTTTCCCCGGATCGACAGGTGAATGCTGAGGGGTTCATGTTCTACCACGTCTCTCCTGCTCCCATCATCTGTTTCACGATTGTGGGATGAGGCAATGGTTGCAGCTGGGTGGTGGTTTCAGCTCTGTAGAGCTTTCTTCCCTGGCGTCGCTGTGGGAACTGCTCAGTTAGGTCTCTCCTCTCAGTGGGTTCAATCCCGAGGGGGACTGCTGGAGGTTTGATGTCTTATGGACAGGACCGGGCAGTGTCAATGCATTCACTCTGGAAACATTAAGGACCGCATCTGTTTGTGCCCATGGTCATTCGGATCTGGTCACCCCTCGGATCTCTCCCCTCATTGTTCCCTCTCAGGGTTTATTGGTAGAAGCACAAGGGGCTGACTGACCAGTGTGTGGTGCTCTGTGCCAGTTTTGGAGACCCTCTCCATTAGTTTGCATCTTTACAATTAATACATCAGATTTTTCTGTTGCATCTGATATTGTATTTAAATTAATTGCAGTTACGTTTGAGGAAGCTTCCAGATTTGACGCAGAACATATGGAGAACCCCACAAAAGTCTACTTCAGGCACACAGTAACTGCACCAGAAGAGGAATCCGAATCATCATCATCATCATCCTCATCATCATCGTCCTCATCCGAGAACCAACTAGAAGAAGAGTTTCACTGTTTCCACACAGCCACCTCTGCAGTAAAGTTAGCAAAGTGGCCATCCTACACGTGTTACCACCACGACACACCCATCAGGGTAAATGCGGATATCCCAACTTGGTTTGTTTCAGACGCAACAATAGACGTTGTACTTGCAGCAGAGTGCTGGGAAATGGTGCACAATGCCTGGATTGGAGTAGAGCGTGGTATATCAGAACACGATTACATGCATCAGTTGGCGCTCAACAACACAATGGGATTGACTGTGCAGAGACCTGACGGCTTGGAGAAGTTTGTGTTCCTGCCCCCTGCACGGCCAGAAAAGCCTTTTGTAATTACAACAGAGCATTAAATAAATATTAATCTCAAACAATTACCTCTAAGGTGTAGCAATTTTCTTTCAATGGTTGAATACTTAGTCGAGCCATAAGTTCTGTTTAGTGGCAACAATGTAGTCTGACTGTGGCACATGTATTCTGAGCTAAATGCACATATTATTATCCAAAATGATCCCCTTTTGCTGTGATACAGGACCTAATTCTACCAGGTCATTAATCAATAGCAGCACGCACTGTCTCCATGAGGACATCTGCCACTGCTGACTTCAGGGATTACTTGAGAGACGCAATGTTGGGGTGCCTTTTCTTACAAGTACTGACCACAGTTTGTAATCCAAGGGGTTGAGGTCAGGGCTGCCAGAGGGCCAGTCTTGGGCAGCAATAAAATCTGGAACATTTGCCTCAGTACAAGATTGGGTGGATCTTACATTATGGGCTGTGCAGAATTTTACTGGAAGGCCCAGAGCTCATTCTTGAACAAATTGTGTTCAAGTCTTTCACCAGAATCTCAAGATTGTTTCATATACTCTGGCCATTGTCTTTAATCCCTTTTGGCAGAAATTCATCTTCATGACACACCGTAGCTCATTCCCCATCAAACTATCACTGGGCCCTGCACACGAGCTTCTTCAGAAGTCCTGGCATACACTCAGTCATTCTAGTGGTTGTAGCTTTGTTCATTTGTGAAAATCTTTTCATCCATAAAGAAGAATTTTTCTGTGCCTGTTGTTAGCGTAACGCTCAAGTAGGCATTTGCATTTTGACTCTCTTTACTGTTTAAGTTTTGGAGTTAAGAAATGTGCTAGGTTTTGTCTGAGCAATCTGAACAGTGATTTCCTGAAGATCTCACAAGCAACCATTGTCCTGGTCCTCACCGAGCATGGGCATCCTGATCTTGGTCAGTCAGCAATTGTACGAGTTTCATTAAAGCGCTCAATCCTGATGATTTTCAGCTTCTTGAGTGTCTGAAAAATCTCACGTGATGATTTCCTGACCCTATGGAGAGGTATCACTACAACACGATTTTCGTAATCTCCCCAATCGATGACTAAGCCTTTAGTTAGCCGCAGTTGAAGTCAACAAAGTATAAGGTAGAGTTTAGCAGCAACACCTGGTACAGTACCTATCAAAAGTTTGTAACAGAACTAATGGCCAGACTGCGTATATGCATTGTTTGATGTGTATCAATTATATACCTGTACCCATTACCAACTTCACATATACCATTTTTGTCATCTCAAACTTGCACAGCAAACATATCTGAAAAATCTGCTGTAACACATTCTAATCACTTTCCCCACCCTCAAACTATTCCTACTAAAACTCATTTTCCTATCAACTTCATTTTAATTGAGATAAACCTTTACAGAAACAGCTACATTACACATTTTGTTATAGAGAACAGCGATAGTCAAATGTTTAACAACTGGAGGCTATATGCTGGTCTTAAAATTCCTTACTGTTTCCATGACATCGCGAGAAACAATTGAATATTGACAGGACTCAAAAAGAATGGGTAAATATTGAACAATTCGAACCATTAGTAACGAATATCTCAGAAATGGCTGAAGGCAAAAAAAAAGTTATTTAAAATAAATCATAGTTTTTAAGGAAACATAGATTATTTGTAGAGTCTGTTTTAATTTATTGCTTAATGTTTACCAGTTATACAAGATTATACAAAATTCCTTCCAAATGAAGAGGACTTCCCAGGCTATTCCCAGAAAATTCACGATATACATTTTAATTGTCATATAAATATATTTAATATATGGCATTTCGATCAAAATTGTTGCAGCCATTTTTTAGAAAATCAAAAGTTTCAAAAAATGTTCCATATAAAGGATAGTTTGGGGTGAGGAGATATTTTTGAAAATCTTCATGTCGCATCTTTCAAAGGCAGTGAACTTGAATACCAAGTTTGGTATTTATCCAACTTTCCGTTCTTGAGTTATGCTGTTCACACACACACACACACACACACACACACACACACACACACACACACACACACACACACACACACACATACACACAAGCTCTTTTTCTAAAAATTTAATGCATTACATTCACATGGCTTTCTCCACCCTCTATCATTTATTAGTGAGTATTCAAACTATTGTTACTAAAGCTCATTTTCCTATCTACTTCACTTTAATTGAGATAAATCTTTACAAAAGTAGCTACAGTACACATTTCGTTATGGATACAAAGGGAACAGCGATAGTCCAATGTTTAACAACTGAACGCTATATGCTGGCCTTAAAATTCCATACTGTTTCCATGACATCGGGAGAAACAACTGAAAATTGTCTGGACTTTAAAAGAATGGCTAAGTATTGGACAATTAAACGACTAATAATGGATATCTTGGAAATGGCTGATGCCACAAAAAAGTTATTTGAAATAAATTGAATGTTTTAAAGAGAACTAGATTATTTTTGTAGTATATTTTTGTTTGTCGCTTAACGTTTACTAGCTATAAAAGATTATATAAAATCCCTTCCAAATGAAGAGGACTTCATAGGCTATTCCCAGAAAACTCAAGTTATACATTTTATTTTTCATGTAAATATATTTAATTTATGGTATTTTGATCAAAACTGTTAGTAATTTTTTTATAAAATCAAAACTTTCAAAACATTTTTCTGTAAAGGGTAGTTTGGGATGGGGAGATTTTCTTGAAAATCTTCATGTTGCATTTTTGAAAGGTACTGAACTTAAATACCTTTTTTTAAAAACGTTTTACAGATTCAGGGGGCCTTAAAATATCTTGATGTAGTATTTTTGGGTGAAATGCCATCTAGTCACTATATATGGTGGGCTCATTAAAGTAGATAGATGTGTAAGCAAACATGATTTTAAACATAAATTGTGATTTTTAAATGGAAATGCTGTATTATTTTTTATGCAGTTGATAGCATGGAAAATAACATTAAGAATGGTATAAAACTAATAATTAAAATGAAGTGTTTAAAACAGTGGAGCATGTCAGTAAGATGTTAAAACACTTGTTGCTCCACTTACTTAACTATTAAATCTGCAGGACAAATCTATAAAATTTACGATTGAAATAGAGCAAGATGGATGACTGGCTTTCTTGGATTTAAAAATTATGAGAAATATGGACAGATTAGAATATGGAATTAATTGTTGTTTCACACAAGCCATGTGTTGGACAGGGTTGGAAAGGTAGAATCAGATGACTGAAGAATTCAATACCATTTGAACCACAGATCTCCCAGTCTCCGTCCGGTTGCTCTAACCACTGAGCTACCATGGCAACATGCCGACACGACATTAAATTTTCCAACTGATTCACACTTTTCCTGGTAAACCACAAGGAGATCTCAAATTGTATTGAGATGTCATACCCCAATGGCAACTTACATTCTTTGTAAGTACTTAAGTCCCAGGCTTTATAGTTTCAACCACTATTAGGTCAATTAATATAAAGCCTGGGACTTAAGTACTTACAAAGAATGTAAGTCGCCATTGGGGTATGACATCTCAATACAATTTGAGATCTCCTTGTGGTTTACCGGGAAAAATGTGAATCAGTTGGAAAATTTAATGTCGTGTCGGCATGTTGCCATGGTAGCTCAGTGGTTAGAGCAACCGGACGGAGACCGGGAGATCTGTGGTTCAAATCCCGGCTATGGCATTGAATTTTTCAGTCATAGAATATGGAATTTACAGGAAACCAACACACATGGATAATTATATTAAAAACAACAATTTCAACCAAAAGCACATCAACATGCCATTTTTCACAGCCTGATATATAGATTGATTAACATCCCATTAACTGTAAATGAATATAACAAAGAACTGGAGCACATTAAATATGTCACAGGTTTGAATGGTTTTAAGGCCAGCATTAGTTACAAAAATCATCAAAAAACATAGAACAATAAAAAGTATTAAGGACGTTAGCACATTAAATACCGGAGACACACAGGAAAGATTCTACAAATTCACACCACCCAAAAGTGTTCAACAAATTCAGCAATATTTTCAAAGATTATAAATAAAACTTGCTCCACAAAATAAATATAGTGTGAGAAATTTGCTCAACCATCCTTTAAAAAATACTACTCCGAGTAATAAATTGTCAAGAATTTACTGCATCAATTGTGAAGATTGTCATAAAATATATGTTGGGAAGACAAAGAGAAATTTGGAAACCAGATTAAAAGAACATTTCAGAAATATAAACACAGAGCTAAATCAGCCATAGCCCATCGTTTTTGGCCACAATATTAGTCACAAAATCAAACTTTTAAAACCAGCCAAGAACCATAGTGAATTAACATCATTAAAAACATAAATTGAGCCATGAATTTTCAAACACCACTGATGGACAATGTCTTACGACTGACCAATAGAAAGAGAGGCACACCAGCAATAAGGAAGTGGAAGAAGTTACCTGACGTGTACATCAGTTGCCCAGCTCACTGAGGATGAAGAGCATGTCTGTTCGAAACATGTTCGATTAAGAATTTTAAGTAAGTGTAGCAACAAGTGTTTTTAATCTGCTGACCAGTGTTTTAACATCTTATTAAGAATGGTGTTTGTGGCATTGCAATACGTCAATTGCATTCCAAGAAATTGTAATGTGAAGTTGACGCTTGAGATACAAGACATTTATTTTCCTTTTTCACTTTGTCTACCAGGTATTGCAGGGTGTCTACTGAAATTATACTGGAAAAATTGTATGAAGTATCCATATAACATTGATTTCAGATTAAATTTTCAGGTGATTCATTCTTGGAAGATCTTGTTAATAAAATATTTTTTGAATGATTATAATCATTCAAAGCAAAGACATTGGGGTGTGAAAGTATGGCCACAGCAGAGAAACTTGTTGCCTGAAACTAAAACATCCTGCATGAACCGCTTGTAGAGAGACAAAAGATATTGCTTCCGTCACTACACACAAAACTGGGCTTGATGAAGCAATTTTTAAGGGCTCTACCTCAGGATGGACCCTGCTTCAAATACCTTTCCAAGAAATTTCCCTTCATTACACAAGACAAATTAAAGGCTGAAGTTTTTGTTGGTCCTCAAATAAAGAAATTGATGAAGAATGAAGATTTTGAGAAGACAATGAATGAGAGAGAAATAGAAGCATGGACCGCCTTCCGATCAGTTACAAAAAACTTCTTAGGCAATAACAAAGATCCTAATTACAAGGCCATTGTTGAGACAATGTTGGAAAATTTCAAGAAGATGGGTTGTAACATGAGTGTAAAGGTGTATTTTCTGCATTCACATATCGACTACTTTCTGGGACATTATAGTGAAGAGCAGGGTGAACGTTTTCACCAAGATATTAAGGAAATGGAGAGGCGGTACCAGGGAAGATGGAATGAAACTATGATGGCCGACTACTTTGGATGTTGAGGAGGGACAGTCATCTTCAAGGATCTGCAAGGAAGTCAAAGAAGAGAAAGTTTGAAAAAAATAAAATGAAACAGTTTGACTTCTTGTTTTGTTAAAATGTAGTCATCAAATAAATTAGGGGAGTTCTTGAGAGTATTCTTAAAATGTTTCATGAATAAAAACTTACCTTGTGTGAAATGGTTTTTTAATACTTTTCTACGTTCATTTGTAAAATTGTCAAAACATTATACTTCTTATTTTGTGTAAAAACCTGACATGATAGAAAAAAATGAAGTTATTTCTGGAATCAGCATAAAAACTTGAATCAAGAACACCTACTTTTAAGAAATCATCTGACAAACATTTGAAAATGCAGACTAGTATTATATGATATTGTTTTGCATGATTTCTGTTGTTATTTTTTATTTCATCTTAAGTAAATATGACCCAAACATCAGGGTAATCTTCCACCCCTAAACCTTTTTACAGGCTATACAACATTCCAGAATGTTTAATATTGTTGTTGGGGAGGGGGTGAGGAGAGGCTAAGCTAACAAATACAAATCTGCTGATATTTAATTCCCATTTCTGTGAATATCACTGAGTTTGTAGTCCATTATTATGAATAGCATGAGAGTTTTTGAAATTACAGTTCTAAGAGATAAAGGGGAGAATTCAGCATAAAAAAAATCTTGTGCATCATTGTACAATAATTTCATAAAGAGTGCATAGATTTTATTAAATTGTCATTTGAGATTGAAAAAGTCACCTGTTCAACACCAGTATGGCAACTAGTAATAAATACAGCTTCATATTGTGGCTGCAGAAACAAATAAGATCCAGAACATGCATTTGAATACTGCTGTATGTTTATTGTACCAACATTTCGCCAGAAATACGTGTTTTGAGGTCCCTGAATCCAAATAAAGCATTTTTAGAAAAGGTCCGTGTGCGTGCGTGCGCGCGTGCGTGTGCGTGTGTGTGTGTGTGTGTGTGTGTGTGTGTGTGTGTGTGTGTGTGAACAGTATAACTGAAAAACGAAAAGTAGGATAAATACCAAACTATGTATTTAGGTTCAGTACCTTCCACAGATGCGGCACAAAGATTATCAAGAAAATTCCCCCACCCCAAGTAATGAAATTTTCGAATATTTTGAATCTATAAAAATGACTAGCGATTTAAATTAAAATACCATATTTAAAGATATTTACATGAAAATAAAATGTATATCTTGAATTTTCTGGGAATAGCCTCTCAAGTCCTCTTTATTTGGAAGCAATTTTGTAGAATCTTGTATAGCTGGTAAAGGTTAAACCATAGACGAAAACGTACTGCACAAAAAATGTAGATCTCTTTAAAACACACAATCTATTTAAAACAACTTTTTAGTGGCATAAGCCATTTCTGAGGTATCTGTTATTAATGGTTCGATTTGTTCGACAGTTTATAATTTTTTTAAAGCCCTGTCAACATTCAGTTGTTTCTCGCGATGTCATGGTAACCATGCCGTACCGAGAAAAAAATTTCGGGGAGGGTTTTCCACAAGTAGGTGTAAACTTAACAGTACCCCACACAGTTACCATGTACCTACTCCGTAGTATATAGACGTTACATGGATAAGAAAATTGCTTGGAGACATTATATAGATAAGAAAAACTCACCAGAATGAGGATATTCCACCTTACAGCACAAAACATGGAGACTGCTTCGAAAACCGGAATGTATGGTCACCTTACCTATTTAAGGTGACAATATTAAGTTTCCTTTTTTCTTGTAAATGTGCTACTAGCAATAGGTCTATGTTATGTAACGATATTTTCCCATATTGGTTTGCTATGAATTTAAATAAATAAAACTGTCAGAAGTTTCGGCGGGGGGTTGAACCCTAGAAACCCCCCTCCAAATACGGCCCTGATGGAAACAGTATGGAATTTTAAGGCCAGCATATAGCGTCCAGTTGTTAAACATTTGACTATCACTGTTCTCTTTGTATCTATAACGAAATGTGTAATGTAGCTGTTTCTGTAAAGGTTTATCTCAATTAAAATGTACTGGATGGGAAAATAAACTTTCCCAAGATAGCTTGTACAGGTACCAATTAAAAGATAGAGAGTAGAGAAAGTCATGAGAATGTAATCTCACTATGCTTGTTACTGCAAATCCTGTGTTATTTCTAGTGTAAGTAAGAGCGAAAATAAGTTTAAGAACAGCTTTTATCGCATTGTAACACGGAATATTACAAATTTTCTTGAAAATCTTTACTTAAACCATGTCTGACTTACTAAAATATGTTGACATACTGGCAAGATAGCTCCGCGGTACCGCTTCGATTGGACCGGTTACTCTGACCTTGGTTCTTTTACGGTTTTCCTGGCTGGTAGGCGATTGCTGAGATGGTTTATATTATGTCGCGAATTTTCTTGTCCCCATTTCCTTATCATCTTTCAGGGTCAAAGGATCAGGCGAGTGAACGGTGTGCGAGGCGTGTGGCGTTGGAGTTTACTTTGTAGAACTGTCTGTTCTGGCGTTCGTGTGACGGGTCCTTATAGAGACCTCTCCCGTCGACGTCAAGATGGAATATCTGCAGACGTTAGGGACCCCAGCTGCGACCCCGGATCTGGTCGCCCTCTATGTCCTCCCCTTCTTCCTGGAAGTTTCCAACAATACAACAGGTGACTGCGCTTAAGTGCCTCCACCGCCTCCTGATAACCATTAAATAGCGCGGGCACTTTTATAAAAGTGATTTTTTTGGAGTTTACTGGACCTTAAAACGTGCAGTATCTCGGTATCGAATTTTTAGGCGGAATACAATAATTCCTCTACCTTGACGACGTATTCCCTATAAGTGAGACACTTTTGATGCCGTCTCCAATATCTCCGTCGTTGACGAATCTGCTGCCGGCTGCTACAGTGGTAAGCTATGGGGTTCTTTCTCTGAGGATACGCGTGAGTGGGTGTGAGAGTACACAACACCGGTTAAGTTGACTGATAAATTTAATGGAGGCTAATACATGAGCTCTTTGAAGCGAGCTACCATGAATCGCTGAACGGCGAATCCCCTTTCGGCTACAGCATGTGAACCGAGCGCTACGCACTGCCGATAATCGATCTGAGTAAAACACTTCTGTGAAATGTAAGAATACACGCTGTTTTATTAGCATGCTTCATCACTACCCCACTAAAGTTCCTACGTTATACGTTACCAAATCTTATTCGCACCTTTACTCTTTGACTTGCTAAATTCTAACAATTCTTTCCCTTTCTAATTTTCAGAACTGGTATACGTGTATTTTCATGCAACTCTCTGAGTTCTAATTACCTGAGTCTTGAGCTAATGGGTTTCTTATTGACTGAGTTTCCGAAACACCAAGTTGCCTTAGCTACTCATACTTCTAACTAATTTCTTTGGCTCAACATGTAACTTGCTTGTAATGACTTATCCACTGGCAGAATTGTAATCGTTCTTCTTACATTATACATTTATTTTAATATACAAAAATTATTCATTACAATTATTTATCCATCTCGCTATCATGTCTTTATAAAATGATTAATCGTATAAGTCAATAATTCCGGTATCAACCCAATATTTAGTTGGAGCTAGAAAGTGCGTGTTTCCCTCCACCTCTGCACTGAATATTCGTTTTATACCCTTGATTAGTGATATAAAGCGTTCGCCTAACATTTAATTATTGTAGAGCAGCTTCAGATCCTGTCTTAGACATCACTTCCCACAAAACTGCGTTACTATAGCAGCCTCATGTTTTTGTAATCGACTGTTGCTAAGGTTTATTTTCGTTTAGACACGAAGCAGGATTTATGTGACCAACATGTCGTGGACAACCAGAGCAATACCGACCTAACTGTGGTGTTGTACATCTCAAGATCCGAGTGGTGGATACATGATATCAAAGCAAATAGTCACTTTTTCGTTTTCAGATACGTCAAAGCAGGCTATAAACTGCGGCCGCGGAACTGAAGAAGCAAAACGAACAGATGAAAGAACGAAAGAAAGGAAGCGATACAGAACCAGTTCTTGCTATAGACCGCTTCCTCAATTACATGCCGTTGCTGCAAAACAATGTTGACCCTTTACAGGAGGCTTTGGACAGACTGAACTCCTTATCTTTCGCAGTTCATTTCGCGCTTGTTCCATTTGGGAGTCCATTCTTGGGTCAAGTTTGTACACGCTCGCGTAGTTTTGGAATTTCTTTCGGCATGTAAAAGAGTTTTATTACTTCGCAAGGAAAAATAAAGGATGCAGTTCTAAAGGAGTGACTTTAGTTGCTTGGTTTTGGCAAAAGAAATCTTTGAAACTCCATTATAAGACTATGAACCAAACGTATTGTAGCACTGTTTTCTCGTTTGAAGCACTGAACAATTTTTTTTCGGCAATGCACTACATGATTGCGACTTTTTAAAAATTCCATATCAGATTTCACTGGAAATACATGTTTTGAGGCACCTGAATCCAGAAAAGCATTTTTAGAAAAGGATCTGCGCGCGTGTATGTGTGTGTGAACATAACCTAAAAACGAAATGTCCGATAAATACTAAACTTGGTATTTCGGTCCAGCATCTTCCAAAGATACGACACGAAGATTTTTCAAGAAAATCCTCTCATCCCAAACTACCCTTTACATGGTTTTCTAATTTACATGACAAATAAAACTTACATTTTGAATTTTGTGGGAATAGCCTGTGAGGTCCTCTTCATTTTGAAATACTTTGTTGCATAATAGTAAACATAAAGATTGATAAAAATATACAACACAAAAAATATAGGTCTCTTTAAAACAATTTATTTCAAACATTTTTGTTGTTTCCGAGATACACTTTGTTATATGTGTTTATTTTTCTACGCTTGTCATATTTTTAAAGTGCTGCTGCTGTTCAGTTGTTTCTCACGGTGTCATGGAAAGAGAGCGAAATTTCAAGGCCAGCATATAGCGACTAGCTTTTAAACATCTATTTCCTGTACCTCCCTTGTACTTAAAACGAAATGTGTAATGAAACAGTTCTGCTAATGTTTATCTCTACTTTGTAGAAGCTGTATAAAAATAAACCATAGTGGATAGAGAAAGTTATGTGAATGTAACATATTTGTTAAAAAACAAAAGCTAAATATTTTAAAATAACATTAGATTACTGCAAATTAAATGTTACAAAGCTGTGCGAGTTTCAGAAGACGCGGAAAAGCATACGATATTATTTAATAATGTAATAAATAATCGAGCGGAATGGGTCAAGGTGGTAGCGTCTGTGGCCCGCATTCGGGAGGTCGTGGGCTGAATTCCCGCGGCCGACCTTCCTGACCCATGTTTTTTTTTGGGGGGAAAGGTTCATTATATCCCCCGAATTTCCTGTCTCTCCATTTCACTTCACCTTTCATCTGCTTGGCTATTTCAGGGTTGAAAGTGTCGATGGGAGTCTCGGCGTTGTATGACAGGGGAAAAGGATGCTCTATGTAACCCTTTTTTTCCGGAATGGGGGCAGTCTCCGGGTCCCCCAATGGGATGTGTAAGTCTGCAGAGGGAGAGGGTAGCCGGTTGCCATCCAGGGAGTTTCAATTTGTAAAAGGTAGAGACCCTGCCGTGCCTGCCCGTCAGGGGCTCAGGCACAAAAGGTTTTGTAGGTCGAGATGCTAAATCCCCCCCCCCGCTCCTAATCCTAGACGAGTAAATCAGAATTGTAAAACTGAAACATAGATACCTAACTGCATTGCATCAAATCATGTTGAAACTGAGAGAGAAACGCAAGAAAATTATGATGATAGCTTCTGAAATTATACTTCTGCTGAGGTATATAAATGTCACAACTTTGATAAGTGCAGGAGATTAATCAAAGAAAGCGATCTTTTAGACTGCCTGCTTGGTCAGAGGTCTCAGGTTCGACTGCGGGCTAGGGCGGGGGAATTGTTTAATGAGTCATTGTCTACCCTCCACATAGTGGAAGCAGCGTGTTTCATGGTGAAAATGATTACATTTTACAGTTGAGAGAGTTACTGACACCATCAGTTGTTTCTCAACTTCGACATGACTATAGAATAAATGAGGAACACTGCCATAAAAGAAAACCTAGCATTGAATGACGCCGAAACAAACTTTAAAGGTGTGATCATGAATGATCAAAGACGACGTAAAGGTAACAAAGGCTTTAAGTACAAACTCCCGTTATTACTGAGGCATTTCCTCGGCAACAGGCGGCTTCCTTTGCTGTTAGATATAACCATGCAGCATTCCCTTCTTAGGCTTTTTCCGAACAATGACCTAGTTTCGAAAAGAGTTAGGAAGCCCATGCCTGTCAATATTATGTCTTGAATGTAGTTCAGTTGGTCGAATGCAAAGCTATTTAAGCAAAACTGACACTTCTAACTATACTACTCGTAATATTATAAAGACAGAAAGCTTATATGTATGTAGTACTATAGGAAATTCCTTCCGAATGAAGCGAGCTTTAGGGCTATTTCCGGAAAATCTAAGATATACATTTTGTCATGTAAATATCTTACATATGTAGAAATTTAATAAAAATTGTTATAGCTAGTTTTGAGAAAATCTAAAATTTGTTAAAATCTTCCATGTAAAGGATAGCTTGGGTAGGAAGGATTTTCTTGAAAATGTTCGTGTCGCATCTTTGGAAGAAAACGGAACATTTCTTTTACAGTTACTCTGTTCATAGAGAGTGCAACGCGTTAAGTACCTTTTCCCAAAAACGCTTTTTTGGGAATTCAGCAGTCTTCAAAACATGCATTTCCGGTGAAATCTCAGTATCGAACTTTTGGGTGAAATGCAATACTTTGTCTACTTACTATAGTGAAGGTAAAAAGAAAACGAAAGATAAAATAAAATGTAAACAGACAGAAGAGAAGGAAAAGGAAGAGACGTGGAAGTTGTTGAACCAGAATTGATGGAGCGAGTCGTGAGGACGTGTATATAAGTTGTGTTGGTGAGGGAATACTTCAGCACACGATGGGACGTCTATGTATCATCATCGCTGTTCTTCTGTCGATGGCGTTCATCCTATCAGCAGGTATGTCAAACATTTCATTCCAAATGCGACACACAGTTTTACTCAAACGCAATAATAGATTCGACAATGTAATCGTACAAAACATCTCTCCATAGAACATTTATTGCTAGGAGTAAACAACTGACAACCGACTCATATTGTTAGCCAAATACAAGCATGTACGACTCGAATATTCAGTGCATTTCTTCATGTATCCGATACTGATGATTATAACACAATAGAGCATTTGGTGAAATAAGCTGTGACGGCGCGCGCTCAGGTCAAGCATCGGGATGACGTCATAATGCTCAGCTGTAAGATGGCATTCACCCCAATGGCTGCAAATCTGCATGGACACGAAACTGGTTTCTGATTAACGGGATCGCATCTTCGCGACCGATAACTGACTCACGTTGGCGTTCATTTTACAAAGGGGACGTCGTCCTTAACCCCGATTTCACCTTATTCTCGCTTTTTGAAAATGCTCCGCTAGGGATTTTGGTAAAGTGATGAAGCATTTGCTTCAAATATGATCACACGATTTTCAAAAGTAACCTCAAATATCTGAACCAATCATTAGAAAGAACAATAATGTAAAGTATTAATATTCTTATAATCATCGTGAATATTTTGTATATTTTCATTGGCCATCTCTATCCACTCTTCTACAAACAATTCCCCCCAAAACTTATTTTTCTATTTACTTCACGTTAATCGAGATAAACGAAGCGTTTGAAAACTCGAACCAGTAACGACGATTATCTCAGAAATAGTTAATGCTACTTTACATAAATTGGTTTTAACGAGATCTGCATATTTCAAGTACCTAATAAGTTTTTGTCTATCTCTGTCATTTACAGCTATACAAAATTATGCATAATTCGTTCAGAATGAGAAGCATTATTCGCAAAAAATTCGAGATATACATTTTACTAGTCGTGCAATTATCTTAAACATACGGTATTTTAATTGTAGTAAATTATTATTCCACACAAGCCGTGTGTAGGACAAGGTTTGAAAGACAGAATCAGATTGAAAAATTCAATGCCCTAGCCGGGATTTGAACAACGGAACTTCCGGTTGCTCTAACCTTGCGTGAAAGAGCCAATGACTACCACTGATAGTTGGTTAAACTATGAAGCCCGGCACTTGGACCATTGTAAGTGTCATCTCAAAATGAATTTGAGAGTGCGAGTCTGTTGGAGAATTTAATGTCGTGCCGGCATGTTGCCATGGTAGCCAGTTTGAACAACATGACATAAACCGCAAGATCCATGGTTCAAATCCCGGCTATGGCATTGAACTTTTCAGTCTGATTCTACATTTCCAAGCATGTGGCATTTTAATTAAAATTCCTAGGGCCATTTTTGAGAAACATTTTCCTATAAAGGGTAGTTTGGGATGGGAATCTTTTTTTAAAATCTTTGCAAGATACTGAACTTAAATACTAAATTTAGTATTTATCGATTTTTCGTTTTGACTTTCTCTATCACGCACCTAGTTGTTAACGGCGCTGTCAATTGCCAGGATCATATCAGCGCCGCAGGAGTTGTTTCACATGCTGGTAAATCTACTAACATGGGGCTGCCGCTATCAAGCACACTTAAAAACCATCGTCTGGGCCGGGTTTCAATCCGTGACCTTCGGTTCAGAAACCCAGCGCCTAGCTGAGCCACCTAGACCGACATGGGTAGAAACATCCGATATCGAGATTTCAATGCAAATGCATAATTGAGGCCCCCTGAATCCAAAAGCAGCATTTAAAAAAAACGGTCCGTGTGTGTGTGTGTGTGTGTGTGTGTGTGTGTGTGTGTGTGCGCGTGTCTGTGAACACCACACGAAAAGTTGGCTAAATCCCAGACTTCCTATTTAAGTTTAGTATCTTCCAAAGATGGGACACGCAGATTTTCAAGAAAATCCCTTACTTCAACTATCTTTTACATGGCCTATTTTTCGAATTCTTTTTTTATTTTCTAAAAAACGTTGCTGACACGATTTTGATTAAAATACCAATTATGAAAGATATTTACATAACAAATAAAATGTATATCTGAATTTTCTGGGAATTGCCTCTGAAGTCCTCTTCTTTCGGAAGGAATTTTATATACCTACCTAATCGTATATAACTGGCAAACATAAAGGAATAGACAAAAGTGTACTGCACAAAAAAATATTGATCTCTTTAAAACACACAATAATTTATTTCAAATAGCTTTTTTATGGCATAGCCCATTTCCGAGATATATGTTACTAATGGTTAGAATTGTGCAATATTTAGTCATTGCCTGGCCTCTAGCTCAGTCGGCGAGCCCTGCCTCCTGTACGAGGGGTCCGGAGTTCGATTCCCGGTTGGGGACGGGAATTTTTCTCTAGCCAAGATTATTCCCTATGCTCTCTAGTCTGGAAATATGAATGAGAGTGTGAATGTGCGTGTGATCTAATAAACAAACCGAAAGTTTATCAGAAATCCAACGACAAGCGAATACGAGTTAATACCATTGCCTATTGGCAATGTTATACATGTTCCAAAAAGAAAAGTTCGTTTATAAGACCATTGTAGTCAAAGGTGGGATAAACTTTTGTGTACCCACCCATTAATAAGTGGTAGAGGGAAGAGAAACCATTGAATGTAACACTAAGATGTTTCTATTTCTTTTGTTTTGCTTATTCGGAGCTTTAAAACATGTATTTCTGGTGAAAAATTAAATTAAGTTTCATTTATGGACGCTCTTTAACTACTATGGTCCTTAGCGTCCCATTCTATATTGGGCGTGAAAGACTGGTAATTTTGCTCAGAGGCCTCTTTATCAGGCCTGAGGTTCTTTTACGTGCCGTAAATCTACGACACGGGACCACTGACTTTGGTTCTCTTCCGAAGGAAGCCATAATTTTACGCCCGAAAAAGTCCATCGCCCTCCGCCGGATTTGAACCCGCGACCTCGGGAATTAGAGGCTAACATGGTAACCACTACACCACGGAGGACGACATTTCTGGTGAAATCTTGGTATTGATTTTTTGGATGAAGTACAATACTTTGTCCAACTTACTACCTATAAACAACAGAGAAAGTAAAAGTCTGAAATAATATTGGAAAAATATCATGAGGGAAGTGCTAAATTATTTAAGTTTCACGTAAAAAAGAAAGACAAATGGTTTAGTTTTCACCCTCACATTTACTATTATATATACGCACACACACACGATGCATTAAAACAATAACATTCCCTTATGTATACCAGGTGGCCCAAACAAGTCGTCCTTTGCAATTTTATGTTTCCCGCAAACATAGATGCAAAAGAGGTTGCCGCATCGTATGCTGTTCAGAGGGGTCGTATAGGTACGAAGTGAAAAGTCATGGGTTATGTCTTCGTGTGTTTCGTACGGCTAAGGTCACATAGTCGCCTGCTTGCAATTCGAGTCAGATCAAAAAGGTAACGTTCACACGGATACGTTACGATCTGTGCGGAGACTCACCAAAATGTAGCCGAGGCTCGAAGGCTGTGTTCTGAACATTTTCAGACGTGGCATCTGTCTTCTGCGCACTTTTGTTTTCTTTCTTTCTTTCTTTCTTTCTTTCTTTCTGTCTTTCTTTCTTTCTGTTTTTGGACTACAGAGATGACATTAAGAAATGATGCATCATTCCAGACAGAACGTGGACCTGAGAGGCCCTTACATCAATTCGTCCCCCTGTGTTTTTGCACATGTTTATTATGAATAATGCACTAATAGAAAGTAATGTAATTCTAACTCACCTTTAAGGGTACATAAATATAATAAAAATCTGATGTGTTACACTCACATGACTTTCTCTACTCTTGTACAAACTATTTTTACAAACTCTTATTCTCCATCTATTTCATATTAATCGAGATAAACATTTGCAGAAACGATCTTTTGACATGCAAAGAGAATTACATTTTACACATAGCGAACAGTTCTAAAAATATTTGACTATCGCTTAAGGCCTACTATGTTCCCCTTGTTTTGTATTTGCAAGGGCAATATAGAAAAACAGTAGCCTTTAAGCACATACATATCTCTTAATAGCTGGTTGCTAGGTGCAGCACCATTCACTTTCCCACAGATTAATACTCTTTGCATATCCAAGACAAATAACGAATTCCCATTTGAGAAAATAAGTGTTGACAAATTTAAGGGAATAACAAGCAATATCTCGAAAATGCTTCACTCAACAACAAAAATGTATATGACATAAATTGTGTATTTTAAGTGATCTACATTTTTTGTGTAGTAAAATTTTGTCTATCTCTTATGGTTTACCAGTTATGCAAAAGTCGTTCACAATGAAGAATACTTTTGGAGACATTGCCAGAAAATTCAAGATATACATTTTATTTGTCATACAAATATCTTATACATATGACATTTTAATCAAAATCGTTAGAGCCATTTTCGAAATAATTAAAATTTTCGAAAAATGTTCCATGTAAAGGGTAATCAAGGGGATTTTCTTGAAAACCTTCGTGTCGCATCTCTGGAAGATACTGAACCTAAATACCAAGTTTGGTGTTTATCCGACTATTCGTTTCTGAGTTATGCTGTTCACAGACACACAGACACATACACGGACATGTTTCCAAAAATGCTTTTTTTGAATTCAGGGGGTCTCAAAACATGTATTTCCGGTGAAATCTCGGTATCGAATTTTTGGGTGGAATGCAATACTTCCACTACTTACTATACGTAGTAGAGAAAGTAAAAATAGAATTTCGTTTAATCTTGTTAACTTCGCGGTACAATTGGTACCTTATAGTTGTACTGGTTGTAGATTAACTGTCATGGAACTAAATGACTTAACACGTGTGCTTAGGTTTGCGTCAAGCGTCGATCCTGAATTCTTGTTATTGGGCGAGTTCGTTATTAAATAACCGATAACACACACACACACACACACACACATACACACACACACACACACACACACACACACACACAAGTAGTCTCACATGCAAACACCACGCCGTGAAATGCTTTTGTTTAAAGGCAACTTTCTGCAGCCCAGCCGGGAATCGAAACCGGAACACCTCATGTAGCTCTGGGACCAGTACATTGTTCGTTTTCAAGCATTGGTCTCTCATTTAGCGGTCTCCTCTCTGTCGGTATGGAGTCCCCTTTGCAGTTCTGCTTTTTTTGTATCCGTGCTATCCGGTATGAACTAACTCAACTAAGGACGGCTTGTGTGGGCCACCTGGTATATTGCATTCCTGTATTTAGTTCCTAGTCTACCTTCCAGAATTAGTTCACGCTTTGGCCGGTAGCAGGCACTTTGTGGTTGTGCTGTCACACGAAAGGGCCGATAACATCTGAACGAAAAACACAGCAAGCCTTACGTGAATGACTGATTTAGGCCCTAAGCCGCAAAGCGTAGCCGAGGGATGCTTTTTATAAGTAGAGGTGCGGACAGGGCGCAGCCGTAGTATCTGCGAGCTTAAACCTCAATGCAGCTATTTCGTGGGATAGTTAGGGTAGCAGTAGCGGCTCGTGAGTATGCATTTTGCGTGTTCACACAATTTTAGACAGCCCTGAAAATGTGAAATGCATAATAGTTATGATTATGAGCAAACTGATACAACTGCAGTCGCTTGTTATTATTATTATTATTATTATTATTATTATACATAACTTGTCTGACAAAAAGAAGTTGTTTTGTGGATGTTTGTTAATGTGTACACCGTGTTAGGGCAAGAACAAAGTAATGTGTAAATTAAATTGTAGCTGAGTTTATGGATGGTATGGAGAAACTGGGAGAAGTTTCCGCGCTTGTGCACTTTACCTGCTTCTGCTACAGCAACTCTTAACTTCTGCCGCAGTGTGCTACCCCTAGCGGCATAGGTGTAAAATTGTAGTGATAATGGAAGCAGAGCGTGGGAAAAACTGGTGCACTTCTTTAAGTGTGCACGACCCGTATGTATTTGGCCCCGCAAGATGATTACGTTATACAAGTTCCTTAAAACGTGCACAAGTCAACATGTGCTAGAGACAGTGTTGCCATATCTCCTCCAGTTTAGAGGAGTAGTGCGGTAGATTTTAAATTAGCACATATAGGTCAAATTTAACAGCATTCAAAGAAAAAATAACGCAGGGTGTCAAAGTTAAGGGTGTTACTGTGCTCTTATGCAGCAGCCGCCACTCTACTGTAGGTAAAGAGTGTGTTTGGATGAGCTAAGAATATCGCTATTTTCTCGGCTTTTGCTACTCATGGGTTGCCACTCCTTTCCGCGCATGCGCAGTAGTGACCCATGGAGTACTTTGTTGACATCTAGCGACTTATTTTCTGTAGGTATAAGAAAGTGTCTTGAGGGTGGGTTACAGCCTCTCCAAGTGTTCACATCTCCGTTTGAAGGGGGTAATACACGCATTTTCATTCTTTAAATTAGCTTTCTTCCGCATTTCAATCGGAAGGTTTATATGGAACCCTTGCCGCCGTATTTATAAGATATTTTACGACACAATTATAAAATTCGTACATTTTTAGAAAACTCACCATATAAATCACTCCTAAATTTCTAATAATTTCAAACAAATTACCTACGTCCATGCATATTCGCTTAGCATTTGTTAACGTTCTTTCTTTCCTTTAACACCTTCACTTGTCTCATAATTTAAATAATACCAACATAACCGATATAATCTCGCTATATTAAATACCTACGTCAGAGGGTTTTACTGTTGTGTTGTGTGATAGGATGTTTTGTAAATCTATGAGATTTCCCAAGATTTTAATTACTTTTAATGTAACCTTTGTATTACCTTAATTTATGACGATATCTTTAAGGGGTAACCTGGCATCTCCGGGCGCATGATGGACCATCAGATGTTTCAAAGTCTGGATAATGGCCTTTTTAAGGATTAAAAAACAACATTTATTTCCTTCCGCGGGTTTGCAATTATGTATATGAGGGCAATTCAGAAAGTAAGTTCCGTTAATTTTGTTAAGAAATGGTACCTACTACATTTTGGAACTCGCCTGTGATGCTTTCTTCGTCCGTTTCAAACCGTCACGCTTGAGAACATCAGAACAGCTGGTGGTCACTCGGTCTACACGTTGGATGATTAAAAACCTCCCGCTTGAACTGTTGCAGCATTATCGTAGAGCTCAACATGCCACGTTGTTTGGTTAGTGTCTGACAGTCAGAGTTTATTGTTGTGCCTCGTTCCATGAACTCCACCAGCAATGCATCTTGCTTGTCCCCCAAAACAATTGCCACGAGCTTCTTTGTTGGAAATGTTTAGAGGCATTTTTGTGGTTTCGTAGGGGAGTCGGTGTGACCCCCTGTTGCTGTTGCTCTGTTTCGACGTTCATTTACCAAACTCACATCTCATGTTCCGTGGCAGTCTAGTAGAGAAAGCTTTCAATTTTATCATCGTGCTTCTATCCTCGTGTTTTTATTTGGGGGGGGGGGCTTCAGGCAAAATGTTCGACACGGTAGTCTAACCTCTGTATCACCACTTTATACAAAACAGTACTACTGATCTGCGGAAAATGTTCATGGAGTTCTGCCACATCATGGATGTTAATGAGTCCATCTTGGAATTGACGAGGCAATACTCTCGTACTCTGAAGTAATCTCACACTTCCATTGCTGCACAAGCCCGTCTTGGTGAAAGAAACAGTCGAATGCAACCAAACTGCTTCCGTCTCACCTACTTGCGAGTGACGATACCGTATACTACCTATCTTTTATAGCTTGTCTCAACCTTAGAATGCAGTATGCGATATCTCTATTTAACGCATTCATGTTGCCATTAGCTTCGCCCTTTTCTACTCTCACCAAGTTGTTAATAACGCGCTGTAAATATTTGCTATAATTTTCAGCTATGAACATACGAAGACAGTCCCAGAAGTACCCGACCTGACGTATATATAGTGGTTGTTGTTTATAAACAAATGACTATGGTAGAACGTACCACCCTTATAAAGCTTACGTTTGAAGTTTGACGATGCTACGTTGTTTAGTAACCGTTTGGCAGCTATTAATAGTGCACTCTCTCAGCGAATTTGTAAACATGAATAAAACTGACCATCGTTATGTGATACAATACTTTCATTTGAAAGGTCTTAGTCCAACTAATATTAAAGCTGAGTTAGATTCTACTCTGAGGGAGTCTGCTCCTTCATTTACAACAGTAAAATATTAGGTGACAGAGTTTAAGCGAGGTCGTACGAGCTGCCAAGACGAACATCGCAGTGATCGACCAAATGAGGTGACCACGCCAGAAATTATAAAGAAAATCCACAAAATGGTATTGAATAACCGTCGACTGAAAGTGCGCGAGCTAGCAGACATCGTACGCATTTCAAAACGTGCTGTACATCGCATACTAACTGAAAATTTAGACATGAGAATTCTGTGCACATGATGGATGCCGCGTTTACTCACAATGGAACAAAAGCAGCGTCGTGAGGATGTTTCGCTGCAATAAAGCCGAATTTTTGCGTCGATTCATAACCATGGATGAAACTTGGGTCCATCACTTCACACCTGAGACGAAGGAACAGTCAAAACAGTGGATTGAAAGGGGAGAATCGACTCCAAAGAAGGTGAAGACAGTTCCATTTGCAGGCAAGGTAATGGCGTTAGTTTTTTGGGATGCGCGTGGGATAATTTTCATTATCTTCAAAAAGAAAAAGCAATCAATGGCAAGTATTATGCAAACTTATTGCAGCGTTTGAATGATGAAATCAAACACAAAACGGCCGCATTTAGCGAAAAATAAAGTTTTGTTTCATCAAGACAGTGCACCAGTTCACACAACCATTATCGCCATGGACAAAATCAGTGAGTTAACGTTCGAATTGCTTCCTCATGCACCCTATTCGCCAGACTTAGTCCCCTCTGATTATTTTTTGTTTCCAACGTTGAAGAAATGGCTTGATGGTAAAAGATTTGCCAACAATGAAGAGGTGGAGTTTGCAGTTGACGGCTATTTTGTAGAACTCGACGGTTCTCACTATAAGCAGGGTATCGAAGCTATTGAACATCGCTGGGAAAAGTGTATCGAGCTGAAAGGAGACTGTAGAGAAATAAATGTTTTTTCTAAACTTTTTATGTTTTCTTTGTTAGGTCGGGTAATTCTGGAACAGCCCTCGTATTCTCCTATGCAGATTATTTTTCTCTATCAGATTATATAGTTTTTAGAGCCTTTTATAGATTTCTGTGGGTGAAAATTTGTAAAGAAAACGTGTTTTTCAGTAAAAGCCTGATATTTGCTATTTCTTTATCATGTAGTAACTAAAAACTAAAGGGTAGAATGCAACAATATTTTTTATTAGCCAGAGCAAACTAGAGTACCGATATTAACATATTTTGAATGATCTATCTTTAATAACATGAGCGTTATAATTTTTTTAAATTAAATATTTTCAGAAAATTCTATACCTACGCAGTAGAAAAATTAGCGAGCTAAAAACGTTTTTGTTATTGGATTTACAACGGGTATCAAGCGAGAGAAAATGTTCATAAGGGTTGGAGACAATTTTCAAAAGAAACCGGAATCCTGTAACCTTTCGTATTCATTGGGTGGTATTAATAAAAGTAATGATCTATTCAGCTAACAGGCACCAGGCTGAAGGCAGTAAAAGTTATCAATTGTAAGGAAGTGTGTATATTTATAGCGTGTGGAACACTGGGAAGTGTTGTATAAATATTTATGGAGGGAGAAGCTAGGAAGAGAGGAAATATTGGTAAAATAAGAAGAAACACAAAACAATGAAGTTGTTAAATTATTCAAATAAAATGAGTGTTAGTAAGTCAGTAATAAAAACAGCTAAGGCTATTAGGTGTTCAGAAACAGTAGTGTGTAGAATAACAAATGAAAGCACCCCTAAGGACGCCATCAAAAAGGTTGGGGGGACAAAAACTACACTAGGTTAACGCAATATGATGGAATAAAGAAAGCCGAAGTGCGGCGCATTGTTCATACTTTGCTGTTTGAAAACATTCCACTCGCGTTGAATGTAATTGTGTCAGGGATAAACAGTGATTTTACCCTACGGACTTAAAGCTTTTATCATTTTCTAACTCCATATTTCTTTGATAATATATTTTTTTTATGCCTGTAAAATCGTATTTAGAAGTATAAAGAGGAGACAAAAAGTGCAGGTGAAAATTAAATGTCTTACAATAGCAGTGCAGATGTTTCGTTCACAAGATGACATTAAATTGGTAGACCGATCGCAGCTGGGCGACACAGTAGCGTGCGTTCCATTTAACCTGTACTGTCTTTTAAGCGTGAGACGCGATTTAGTTAGAACAGTTTCAAAGCCTTTACGTTTACCTTGCTTACCTTTTATTTCGTACCGATTTTAACGAAATTTTAAATCCGCTGACAAACTTTTTTTTCAAACAAACAAACAAATAAATACAATAATAACGGAACTGAAAATATGTCGTTCTTTATGTTGCAGATGGGGCCATTATAGACAGCCGCAGGCAGGTGCTGCCACCTATGCCTGGCTACATCCCTGTCTACATCCAGCACGGGGATGTTCCCCCAGAAGACCCCCACGAGTATGCAGGCCTGTTCCAGGTCGCTGACCAGAACGTACCGCCGAGAATATCCGTTACTATGCCAGTTATAACCACAGAAGCTGTGCAAGCGGATGAAGCCAGGACCACCAACCACGACGTTATTGATAGTACGACAGAGAGGGATGCTGAGGAAACAAAGGACAATGTCACTGATAATACAATGGACACAGATAGTGATGCTGTATAAATCTTAATTTATTATTTTATTACAAGTGTAACAAAAATCATTCAGAAGTATACTTTTTTTTCAAACTGTGATTGGGGAAATTTGAACAACAGTAAATTAAAATGTTGGAATATATATCTGAGGCATGTAAGTATACCCTAATCCAAGTGACAAAGTGCTATGAGGAAGTGGTGTGCACTATCCCACTCCTGACACCATTCTCCAGTGCGATGAGGTCTTAACTAAGGAAAACAGTGCCTCAAACCTGAAGCACTCCAACTGCTGGTTAATACAGCAATTCACATTTTCTAGGCTGATTCATTTAAATGTTGTACAAAATTTCTTGATTATCATCAAAGTATGTTTTTGGCACTTGTCTCGTCTACTTGCATGCTTCAGTTGTACACATTAAAACATAATTTTATGTTTTTGAATCCAGTTCTACTAAGGCTATCTGAAAAGCTCTTGACATAGAAATAAAGCAAAGATTTCAGCTTTACCATTGTTATTACTTTCCTACATAACCTCCCTTAAGTTCTATCCCAGCAATCTTCCCTCCTGCCTATTGACAGGCTTTGGTAACATTTAAAAGTCAAATGGGATCAAATCTGGGTAGTAAGGTGGATGATTCACACTTTGAATGTTTCAATTTTTCTATTGCTGTAACATTTTCTGTCCTGCACCACAGATAATGGTCAGAGTGTACTGTTCCAGAATGGATCGAAGACCACCTTTAGGCCTAGTCCACATCTGCATACAAGTCTATACAAACTGTTTAAAACATTTGTGAATTTCTCCATCTTGACTGGTTTCGAGAGTTACTTGTTCTCATTGTCAGAAGTGATTAACTGGCTCCTGGTGCAGTTGTTTGTGGTGACATCTAGGATGGAGTGATGAATTTCCATAGTGGATTTGTTGGCAGAATTCAAAATTCATTATACAGCAATTATGTTTTACCATTAAAATCTTTTCTCAAGTATCCAAAGGTATGTTGATATATTTGCAGTAGCATAGCCACAAAAATATTAAGGGGGTGTTATGTATAGGGATCCATTTTTTAAAGAATTTGTATCAATTAAAATGATAATAGGAATTAATTCTGAGTTGAAATATTTAAATAAATTGATTTTATATTCACAGATTAAGGTGCAGCAAATGGAATTAGAATTAGTATACCATGTTTTCTGTATTCCAAATGGCAAATGTGTTGTGTCATGATAATTAATAACTGCTGTGAAGTATTCTGTATGTCCACTGCAGGCCATTTTGTTTCACTGCAAAATAAGGTTCCTAGTCTTGTTCTAAACTGGGAGATATTGCTCTCATTTGGAAGCCACTCAAATTTAGAATTGGAACAAAAACATGTCCCTGATATCTTAACATGGTTGTACCCACACCATCTAAAGCACCGTTTCTGTTGCTGTCACCTTTGGCGATATTGTCCAAGACATGCAGCATAAACAAGTGATATATCTCGTTTCTGCCAACCTAGAAAGATGCTATTATTTTAACAAAACTGGTATTAATTTTTACATTTTTTAGCAAGGGGGTGGCATTGAAACCCCAAAACCCTTCCCCAGCTACGCCTCTGTGCAATAGTACCTAACAAGCTCATCCAGGATTCCCTCAAATTACTCAACTTACAGACCAAAACTATAAAATTCACTATGAACACTGAAAACGAAGACACATTATCATTCCTAGGTTTAAAAGTAATTAGAAACCAGAACAAGATCAATTTTGGCAACTAAGGAAGCTTACACATTCTAAACACTACATAAAAAACAATAGTTTCATCTCAGACCCACACAAACAAGTGATTCTAAACAGTTTAACCCATAGATTGGTTTACACTCCCTTAACAGAAGGACAATACTAACACATAGTCAACACAGCTATAAATAATGGCTTCATCAAACAAATCATCAACAAGGAAATAGAAAAATTAAAGAAACAAAAGATTAAGAATACCACAAACCATCAATAAAAGCAAAGCTGGTCTCAGAATGCCGGGAATCCTTAATGACACTGGCTGAACACAATAAGGTTCAACTTATGTGGGTGCCAGGACACACAGGCATACGAGGTAATGAGAAAGCAGATGAAGCAGCCAAGATTGTTAGCAAAATCCCATTATTGGGTCTGGAGCCTGTACTGGGGGTGTCTTACAGACCAGTGAAACAGGCTATCAAGTGTTGGACTCAAGAACTACTGGAACTCCATTGAGACATTCCAAGTTGTTTATTACAGACCTGGACAACAGCAGGGCAAAGTATCTGCGTGGTCTAAGTAAAAGAAGGCTTGCATGGGCAACAAGATTCGTTACAGGACATTGTGCGCTAAAGTTTAGTCTATACAGAATGGGATTGTCCAACAACCCTCTTTATTGTTGCCTAGAAGGAGATGAGATGTTACTCATCTGGCATGTGATTGCCCTGCTCTTGCGAATCAAAGAGCAAGTATTTTTGGCAATCACTTTCCAAAGATAGATGAACTATCGAAAGCCTCAGTTAGCAGTCTGGTTAGGTTCATAACGAGCAACAGACTATTTAACTGATGAAAGGGGCATGCACAATAAATCTTCGAAAAGGTCACAGTGTTTGGGCATAAACTAGAAACTAGAACTAGAAGAATACCACAAAACTAGCCCAAAAAAAAAATGGTTTTCAAAAAGTTCACTTTCCACACAAGTGCTTACTAAAAAATCCACTACATCTGCCCAGTTCCACAAAAGAAATTCCTCAAAGCAGGAATCTATCAAATCAATTGTCCAGAATGTGAACACATTTACATAGGTAAAACTAAAAGAAATTCAGAAACCAGATTAAAAGAGCATATGAGACACTTCAAATATAAACAGACTGATACATCTGGACAACCAATCACAACATCACACCAAAAGTAACACTCCTAAAACCTACAAAATACACAACAGAGTTGGATACTTGGGAAAAGATTTTAATCACAAAACATAAACACCATATAATGAATTTTTGAATTGCAGCCACCAATCCACTATGGAGATTATAACTCCACATTAGATGTTACCACCAAGAGCAGTCGGTCACTTCTGATGGGAGCCAGTAGCTCTCAAAACTGGTCAAGACATAAAAAATGTAAGTGATGTTAAGTGCTTCAACCCCGGCTAATTTTTTCCTATAATGTTTAAAAGCTGTTTATGAACAGTATGCTGATGTTTTCAAACTAACTTTTTTTATTTATTTATTTTGTATTACATCCAAGATGGAAAGCAAGTGTGGTAACAACCATAGACATACTGGTCTCGAAGTGTTTGTGGGAAGACATGTATGCTAGCAACAGTACTACATACATTCAATAACAGATATGTAAACCTTGTTGATATATTGGAATCTGAGCTCTTTTATTGCTGTAGTTGCTGATTCTACAAATTCCTCTCGTAAGTGGGGCACAGTCACCAGTCCCTTGCTTCTCGAAAGTCAGATAAACTGCCAGCTGTACAAGATAGCAGCACAAATGCCCACAGCTATTTCACACAGAGACATGGTTGCAACTACATATGGACTACACCTTAGGGGTGTAGATACTTTACTTCATTTTGGATAGGTGTACATTCCACATTGTGAAGAACATTAAGGATAGGTGGCATTCTGAATTTCAGCTGGAGGAAGCAGGATGTTGACCACATCATCTCTACATACCATTTGTCATGCTACATATTTGTATTATAATAACCGTTTTAGGACATCCTCAGCAAATTTTCTCTTTTTTTTTGTTAATTTATACTTTTTCTGGTCATTTTGTATTCCATACAAAAAATTTTGAATTTTCAGTAGAATTATCTTTTGAGCTCCACCAAATCCCTCGAAAAGCATAACTCAAAAGCAAGAATTTGGATAAACATCTAATTTTATGTTTAAATTCAGTATCTTCCAAAGACGTAACACAAGGATTTTCAAGAAAATCCCCCACTACAAACTACCCTTCACAGGGAAAAAGTTTCCCTGTCTTTGATTCAATATCATATGTTTAAGAAATTTACATAGGAAACAAAATCCATATATTGAACTTTCTGGGATTGTACAACTGGTAAACTATGAAAAATGTAGAGCTCGTTACAGCACGCAATTTGTGTCAGACACATTTTTGCTAGTACTAAGCATTTTCAAGATAATTATTGCTATTATGTTGAATTCCACACCTTTTGTATAACATTATGGGAGTCAAAAGAATGGTGACTCACTTCAAAAAATGTACAACTATTAAAAAAATTCTAATATCAATGAATATCTCAGATATGGTTAATGACATAAATTTTAAATTTATAATGCAGTAACTTTTAGTCATGGTTTAGTCATACAAAATAAAGAGCACTTCAACAGCTATTCCCAGAAATACATTTCATTTGTCATGTAAATATCTTAAACGTGTGGTATTTTAATCAGAATCGTTTAGAGTAATTTTTGAGAGGAAAATAAAATGAAACAGTTTCTAACTTCAAAATCTTTGTGTTGCATGTTTGGAAAATGCTGATCTTAAATAGAACATTTAGCATTTATACAACTTTTCGTTTTTGAAGATTCAGGAGGCCACAAAACACACTATTTATGATCAAGCTGAAAACTTTTCAGACCACCCTTGTAAATAATCACAAAATGAGAAATTTTGTTCGAGGAATGTTACCAGTTACATTCTATTTTGTCTCATTTACATTTTCTAATGAATTCTTGAAGTAAATCTTTGAAAACATGCAACATTTTATCCAAAATATTTTTAGTACTCTTTTTCACAAAAGAAAAATAATATAGTACGTACCTATCATAGTAATTGACTAGGAAAGGCTTACAACAATTTTTGATATGGCCAATTTAAAGATATAGCTCAGAATCTCACAGTGAGAACGAGAGACAATAATGTAACAAATACTTTTGAGTACAAAACATCACTTACACATACTGATATTAATTCATTTTAAAGCTACAACACTTGCATGAAACATTGCTAAAAGCAGAAACAAGCTTTGTCATACGAGGGCGATCCCAGAAACAATGAACAACCTAATTCTTTAAAAACTCCTCACATAAAAGGGATACCAACAATCAGCCAACTTAAGTGTCTCAGTCTAAAGATATTTTGTTAAATTTAAAGTTTATGTGGACTTGGTGAGGAAATGTGTAGACATTGATGCTTCACACTAATTCATAAACGCTGTCTTACCTAACACTTACATTTCAGTAAGAGTTTGAAAATAAGGATAGGAAAGGGGGAAAAAATTGTTTTTGAAAGTTGTAAGGTATGCTATAATTTTCACAAAGTCCTATATGTAGTCCAACGGTACAAATTTGTGCCCTGATTTACCAAACACTATAGTTGGGGTTGAAAAATAATGTATAGCTAGTTTTACAAACTTTAGAGCACAATGTAATTCAAAATATGTATTAGGTATTTTTTGAAAGCTGTAACATAACCTATAATTTTTGGCAACTTCTATTGTATAATTGTACAATATTTTGACCATATGATCTATGGAACACAGATTTCTACATAAAGGAATGAAAATATGGTAGGGATAGTTTTTTTAAGAGTTCTAAAGTAGCTTGTAATTTTTGTTGGGTCCTACAGTATAAGTGTTTTATCCAAAAAAAAACACACCAAAATATTCCTTGATAATGGAGTTCAGCAAAATCAGAGAGAAATGAAGTGATATGAACAATATACAACTCCCCCCTTAAAATAACACAATTTTAAAATTATTTAAACCTCCTCATTTACCTCTTTTGGCTCAAGATCATTAAAAAATCTGCCATATTTGCAATAAAGAGTAAAAAATAGGTTATATATTAATATTCAGTGAAATATGGAATATTATTTTGGGGAAATTCGGTAGAAAGTCAAAGAATATTCCTCATGCAAAAGAAGGTTATAAGAATCATTTCCAGCACCCATAGCAGACACTCTTGCAAACATCTTTTTAGAAGACTAAAGTTATTAACCCTACCTTGCATGTATATATTTTCAATCTTAAAATTCTATGTATGCAATCGAACCACATTTATTACAAACATGGAAATTCATGAGATAAACACTAGACAAAAGGGTAACATCCATCGTCCCAGTACAAAGCTTTCTTGCTTCCAAAAAGGTGTATATTACGAGACCATAAAAATATTTAATACTCTCCCTAATGATCTTAAGAGAAAAGTTGACAATTTCAATGTCTTTAAAACTGCTGTTAAAGAGTACCTATGCTCAAAAGCATATTATTCTGTACAAGATTATCTGAATGACAAATTATCCTAATGATAATAGTTATATAGCTCTGTAAGTAGTATTAGTAAATATTAATGACAATTGCCAGTCATATTTGATACCTGCTCTAGAATTAATGAAGCTATTTAAATGTATGTATATTAAGAACTGACAGTAAATGCTATGCATTACAAATCAAATAGAACAAAATGATCAGGCGAACAAAGGTAAAATCCTAGTGAATGTTAAAATAACTGTTCTTGCCTATACGTATGTTAATCTTATAACAGTAAGGAGGTATTCAACTCTGTACAAAATTACACTTGAGTTGTTTCATTTTGTATATAATATATCTTTATTTTATTTCAAATGTTCTGTATACTATGTAATATTTATGTATATATGTAACTTTATTGTACATTTCCTTAACACGCATATAGTATTTGTATTTTATTTCAAATGTTCCATATTCTGTGTAATATTTATGTTTATATGTAATTTTTGTACATTTCCTTGACATGTTCTATGTTCACAAGCCTTTATGGCTGCTAGTGAACTCACAGAATACAATCTAATCTAATAGGATGAAATTTGGTGACGTGAATATGAAAGCCGTAAACCCCCCTCCCCCCAGTATTAAAATACAGTGTGTGACCATCAGGAAGAACAGGATTTTTCAATGGTGAGAGAATTATCACAATTGGTTGATGTTTTTTGGGGTTACCCTACATGCACACACAAATTTTCTTGCTTTACATTACTCTAGCACAAAAACTGCATGTCAATAGAACTAGCAACTACTACCAACAGTAAACAAGAGACTTAAAAGTAAACTAGAAATTTCTCAAAATAATTCACTAAGGAGCTGTAAAAACAACACCAATTACAGTACTACAAAGCTTCACAAAAAACATGGCTATAGAATTGGAACATGAGTTGAAAGTAATCACTCTAGCACAAAAACTGCAAGTCAATAGAAACAGATACAAGTGGTACCACACAGCAGACACTATAAGTAATTTAAAAACTCAAATAAACTTCAGAACATATATTAATAACTTAAAATACAAGAATGTAATTACTGATATACAATATCAGAATGGCCTGATATATACAATATCCCAGATGAAATGAGAGCCATAGCAATAGCTACGGAAAATGAAACATACCCAGAAAAAGAATGGCTCTGAATATATACAGATGGATACCTCATCAATAATAAAAATGCTGATGCAGGAGTATACTGTAAACATTTTGAACAGTATCTAACATTAGATGAAATGTCAAACCACTATGATGGAGAATTAACAGCTATAAAAGCAGCATTACAGAACATTTTATATAGACCATACATAAAACAAAAAATAGTCATCTTATCAGACTCAAAATCAGCCATAGATGGAATAGTAAATTACAATAATAAAACTACAAGAAATGTTAAAGAAATAAGAAGCCTAATTAAAACAGTTGAAACTAGAAATCATGTCACTCTACAATGGATCCCAGCTTATGTCGGACTTTTGGGCAATGAACATGCAGATCAATTAGCAAAGAAAGGTGCAATACAACAAATAAAACCTGTAAGACAAATAGAAATAAATAAACAATTAAATAGCATTAAACAACATTTCAAAAGACAGCAGAGACTTGATGAAGAAGATAAATTAAAGGATAAAAATTATAAGAATATTAAAGATAGAGTTGATATACATAAAGCCAAGGAAGACTGCAGTGGCCTTATTTAGGATGGCAACTGGCCATGATTGCCTTGCAGAACACCTCTACAAGATACGATGCCTACCTACACCCAAGTGCACTCTCTGTGAAGAAGATGTCATCCTGAACAAACAACATCTCGCCATATGCAAAGGCCTTAAAAGTGATAACTTAGAGACTTTATATTGGGAAGCCAGAGGGAAAATGATGCAGATCAATTAATCCCTAGTGCCATTGGTCAACAAAAACAACAACATTATTAGTGTAGAGCAACAAGAGTTCCTAGGGCAAGTTTCCAAAATAAAGCAAAAAATGAAATTGTTAGCAATTCCCCAATGACTACAAAATTCACAAACTCTCACACAAATGCAAGAGATTAAATTTTATACAGCTTTAGTTTGAACTATACCAAAAGGGGAATTAATGCACTAGACAGTTTAACCCACAGATTAGTCTTTACATCACTAAAAGAACAACAATATCCACAGCAATAAACAATGCCTTCAGCCCACAATTAATTAAAAAGTTCAAACAAGAAAAAACAGATCACAGGCAACACAAAATTAAGTCAAACAAACTTAATTTTGTTGAAATGAAACAAAATATTTATTTACTAGAACTAATGATTCAAAATATATTTAATATCTACAAGAAAAATTCTATTGCAGTTAAAGTTGATAGTAACATATCAGAAGGATAAGGCAAGGTAACTGCTCTTCACATTAACCATATCATTAAAAATTGTAAAGAACTTCCATACGGATATGTAACTTTAAATAGAAGAAAGTCCTTTTATATAACTCTTTTTGCAGATGATATAGTGCTAATAGCAGTTAACGAAGACAATTTACAATGATCTACATACAGTAGAACATCACACAATATAAAAATTTCATTAGATAAAACTAGAATAATGGCATTTAAGGGAGTACATCCAATTCCAAGCAAAATTTGTTTGAGGTCTTCAGATTTATTTGGCCGTTGCCGCCACCCAATTGTCTGTGCATGATGTTAATATTTTGAAGCGAGTTTACCGCCACTGCCTCTTACAAAGGACTAGCAAAAGATGAGCGGATGTCAACAGCTTTGAAGTTACCTTGGTGAAATGGAACTTGTATTGAATCTTTCCAGTATTTACATTTGGAACTTCTTTCACTTGCAATCTCAGCATTCTTGATAGGTAGGTCAAATAATTGGGCATTTTTTGTAGCATAGATTGTATCAATTTTAATGGCACAACTTTAACTTTTTTAGTATAAAATAACTGAAGTAACCTTTATAAATATTTATAATATTTTAGTTCTTTCTCCTTTTTTTTTAATAAAAAAAGTGTTCTTTGTTTTTTATCATGTTTTGTCTTGGGATTTGATGAAATTCTGTGCAAGCACAGAGAAAATTATTCACACAGCAGCCAATACTGCAGCGATAGACTCTCCCTCATATCCTTCCAGTTCAAAAGTAGCACTCAATCATAGAAATTCTATGATTGGTGGTCACTTCCATCTCATGTGCAAAGAATACACAAAATGTCTTACTGAAAAACAGTTCTGCACCACTGTAATATATCAACTTGTTTATGAAGTCAGAAACATATGCAGTTCAAATTCAATTCTGCATCTCCCCTTTGAGAACAAGCTCGCTGAACTAATAATGGTGCTCATTTAAGCTGAATGGCAGTAAAGACTGAATAAATTTGAACACCCGTTAAACATTTATAACACTGGAAAGAAAAAAAGAATTTACATACCTTGTCATTTGTTCACGAAGTTGATATAAACGACAAAATATTAAAGTTTGATAAAACAGGTCGGAATATCTTCATTTAGTACAACAGCACATTTATCTAAGGCTGTACAAAACCTTAGCAAGACCTGTCCTATGCTATGGCAGTGAGATACAAGAAGAATAACTGCTGCAGAGATAGAGGAGTGCTGGTTATAGTAAATGGGATCTAAAGATCTGAAATGATTTTATAAGAGTTAAAGATGCAAGCAGTCCTGGAATACACACATTACCAGACAACACTTGCATAGGATGGGCGCAAACTGGCTTCCCAAAGCTGCAATGCAGTACATTCCTATGGGAAAGAGATCACTCAGGCGTCCTAACAAGAGATGGAGGGAAATATTCTTAGTGAGATCATAACAGGCCTGATAGGCTAACACTTGGTGAATGAAGAAGAAGAAGAATCCATTTTCAAGAAATTCCCATACCATCCAGAACAGCATCAAACCTTTAAAAAAAATTCAAAATCACATTAGCTCCCCAAAATAACTTCAACCTATGAATATTACTTTATACCTAAAAGATCCCATCCCAGAACACCAAAAACTAGGCATTTACAAAATAAACTGTGCAGATTGCAACTATACATAGGGAAAACCAAAAGAAATATAGAAACAAGATTAAAAGAACATCTAAGAGGAGATACAGCACAATTTTTTCGACCTGACCCTGCAGAAATGCAAACGACAAAAGGTTTGGAGAGGGAAGTGGAGAAAAGACCAACAGTATTCCCCTAGTGCAATGCAACAGGAATGCATAAGATATGTATCAGCTGTTCTCCTACCCCTCCTGGCAGATAATGGGATGTCCAGCTGAGTAGGGCCAGGAGGAAAAAAAATCACACTGTAAATAAGACCAAACAGACAAATCTGCCATTGGTCACCATTTCTGCTCAACCAGCCATGAAATAACATGAAACATAATGCTACTAAAATCTGCAAGATATGCAACTGAATTAGACATTTGGCAGAAAATCCATATTTTAAAAAACCAATACAAGAAACTGAATTTTGATTTACCACCACACATTATCCTCTGGAAATTCACAACACATCGAAGCCACCCTTTCCAAAACCACCAGAAAAGATGCTGCATCGGTTGGAGAATGTTGATGATGAGGTGAACAAGCCTTGAAACATGTTCAGGTAAAACTACCTTTTATAGTTACAATTCCTACTCAAAAAACAAACCTAATGTAATTTTGTTTTCTTACATTTTTGCCACTTAAAAATGTTTCACAAGATGCAATTTTTCTTCAGTTTCTTTCAGACTTGAACTTTGGTTAAGGAAGGAAAACAGCCTTTTCTTAACATCAAGATTAATTTTAGAGTAAATTAAAAAAAAAAAATTAATGCACAACTGATTTTTTGGAAAATTAAATGTCGCACAAAATTTAGTCTTGATCGTAAAGTACTATACATCTATATGAAATTTAGAAGTTAAAACTTTCAAAACTTCCATCACTTGTAGCACCGCATTTTACATGAGTCTCGATTTTAATTTTTTAAAAATTATTTTCTTGGAAAACTAGCTCTATAGGACTATAAAATTATGTTCAACAAATGTGTGATAAAAATGTTTGTTAAATTGGTTGAAAATTATAGAAATTAGCAATTTTAGTGGCAAATATCCTGAAGCAGGATAATGAATAACATCAGCCTAAATTGTCCAAAAAGAGTTAACATTGTAATAAACCAAAATTATTATGAACATATGTAAATACCGACCATTTGCCTTAAAGAATATTTTACAACATTTTAGAACCTTTTATTTGGAAATTGGTGACATAACGTACCAGGTGGCCTAACCGCATCGTATTTCAAATCACTATATATCCCTTTGTGCATTAAGAGTTGCAGAACTAAAATGGGGCAATTCTAAATATACACAGGTGAGTGAGAAACTGCCAAATTAGCGTGACTGAGATTTGTTTTTTTAACGCTGCTAACTTGTATTAGCTTGTCTTAGGTTTCTAGTAAACTTTGGGCTTTAATCATTAGATCACATTCAGGCTCATAATTCCAGACTGTGCGAAGGATAAGGAATAATCTTGGCCCCAGCAGGGAACCCAGGACTCCTCACACAACAGGCAGGTGCTCTGCCAACTGAGCTATGGGTTAGCTGAGCTTCGTTCCACTCCTCTTGTTTAACAGCAAACATGATGAGCGGATCGCACTCATTGACAGCCACTTCTCAGGCTTGCACTAGAGTATACAGTCCATGATGATAGACAAAAATAGACTGAAAAGGTCTTAGAGTACTTTCCAGTTCAGTTACACAGCTTTATTTTTGAAGGAAAAAAACTCACTGTTTAGACTGGCAAATAATTTAAAATTTAAAATAGTTTAAAATAGAGAGTTGAGGGTTGTTACACTACATCACTATAATATTCTTACTTGAACGCGTTTCGGGAGACGGCTTGTTCCCATCGTCAGCATTTTCTCTCAACTGATTTTTGCTGGTCATCGTCTGGGGGATGTGTGTGGTTTGTGGTGTTCTCTGGTGCTGGGCTGATGAACCTCCAAAGGCTGTTGGGTGGCGGCAGTTCGAAATTCATTAGGTGATTCCTGTGTTTGACAATATGTATTTTTTCCCAGATGTCCAATTCATTGCTGCTGTTGATTGGTTTTAAGAGTTTTATGTTTGGAGTGATATCATGGTTTGAAGACCAGAAATGATGTGCTACTGCTGATTTATCTTGCTGCTTTTGGTAAATGCATCTCATATGCTCTTTAAGTCTTATTTCAAGATTTCTTTTGGTTCTTCCTATGTATACCAGGTTACATTCATTACAATCAATTTGATATATACCAGCTGATTTATCGTTGGGGATAGGATCTTTTGTTCTGTTGCATAGTAGTTTCTGTATATTGTGGTTATTCTGTGGAGACAGGGTGATGTTGTACTTTTTGAAAATCCTTTGAAATTTATGATGTGTCCAAGGGTGATAAGTGAATTTTCTATATGCTTGTGGTTTTTGTTGTCTGAGTAACGTAGTCATTTGTTGGATGTATTTCTGTCTTTCAAACCTTTTTATCTTCTTATCTATTGTTTTTTTCTGGTATCCATTCATAGTGGCTATGTTGATAATGTGTTGGTATTCTTTCTGGTATTCCTCTTTCTCCATTGGTATATGTACTAACCTGTTTGTAATACTATTTAAAATTGCATGTTTGTGGCTTGTAGGATTGTAGCTATTGTTTTTAATATAGTTTTCTGTGTGCGTTGGTTTTCTGTAAATGCCGAACGTTAGTTTGTTGTGTGCATTATTTCTGATGATCCTGATGTCTAGGTAAGGTAATTGACCATTTTCTTCTTTTTCCATTGTGAATTTTATAGATCTTTTTTGTAAATTTAATAATTTCAAAGCATCTTCTGAAAGTTTTTTTGGAACAATAGCAAAAATATCATCTACATACCTATACCAGGTTTTGAATAGATGTGGGAAAGATTTAGTAATATCTTAGTAAATCTTCAAAATTAGTCAATTTAAAATTTGTTTATTTGACCTATCTGTGTCCACCCATTGCTATTTTTACTTTCTCTACTACGTATAGTAAGTAGGGGAAGTATTGTATTCCACCCAAAAATTCAATACCGAGGTTTCACCGGAAATATATGTATTGAGACCCCCTGAATCCAAAAAAATGCATTTTTGGAAACCTGTCTGTGTGTGTGTCTGTGAACAGCATAACTCAGAAACGAACAGTCGGATAAACACCAAACTTGGTATTTAGATTCAGTATCTTCCAGAGATGCTACACGAAGGTTTCCAAGAAAATCCCCCCCATCCCAGATTACCCTTTACATGGAACATTTTTCGAAAATTTTAATTTTCTCAAAAATGGCTCTAACGATTTTGATTAAAATGTCATATGTATAAGATATTTTCATGACAAATAAAATGCATATCTTGAATTTCTGGGAATGTCTCCAAAAGTATTTTTCATTGTGAACGACTTTTGCGTAACTGGTAAACCATAAGAGATAGACAAAAGTTTACTACACAAAAAATGTAGATCACATTAAAATACACATTTATGTCATATACTTTTTTTGTTGACTGAACCATTTTCGAGATATTGCTTGTTATTCCCTTAAATTTTCCAATACTTATACTTTTTCTCAAATGGGAATTCGTTATTAATTTTTTTTTTTTGTCCTGGACATACAAAGAGAATGGAATGCTCCATATAGCATCTAGCTCTTAAAATATTTGACTATCGCTTAAAGCCTAGCAATTCCCCTTGCATCTACAAGAAAATTTGCAATAAGATTAACATCTCGATTAACATGAAGCATATGGAGAATAAGCATTTGTAAACATAGTTTGTACAAGAGTAGAGAAAGTCATGTGAGTGTAAGACATGAGATTTTTTAAATTGTGTTTATACTGTTCTTGTCTTAACATTACAGACTATAGGCAACAAACATGAGAGGACAGTCAGTTTTTCACTTGCTATAATGTTATTGTTACTATTATTATAATCATCATCATCATCTAATGGTTCCGTTCTACTGACTTTTGCCCCTGTAGAGTGATACAATGTTCCAACCGTCTCTATGTATCCATATGGATGTTTTCTGAGAACCGTTGGTAGCAGAAGTGGTGGGGTTTTAGGGCACTAATGTGCCAGTTTCCCACTGACCTGTATAGTTGGAATTGCCCCATTGAGTTGCGCAACTCTTTAAGCTATCTGCACATGTGAAATATGGCATAGTTGGTATAGAGAAACTAGGATGTATAATTTTACACAACACTAGGTGGCTGGTCGACGTTGCATGTTACTTTCATTTACCTCCCTCCGTTCTTTATGAAACTATTGTACAATAATCTACAAAATTTTTATGGTGAATGCTTCCCTTATAATCTGTAACTTTGTACAGAGCCAGTTATTCCTAATAATAGATGAAATATCTACTGATATTCACACAAAAGGATGTGAAACATGTGACTTCCTTAACCTCCCCGTCTTCCAAAATCTGGAAATGCTGTGTAGCCTTTGGTGTTGGAATTATTGAATAACATGTTAGATAATTACAGTAGGTGAAATTTAAATGTTTATGCCTTCTCTTTGGTCCCGTTAGTTATTTAATAACATAAAAGGTATATAGTTTTTACATAATACTGAAGCCCTTAACATATACAGTAAAATAAAGAGTGAAGCTGGTGAATATGATTCTCTGCTCCCAGGCCACCAAGTTACTGATTTTCTCTTTTTATACAGTTGTTTAACACACCCTGCTAATGAACTTTATTAGAACAATACTATTTAAACAGATCTGATTCTCTCTTGTTTTGCTCTATCACAACCATGTATTCCTTGGAATGAAGTACTTGCAAAATGTCTTATTTTACATGTATATTCTATGGAGTAACAACAACTATTTTTTCTACTCCATGGCATTCTCAACTAAAAGTCAAGGCCTTCTTCGCAGGCATGTCCTTTTTTTAACTCCAATGTATTTTACAACCCATGTCCATCAGAAAGAATAGGGCTTTCCAATGGTGAACGAATTATGAAAATCAGTTGAGTGGTTTGTGACACACATTTTCTCTTTATAATATTAGTACACATTTCATAAAAATTGAACAGAGCTTGAAGACTCCTTGCAATATAAGAACTGAAGTAGGGCAACAAACTTTTTTTTTTAAGCTTAAAAAATATGACTAGATATTAAATTCCACTTTCTTTTATAAATTTTTTACTTTCTCTTCTACCTATAATAAGTAGAAGTATTGTACTCCACCCAAAAATTTGATACCGAGATTTCACCGGAAATACATGTTTTGAGACCCCCTGAATCCAAAAAAAAGTATTTTTGGAAACATGTCCATGTGTGTGTCTGTGAACAGCACAACTGAGAAACGAAGTCGGATAAACACCAAACTTGGTATTTAGGTTCAGTATCTTCCAGAGATGCGACACAAAGGTTTTCAAGAAAATCCCCCCACCCCAGATTACCCTTTACATGGAACATTTTTCGAAAGGTTTAATTTTCTCAAAAATGGCTCAAACGATTTTGATTAAAATATCATATGTTTAAGATATTTTCACGACGAATGAAATGTATATCTCGAATTTTCTGAGAATGTCTCCAAAAGTATTCTTCATTGTGAACGACTTTTGCATAACTGGTAAACCATAAGAGATAGACAAAATTTTACTACACAAACAATGTAGATCGCATTAAAATACACAATTTATGTCATATACATTTTTTTTGTAGAGTGAACCATTTTCGAGATATTGCTTGTTATTCCCTTAAATTTTCCAATACTTAAACTTTTTCTCAAATTTGTTATTCATTTTTTATGTCCTAATATGCAAAGAGAATGGAATACTCCACATAGCAACCAGCTCTTAAAATATTTGACTATCGCTTAAAGCCTAGCAATTCCCCTTGCATCTACAAGAAAATCAGCAATAAGATTAACATGAAGCATATGGAGAATAAGCGTTTATAAAAATGGGTTATACAAGAGTAGAGAAAGTCATGTGAGTGTAACACATCAGATATTTTTTTTTTTTTAATTTGGTGTAATTAAATGATTTTGTCCAAACAAGCAGCATTATACAAAAAATTGACAGAGTTGTGAACATACTTATGAAGCTCAAGCATAAAGGTTTACATGAAAAGTGGATAATGTCTGATGCACAACACACAATTTATATGTTGAAAAACACACATTGGAGGAAAATGACCCCCCTGTAAAATAATATAAACAATAAATTATTAATAAATTTGTCTTTAAAATGTACCAAAAACTATACGTCAAATGCGAATTTTTATGTAATATTAGAAATGTTTGTTGCCTTTGGCCAAAATCCCATGAACCAAACTGATTCAACTATTTCTGAGATCATCCTCATATAACAACTGCCCTCAGAGGTAAAAATACTTAAACTGGAGCATTTTTTATAATTTTAAACATACTTTTTATATAAAAAAATTAAGAATATTAGTGTACAAAGACTCAGTTACATTACTTACTTCTTAAACACAAAAATATAGTGCAATTTGAGTTTCTGTTTATGCCACTGAAAGCACACGTTTCAGTCTCTTACATTTCCAGATACTTTTAAGCACAAGTGAAATTACATGAATATACCAACGTGTAGATAAGTGCTCACAAACATTTTAAAAAAGCCATCACTATCACAGACAATTCATTCTAGATATGTGTAGTAAAAAATTTACTTGTGGAATGTTCATTTAGTTATGCCTATATATTTAATTATTACATCAGAAGCGTGATGAACAACACTTAAATAGTTTCACTGTGACAGACAAATTGATAAAGCGAGCCTAGGGCTTAAAGCTACCCTTTACATTGAACACTTGATTTTCTCAAAAATAGCTTTAATGATTTTGATTAAAACATCATACGTATTTATATGACAAATAAAATGTATATCTTGAATTTTCTGGGGATTGCCTGTCAAGTCCTCTTCATTCAGAAGGAATGTTGTGTAATTTTGTAAATGGTAAAACATAAGACACAGACAAAAACTTACTGCACAAAAAATTTAGGTATCTTTAAAACATACAATTTATTTAAAATAGTTTTTATTGCAATAACAGCCATTTCCGTTATTATTGGTTTGAATCTTTTAATACAGGACGTCCATAAAGTCCAAACACATTTTTATGTTGCTGGTCTGCTATAACACAATAAACATTATACAGTGCTGGGTATAAAAGTGTAACTCTCATGAAAAGTTTAGTTACAGTTGAAATGTGTTGTCATTGCTAGGATCTGTCTTCATGTGCACTTTGCAGACAAGAATATGAAAACTTTTAGCTCTTAAAGATATATTCTCTGGTGCATTTAAAAGGTCCTTTGCAGTACGTCTATCAAGCTGCACAAGCCCAGCTTTTCAGCCACTACGACATTCAACATTGTTGTGATTGCAAACAAATCATAACACAGAGAGCAAATGTGTATTCATTATTCTCTATAGTGTCAAGATTTTGTGCTGTTGCATTAGTTGAAGATGGGCGCAGATGTTGCGAGAGTTTAGGAACAGCTTCCACAAGTATTCCGAGACAGGCTTCCTGGATCAGGTCACCCAAGATGTACATCACACAGGGATAACAGTTTTTTAAGCTTGGTAATTTTAAGAGATTGTCACATGACAGCTGAGGCGAGAAATCATCTGGAAAATGCTTGCAAATAGACGTGCAGGAGAAGTAAATCTGAACTCAAGGAGGCCTGCCACAGCACCAGTATTAGCTCCTCAACACTGGAGAGTCATCTTCATTTTACATGACAGCACGTCGACTGGACAATGAAGCAAACTCCAAATTCAACCTTAGGGCTGGCTGCTCCAGATGGAAGAGGTAGGTTACGCTGCTTGCATATTTCCCCCAAGGGTTCCTTGTAGAGGGGGCTCACTTGTGGTGTGGGGTGGTGTAAGCACTGAATGCAAGCTTTATGCTTCTGCTGCCCAGCAGTGGCTCGGAAGAGATAGATATGGTACATAGGAGTTTTTGTGTAGACGTTTTAGGCCTGCCAAATGCTACAGTTAAGGAATTTGCTCTAATTGAAATGCAGAGAGTTGGGAGAAAGGGGTAATAATGGAGAGAGCTCTTAAATATTGGTACAGACTATTAAATTTAAAAGAGAAAAACTTGTTGAGGCAGTATTTGGAATTCCAAGAAAGGAGCTTAAAGAAAAATGGGTGGAGTTATAGTATACAAACTAATTTGGAAAATAGCAGTCTGGGAGAAATTTGGAGAAGGAGGGAAAATAATGTTAAGGGTTTTTGGAAAGAAGCTAGGCAGAGGTTTGAAGATATAGAGATACAAAATTTATTTAGTAACATTGGGAAGAAAAGTTCCTTGGAATCATGTATATTAATAAAAAATGTATGGGCTAGAGAACAGTATGTGGATAACTCAAATAAGGAACAAAGAGAAAGTATAGCCTGGGTACGAGCAGGTGTATGGAGATTAATAGGAATGAGAAATGGATTCCCACAGAACCAGTGTCCAATATGTGGGGAAAGAGAAGATTTACAACATATCGTTTTTTATTGTAAAGGTACACAGCATTGGAGAAACCGCTATAAATGGGAAATGGTTAAAAATGGACAGGAAAGTAGCCTTAAGCAAGATTTTTAACAAAGACAGTAAAAAGGTAGGAGAGTACCCGTCCAAAGTAAAGAAGAAATGGTTATGGACAATAAAAAGAGATGTGAATTAGTTTCATCATGTGATGTTAAGTTATGTAATTATATTATTATTAATTATTATTATTATTATTATTATTATTATAATATTAGTATTATTAGATTATTATTATGGTATTACTACTATTTTATTATTATTATTATTATCATTTTTATGTTATAATTAAAGAGTGTAATATGGGTAGAATATGGCAAGATAACAGCTTGGGCTGATGTATAGCCATATTCTAAGGAAGATTGCTAGCACAAATAAATAAATAAATAAAATAAATATTAGGATAGAGTAGGAAGTTATAAAGCCTAAGGTAATTCAACATGTCCACTTTCATTATCAACATACTGTTCCCATCACCTTCTGGTTGACAGAACATGCATTGCAAGATTTGAGGGGTTATTAGCAAGCATGCCACTTTTAGCACCCTGGCAGCGTAAATTTGGCTCTTGATGAAACCTCTTGCAAAAAATGTCAAGAAGAGTGAGATCAGGGGAGCCGCTCTTTTGATGCACCAGTTAGGAAAGGTCTCATTCAGGTAGTGCCACACAATGTTTGTATAGTGTAATGAAGTATATATAACTTAATTAATTTTGAAGATTGAGAAGCTAGTAACAGTGATGTGTCATAAGAAGGTTGTTACACTACATCACTAAAATGTTCTTATTTGAACACGTTTCGGGAGAATGGTTTGCTCCCATCATCAGCAGTTTTCAACTGATTTTGCCAGTTATTGTCTGGGGAATGTGTGTGGCTAGTGGTGTTCTCTGGTGCTGGGCTGAAGAACCTCCAAAGGCTGCTGGGTGGTGGTAGTTCAAAATTCATTAGATGATTCCTGTGTTTGACTATATGTATTTTTTCCCAGATGTCCAATTTATTACTGCTGTTGATCGGTTTTAAGAGTTTTATGTTTGAAGTGATATCATGGTTTGAAGACCAGAAATGATGTGCTACTGCTGATTTATCTGGTAAATGCATCTCATATGCTCTTTAAGTCTTATTTCAAGATTTATTTTGCTTCTTCCTATGTATGTTACAGTCATTACAAACTATTTGATATAGTTTTGTAGAGTGGGTTGGTGCCCCATCTTGTTGATAAATGATAGAGGCTAGGATACTGTAACTGTGACTCCAGAACAATAACAGGTAGATGGACATGTTGAACTGCATTAGGCTTTAAAAGACCCTACTCTCTCCTATTATAATACTGCTATGGCCCTAGGTTATTGGGGGTCGGCTTCGAGCAGTCCAAGTAAACAACAACGGTTACTCACTCAGCACATAACTAGAAGCTTCTTCTTCCCCCTCTCCTAGAAAGTGTGTTGAAATAGCTCTAGAACATTCAAGAACCTTGTGGAAGGATTCCACTGTCTATATAAGCCAGCGCTCTTGCAGGAGTCAGTGCAAGGTGAGGAGAGTTGTGTCAGTGAGTGCGTTTCCAGTGCAACATGAAGAGCAGTGTTTTAGGTTGAGTCACACTTTTTTACACTCACCTTCACTAATTAAAGTTACATAAAACAGGAAACGTTTTCAAGGGCATTCGTCCTCATCGTCAGCGACTGGGTGACTAAGGATGGGAGAAAGCGACCCTTAGTCACCCAGTCGCTGACGATGAGGACAAATGCCCTTGAAAACGTTTCCTGTTTTATGTAACTTTAATTAGTGAAGGTGAGTGTAAAAAAGTGTGACTCAATCTACATCATTATGAATACTTCACTGTCAATAACGCTTCTGTTTTTAATCTTTAATGAAGAGCAGTTCTCTGAGTGAGTTGGTGACATGCAGCGAGGCTACTGCAGAGCAATGAATTGTGGAGGTCTTGTGTTCAACTCCCAAGTGAAGTGAAGAGACTACAAAGTGAAGTGAAAGAGAATGAACTAGTTCACCAGAGTGAAGTGAACTCCCAGTGAAGTTGAACTTAGAGCAGTGACAGTTGAGAAACTGGACAGAGTCACAATATTTAATGTTATAATGGACCACGAACATGAAAATGTATTGGGACTTTATGGACACCTTGTACTATGCATCACTTTAGTTTCCAGTTTATACATGAAATGAGTAATGTAACTATTTCTGCAAGCGTTTGTCTCAATTAGCATGAGGCAGATAAAAAAAATGAGATTTTATAAGACTACTTTCTAGAGGCTACATAAAAATAAATGACAGTAGATAGAGAAAGTAATGTATCAGATTTTTCAAGCCTCATTCAACACCATACGCAGCTAGTGTGAAAGAACAATTGTCGAAATATAAATTAACACTTAACATTTTTATGAAACATTTAAATTACGAAGTTAGGCTAAATTTCATGTGCGTAACTAGCAATGAAGGAAATGTCTGCTGAAAGCAAGATGGCCTAATTTGCTGAGTCATCTATACATACACAGAGAAAATAGTTCAGTGTTTGTTCATCAGTTGAGCTCTTGCTTATCAAACTAATTTTACTTTGGTTGGACATTGCTACTGAGCTTTCAAACTTCAACAATGTGTCAGTAGAACCCACAGCTCTGTTTGATTTTTATATTCTCTACCACGAGGCTTTATAGGAAATACATGTTTTAAGGTCCCCCGAATACAAAAAACAATTTTTAGAAAAAGGGCTATGTGTATCTTTGAGCATCATAACTAAAAAATGAAAATGGATAAAAACGAAACTTGTTGATGGAAAATTAATTGATGTTAAACACTCAAACTTAGTATTTAAGTTCAGCATTCTTCCAAGGTTAGATTTTCAAGAAAATCCCCTTACCCTAAACTACCCTTTATGTGGAAATCTTGCCATTTTCACTTTTTCTATATGTATAGTAAGCAGGGAAAGTATTGTATTCCAATTAAAAATTCAATTTTAACATAACATTTGATGGGAAACACAGTGAAGTACATAAAATATTAATAAAAACCTAGTGGCAACACACTCTAACTTCACTCTTACAAGATAATCATCATCAGCTAGGAGCCACTAACAAGTCTGTAGAGGTCCTGACGTTGATGTCACTTTAGGCTTGATGTATTTAAAGATGAGATCTTTTTCCAGAGGGAAATTGAAATACATTCTACACCGGCACTGACAGACTCGCTAGTGGATAATGAAGACAAGTTGTCTTCGAAATGCGTTCAAGGTAATTATCTTGAAAGAGTGAACTCAAGAGTGTTTTGCCACTAGAATTTTATTAACGGAAGTTCAATGTCACGATTTCACTGGAAAAACATGTTTTAAAGTCCCCTCCCCCCCCCAAAAAAAAGCATTTTTAGAAACAGGTCCATGTGTGAGTCTGTAAATAGCATAAAGAAAAGGTCAGATAAACACCAAACTTGGTATTTAGGTTCAGTACCTTGCAAAAATACAACACAAAGATTTTCAAGAAACACCCCCTCACTCCAAACTACCCTTTACATGGAACCATATATTAAAGGTATTTACTTGACAAATAAAACGTATACCTTGAATTTTCTTGGACTAGCCCTTGAAGACCTTTATATAATGGGAAATCAGTCATTTTGTAAATATTCCATGATGTACAATTGCATTTTCCTCAATATAATTCTTATCTCAACGAAAATGCTTGAAATGTTCTTATTTTACCTTTTTACTATGGCTTCTGAATTAATTCCTCTGTGGTTCTGACAGTCATTTGAGCATTCTTTCTGCATTTTGTAAACATCTAGGCACTTTTCATATAATTTCTATACAAAAATATAACATGATAGAGAAATTACTTTTTAGATGCATTAATATATAAGGTATATATAGACATCTGTAATGCGGAGAGAAAGTCATGTGACTTTACCAAATCATATTTATGTTAATTTCTAAAAAAAATTATTTTTTCTCTTTGTAAATTTGTAGTTTACTCATTTATGGATTTGGAATATTAAATAATGCATCCTTAGGGAAATGCAAGCTGATTTTAGATTGACTTCTCTGAAGTCCATATTGCAGCTATATTTATAATTAATGCATAGGTAACTTGAAACCCGAAAAACTTTCCCTTGCCCAAACAAACAATTTGGTGATCAAATTAAACTTACAATCCATAAAGTATTCAGCACAGTAAATATACAAAAATTCCATGTAAAATAAATGGGAAATCTGTTTTATAATAATCCTTGAAGACTTGGTCATACTACAGCCATAGATTACAAATAACACACAGATAAGCTCTGGTCTATCATAGCACTGTATACCATTTACTAGAGGTCACTAGTGGGGCTATACATTTTGTTGTAGCCCAGTGAAGGTGGACCATGATCATGATGAAGGATAAACACACAGATAAGCTCTGGTCTATCATAGAACTGTATACCATTTACTAGAGGTCACTAGTGGGGCTATACATTTTGTTGTAGCCCAGTGAAGAGGCACCATGATCATGATGGATAGACACACAGATAAGCTCTGGTCTATCATAGCACTGTATACCATTTACTAGAGATCACTAGTGGTGCTATACATTTTGTTACAGCCCAGTGAAGAGGGACCATGATCATGATGAAGGATACACACACAGATACGCTCTGGTCTATCATAGCACTGTATACTATTTACTAGAGGTCACTAGTGGTGCTATACATTTTGTTACAGCCCAGTGAAGAGGGACCATGATCATGATAAAGGATAAACACACAGATAAGCTCTGGTCTATCATAGCACTGTATACCATTTACTAGAGGTCACTAGTGGTGCTATACATTTTGTTGTAGCCCAGTGAAGAGGGACCATGATCATGATGAAGGATAAACACACAGATAAGCTCTGGTCTATCATAGCACTGTATACCATTTACTAGAGGTCACTAGTGGTGCTATACATTTTGTTGTAGCCCAGTGAAGGGGGACCATGATCATGATGGATAGACACACAGATAAGCTCTGGTCTATCATAACACTGTATACTATTTACTAGAGGTCACTAGTGGTGCTATACATTTTGTTGCAGCACAGTGAAGGGGGACCATGATCATGATGAAGGATAGACACTCAGATAAACTCTGGTCTATCATAGCACTGTATACCATTTACTAGAGGTCACTAGTGGTGCTATACATTTTGTTGCAGCCCAGTGAAGAGGGTCCATGATTATGATGGATAAACACACAGATAAGCTCTGGTCTATCATAGAACTGTATACCATTTACTAGTGGTCACTAGTGGTGCTATACATTTTGTTGTAGCCCAGTGAAGGGGGACCATGATCATGATGAAGGATAGACACTCAGATAACCTCTGGTCTATCATAGCACTGTATACCATTTATTAGAGGTCACTAGTGGTGCTATACATTTTGTTGTAGCCCAGTGAAGGGGGACCATGATCATGATGAAGGATAAACACACAGATAAGCTCTGGTCTATCATAGCACTGTATAACATTTACTAGAGGTCACTAATGGTGCTACACATTTTGTTACAGACCAGTGAAGAGGGACCATGATCATGATGGATAGATACACAGATAAGATCTGGTCTATCATAGCACTGTATACCATTTACTAGAGGTCACTAGTGGTGCTATACTTTTGTTGCAGCCCAGTGAAGGTGGACCATGATCATGATGAAGGATAGACACACAGATAAGCTCTGGTCTATCATAGCACTGTATACCATTTACTAGAGGTCACTAGTTGTGCTATACTTTTGTTGCAGCCCAGTGAAGGTGGACCATGATCATGATGAAGGATAGACACACAGATAAGCTCTGGTCTATCATAGCACTGTATACATTTACTAGAGGTCACTAGTTGTGCTATACATTTTGTTGCAGCCCAGTGAAGAGGGATCATGATCATGATGAAGGATAGACACACAGATAAGCTCTGGTCTATCATAACACTGTATACCATTTACTAGAGGTCACTAGTGGTGCTATACATTTTGTTGCAGCTCAGTGAAGGGGGACCATGATCATGATGAATAGACACAGATAAGTTCTGGTCTATCATAGTACTGTATACCATTTACTAGAGGTCACTAGTGGTGCTATACATTTTGTTGTAGCCCAGTGAAGGTGGACCATGATCATGATGAAGGATAGACACACAGAGAAGCTCTGGTCTATCATAGTACTGTATACCATTTACTAGAGGTCACTAGTGGTGCTATACATTTTGTTGCAGCACAGTGAAGAGGGACCATGATCATGATAAAGGATAGACACACAGATAAGCTCTGGTCTATCATAGTACCGTATACCATTTACTAGAGGTCACTAGTGGTGCTATACATTTTGTTGCAGCCCAGTGAAGAGGAACCATGATCATGATGGATAAACACACAGATAAGCTCTGGTCTATCATAGAACTGTATACCATTTACCAGGGGTCACTAGTGGTGCTGTACATTTTGTTGTAGCCCAGTGATGGGGGGACCATGATCATGATGAAGGATAGACACTCAGATAAACTCTGGTCTATCATAGCACTGTATACCATTTATTAGAGGTCACTAGTGGTGCTATACATTTTGTTGTAGCCCAGTGAAGGGGGACCATGATCATGATGAAGGATAAACACACAGATAAGCTCTCGTCTATCATAGCACTGTATACCATTTACTAGAGGTCACTAATGGTGCTATACATTTTGTTACAGACCAGTGAAGAGGGACCATGATCATGATGGATAGATACACAGATAAGATCTGGTCTATCATAGCACTGTATACCATTTACTAGAGGTCACTAGTGGTGCTATACTTTTGTTGCAGCCCAGTGAAGGTGGACCATGATCATGATGAAGGATAGACATACAGATAAGCTCTGGTCTATCATAGCGCTGTATACCATTTACTAGAGGTCACTAGTGGTGCTATACTTTTGTTGCAGCCCAGTGAAGGTGGACCATGATCATGATGAAGGATAGACACACAGATTAGCTCTGGTCTATCATAGCACTGTATACCATTTACTAGAGGTCACTAGTTGTGCTATACATTTTGTTACAGCCCAGTGAAGGGGGACCATGATCATGATGAAGGATAGACACACATATAAGCTCTAGTCTATCATAGCACTGTATACCATTTACTAGAGGTGACTAGTGGTGCTATACATTTTGTTGTAGTCCAGTGAAGGTGGACCATGATCATGATGAAGGATAGACACACAGATAAGCTCTGGTCTATCATAGCACTGTATACCATTTACTAGAGGTCACTAGTGGTGCTATACATTTTGTTACAGCCCAGTGAAGAGGGACCATGATCATGATGAAGGATAGACACACAGATAAGCTCTGGTCTATCATAGCACTGAATACCATTTACTAGAGGTCACTAGTGGTGCTATACATTTTGTTGCAGCACAGTGAAGGGGGACCATGATCATGATGAAGGATAGACACTCAGATAAACTCTGGTCTATCATAGCACTGTATACCATTTACTAGAGGTCACTAGTGGTGCTATACATTTTGTTACAGCCCAGTGAAGAGGGATCATGATCATGATGAAGGATAAACACACAGATAAGCTCTGGTCTATCATAGCACTGTATACCATTTACTAGAGGTCACTAGTGGTGCTATACATTTTGTTGTAGCCCAGTGAAGAGGGACCATGATCATGATGAAGGATAAACACACAGATAAGCTCTGGTCTATCATAGCACTGTATACCATTTACTAGAGCTGACTAGTGGTGCTATACATTTTGTTGTAGTCCAGTGAAGGTGGACCATGATCATGATGAAGGATAGACACACAGATAAGCTCTGGTCTATCATAGCACTGTATACCATTTACTAGAGGTCACTAGTGGTGCTATACATTTTGTTACAGCCCAGTGAAGAGGGACCATGATCATGATGAAGGATAGACACACAGATAAGCTCTGGTCTATCATACCACTGAATACTATTTACTAGAGGTCACTAGTGGTGCTATACATTTTGTTACAGCCCAGTGAAGGGGCACCATGATCATGATGGATAGACACACAGATAAGCTCTGGTCTATCATAACTCTGTATACTATTTACTAGAGGTCACTAGTGGTGCTATACATTTTGTTGCAGCACAGTGAAGGGGGACCATGATCATGATGAAGGATAGACACTCAGATAAACTCTGGTCTATCATAGCACTGTATACCATTTATTAGAGGTCACTAGTGGTGCTATACATTTTGTTGTAGCCCAGTGAAGGGGGACCATGATCATGATGAAGGATAAACACACAGATAAGCTCTGGTCTATCATAGCACTGTATAACATTTACTAGAGGTCACTAATGGTGCTATACATTTTGTTACAGACCAGTGAAGAGGGACCATGATCATGATGGATAGATACACAGATAAGATCTGGTCTATCATAGCACTGTATACCATTTACTAGAGGTCACTAGTGGTGCTATACTTTTGTTGCAGCCCAGTGAAGGTGGACCATGATCATGATGAAGGATAGACACACAGATAAGCTCTGGTCTATCATAGCACTGTATACCATTTACTAGAGGTCACTAGTGGTGCTATACTTTTGTTGCAGCCCAGTGAAGGTGGACCATGATCATGATGAAGGATAGACACACAGATAAGCTCTGGTCTATCATAGCACTGTATACCATTTACTAGAGGTCACTAGTTGTGCTATACATTTTGTTGCAGCCCAGTGAAGAGGGACCATGATCATGATGAAGGATAGACACACAGATAAGCTCTGGTGTATCATAGCACTGTATACCATTTACTAGAGGTCACTAGTGGTGCTATATATTTTGTTACAGCCCAGTGAAGGTGGACCATGATCATGATGAAGGATAGACACACAGATAAGCTCTGGTCTATCATAGTACTGTATACCATTTACTAGAGGTCACTAGTGGTGCTATACATTTTGTTGCTGCACAGTGAAGAGGGACCATGATCATGATAAAGGATAGACACACAGATAAGCTCTGGTCTATCATAGTACCGTATACCATTTACTAGAGGTCACTAGTGGTGCTATACATTTTGTTGCAGCCCAGTGAAGAGGGACCATGATCATGATGGATAAACACACAGATAAGCTCTGGTCTATCATAGAACTGTATACCATTTACTAGGGGTCACTAGTGTTGCTGTACATTTTGTTGTAGCCCAGTGATGGGGGACCATGATCATGATGAAGGATAGACACTCAGATAAACTCTGGTCTATCATAGCACTGTATACCATTTATTAGAGGTCACTAGTGGTGCTATACATTTTGTTGTAGCCCAGTGAAGGGGGACCATGATCATGATGAAGGATAGACATACAGATAAGCTCTGGTCTATCATAGCACTGTATACCATTTACTAGAGGTCACTAGTGGTGCTATACTTTTGTTGCAGCCCAGTGAAGGTGGACCATGATCATGATGAAGGATAGACACACAGATAAGCTCTGGTCTATCATAACACTGTATACTATTTACTAGAGGTCACTAGTGGTGCTATACATTTTGTTGCAGCACAGTGAAGGGGGACCATGATCATGATGAAGGATAGACACTCAGATAAACTCTGGTCTATCATAGCACTGTATACCATTTACTAGAGGTCACTAGTAGTGCTATACATTTTGTTGCAGCCCAGTGAAGAGGGTCCATGATCATGATGGATAAACACACAGATAAGCTCTGGTCTATCATAACACTGTATACCATTTACTAGAGGTCACTAGTGGTGCTATACTTTTGTTGCAGCCCAGTGAAGGTGGACCATGATCATGATGAAGGATAGACACACAGATTAGCTCTGGTCTATCATAGCACTGTATACCATTTACTAGAGGTCACTAGTTGTGCTATACATTTTGTTACAGCCCAGTGAAGGGGGACCATGATCATGATGAAGGATAGACACACATATAAGCTCTAGTCTATCATAGCACTGTATACCATTTACTAGAGGTCACTAGTTGTGCTATACATTTTGTTGCAGCCCAGTGTAGGGGGACCATGATCATGATGAAGGATAGACACACAGATAAGCTCTGGTCTATCATAGCACTGTATACCATTTACTAGAGGTCACTAGTTGTGCTATACATTTTGTTGCAGCCCAGTGAAGGGGGACCATGATCATGATGAAGGATAGACACACATAAGCTCTGGTCTATCATAACACTGTATACCATTTACTAGAGTTCACTAGTGGTGCTATACATTTTGTTGCAGCCCAGTGAAGGGGGACCATGATCATGATGAAGGATAGACACACAGATAAGCTCTGGTCTATCATAGCACTGTATACCATTTACTAGAGGTCACTAGTTGTGCTATACATTTTGTTGCAGCCCAGTGAAGGGGGACCATGATCATGATGAAGGATAGACACACAGATAAGCTCTGGTCTATCATAGCACTGTATACCATTTACTAGAGGTCACTAGTTGTGCTATACATTTTGTTGCAGCCCAGTGAAGGGGGACCATGATCATGATGAAGGATAGACACACAGATAAGCTCTGGTCTATCATAGCACTGTATACCATTTACTAGAGGTCACTAGTTGTGCTATACATTTTGTTGCAGCCCAGTGAAGGGGGACCATGATCATGATGAAGGATAGACACACATAAGCTCTGGTCTATCATAACACTGTATACCATTTACTAGAGGTCACTAGTGGTGCTATACATTTTGTTGCAGCCCAGTGAAGGGGGACCATGATCATGATGAAGGATAGACACACAGATAAGCTCTGGTCTATCATAGCACTGTATACTATTTACTAGAGGTCACTAGTGGTGCTATACATTTTGTTGTAGCCCAGTGAAGGGGGACCATGATCATGATGAAGGATAGACACACAGATAAGCTCTAATCTACCATAGCACTATTTCTCTGTGCAAGGTTTGAACTCATGAACACAAAGGAAGTCGGTGTTAGTCAAATAACTCAGTAGCAATATCTTTAACTATTACAATTAGCACTTAGTTTGAACTTAACATACAATAATTCTATCTATCACTAGTACGAAGTATAGAAAATCTTATTAATCACAATACATGTAAATCAGAGATAACATTTAACTCAGAGTTTCTGTAACTCATGTACCTTAAACATGCAAACAAACAAAAGCAATCATTTAAGGAACAAAAGCGAAAAGATAAGTTATTTATTTATAATACTTTCAGAAACAAGAGGAATGGGCAGGCAAAGAAGGGTTTCTTTGTTCTCTCAGTATTCCAAATACAGCAAGAAATTCTTCATTCTTGTTTAAAAAGACATTCAGGAATAATTCTGGTTCATCATTCTTAACTTTCAAAATCTGTTTACTGATTTAAAATACTGTTTGAACTATCTCCCAAACTACAGTATGCAACAAACTAAATGATACTGAAATTCTTGATCATTTGCTGCCCACATTTCCATAGTAACAAAGTATATTTATTGTATACAATAGCTTGACACATTGTGAATTCAGTTTTGTGTTGATTTCTGCAAATGTTCTCACAACAGAGGAGAAGTGTTAATGTGGAACATTATTTTTCCAACCGTGTGGAGCTGAATGGACCAAGTTTACTTCACATTAAAGAGGAGAGATATACAAGGACGGATTGATAAGTCCATGCCTTTGACGAGGGATAGCATTCTAATCACAGGTTTCTTGTTTGCACCCAAGTCTTACATCTATTCTGGGTATAATTGCAGAAATTTATCATCATTTTGTTTCCTAGAACATTGTTGAGAGCATCTAAAATAAGCAGATGTATGATGCTTCGTAGAAAATGGAGAAAAGTGAATTTCCTGTTCTGATAAAGCACTAATTGTTGTGTGGTAAGACAGTGAAGGAAACGGAAGAAAAGCTGAACAAGTATTATGGTGACTCTGCTCCATCACATGACATGGTTCATAGAATTTCGATGTGGCTGTTTGAGCACAAGAGATGCCTTACGCACACCGGTTGAGGTCACAACAGAAGAAATGGTGAACAAAGTTCACGATATTGTGCTGGAAGACCGCCGAGTAAAAATCTGTGAGATAGACAAGACCGTAAACATCTCAAGTGAACGGGTGTATATCATTCTGCATGAATTTTTGGGTATAAGAAAGCCGTCAGCAAGATGGGTGCTGCAACTGCTCACAGTTGAGAACAAGCAGAATCGTGTGACCATTTGACAGGGATGTTTGAACGTGTTCCAGCACAACCCAAATAAGTTTTTGCGGCATTATATCACTTAGATCCATTACTATCAACGTTAAAACCAAACAACAATTAAAGCAGTGGATTTCCTTTGGCAAACATGCTCCAAAGAAAGTGAAAACCATTCCATCGGCAGGAAAAATTATGGCAGCTGTCTTTTGGAATTCACAAGGGGTGATAAGACATCCACTACCTGGAAAAGGGTAAAACAATCACAGGTTCACATTATACTGCAATGCTGGATCAGTTTCAGAAGGAATTGTTACAGAAACGACCCCATTTGGTGAAGAAAAAGGTTCTCTTTCACCAGGATAATGCACCCACATACAAGTCAACCATTGCCATCGCAAACTTTGTGGAATTGGGCTACAAACTGCTACCTCACTCACCATATTCTCCAGATTTGGTTCCGAGCGCCTTCTTCCTCTTTGCAAACCTCAAAAACTAGCTCGCTGGGAAGAAATTGACGTCCAGTGAACACATCATGGCAGAAACCACCTCATATTATGCAGACTTCGAAAAATAATATTTTTTGGAAGGGTTAAAAAGAATGGAGAAATGTTGGATGTGTATTGAATTGAAAGGAACTATACTGAGAAATAAAATTGATTTTTTGGAAAAAATTGCGATATTCTTTAAAAAGTCACTGACTTATCAATCCGCCTCATAAAAAGGAGGTACAAAACTATGTTAGCTGCCATTGGATCAGTCCTATGGCAATGTAACGAGACAACAGGTTGTATCCAAGAACAAACAGCACAAACAAGAATCGGGGACTTCTTTTCCAACAAGTGTTAACAATTGCCAAAGCAAACTTTGCTGAAACTTGGTCTGTTTGGTAGATGTTTAAACAACTGGGTGTCTAACAGGGAGGGATGAGTGACTGTGTGGGGAGTCATTGCCCTTTTGTAATCATACTTTGGAGACCCAGGGGCAGACTGTCCAGTCGCAGTCAGCTGACAATGTGGAAGACATTCCTCGAAACTAGTCCTGAGGTCTTCTTCTTCCCTTACAACTTGTTATGAGGCTCATTCATTTTCTTTGTGGTCGTCCTATATCTCTCTGTCCATGTGGTTTATATAACAATGAAGGTAGCATCCTTCCACTGCTGCTGATAAAGCTGTATTTCTTCTATCACATATTGTTCCACTTTCCTAACTCAATCTGGTCTTGTTACTGCCAATGTTGATCTTAAAAATCTCATCTTCTCCAGCCTTGACACACCCATATTTCAATGCTGGCTTAGCTACGATCCTATGGATCCTTAGTTTTATTTCCCTCCTCATGTCTTTCAATATCTGCTTTCCTTTCACTGACTGATATTTTAGAGCCTAAATACCCTATGTGATCAAAAGTATCCGGCATCCCCACAAACATACGTTTTTCAACTTCGGTGCATTGTGCTGCCACCTACTGCCTGGTACTCATTATCCGCGACCTCAGTAGTCATTAGACATTGTGAAACAGCAGAATATGATCCTCCGGGGAACTCATGGACTTCGAACATGGTCAGGTGATTGGGTGTCTGTACGCAAGATTTCCACTCTCCTAAACATCCCTAGGTCCACTGTTTCTGATGTGATAGTGAATTGGAAATGCGAAGGGACATGTACAGCATAAACGAGTACAGGCCAACCTCGTCTGTTGACTGACAGAGACCGCCGACATTTGAAGAGGGTCATAAAGAGTAATAGGCAGACATCTATCCAGACCATCACACAGGAATTCCAAACTGCATCAGGATTCACTCCAAGTACTATGACAGTTAGGCGTGAGGTGAGAAACCTTGGATTCCATGATCGAGCGGCTGCTCATAAGCCACATATCACGCAGGAAAATGCCAAAGGACGCTCGCTTGGTGTAAGGAGCATCAACATTACACGATTGAACAGTGGCAAAACGTTGTGTGGAATGACGAATTACGGTACACAATGTGGCGATCTGATGGCAGGGTGTGGGTATGGCGAATGCCCAGTGAACGTCATCTGCCAGTGTGTGTAGTGCCAACAGTGAAATTCGGAGGTGGTGATGTTATGGTGTGGTCATGTTTTTCCTGGAGGGGGCTTACACCCCTTGTTGTTTTGCGTGGCACGATCACAGCGCACACCTACATTGATATTTTAAGCACCTTCTTGCTTCCCACTGTTGAAGAACAATTCGGGGATGGCGATTGCATCTTTCAACATGATCGAGCACCTGTTCATACTGCACGGGCTGTGGCGCAGTAGTTACACGGCAATAACATCCCTGTAATGGACTGGCCTGCACAGAGTCCTGACTTGAACCCTATAGATCACCTTTAGAATGCCAATTTCGTGCCAGGCCTCACCGACCTACATCGATACCTCTCCTCAGTTCCGCACTCCGTGAAGAATGGGTTGCCATTCCCCAAGAAACCTTCCACCACCTGATTGAAAGTATGTCTGCGAGAGTAAACGCTGTCATCAAGGCTAAGGGTAGGCCAACACCATAATGACTTCCAGCATTACCGATGGAGGACGCCACGAACTTGTACGCCATTTTCAGTCAGGTGTCCGGATACTTTTGATCACATAGTGTATGTGAACGTTACTTGCTCGATTAACTTTCCCTCCATTACTATTTTCACTTTCATTTGTTGTTTCACCTTCAAGGCACCATTGTTTATTTTTCTCACTTGATATTTGCATACTGCAACCTTTTTATTATTTTGTTCAATTTAAATACTGATTTTTGCAACTCCTCTTCATTATTAGTTCTCAGATAAACACCTAATTCAACAAAATTCATATACATGTGACGACATCTATAACTTTTTACTTCAGACATTGCCTAACTTCCTGTGGAACTCCATTCCCATATACTGCCTGCTCCCCAGATGCCCATTTATGGGGCATGTTGAAAGAATCAGTTTTCAAAACAAATAACAAACCTGCAAATATTCCTGATTCATGTCTTTTGTGTCGTTACAACATCTGTTCAATGTGATGGTACAAATATTCTCTACCAATGCCATTAACATTTCAGTATCTTTTATTTTGCTGCAATTGACATCAATGAGTTATTTTTGTGGGATAACAGCTCACAAAATAAATGCTGGTTTACAATAACCCAGAGAACCACAAAGTTAAAATATGTATATTATGTTGGCAAGCTTTCCCTGGTCCTGGGAACAAGAAAGCAGGTTTACTTAACTTAGTCTTTCTCGTTCCCAAGGACGGCATATTAGATTCATATATAGGGAGAGCCAAAAAATTAGAACTGGCTGCACTGTGTTTTTCCTGTCCGCATCCTTGCGCTCGTTGCCGTCTGCCACTATCATAGAAAAGCGCGGATGAAACCATACAACAGTTTTAAAACTACTTTTAAAGGCTTTACTTACCAACTTTATAAAAGGGGATGCTGAAACTGGCCACCATCATTGTGGCCAGAAAGAGTTACAGGGCCCATTTTTTTCAAAACAATAGTTGAAGCCTGTGTATACCTGAATACAATTTTGTCCCTTGTTTTTTTAGAGAATTAACAGACAGAGAGTATGATTTTGTTCTTTTTCAACAAGACTCTGCAACAGCTCATACGACCAATATTTCGATGAGAACAATTGAAAGTGGGTTTGAGGACAGAATTATTAGTAGAGATTTGCGGCCCACTTGGTCCCCCAATCTAAACCCCTGCAATTTCTATCTCTGGGGTAACTTAAAACATAAAGTGTACAAGACAAACGCACACATTCTGGAAGAATTAAAACAAAATATCTGCCAGAAAATTGCAGCATTTCTCAACGTGAACTACGGCGAGTGATGGATAGTTTCCTAAAGAGGTGCCAAAAATGTATGGACAACGACGGTGGCCAGTTTCACCCACTGCTTTCATAAAGTTGGTAAGTAAAGCCTTTAAAAGTAGTTTTAAAAATGTTGTATGGTTTCACCTGTGCTTTTCTATGATAGTGGTAGATGGCAATGAGCATCAAGCATACGGACGGGAAAAACACAGCGCAGCCGGTTCGTAGTTTTATGGCTCTCCCTGTACTATATATTCGACTCTTCACTATAGAAATTATTAAGACAGTTGTGACCTAAAACAGCCGCAACTCATAAACCAGAAGGAATTCCTGACTCTCTGAGATTCATTGATCATTGCAGAACAAATAACCTTAATGTTTGCTATTAATAAAGAAGTTAAACTTCAGTAGAGGAATCAGAAATGGCAATAACTTCTGTTTACAAAATACATACTCTATAAAATTTTTTAAACTGGCAAACCTGCATTATGTTTGCTGAACTGAAAGCAGTTACAAAACAAATGCCATCCGAGTGTGCAAAATCAACTTTCCACTTTGCTATCGATATGCATTTCGATTCTTACTCTCGGATTATTGCAAACACACCTGTATGCTATAAAACAATTCAATGGCAATGTTTACCTTCTCACCTCTTAGCTGCATAGTATTGTATTTGATCCAAAAATATGCTATAAAATTTTGGGGCCCAGAAAAGTATGTTTATACAAGAAGTTCGTATTTTTGTGAAAAGAACAGCTCAGATAAATACTGAACTTCATATTTAAAACACCTTTTACCAATGAAGACAAATATTTTCAAGAAGTTCGCTCTACTGCAAATTGTCAATTACATGGAAATCAGTGAAAAATACCATTCCATAAAACAGATTTGGAAGGTTAAATTATGCAAAATTATACATCAAACATACACCAGGTGAATTACTTGCCCCTATGTTACACACATATATGTTTCGAGATATTCTATCTCTAAAAAAAAAAAAAAAAAAAAAAAGCATAGGCTTCTATGTGTATGTGTTTCTGAACAGCTTAACTGAAAAATCTCGTGTGTTACACTCACATGACTTTCTCTACTCTTGTACAAACTATTTTTACAAACGCTTATTCTCCATATGCTTTATGTTAATCGAGATATCGAGATATTAATCTTATTGCTAATTTTCTTGTAGATTCAAGGGGAATTGGTAGGCTTTAAGCGATAGTCAAATATTTTAAGAGCTGGTTGCTATGTGGCGCATTATGTCCAGGACATAAAAAAAATGAATAACAAATTTATTTTTTGGAAATTTATTGGAAAATTTAAGGGAATAACAAGCAATATCTCGAAAAGGGTTCACTCAACAAAAAAAATGTATATGACATAAATTGTGTATTTTAACGTGATCTACATTTTTGGTGTAGTAAAATTTTGTCTATTTCTTATGGTTTGCCAGTTATGCAAAAGTCGTTCACAATAAAGAATACTTTTGGAGACATTCCCAGAAAATTCGAGATATACATTTTATTTGTCATGAAAATATCTTAAATATATGATATTTTAATCAAAATTGTTAGAGCCATTTTTGAGAAAATTAAAACTTTCAAAAAATGTTCCATGTAAAAGGTAATCTGGGGTTGGGGGATTTTCTTGAAAACCTTCGTGTCACATCTCTAGAAGATACTGAACCTAAATACCAAGTTTGGTGTTTATCCGACTGTTCATTTCTGAGTTATGCTGTTCACAGACACACACACGGACATGTTTCCAAAAATGCTTTTCTTTGGATTCAGGGGGTCTCAAAACATATATTTCCAGTGAAATCTCGGTATCAAATTTTTGGGTGGAATACAATACTTCCCCTACTTACTATACGTAGTAGAGAAAGTAAAAAAAAACATAGGCTTCTGTGTGTATGTGTTTCTGAACAGCTTAACTAAAAAATGTACAGTCAGATAAATAACAAACTTGATATTTAAGTTCAACACATTCCGAAGATGCAACACAAAGATTTTCATGAAAATGCCTTCACCCCATACTACCATTACAAGGAAGAATTTTAGTTATTTTCTCAAAAATTGCTCTAATCATTTTGACAAAAACATTGTATTTAAGATATTTATATGACGTATAAAATGTGTATCTTGACTAGCCAGTGTAACTTGGAGGAAATTTGTATAACTAGTAGATAGTGATGGGACAATACCAATATACTCAATACCAATACTGATTTTTGCGCATCAATACTCATTTTATATAAAAACTGTAAAGTCAATAGCTTGTTCACTAAATTATGTTGTGATTACTAGTTTTCTGTGTATAAACGCACATAACCAATTTTGTATTGTTTGTTAATTCCAAAATTGTTTCCGATTGGCATCAATTTTATCAACCAAGGGTTATATATCACCTATTGTTAGTCAAAGTTGTTAATAATAATATGTTTATTTCCTTTTTTATGTAACTATATTTTTTGCTGAAAAGTTTCTTTTAAATTATTTTGTATCCATATTATGGAAATAAGTTGTGCAGTTGTAAGCCCAAGTTTTGACTTGTGTGAAAACAAACTAACAGATGGAAGGAAAGCACGGATATTTCCATGCACTGTATTATCTCATGTCTTAGGTTCTGATTTGTTTCTGCTGAACTCACAGATTTTGGCGACTTTTGGTCACTGAGAGTGAGTCACCAAGCCTGTAGAAATGTGATTTAGTGCATCAGCTTAATCAGCATCATTAACACGATATGGCGCTGGTGGAAAGAGTAACACATTCTGGAGTGCAAAAGTATAACTAATAATGGTAATAGTGACATGGGTACATCAACAGAAAGTTCTAACATGATTAAATGTGACCAAGGAGGTAATGGAAATAATAGTAATGCAAAGGAAAGTGTAAATACGAGGGCAAATCAGAAAGTCTTTGCCCCTATTTTTCTCAGCCAAATTACGAATGTAAAACAAAAACCAACATATACATTCAAAGTAGTGGACTTTTCATGGGCCGGTCCTCATAGAGTTTCCAGCTGCTGCCGGCTGCAGCGCTGCTGTCAGTGCATTCAAAATGACAGGTGTGCTTAACACATCCACGGCTTGCAAGCAACAAAGTGTGATCTGTTTTCTATGGAGTAAGGGACAAACGCCCATCGAGATCCACAGGGAAATACAGCCATCATATGGGGAAAGGTGTCTTGCTTTGAGAAGTGTGAGATGGTGGTTGTTCTGAGTTCGAAAATGGCCATGCAAATCTGCATGACAATGAGCGTGTGGGGAGACCGCGTGTATTGGTGACTGATGACAATATTGCCTGCGTGGTTGCGATGGTGAAAGCAGAGCAGTGCATGCGCGTCAAAGACATTGCTCAGGAGCTCAACATTTCTTTTGGGAGTGCTTTCGACATCATCCACGAGTGCTTAGGGTACAGGAAGGTTTCATATCAATGGGTTCCTAAGCAGTTGGATGATGTGATGAAACGCAAGCGAATGATTGCTTCTTTGCATCATCTGCAACAATATGCCGAGGAGAGTGACAAGGTCCTGGATCGCATTGCTACTGGCGATGAAATGTGGGTACTGCATTACATGCCGGAATCAAAACAGCAGAGTATGGTGTGGAAACATCCGCAGTCTCCTGTGAAAAAGAAATTCTGTACTGCGCCATCTGTTCACAAAGTGATGTTAACAGCATTCTGGGATTGCCGTGGACCGCTTGTGCTGGATTTTATGCCGCGAGTGCCACCATCAATGCCAACAGACATTGTTCCACACTGTCACTTCTGTGGGCTGCGATCAGAAAGAAGCGCTGCAAGATTCTTGATGTTGACAACGTGATCATCCTCCACGACAATGCGATCACAAGATGGCAGCCAGTAGAGTAACTCTTCATAGTAGTGCCTCAAGTAATACACAAAAACCCAACAGAAAAAGCTTAAACAAATGAAGGTAAAAGTGAGCAACAGAAGAATCTCGAGAACTGCACAATGACGACGAGCAAACATGAAAACATCAAGTCTCTTCACGTGGTAATTGAGACCTAAATGAAGCACGGTCACAAATAATAAGGCTAACGACACAAAATGTAAGCCAAATCCAACTAGAAACAGCAAAATATTATGACCACAAAATCGAACAACGCCAATACACAGCACGTGTTCTGACCATAAACAAATTTGCTGCAACAGATGAAGAAGGGGTACTTCAACCAGTGATAGAAAAACTTCAAATGAAATTCACCAAAGAAAACAATCCAACTGGAAAGAAGAGGAAGAAAATCACAATCTACGGACATAGCCATGCAAGAGGTCTGGCGCAAAAAATACGTGAAAACGTTAGTGATAGTGAAGTTATAGGTTACGTGAAGCCTAGCGCAAATTTTGAGGCTGCTACTGTAAATATATCTAGCAGCAGTGAGAAAAGTGAAAAAGAAGCCTTAAAAATAGTTATAGCTGATGCAAATGATGTGTATAAGAATGAAGCAAGCAGTGCTATAAACGTGCTAAATCAGGTTCTGCAGGAAGACGGATATAATAGTGGTGAACATTCCTAACAGGTACGATTTAAACTATAATTCATGCGTTAACAAAGAAATACAGAAAACAAATAAAAAGGTGAAATTAATGTGTTCAGTGCATCCAAATGTAAATGTAGCGCACATCAGCAACCTTAGACGTGAGTACCATACCAGACATGACTTACACTTGAACAACAAAGGAAAAGGGTTCTTAAGTTCACTCCTCTCGGACAAAATAAAAACCCTTGGCAGAAAAAAATCCATTGTACTCAATTCAATTGGGAAAGTAGATAGTATACAGTGACAAGCTATAAATCCGTGTTCATCCTATGATGATAAAAATCTATGTAAACAATGTGCCTATTTCTCCAGACTTCATTTACATGTACAGGTAAAGAACTAAAATAACTAGGAGCTAAGGCTACATCATCTCTAATAAAATTGACAGACTACCTCAACTCAAACTCAATGTTGATAAAACAAAATGCATTCTATTCCAACTTAGGGATCAGAAACAAGTATGTAAGATAGAGTATAACAATATACAAATCAAACAGATAAACAGCACTAAATTTTTGGGAATTACCATAGACAAGAACCTGAATTTCAACGAACACATAGATGATCTCTACAAGAAACTAAACTCTCGGTTATATTTACTAAGGAAATTAGCTAATCAGTTAGATAACGCCATACTAACACCAGTGTACTATGGAATGATCCACTCACTTATTGAATATGGGATAGAAATAGCATCCATAACCAATCTAAATATAGTATTGGTGATCCAAAAGAAAAGTGCAAGGTGTATATTTAACTTAAAACGTTGCCACACTGTAAAAGAAGTGTTTAAAAATGTAAAAACTCTAACAGTAGTATCACTATATGTCTACAAAATTATTTTGTTAGTTAGAAGGAATCAAAATATCAAGAATCTAAACAAAGAATATTATACATATAAGACAAGGGGAATAAATAACTACCATAGAGTGTGTACAACTAAAGCTGCGACAAACAAAAATCCATACATCAGAGGAGCCATACTCTTTAATAAATTACCACAATATACAAAAGCTGCACAGGGTAACTCTTTTAAAACATTGTTAAAAAATTATCTACTAAATAAAAGCCTATACAGAAGAGATGAATTGTAAACAGTATCTTGTAGTATTTTGTGCTTGAACTAAATGCTTTTTTTGTGGTGGTGGTGTTGTATAAATGATAGGCCTATATTGTAAATACTATTTGATGATATATGTGACTTGATTGAAAATTACTATTAATATTATATAGTGACAAGTCAAATAATAAATAGTGATTGTATAAGTGATATGTCAAATTGTATATTATATAATATGCTAATACTATGACGAAGCTTGAAACATATGATAACAATGTGAATAAATACTTACTTAAATTCCTTCCCCCATTATTTTGCATGTTTTCATTGAGAGACAAGAGTCAATGTAAGTTGCATTGATTCACCCACAGGAAATGCAGTCAAGGTCTATCAAGAACTATAGTCCAACTCTTTGGGGACATGTGCGAGGCAATAACATGAAGTTATTCCTTATCCAGCATGAAGTATTACACATACTTCAATACCACCAATGGTATCCATCCCTACTGCTAAACCATACGAGGCAAACAAAAACTGTACTAAAACACACAATTGATTTCAAACAAATTATTTGTACCGTCAGCCATTTCTTATTTATCTGTTAATATTGGTTTGAATTTTTCAATACTATTTTATCATCTTTTTTAAAGTTCTGTCACTGTTCATTTGTTTCTTTCAATGTCATAGAAAGGTAAGGAATTTCAAGACCACTTTTAAAATTTGACTACTGCTGTATTCCTGTTGCATCTATAACGAAATAATAATCAAACTATTACTGCAGGCGTTTATCTCAATCAACATGAAGTAAAGAGGTAAATAAGCTTTCATACGAATAGTTTGAAGCAGCTATATAAAAATAAACGACATTGGGTAGGGAAAGACATGTGAGTGTAACATCTGCAGGTTGTATGTCTGCAGAAACATAGGGGCAGCTGATTCACCTGCTTATAGCATACTTATTAAACAAAAATATTTCTCACTTCATTCTCTTGAGATTCTTTTGTATCACAGATCATCCAAAAATAACTAGTACATTAGAATCAATATGAACCATTACGTTACACAGTCCATAACCTCAATCTTTTATCTGTCTTTTCTTCAGCGTTTGTATTTTTGTAACACTTCTTTTGCACTGCCTTACTCCTCAACTCAACTCCTCATTTTCTTTATCACAGACTCAAAATTTACTTCAGACACCAATAATTTAACACACAAAATCGAGACTACCTCCAAAACTGGAAAGGACAAATCTGGATGGTCAAGAACGGACAGAAACAAAGACAAAGGAAACAATGGGAAGAACGGAAGGGAAAATGAGCAGACGTCAGTTGATGTTACAATACAAATGTCAAATTTACAAAGAGTTAATCTTGGTTACAGTACACCAAGATCTATGTGACTGCCTTCAAGACAATCTTGGAAGCAACAGCGAACAGCAGTCCTAGAGCGACCGTGCTGATTGTGGAGTATGTGACACTCAGGTTGAATACTGTCAGCTGCAGCGGAAAGTGCACCAAATACTGCAGCATGAGTAGGCGCTGTTCCCTTGGCCTGATGTACTGTAAACATTGCACAAGATACATCAGATAAAACTATAGGGAACACAGGTTCATAATACTGTATGTCATGGCAGCCAACATTTTAACTTGAGTCACTAGATATATAACCAAGAAAATTACCACACAACCTGTTTACAAAAGACATACTTTTTTGGTTTCCTGCTAGTATAGGAGGCATTATTTTTATATTTCAAGCCATTATTATGTTAAAATTGTAAATATACAATTATAATAGCTTCTTTGGTATGTCTGTATAAATAAAAGAAATTCACCTGATGCTGTGATTCTTTTTACCTTCTCTACAACATAAAGTAGGGAAAGTATTGTATTCCACCCAAAAATTCGATGTTGAGATTTTACTGTAAATATATGTTTTGCGGCTCCATTAAAGAATAAAAGCATTTTAAGAGAGAGAGTGTGTGCGCGTGTGCGTGCGCGTGTGCGTGTCTGTGTGTGATTTTTGCAAAGACGGCCATGATAACATTTGTGATTTGCCACGTTCTATAATGGCCAGTAACAGCTGCAATCCTGCAGAATGTTAGAGCCATTGAGGTGGCATTTCTGAATGACCAGCAGATCCAACTGCAAACCTTTTCTCAGAAGTTCAGCATTTCACACGGTGCGGTATATGATATTGTGCATGACACATTGAAGTTTCATAAAGTTAGCGCTCGCTGGTTGCCCAAGAACTGACAGACGACCACAAGGGCTAGCAAATTACGGCAAGCTTGGATCATTTATTGTGTTACGCTGCAGAAGGGCATCACTTTCTGAAGGGAATTATCACTGGCATACCACTACATGCCTGAAACAAAGCAGGCCTTTAAGGAGTGGAAACATGCTGCTACCCTGATAAAGAAAAAATTCAAACTAACTCGATCTGCTCATAAAGTGCTTGTGACAGTATTCTGGGATATGAATGGTGTTTTATTGGTGGAATTTGCTGAACATGGGACCACTGTAAATGCTACAACCTACATTAAAACTTTGATAGAGTTGCGTTGTGCCGTTCATGGCAAACACCATAACATTAATGCTAATGATGTCAAACTTCATCACAATGCTCGTCCCCATATTGCTGCTGCAGTTCATGAGAAAATCAACAAATTTGGTTGGGAGGTGCTCCAGTATTCACCATACAGACCAGACCTGGCACTATTGGACTTTAATTTGTTTGATCCCATGAAGAAATTCCTGGTCAGTCAACACTTTGCATCAGATGCAGAACTAAAAACAGCAGTCTGCAGATGGCTACACTCCAACTGAATGGACTTCTATGAACAGGGTAGTAAACTGGTATCACAATGGGAGAAATGTGTTGAGAAAGTTGGCAAATATATAGAAAAATAGACAAAAGGTGCCAGTTTATTTGTGCATTTGTTTGTAATGGTACCTATTAAACTTTTTGTAAAAAAAAATTATTGTGCGTTACTTTCCGATCCACCTGGTACTTTTTCTTTCAGTTATCTACAGTAGACAGAGGAAGTATTGTATTCTATCCAGAAATTTGATGTCAAGAAAATATCACCAGAAATACGTATTTGTGGCTCCCGGAATACAAAAAATACATTTTACATTACACTATTTTCTCAAAAATGTCTACTCTGACTTGAATAAAATTGGCTCCATACAATAAACACAACCTCAGAAACCTACTTGATCATCCACTAAAGGATACTATGGCAAACACTAAGAAATCAGGGATTTATGACATTGATTGTGAAGACTGCCTTGAAACATACAAAGGAAACACCAAGAGAAATTTAAGTATTGCATTCCACCGAAAAATTCTATCCTTAGATTTAACCAGAAATACATGTTTTGAGACTCCCTGAATAAAAAACAAACAATATGTTTAAAAAAAGTTGTGCATGTGTGTGTCTGTGAACAGCACAACCCAAGAACAAAAATTCAATTAAATACCAAGCATACAATTTTAAGTTCCGCATCTTTTAAGATGTAACGCAAAGGATTTTCAAGAAAATTACCTCATCCCAAACTACCCTTTACATGGAAAATGTTATTAACATTTTGATTTTCCCAAAACTAGCTGTAACGATTTTGATTAAAATGCATTATGTTTAAGATAGTTTCATGACAAATAAAATGTATATCTTGAATTTTCTGGGAATAGCCTTTAAGTCCTATTTATTCTAAACAAGTTTTGTATAATTGGCAAACTGTATACAATAGATCAAATGTTACTGTAGATATCATTAGAGCACATAATTTATGTCAAATACATTTTGTTTAGAGTTTATCATTTCCAAAATATTCCTTGTTATTGGTTTGAATTTTCAAATACTTTCACTTTTCTCAAATGGGAAACTGTTATTAGTGTTTTTCTCTCCTCGTCATGCAAAGAGAATGGAATTTCAAAAGCATTGCACAGCGCCAGCTCTTAAAAGATTTGACTATTGCTTAAGTTTACTGTATTCCCACTGTATCTACAAGGAAATGTGTAATACAGCCATTTCTACAAATTTTTATCTCGATTAGTGTGACGTAGATAGAAGAATAAACTTTTATAACAATAGTTTGTGGAAGAGTGAGTGGAAAAAGTAATGTGAATGTAATCAGATTGGTTGTTAACAGAACACAACATTAAACAGAGCAGTAGCATACCATTTTTGGACATACTACAATATAACTACAGAAGAAATTAAATTATTAAAACCTTTGATGACCAAACTACAACTTATCATGCTGGAAAGATCTTCATTTTGAGGCAGTATTTTAATACCTAAATAATTTTAATTATATTTACAATAAGTAAATTCAATAACAGCCCGCCTTGAAACAATAAGTATGTAGTAATTATTTGAATTGTAACAGTCATTGCAAATGCTTATTTTTATTGTAAATATGTTTTATTAATGTTATGTGAATACATTATATACTTTAATAATGCAAGAGCTGTGAAAATAAGAAGTTTTGAGTTGCTAACAATGAGGTAACCTTGTGGCAATAATGAGTTTAAGAGTTTGAAAAGTTACCAGTCATGATTATATCAAAGATAAGGTAAATTCAGTAACAGTTTAAAATTAGCCAATCAATAGCAAGGAAAAAGTTTAAGTAAAATGCAGATATTATATTGGACTAGAATTAGCCAATCAGAGACTTGAAATACCGAAGCTTACAGGTTTCAACCATTGAGAGTTGCTCAGTTGCTGGCAAGTCTTGGTAGTGAACAGATGTAAGATGTGTTCTCTATGAGTGAATCGTAAAATATGTATACGCGCTAAGTGAAAGTATTGAAGATTCTCACAGTTCTTAAAAAGTGTAGTGCTTTATAAAAATGTGCAAGAATTAATAAAAGAAGTGAATTTTAAAAATTGAAATTCTGTGATGTCTACATTCTTGTTACACCGCACCCTAATTTAGAGAAACATGTTTCTAAAGTAAGACTGACATAGCCGAGGCAAACTCAAACATAAACAATATATAGAAGCAGTTTTTTTGATAACAAAGTTAAATATTATAGTATAAAACTTGGAGTATAATAACAAAAACACATCTTGAAATCAGCTTCTCATACGTAGCAGCGTATTTCGTAATAACAGTAACTATTACGTAATCAAGAAATTCAAACAGATGCCCAGACTCCTTAAATGCAACAAAAATAAAAATTACGTAAAATACAATTACGTAATAACACAATAACCTTCTTCAAGTTAAAATTACGTAACAAAACATTACTTCAAGTTAAATATATTACGTAATAAAGATTACGTTAACAAATCACCTTCTTCAAGTTGGCTCCCATACGTGGGCCAGTTAAAATTACGTAACCAAACAAAACAAAAGCAGCACAACATAACCTTCAAGTTTACGTAAAAACAATACGTAAACAAAAATTCTACTACTTCAATTTTTAAAAATTGTAAGAGGCTGTTAAATTTTGAGATCCCACCAGTAAGCAATGTCATTAAGTTTACCTCCAGATGGCAGCAGCTGGATGCTCAGGAGGAGGAAGAGAGAGCAACTGTTAGTTATCACCATGCTGAGAACAGAGACAAATGTCTCTGAAAACATTCCAAGATTTTACAACTTGACATATGTGAAGTTTTAAGTGGAACATCCACTTATTCATATTTTAAAAATAAAAAATTAAAAAGGAAATAAAGCTTTTAATACATGTCAAAATAACAACAGTCGTCCTGTATGGTTTAGAGGTATCATGCCAGCCTCTAATTCCAAGGTCATGGTGGATGGTGATGGATTTTTTTCGGGCATAAAACTCCTTAGCATGACTTCCTTTACAAGGGAAGTAAATCTGGTGGTCCTGTGTCATAGATTTACAGCACGTAAAAGAACCTCAAGCCTGATAAAGAGGCCTCTGAGCAAAATTACCGGTCTTTCACGCCCAATATAGAATGGGACACAGCAGTTAAAGAGCGCCCACAAACAATAACTTAATTTATTTTCAAAACACCAGCAGAACTCAAAGTATGCAAAAAAATCTATATTGACAAAAAACCACACAGTGTAACGAATTTTGAAATTCCGCCTATGATGACAGTGAAGTTCTCCACTAGATGGATAGATGGCAGTACAGCCAACAGTGAAGTAGGGCTATTTGCAGATGTCAATGGACATATGCCTGATTATGTTCTGATATTATTAGAAGTACGCCGGGCTAGTTGGGTTGGACTCGGCAGGGCAGTGTTGCTGATACCATGGGATACATCTGGGTAAAGTGAGATGCCTTAATGTCCTCCAGCACCAACCTGGAGAGACACTGTCACCCCCACCAAGGTCTTCCACTGAAGGGTTGATGTACGTAAGTAGCGTATTCATTTCTATCCCTGGGAAAGCAGGGGAGCGGTATATAAAAGACCCATGACTTGACCCCTGGGTCCCAGAGCACAGCGGGGTTGCTGGTTCTAGCTCAGAATTTAATCCACTCACAATTGCAATTACGAGGGTGGTCTGAAAAGTTTCCGACCTAATAAAGATACAAGACATTTTTTCAGAATTTGTTTTTTATTTTCAACATAGGGCGGCGCCGTGGCCGAGTGGTTAGACCGGTCGCCTCCCATCTAGGCGGCCCGGGTTCAATCCCAGGGACCTGCATGTGGGATTTGTGGTGGACGAAGCGGCGTCTGGGCAGGTTTTCTCCGGGTTCTCCGGTTTCCCCCCGCCATTCATTCCACCAACTGCTCCATCATCACCTTTCCTTTCATCCATTTCACCATCATTTCGTTTCATCTACTTCCTTCATCCCATACCAGGCATCGGGCTGTTCACCCATCCTGGATGTTCTGTCTGATCCATGAGTGTCTGCTCCTCGACGGGCCTCTGATCCCAGGCACCCGCTTGTAAGTCCTGGGGGGTGTAAGTCCTACATAAGAGGAGGGTAAACAGATAATGATGATGATGATGATGATTTTCAACATAGTTTCCTTGTAACTCTACACACTTCTCCCAGCGATGCTCCCATCTCTGTAACCCATCCAAAGTACTCAGAATTTTTCTCTGCAAAATAATTGTTCACGAAGGTGATTGCTTCTTCATTTGACGAAAATCTCTGTCCTCTGAGTGCAATTTTCAGATGAGGGAACAAAAAGAAGTCACTTGGGGCTAGATCTGGTGAGTAAGGCGGATGGTCAAGCAGGCCAAACCGTAATTCGTGGATTTTTGCCATTGCAACCGCTGAGGAGTGAGAGGTGCGTTCTCTTGGTGAAACAGGATTTTCTTTTTCTGCAAATGTGGCCATTTTTCCGCAAGTTCGGCCTTCAGCTTGTCAAGTAACGATGCATAGTATGCTCCTGTAATGGTTTTTTCTTTTTGAAGATAATCGATTAAAATAACTTCATGACTATCCCAAAAAACAGTCGACATCACTTTCCCAGCCGAAAAAACAGTTTTTGCTTTTTTTGGAGCCGGTTCCCCTTTTGCAGTCCACTGTTTGGACTGTATTTTTGTTTCGGGTGTATATTGGTGTATCCAAGTTTCATCTACAGTAATTAATCGGTGCCAAAACTCGGATTTATTGCACCTAAACTGCGCCAACAGAGCATTGAAATGTTCATTTGAACACATTTTTGGTCAAACGTGAGCAAACGCAGCACCCAACGCGCGGACAGCTTTCTCATGTCTAAACGTTGATTTAATATGTGACAAACACGTTCTTTTGACATGTTCATAGCCTCTGCTATCTCTCTCACTTTAATTCGGCGGTCGTCTAGCACCATTTGGTAAACTTTGGCAATGTTTTCGTCGGTAGTTGCAATTTTTGGACGTCCCAAACGTTCATCATCTCCCAAGCTCTTATGGCCACGTTTAAATTCAGCTACCCAAAATTTCACTGTGGTAAATGATGGTGCAGAGTCCCCATACACAGAATCCAACTCATCTTTGATTTGCGTAGGCGTATTGCCTTTCAAAAACAAATATTTAATGAGAGCTTGATACTTGATTTTGTCCATTTTCATGAAAACATTCACATCACCTCACTCAAACTACTGTTACATAACAACTGAGTGTCCAAAATGGCTGAAACCTTGGTGAGCAACTGTCAACAGATGAACAACGAAATTCACTAGCTTTTATTTACGAGTGCTGCCATCTTCATGTTGAGGTCGGAAACTTTTCAGACCACCCTCGTACATTCTTAGAGATATGAATTATTGATACCATTGTGTGCAATGACTAAAGCAGTAATTATTTATATAGTATAACCTCACTTGTATGTTTTTAAAGGCAGACAACTAAAATAATGTATAGCTGAGAAAACGTAAAAGTGCATTTTTCTTATGCAACTGAAACTGTTTCATTAGATTGTTGCTGAAACTAATTATGTATTATTCAATATAAGACAGCAATAAATGAACTAAACACAAATATAATAAATATAACATTGTCTTTTGAATACTTACATGTATGACAGTACTGTTATTCGTATTTCAAAAAAAAAAAAAATTTAAAGTACTGCTGCTTTATTCTGGTTTATGAAAACTGTCAATTTTTCTTTGCTTCTTTGATTTTTCCACACCATCATATACTATTTGATTATATACACTAATCACAGAAATGCTGTCATCATTTAGGCTTTGTAGTTATAGAAATTGTTGTGTAATTTCTGGAGGCTGAATTGCCTCATACAAACTGGGAACACTTTCGTTACTGAGGGCTACTCCATCATCAGACAAACCTGGGCAATAGTGACCTTGCCAAGCTGTATTTTAACACATGCACAGCAACATTCCAAAAACACTGATGCCTCACCCAACATGCCTACTGTTTTGTGCAGGGATACAGTATACAGAAACCATCTTAACATAGCATACACATAATCTATAAACAAGTAAGTAAATGAATGTAATTTATATATGTGTACCAGAAAACTGTGACATATTAATGAGAAAATGTATAATTGAGCTAAATATTAATACACAAAGTTAGGTTTCTAAAAAATTTACTTGCCTTGAAGACTTGTCTGCCCTCGTTATTGACTTCAGCGTAAGCAGAACACAGCAGGGGCAGAAGCAGCAGTGGAGCAAGAAATGTCAACACTTCACACAACTGCGGACTGTGAGACAACCAGTACACCATGTTGATGGTCGCCCAGACTACGGCCAGCGACAACACTGACACCATCCATCTCTGTAGTGCTAGTGAAGATACCTGCAGCTTCAACTGCAAAAAAAAAATTTTACTGGAATGATATGAAAATTTCAAAAATAATGTTGTTCTATTATACTTTAACAGTACAGCTGCCAAGGCGGTCATTCTGACCAAATCTCAATGTATTATTATTCTGACAGACTTCACTTTATGTCATAGCGAGCTCATGACTTCATAAGTAGTCTCAATCATGGAGGCACGTATGATAAATTACACCAGCATCATAACCCACTAATAGCAACATTAGGAACCTACGATACAGAAAATAACAGACCCCTAGCACTATTCGATAGATCACACTGATGAAATACAACACTTCCTTGACAATCTCATCCAATCATGACAAAGACACTGGCAAAGGACTACTCCCCACTAAATTCCCCAACATTAATCTTTTTCTTCTTCTTCTTCCTTTTGTTTCAGACCACCTGTTTCAGTGCCCTCAAGCCCTCAGCATCTGCTGAGGCAGACCGGGAGAAAGGGCCTCCTACCGTGATCGACCGCTGCATTATGGAGCCAATTACACAGACGACATTGGCAGCCTACACGGATAACGAGATTGACGAACACCAGAGAGCTGGATCCAAACGGACGAGCTATTGTGCACAACTAATGGGCAGGTATCACCTGCGAAGACCGACACATGAAGCAACATTTCCAACACACTAACATATATTATTCAACAACATTACACGCTATTACTATAGTGCACTTAAGTTCTAGTACTAACGTACACTAACACTTAGCTTAAGCTAAAATCATGACAAGCAGGCACTCCCTGCTGTTACAAGTAGCATGTAATACACAAACTATTAACCTAAGTTAACATTATGACTAGCAGGAACTCCCTGCACACACTTACAACATTAAAATGTAAGCGGCAAAAAAAACAAAAAAAAACACAATTTTATAACGCCTGAATTCCCACTGGTATTGTTCAGGTTTCATGGAAATCCCAGTAATTAACAATGGACACGTTTGCAAGCAATGCATGCCAGCAACTTACCTATTCACTTACTAACCGGGGTGCTATGCAGAACCCGACCATGCATGAATTGCACGAAAACAATACAGGAATACGCAATTAACACGTGGAGGGGTTTTTTACTGGGTAATCCGCAACTGAGCGGCAAGCCCCACATATCTCCCCAGCCATTGCACATCGGCTGGAGGTTGAATGCAGCAATACATTTTTCCCCTCCACGGGAGGGAAAAGAAAAAAAAAAGCCACTGCAATATTTATTTACTTAGTTTCATACTTACTGGCATTTATACTTAGAACCAGCATGCAGTGGTGGTCATTCTGACTGCTATCATGTTACTTTTAGTGGAACTACATTATCATGACTTGTATACTGACCATTCAAATTAATGTTCAACAATGTGTAGGATAACTTCAAATTACTATAACCTGTTTCAACAATAGTGTTGGCAATTCATTTGAGAAGTGATACTTGAACAGTAAACATGTCATAAAGAACGGCAACAGCCTCTCACAGATGGAGAAATGCTGGCTTATTTCAATGAAATTTCTGAGTATCAATCACATTTGGAGGATCTTATAGTGTTGTAAGAATACCTGGGATAAATTTATTGAAAGCTGCCATCTGTGTTTTAGCCGAGGTACAAATGTCAGTGCAGAAGAGCAACTTTCTCCAAGCAGAACAAGATGGTCCTATTTGAGGTACATGCCAAACAAGCCTGATAAATTCTAGCTTTTAGCAGACATGATCACTAAATAGCTTTGTAGCGGGTTCCATTATCTTGACAAAGATGAACGGAAAGCACCAAATTAAAATCTTCCTGACAGTGTGGTCATGAGATTAGTAACACCACACTGCAATAAGTGTCAGAATGTGACTACTAATAACTTCTTCACTGCAGTGAATCTTGCCACAAGACTAAGAGATGAAGTCTTGTTGGAATTGTGAACCATTCAAGAAGGGAAATCCCCAACATTGTAAAAAGCATGAAAATTACTTTGCACACATCAGTTCTCCTGAAGATACTACAATGACTGTGTACTAAGGTAAACAAAACAAAAAAGTTCTTCCATATAGTTTGAAGTAGTTTTGTCTTTACGTTATTGTAATCGTATTTTGCCCCACGCTTTGGCACCAATTTGAAGTAGGAGTTGTATTGTAGTTCAACTGTTGGGGAGCCGAACTTGAAGCAGTTGCAACCGCACGTATGGTACCAGGTAGCCTTCGTCCCAAATTTAAAAAATATTAACTTTGTAATTTGACTGTTTCTTTAAATATTATATATTTATATTTGCCTCAGCTGCATCAGTATTATTGTTAGAGACATGGATTTCTTTGCAAGGTGTGGTGCGGCTGAAGAATGTAGGCTTACACAGATTATAATTTTTAATTCACTCCTTTTTATTAATTCTTAACACGATTTAAATAGCACTTCATTGATATAGAGAGCTGTAAGATTCTTTTATTAAATACTTGCACTTTTTAAACACAAACTATTTTCGTCTCACACTCAATACATATTAAATTTCTCAAGGACGCATCTCGCATCGGTTAGGAACACTGTCTACAACCAACGCGTCCAGTTATGAGCGCTGTCTACAAGCAACTGACTTGATTTCTACTGCCTAAATTTGTAAATTTCTGTATTTCAAGTCTCTGATTGGTTAATCCTAGTCCAATAGAATACCTTCATTTAACTAAAGCTTTTCTGGTAGTTGATTGGCTATTTTATGAACTATCACTAAAATTACATTATTGCTTCCAAGAGTTACAAGTATTATTGTTAAACTTTCAAATTCATTATTGCCTCAAGGTTACCTCATTGTTACCTCATTGTTAGCAACTTTTAACCTATTATTCTCACAGCTCCTACATTATTAAATTACGTAATACATTCACATAACTTTGTTACACATGTATACAATAATATAAACGTACATAATGACTGTAATATACACTTTTTATATCTTGTTACATACACAGATTGCTTTAAGGTGGGCTGTTATATTTTTTTATTATATAATTTGACTGAAATCATTTAAGTGTCAAAAATACTGTCTCAAGCTCTATGCAGTTTCAGTGACATACACAGTTTGCTATGAGTTAATTTTGTTATGTTTTATGTACAAGTTTACAGGAATACAGTGAGACAAAACTCTGTGTCTGCGGTCAGAGTTTATACCAAAGAACCTGTAGTATTCTAATTTTTTGTATATCCTCTACAACCGCTTTCTAGTCTGTATCACTTTAAAAACACCTCCTTTTGCAAGTTTTCAAATTCATTATGATGAACCACTTTTTTTAATTAGGAATAATAGGAAACTACAAATACCGCACCTCTGAGTGAAAAACTTGGTTTAAGGACATTTTCCAAATTCTAACAATTGTTAAACACCTTAAACACAAGTGTATGATAGTGTGTTATGACTAACATTGTTTGATGAAACAGAATTTGTGTTACCTTCAATGTTAAATCCCCTTAGTGAAACTGGCCCTAACCAAGCAATGCTAGTGCATAAAGTACACAATTTTAACTTAGTACACACAGCACATTTATTACTTCAGTTAACCGTACCAACATTCCAAAACACAAAAACTCATCTTACCATGATTGTCCAGTATCTATCCAAGATATCATTATTAGACAAGATGCCACCTTCTGTGCTATACTCAGTGTGGGTCGCCTCGGAGTGGGCACTCAATCTCTGTAACAAGAAAATATTCGTATTACGAACCTTTCTGATCACCTCAGGTATACTTTAGTTCTGGCTTTGTTTTTCCTATACAATCCTTACAAATTAAGTTTACTGTCTATACCAGTAATGATTCTGGAAGAAGCAACCTACATATATTTAATACTAGGGAACTTCAAAACTGACTGGCATTACAATTTTTTGAAATAATATGTATACAGAAAGTTATAGGTATTCTCTGCCAGTGTCTATATAACTTTAGTATGTGATATACAGCTGCAAAATCAACTAATTACAAACAGACTAGATACAAAATGTTAACAGTATTCGGCAATGTTACAACATCCAGTCATGAAGTGTTGAGTTAAAACCTAAAAAAACATAGCATTGGAATATCTGTATTTACACGAATCTAATGCGCATCCCATATTTGAAACTTAAAATGGGTTTGTATTGAATGTAAAGTGCATCAATGACAGAAAATAGGTATTTTATTTAAATTTATTTAATACAACAATGGATTTATTTTATACATAAACCATCAGATTATAGAATTGAAAGTGCCCTATTGTTAGGTGACACACTGTTAAAGAACAAATTTAGTGTTTCGCACCCTGTTGTTTTGATGATAGCTTCCTTTGTCCCCTTCTCAGTAATAGCGTAATTACATGCCATATCAATTGATGTCTCATCAGCGTTGCTTATTTGCTCCATGGAATTTTTTTTTCTTCCGAAGTGAAACGATATACGCAGTTTGTCCTCAAAATCTGCAGGAAGCTTCTGGCACATTGTTGTACGGCATCTTAGAGATAAACCCGTCCACTGCATGAAACGATTCACAGCTAGCCTTAAACTCTTGTTTCAGAATACCAAGAACTTCAGCCTCCTCTTTAGCTTTCTTTCGTACAGTGACACTAGTCACAAGTTGCCCATTCTTCCTCCTTTCACGCACAAATTCCAACACTTTTTCTTCAACTTTAGGTGTCTTCCTTTGCGAGGACCCGTAAATTTCTTCCTACTATCTTTAGTAGCAAATAATGACAATTTCTGTTTTCATTAAAGCGAACATTGCTGATACATTGAACTTCTTTCCTGCCTTTCTATTACCATTCTTTTCTTTTCAGCATAAAGGATTACTTTACGCCTTAAAGAAACATCATAAGATGTTCTTCTCTGTTTGCCCTTGTCCTCCACTTCGTAACTAAAAACACTCAATATTAGGACAATGATAAATGAGTGGCTAGCTTGCTGCAAGTTTCCGGAGGCATGTTAACTCCAGCAATCCATTGTGACGTAATAAGCGAAAAATTTGAATGAAGTTACTGGCATTCTATGGAACGGATTTGCACTCAAATCTAATACGCCAGCGAATCTAATGCACACCACGATTTTGAGTACTACATTTGGTCAAAACCGGTGCACATATATACGGTAATGTTTATAACATAATACTGCAATTTTCCATAAATTCTTCCAGTGCATAAAAAAAATGCTGTAGCAGGAATCTTTTCAGTTGAATCTTAAAGCTTTGGACTTAATTATTTCTGAAGGCTAGGGGTAATTTATTATAAATTATTAACCCATTCGTGTAAACCTTTCTTCAAAATGTATATATGTAAATTATTTTTGTTGTGTGTGTGATGTGAGTGTACCTGGGATATTATATTGAACTGATGCACATTGGCCTTAATGTAACTGAACAAGGATAATGGTAGTATTTTTAATTTCTTGAAAAATTCCCTGCAGCTTGTTCTACAATTTCATTCATTCATTCATTTATTTTCATCCTTTTACATACGTTTAAAGGACACGTCAGTATAATCTATTTACATTATATACAAAGTTTTACATTATTTTTCCATATTTGAACTCCTCTATACTGTAAAATGCATTTTCAATTAAATATGTTTTTATGGCTTTCACCGTTTTTATTGTTTGATTTATATTCTTTATTTCATTTGGTAGTTTATTGAACAATTCACTTCCTATGGTTTCTGTTGAACGATATTCATAATTACATGAAACCATTAATATATTTTTTAAGAATAGTTTGCAAGAGAGATTACGGGTAGAGAAATTTATGTGAATGTACTAAATCAGATTTTTTTTTTTATTTGCCTAAAAGATTAAGTTGTAATGACATCATATCTTTGAGCATATTCAGCCATAAATAAGAACTCATTGTGAAATCAAATTCACCAAAGTTTTAAAAGGAATTTCAAACACAATTAGTAATGAAGTGTAATCTTACCTCTTCCTGTGTATTAACAGAAGCATGTCTTGCGTACAGTCGTATTCTACGTTTTATTCTGCTCACTTCATGTTCTGAAGATGCAGGTCCATCAGAATCCTCATCCAGCTCGTCAAAGTAGTCCTCATCAATGAGGGTATAATCTGCTCATATAAACATTTAACAAACCTATTAAAATTCAAATAACACTTTGGATTATTGGCGCAGAATGAGAGACTAAATATTTCTTTGTAACTTTTGCTAGCTGCAGTCTGCACATTTTATTTTGTAAATGGTTGACTTCCTTTCTAACAATATTACTCTCTCTATCATGTTCATAGTAGGTAGAAAAGTTATTGCTTTCCGCCCAAAAATTTGTTATCAAGATTTCACCACAAATACATGTTTTCAGGCACCTTGAAAAAAAAAAAAAAGCAGCATTTTTTGTAAAATCTGTGTGTGTCTGTGAAGAGCACAAGTCAAAAACGAAATGTCACATAAATACCAAACTTGGTATTTGGGTTCAGTACCTTCCAAAGATGTGAAACAAAGATTTTTTGAAATTTTTTGTTTTCTAAAAAATGGCTCTAATGATTTTGATAAAATTATCATATATTTAACATATTTACATGACAAATAAAATATATATCTTTAATTTTCTGGGAATAGCCTATGAAATCATCTTCATTTGAAAGGGATTTTGTATAACTGGTAAACGTTAAGCGATAGACGAAAACGTACTTCACAAAAAATGTAGATCTCTTTAAAACACACAATTTATTTCAAATAACGTTTTTTGTGGCATAAGCCATTTTCGAGATATCCATTATTAATGGTTTGAATTGCTCAATACTTTGTCATTCTTTTAAAGTTCTATCGATTTTCAGTTTCTTGCGATGTCATGAAAAGATTGAAAAGGTAGACTCAGACGAATGAAAAATTCAATGTCATAACTGGGATTTGAACCATGGTCTCCGTCTAGTTGCTCTAACCACTGAGCTACCATGGCAACATTAAATTCTCCAGCTGACTCGCATTTTTCCCGGTAAACCACAAGGAGATCTCAAATTGTATTGAGATGATATACCCCAATGGTGACTTACAATGTTCTAAGTACTTTAAGTCCCGGGCTTCATAGTTTCGAGCAGTATTAGGTCAATTAATGGAATTAATTGTTTCTCCACACAAACCATGTGTTGGACAAGGAATCAGACAACTGAAAAATTAATGTCATGCCAGCGCAGTAGTTAGAGACCGGGAGATCCGTGGTTCAAATTCCGGTGATGGCATTGAATTTTTCAGTCATCTGATTCTACCTTTCCAACACACGGCTTGTGTGGAAGAACAATTAATTCTGTCATGAAAAGGAATTTAGAATTTTAAGACCAGCATACAGCGTCCAGTTCTAAAACATTTGAGTATTAGTATTCTCTTTGTATCTATAACACAATGTGTAGTGCAGCTATTTCTGGAAAGGTTTGTCTCAATTCAAATAATGTAGATAGGAAAATAAAGTTTTGTAAGAATAATTTGTATCTCAGTAATAAATGATAGAGGGTAGAGAAAGTCATGTGAATGTAAAGTATAAGAATTTTTTTTTATCTCCTGTTGGGTCTGATGAGGGCTTTGACAGTATCTGAGCTAAAGCCTTAGAGACCTCTCTGAAAAGTGGTGGTGCACGTTTGCATTGATGAGAGTTATGTGTATATTACACATACTGTAGTCTTTAAAAAAAATCTGATGTTTGCATTCACATTGTTTCCTCTACTCACTAATCTACACACTACTGTTACAAAAGTATTTTCTTCATTACACATTTCATTGCAGGTGTAAGAGAAATACAGTAGGTGAAGCGATAGTCAGATTTTTAAAGTGTGTGTGTCACCATGTGATGGCTTTCAAATTCCATGCCATTTGCATGACCATTAGGAAAAAAAAAAATGAATAGCAAGCTTAGCTGTTGTAAAAAGTATACGTATTTGATAATTCAAACCAATAAGAAAGAATATATTGGAAATCGTTAATGCTACAAAAAATGTTATTTGCCATAAATTCTGTACTTTAACAAGATCTACATTTTTGTATAGTAAAGTTTTGTCTATCTCTTATGGTTTACCAGTTATACAAAAGTCGTTCAGAAGGAATAGGACTTGACAGGCTGTTCCCAGAAAATTCAACAGTTATCGTCTTATTTGTCATGAAAATATTTTAAGCATATGTTATTTTAATCAAAATTGTTAAAGCAATATTTGAGAAAATAAAAAATAAAAACTGTTCCATGTAAACGGTAGTTTTGTGTAGAGGGATTTTCTTGAAAGCGCGCATGCGCACATGCTCATACCTGCACCTGCGTACGTGCACACACACCTTTTTCTAAAAATGCTGTTCTTTGGATTTAGGGAGTTTCAGTATCTGCTGAAATCTTGGTATGAAATTTTTGGGTGGAATACAATATTTCCTCTACTTACTATAGGTATAAGGTGACTATATTTTTGAAACAACAGAATGGGTCATTTTAAATTTCTACTTTCTCTACTACGTATAGTAAGTAGGGGAAGTATTGTATTCCACCCAAAAATTTGATACCGAGATTTCACCAGAAATATATGTTTTGAGACCCCCTGAATACAAAAAAAGCATTTTTGGAAACGTGTCCGTGTGTGTGTCTGTCTGTGAACAGCATAACTCAGAAACCAACATTCGGAGAAACAGCAAACTTGGTATGTAGGTTCAGTATCTTCCAGAGATGCGACACGAAGGTTTTCAAGAAAATCCCCCCACACCATATTATCCTTTACATGGAACATTTTTCAAAAATTTTAATTTTCTCAAAAATGTCTAACGATTTTGATTAAAATATCATATATTTAAGATACTTTTATGACAAATAAAATGTATATCCTGAATTTTCTGGGAATGTCTCCAAAAGTATTCTTCATTGTGAACCACTTTTGCATAACTGGTAAACCATAAGAGATAGACAAAATTTTACTACACAAAAAATGTAGATCACATTAAAATACACAATTTATGTAATATACATTTTTTTTATTGAGTGAACCATTTTCGACATATTGCTTGTTATTCTCTTAAATTTTCCAATACTTATACTTTTTCTCAAATAGGAATCCGTTATTCATTTTTTTATATCCTGGACATGCAAAGAGAATGGAATACTTCACATAGCAACCAGCTCTTAAAAGATTTGACTATCGCTTAAAGCCTACCAATTCCCCTTGCATCTACAAGAAAATTAGCAATGAGATTAACATCTCGATTAACATGAAGCATATGCAGAATAAGCGTTTGTAAAAATAGTTTGTACAAGAGTAGGGAAACTCATGTGAGTGTAACACATCAGATTTTTCTCAGTGAAACGAGGCACATAAGAGAATTGTTTCATCATAAATACGAAGGATTTGAAACCAATAATAAATAAATAAATAATGCTTAACTTATATATAGATAGTAGCTCTGAATTCACTCCAGCCAAACAATCCTGCAGAATTATTAGTGCAAAGTCATTCCTCATACATTGGATAAGTTCAGAAGTATTGATCTGAAAGATTGTTGTGGTGGACAGTATGGTATGTGAAAGCTCTTTCAACAGCTGCTAATTTTATATCTTTATCACCAAAATGTTCACTTTTAAAACAAAGTAGTCAATACAGTGCTAGAAGCACCACTTGCACACACCATTCTTTTGTTTTTCACCGTTTATATGTTGTGATATATCCGATCATGACTTATACTGAAAGTAGATGCACACTTATTGCATTGAACATCTCAGTTAGAAATTGTTTTTTTAATGTATGGATATTCCTTTTGTTGGTCACTATTAAAAACATACTTCCTTTTTGATGGTGGCATCAAGTGTTTTAGCAGTCGCAGTTTACAAAACCGTTCACTGCATTTTATTATTTCAGAACTGCAGAACACAGTACTGTCTTCTACCATAGTCACAACTGACGAATTTCTTTTGGTTCAAGCATAGGTGTTTACAATTGTCGTTATTGTTGGCGACATTCACATCAAACATGAGTGATCATGATTTGTTTGTTGATAGTACAGACCGGCACAGTTCAAGTGTTGTCTGCAACTGTACTTTTCCAAGCAAAGTCTGCACACGGCTTCAGGTGTGTATGTATTGTAGAGGCACAATATAAACAGTGCTTTGCTTTGTCAGTAGGTTTAAATTTTTCATCAAATCAATGCAAAACAGGACATATCAATTTTTGAGAACTATAGTTAATGGTGTTTTATGCTGATAAGCCATTGCTACAAAAAGGAGACATTTTGGCATCCTGTTTCTACCTTTAAAAAATCTGATGTGCTACACTCACATGACTTTCTCTACTCTTGTACGAACTATTTTTACAAACGTTTATTCTCCATATGCTTCATGTTAATCGAGATATCGAGATGTCAATCTTATTGCTAATTTTCTTGTAGATGCAAGGGGAACATGGTAGGTTATAAGCGATAGTCAAATCTTTTAAGCGCTGGTTGCTATGTGGCGCATTCTATTCTGTTTGCATATCCAGGACATAAAAAATTGAATAACGAATTTGAGAAAAAGTATAAGTATTGGAAAATTTAAGGAAATAACAAGCAATATCTCGAAAATGGTTCACTCAACTAAAAAAATGTATATGACATAAATTGTGTATTTTAATGCGATCTACATTTGTTGTGTAGTAAAATTTTGTCTATCTCTTATGGTTTACCAGTTATGCAAAAGTCGTTGACAATAAAGAATACTTTTGGAGACATTCCCAGGAAATTCAAGATATACATTTTATTTGTCATAAAAATATCTTAAACATATGATATTTTAATCAAAATTGTTAGAGCCATTTTTGAGAAAATTAAAATTTTCGAAAAATCTTCCATGTAAAGGGTACTCTGGGGTGGGGGGATTTTCTTGAAAACCTTCGTGTCGCATCCTTGGAAGATACTGAACCCAAATACCAAGTTTGGTGTTTATCCGACTGTTCGTTTCTGAGTTATGCTGTTCACAGACACACACACAGACAGACACACAGACGGACATGTTTCCAAAAATGCTTTTTTTGGATTCAGGGGGTCTCAAAACATGTATTTCCGGTGAAATCTCGGTATCGAAATTTTGGGTGGAATACAATACTTCCCCTACTTACTATACGTAGTAGAGAAAGTAAAAAGACAGGACAGACAGATAAAAGGGGGACTACCTAGCTAATGCTGGACGTCTGGTCAGCTTATACAGGTAAGCAGTACAGAAAATAAAAATATGATTGGTCAGTTACAAACAAATGACATTTCAATGCACAAAATCCACTTTTCAAGCAATATGCATTCCCATTCTTGTTCCTGGTTTTGTGAATCAGCCTTTAAGAGCCACCTGCAACAAGTTGTGCAATCTGTTACATTAACAAAAACATTTGTGTACTCACCACTTGTAACATCTTTATCACACTCGCTAACATTCGAAACAAAAGCCAAGGAATCTTGTTCAAGCTCAAGAATGAACTTTCGTAAACCTGCAACCAAAAAAGGATTTCATTTGTAACTCTGTTCCCATGTCATTAACATAACAAAGCTTTTAATTAATATTTCACAATATTTGAGCCAATCTCACTATAACAATGAGTACCATTTTAACAACCACCATTTTTAAATGGATTCTGGTGGTTTCATTCTTTCATGTTCTAGTCAATATGAAAGAGAATCTACATAATTATTAGGTTGTCTCATAAGTAGTGTCGGTTTTTTAATTCAGTTTATATTGTATGTATGTATGCTATGGTTATTGTTCCATATTGTTAACATGTTGGCAGCCAACAGTTGGTAATACAAGATTTTAAAATGGAGGCAACAAAGTTTGAGGTTAGAGTCCCTCTGAAGCACTGCTGGAAACAAGTTCATAAAGCTACTGCCACGGCTCAAAGAATATGTGAAGTTGAAGGTGGTGTTACTGAGAAAGTAGCACAATAATGGTTCCAGAGTTTCAATAATGGAGACAAAAACAATAAAGATTTACAATGTTCTGCAGTATTGAGAATACACGCAGGGTTTTGGAAGAAAATCCACAGACAAGAGCTTGGAGTTTGTAGAAGAACTTGGTTCTTCAAAAAATACCATACATTCCCATATTAACACACTTAAAAATCATTCAAAAGCTATAAATTTGTACCACATGAACTGACAGCTGATCAATCTCAACGTAGAGTGGATATCTGCCGTCAGCTTATCGCTAATCCCTGAGATGATAAATTTATCAGGAGAATTATCACATGTAATAAAAAATGGGCATATTATCACAGCCCTGACACCTTGAAACAGTGGCATGATGCCTGTCAGCCTGCAAATGTTATCATTAAAAGAAAATCTGTGTCTGGTGAAGTTTTGAAGGTGTGATTCACTGCAAATTTGTTCCAAATGGAAGTGCAGTTGATGCGGATCTTTATTCTCAACATCTTCAAGTTTTAGGCAGAGGTACCTGGTATTAGTTAATATAAACAGAGTTCTCTTGCAGCAGGACAATGTGACACCTCATACAGCTCATAGAACAATGGACAAGATTCAGGAATTGGAAGGAATCAAACTGCTACCACATCCAGCATACAGCCCTGATCTTGCATCTCATTACCATCTGTTTAGATGCATGGCCCATTTCGTACACAGAAGAAATATGAAAACACTGAAACTGTTGAAATGGGTATCAATGAATTCTTTGCGTCAAAAACTAGAAACTGCTACCATTGCGGGATAGCAAACCTTGCTGAAAGTGGCTCAGGACTATAAAATCTAATGGACTTTGAGATTAGAGTAATTTCCTGTAATTTGAGATAAATTTTGCTTAAAAACCGACATTACTTGTGAAACATCTATATAATACATGAACACCAAACAACGAATGTAAATAGAATTGATATGCCATACACAGACTACAAAAAACATTTAAATATTATGAAGTAACTGGAATAAAGTCTTTTAATGCACTTCCTCAAGAAATAATCAACTTCAAAATTCAAATATTTAAGAACAGAATAGTATATAAATGGTCAGTAGAAAATCCTTTTCATTGTTTACAAGAATATTTTGAACAAGATAAGAATAAACTGAAAACTTGTATTTGTATAAGTACTTTGTACGAGGTCTGTTCAAAAATTCCAGAACTTTGTCCACAACATTTTTCTACACTTAGCTTTTACTTAATGTGCATGGTCTCCTTTGAAATACTCTCCTCCACAATTAATAAACCGCTCCCAACGCCATTTCCACTTCCGGGAGCAGTCTTGGTACATCTCTTTCTGGATAGCGTGAAGTGCTGTCTGCGAATTTTCTTTTATCTTGTCTATCATTGCAAATCTCCGTCCTTTCAACGGGGTTTTCAACTTTGGAAATAAAAACAAGTCCACAGGGACCAGGTCTGGAGACTACGGAGGATGAGGCAGCACAGTGATATAGATTTTATGCAATAGTCACGCACCAACAGGGATGAATGTGCGGGTGCGTTATTGTGATGCAAGAGCCATGAATTGCCTCGCCACATTTCAGGTCGTTTCCTTCTCATCGCAACACATCCCGATAGTCAGTCTTCGAATGACACGCACAATTTCATTAACATTCCTGACATGAGCATCGTCGGTAGATGTTGAAGGGCATCCTGAACGAGGGTGATCTTTAACTTCCATCTGGCCATTTTTAAACCACGTGAACCATTCGTAACACCGAGTACGGCTTAAACACTCATCACCGTAGGCTTCCTGCATCATTTGGTGTGTCTCTGTAAAGGTTTTCTTGAGTTTCACACAAAATTTAATGCAGACGCGTTGCTCCTTAACTCTGCCATCTCGAAATTTGCAAACGTGCGACACAACGTTCTACTCAATACAGCACTGAACAATAACTAACAGACATAGAATAATGAAACTTCCAGCAGTTACACTTTAAACACAGGCATGTGCAGGGATGCCAACCGCATTTCAACACACCATTGGCGCAAAATTACGAATGTCCTGGAATTTTTGGAACAGACCTTGTATATTTTTGATCTGTTTCTAATAATTCTTTTTATCTTGTTTTGTTATCTCGACAAAGTCTATTGTAATTTATATAATTACAAAATGACAAATTATTATTATAATAATTGTTCGGTGAGTTTCGGGAGAAGTATCCAACCTCTTCCATGTATGACATTAAACTCAGAATTCATCGGTATGTCTAAGATAGTGTGAGTGAACTGAGGGGGTGCAGCCCCTTCCAGAATCTGATTAATGGAACCGCATAAGTAGTTTTATGCTAAAAAACTTTGTATCATCCTGGATGTTTAAATGAATCATTCTATTACAAACCATACTAAACCCAAGTAATATTTTCTTTTCAGAAATGAGGAAAAACTCCTAAAAGAGATATTAGTTTACTTTACATTTTATATGAATTTCCTATTAAATTAATGAATTTTTGAAAGAGTTATGTGAAATCCTAGGGAAAGATATATTCCAACAAAAAAAATGTGTTGGACATAACTGGTTTTGTTCGACAATCATGAGCATAAAGGATTTTAGAACATAATAAAGGCAGTTCTGAATGTTTTCATAAAGATAAACTAGGAATTTCCATTGTATATAATTAAAGAGGTTTTTACAGCATCTTGTTATACTGTTTAATATTTAACAACATAATGTCATACAACTCTACTCAGTTCTGAACAGTAGGAAAATGTATAACCATTTTAGAATGGTATGTTTAAAGGATATATATATTTCTGCAATCGCACTCACTCACTCCTACTACTATGTTCCTGTTGCTGGGAGATTAGATCTGTGTAAAATTTTAGGTCTTCTAGTGTAACACTAGCATGTTCTTCAGATTCTCTGGACTTGACAGAGTTTGGAACAGCATGTTTTTAAAGGTACAAATTAAAAAACTGAGTTTTATTTATGGACACACTAACTACTATGGGGCTATTCCATTTCAATCGAACAGCAGGAAACCCTGCATTTTTTTTTTTGGGGGTGGTCAATTTTCTGTGGTGTAAGTAGAGGTTAAGTTAATATCTTTTGCAAAATCACAGCTATTGGTTCCGGGTTTTTTCCAGGGTCAAAGTTACTGTAATTTAATAACATTACGTGATTCTGAGACCCATAGCTCAGAAATTATTCAAAATAAAATTCAAAATGATTGTAACATTGTATAGTGTGCGGTGGCATTTATTCAATATTTTTAGAACTTAAATTTAATGTAATTTTCGTCATAATTCATATTTTTCCTGAAAAACCAATTTTAAATGGAATACAAATTATGCCATATTGTTCAGCATTTAATTTCAAAATAATATTAGTTAACATTTTCATGGTATCTTCAATGGAAAGCTGTAGAAAAACTAAATAGAAACAACGTGAAACCTGCTAAGCACGGTGCACCATATCGCACAACACCCGTGAGGCATGACGAGGACATTGTCGATCAAATGCTGTTACATGTTTTGCTGCAGCATGACGTAAGTGTGCAGTGTGTGCTTAAATATTTATTCTTTCATTGTGTTTTTCCACATTTCTTACAAGGGGCTCAATAAAACTGAAATCAATGTGTAATGAAAAGAAGGTTCAAGCTTATGTTAAGTTTAATATTTATGAAAAACGTGTGCATACTTAATACATAAAAAAAAATCTTTTAAAAACCTGTATCATTATTGTTATGATATTCGTGCATACCACAATCAAGAACAGACATTCGGCTTGAAATTAAATCCCAGTTCACTGAAATTCGATAGAGTGTCTTCAGTTACATGCCACAGAAATTGTCTCATTCAGAAAATAATACAAATTTTAACTCAAAAACTATAAACATTTAAGAGATAATCTTATGAAAATTGTTATGTTTTACAGCAATTGATTATAAATGATTTTAAAAAATTCACGGTCAATTTTATTATTTTTGTCTGATTTGAAATGGAATAGCCCTGTGGTCCTTAGCGTATCATTCCATATTGTGCGCGAAATACCAGAAATTTTGCTCAGAGGCCTCTTTATCAGGCTTGAGGCTCTTTTATGTGCTGTAAATCTACGACAACAGGCCACCAGCTTTACTTCCCTTCTGAAGGAAGCCATTCTAAGGATTTTTAATGCCTGAAAAATCCATCATCCTCTGCCAGTTTTGAGCCCATGGCCTCAGAAACTAGAGTTTAAAGGTACAGAATATGTACTGGACATAAATGTTTTGTTTTAATGTGATGGTCAATGGACTCAGTGACTTGGAAAAGTACCCAAACTTCAAACCTCTTTTTCCATGGTAAATACTGGCTTTTGTAACAGTGCCAAATTGTTAAAATGTACAGTTTAATGTCCACAACAAGATGGAAATAGCGTGTTTTGTACCTGGATGTCGTCCTCCGTGGTGTAGTGGTTACCATGCTAGTCTCTAGTTCCAGAGGTCGCGGGTTCAAACCAGACAGAGGACGATGGTTTTTTTTGGGGCGTAAAAATCCTTAGCATGGCTTCCTTCAGAAAGAAAGTAAAGCCGGTGGTCCCTTTTCGTAGATTTATGGCACGTAAAAGAACCTCAAGCCTGATAAAGAGGCCTCTGAGCAAAATTTCCGGTCTTTCACACCCAATATAGAATGATAGCAGTTAAAGAGTGTCCGTAAATAAAACTCAATTTAATTTGTACCTGGATAACTGAAGTTATAGCAGAAGTGATAATAACAACAGGTCTGCTTTTTATCAGTCACCTCTAGCAACAGGTTGGCACCAGGGCATACACACATGCTTGCCAGAATGATATAGTTACAGTAAAACCAGTGTAGTTTGCAGTATCTGTTCTATAAACTTTTAACTTGTAACTACTCCACCAACGAGAGCTGTATTTTAAACAAGTACATTACAGACACAAAGCAAGATAACTGTACTTACTAATAGTATGTGTCCTGCACACAGATACCAACACGACAGCCACAAGGACGTTCCACATGAGTGCAAACACAGAGAAAATAACTTGACAGACGTAATGCACTTGACAGACGACTCGAGTCAGCGACACTGTCAACAACAGACAAACAATCAGCAAGCTAGACTGCAAGTGACAACTGTGGAGGTCATACCTAGCTACCTTACTCACCTGTAGTACACGGAGTGCCAAGCCAGTAATGTAAAGTGCTCAGGTTGTGCAACACAACAAACGATGTCCACAGAAAGAACACCACAAGGGCCGCATTTAGCTTTAGAACAGTCTTTGAGTGCAGGCGCAGCATGGCAAGGAATTTGCGATGACCAAACAGTCTAAATGCCAATTTATTGGAGTAGACTCCCAGGGCGCACCACAGCACCACAACCAAGACTCGCACAGAGCCCTCTAGTACGTCCACTTGAGTCCGTTCAGAAACTATGTCATAAACTGAGAACCAGATGCTGGTGGCCACATAACCTGCACAAATACAATGTAAACGTGAACCTTTACAGAGAGAGACCCAATAAATCATTATCAACATCTGCATATCTGAGTTCTGGCATTACTAGGAACAAGCGCTTGATGTCACCTTTGCCTGGATCCACAGCAGGCAGATACACATTAGCATAAACCTTTTAGTAATAATTATTGTTAACAGTAATTTCTCAACCATCTATTTGTAGACATTCATTTCAATAAAAAAAAAACCCTGATGTGTTACACTCACATGACTTTCTCTACTCTGGTACAAACTATTTTTACAAACGCTTATTCTCCATATGCTTCATGTTAATCGAGATATCGAGATGTCAATCTTATTGGTAATTTTCTTGTAGATGCAAGGGAAATATGGTAGCTTTTAAGCGATAGTCAAATATTTTAACGCTGGTTGCTATGTGGCGCATTCCATTCTCTTTGCATGTCCAGGACATAAAAAAAATGAATAACGAATTTGAGAAAAAGTATTGGAAAATTTAAGGAAATAACAAGCAATATCTCGAAAACGGTTCACTCAACAAAAGAAATGTATATGACATAAGTTGTGTATTTTAACGCGATCTACATTTTTTGTGTAGTAAAATTTTGTCTATCTCTTATGGTTTACCAGTTATGCAAAAGTCGTTCACAATGAAGAATACTTTTGGAGACATTCCCAGAAAATTCGAGATATACATTTCATTTCTCATGACATTGTCTTAAACATATGATATTTTCATCAAAATCGTTAGAGCCATTTTTGAGAAAATTAAAATTTTCGAAAAATCTTCCATGTAAAGGGTAGTCTGGGGTGGGGGGATTTTCTTGAAAATCTTCGTGTTACATCTCTGGAAGATACTGAACCTAAATACCAAGTTTGGTGCTTATCCGACTGTTCGTTTTTGAGTTATGCTGTTCACAGACACACAGACACACACACACACACACGGACGTGTATCCAAAAATGCTTTTTTTGGATTCAGGAGGTCTCAAAACATGTATTTCCAGTGAAATCTCGGTATCGAATTTTTGGGTGGAATGCAATACTTCCCCTACTTACTATACGTAGTAGAGAAAGTAAAAATTAATAACGAATTCCCATTTGAGAAAAAGTATTGGAAAATTTAAGGGAATAACAAGCAATATCTCGAAAATGGTTCACTCAACAAAAAAAATGTATATGACATAAGTTGTGTATTTTAACGCGATCTACATTTTTTGTGTAGTAAAATTTTGTCTATCTCTTATGGTTTACAAGTTATGCAAAAGTCGTTTACAATGAATACTTTTGGAGACATTCCCAGAAAATTCGAGATATACAGTTCATTTGTCATGAAAATATCTTAAACATATAATATTTTAATCAAAATCATTAGAGCCATTTTTAAGAAAATTAAAATTTTCGAAAAATGTTCCATGTAAAGGGTAATCTGGGGTGGGGGGATTTTCTTGAAAACCTTCGTGTCGCATCTCTGGAAGATACTGAACCTAAATACCAAGTTTGGTGTTTATCTGACTGTTCATTTCTGAGTTATGCTGTTCACAAACAGACGCACACATGGACATGTTTCCAAAAATGCTTTTTTTGGATTCAGGGGGACTCAAAACATGTATTTCCGGCGAAATCTCGGTATCGAATTTTTGGGTGGAATACAATACTTCCCCTACTTACTATACGTAGTAGAGAAAGTAATTAATGTTGAGGTTTCAACAGAAATACACATTTTGAGGGTCATGAAATAAAAACAAGCATTTTAGGAAAGGTTCATGTGTGCATATGTCTGTGTGAACTGATAATCCCAAAACAAAACATTACATAAATACCAAACTTGGTATTTAACTTGAGCATTTTCAAAAAAACTACCTCACCCCAAACTACCCTTTACATGGAAAAATCTTTCCTATTTTTGATTTTCTTAAAAATGACTAACCATTTTGCTTCCGTCTCTTTGGTATAGTGGTCAGCATTTGGGCTTCTAAACGCAGAGCTTGTGGGTTCAATTCCCAGCTGGGGAAGGGAATTTCTCTTTAACCACAATCATTCTCTGTCCTCAGAGTCTGGAACTAGGAATATGGGAGTAAATTCAAGTTTATTTAATACATAGGGTAACTCCAAAAGTTTTAAGAATGGACGCAATAAAATATTAAAAATGTATATTTAACATTGCATCTTTTAAAATATTCTCCATTGCATTCTATACTCCATCTCATCCTTTCAAACCATTTTTCAAATGCTGAAGACCTTTCATTTTGGGAAATAGAAAAAAGTAGCATGGGGCCAGATCTGGACTGCAGGGTGGATGGGACAAATATCCGACTCCTGCAGAAATTGGATTGTTTCTTGTGCAGATATGTTGTCATAGTGCAACAAAATTCCGTGCAGACCAGTCTTAGGATGCTTTTTTCATTGAGCTCTTGTGGTGGACATTTTATGGTGTACTATCTGGCAGTAACAGTCTTTTGTCCCTCAAGCAGAATCGTCACAATGCAGCCACTTGCTGAGAAGAAGGAACAAATCATCTTCTTGCCAACACTTCTCATTCACTTCAATTTTGTTGGGGGATCTTGAAGAGCCACAATGATGACCGTCATTTAGTTTCTGATCATACTGGTAAATCCAGCTGTTGTCACCTCTTACAATGTTAAATATGTTTTTGGATCTTCCTCCACTGAATTTTTCAATAATTTCCCGACACCATTGCACACGTGTTTGTTTCTGCTCATTTGTGAGGTGGTGGGGGATCTAGCAACTGCAGGGCTTCCTGACGTCAAGTTTTTCTTTCACTGCTGCCGATCCAATATTTAGGGCTTCTTGAATGTGGCCATAGTGTAACAATAATCATCCCATAACATGCACTCTGGTTTCACCACATTTTCATCCATTGTTATTGTAGCCGGCCATACTGCTCGGTCTTCATCTTCAAGGGAATCCCTTCCTCTTCTAAACTCTGCATACCATCAATAAATGGAGCATTGCAAAGGACAAAGATCCCCAAATGCAATATGCACTCTTTCAAGGCATTTTCTCTCTCCTAAACCGACTTTAAAGTCATAGAAAATCACAGCACAGAAGTGCTCTCACTTGATATTCATCCTAGCGTATGGCGTAGCAACACCTGCAGTGCTGATGATGTACATTGTTAGAGCGCTCCCACACTTGCACATGCTGCTATCTGAAGTTAGGAAAACTGCTTCGGCTTACCACTACTCACTATTGCCCATTCTTAAAACTTTCAGAATGACCCTTGTAGTAAAATCTACAATTCAATAAGTAATGACACTTTCGGTTGTTTCTCAAGTCAAAGTCTCCAAGTTGAAGGGAGCTATACAAATGAAACAATTAAAGGGAAAAGAATTATTAAAATAACAAATGTTTAAAACATTTGCTGAATCACACTCTGCAAGACGATGTTTGCCTGCGCTCCCATTATTCTGATTATATGCAAAGTAAAGTAAATACTCTATTACAAGTAATAAAGAAGACTCGCAAGAAAATTAATATAAAGAAAACTGAAGAAATGAAACTAAACAGTAAGAAAACAAACAAAATTACAATAGATAACAAAAATATTGATAATGCTGTTCAGGAATTCAAATATCTAGGTAGTATAATTGATAAGGATGGTGGAGAAGATGTTAACAATAGAATAAAGAAACCAAATGGTGCTCTTGTCCTGTTATATCCAATCTGGAAATCTAACGTCATATTAAGACATACTAAAATTAAAATTTTCAATAATAATATGAAATCAGTTTTATTATACAGTTATGGAAAACAAGTAAAATCATTCAAAGCAAATAACAAACATCTGTCAATAGATGTTTAAGAAGAATTATAAGAATAAGAATAACATGGCCAGAATACAATTTCAAACTAAGAATTATGAAAAATAACAAATCAAAAAGAAATAGCAATAGAAATAAAGAAAAAAAAAGTGGAAGTGGATAGGGCACAGACTAAGAAAAGAAGAAGTGGAAAAAATGGTTTCGGATTGGAATCTCCAGAGTAGTAGAGGAAGACCAAGAGACACACTGAAGAGAACAGTTATAAAAGAAATTGCTAAAGAAGGGACAACATAGAATGAAGTAAAGAAGTTGGCAAGAAATACTTTGTGAATGCCCTATGCTCCTCATAAGAATATACAGGAGATTGATTGACTGAAAACATTTGCATAAGAAATAAAATGTGTATCTTGAATTTTCTACAGCTAGCCCATAACATCACCTTTATTTGGTACAGGGTGTTCGGAAAGTCACGGTGCACTACACTGCTATGGATGTGGACTACATTTGAAACCAAGCTACATTTTTACTTTCTCTACTATGTATAGTAAGTAGGGGAAGTATTGTATTCCACCCAAAAATTTGATACTGAGATTTCACCGGAAATACATGTTTTGAGACCCCCTGAATCCAAAAAAAGCACTTTTGGAAACATGTCCATATGTGTGTCTGTGAACAGCGTAACTCAGAAACAAACAGTCGGATAAACACCAAACTTTGTATTTAGGTTCAGTATCTTCCAGAGATGCGACACGAAGGTTTTCAAGAAAATCCCCCCACCCCAGATTACACTTTACATGGAACATTTTTCGAAAATTTTAATTTTCTCAGAAATGGCTAACGATTTTGAATAAAATATCATATATTTAAGATACTTTCATGACAAATAAAATGTATATCTTGAATTTTCTGGGAATGTCTCCAAAAGTATTCTTCACTGTAAACGACTTTTGCATAACTGGTAAACCATAAGAGATAGACAAAAGTTTACTACACAAAAAATGTAGATCATGTTAAAGTACACAATTTATCTCATATACATTTTTTTTGTTGAGTAAACCACTTTTGAGATATTGCTTGTTATTCCCTTAAATTTTTCAATACTTATTTTCTCAAATGGGAATTCATTATTCATTTTTTTTGTCTTTGATATGCAAACAGTATTAATCTGTGGCAAAGGGAATGGCGCTGCACCTAGCAACCAGCTATTAAGAGATATGTAAGTGCTTAAAGGCTGCTGTATTTTTATACTGTCCTTGCAAATACAAAACAAGGGGAACACAGTAGGCCTTAAGCAATAGTCAAATATTTTTAGAACTGGTCGCTATGTGTAAAATGTAATTCTCATTGCATGTCAAAAGATCATTTCTGCAAATGTTTATCTCAATTAATATGAAATAGATAGAGAATAAGAGTTTGTAAAAATAGTTTGTACAAGAGTAGAGAAAGTCATGTGAGTGTAACACATCAGATTTTTTTTACATTGAATCTTGACACAAGCTGGCAGAATTGATAATCATAGATGTGCAATTATTTTTTTTAAAATTCATTCTATTGTTGCATAACATTCAATTGTTTGCTTCAATTATTATCAGTTGATGAAAGCCATTGAATGTGATAAGTGTACTGTTTAGATGTTCAATTTGGTTTTACATTATGATGCTTTTAACTCCAGCAATCCAGCAATCAAGAACAGGTCGCCCAGGTTCACCTGGGCGGAATGTTATCACCACAGTACCTAGCCGCGTACGCGGCTTTACCTGTGCGATAAAGAAGGTTAAAAGAATATACACAAGCTTTGGGTTTTTGTCAATGTCATGGGCAGGGTTTAGCTTTCTGCGCTACCATTGGCTGGGTCTCAGTGTTCCCTCATGGGCGGACTAGCGACCATGGGGTGACCAAGCCCAATGCAACTTAACTTGGGCAACCGCTTCTGTGGTCGTCAAGTTAAGCAGGCCGGTATGGCAGCAAAGCAAGATGGGAATACTAGGTAATGGGAAGGGGGTATTCAAGTTGGCAGCAGGGCGGGTCGCTACTAGATGGTCACTCTCCAGCCAGCGACCGGGCCCATTGGTGCTTAACTTGGGGAAGTTTTTGGAATGAGGGATTGGCAGACCTCAGCCTCGGGGGCCCAAGCCGTCCTTTGGCAACCGGTAGCTCTTTCTCCGCCTTAGCGCCTTGTGGTCGTAGCGGCCCAAAGAGTTCACTAGCTGGTTGGTATGGTAAGTGAGCTTCGAGTACATGGTACGGGTTCTCTCCCGTATCACGTCCACGATGTATGGGAGATCGGAATGGGTGCGTAGGATGTGTGACGGGAATCTACGCCCGGTATCATATATCATCCGAAGCGCCCTGTTCTGGACGGTTTGTAGCCTGCGGATGGTGGTCGCTGCCGCCGATCCCCAGACCTCGCAGCCATACAGAATCAGGGGCGGGATAATCGCCTGATATAGACGTAGTTTGAGGCGTATGGACATTGTGGAGCAGAATACAGGGTATAGCTGCCTGAGCGCGGAGTGGCCGAGGCCGACCTTTGCCCTGAATTGTGGCGCAAAAGTGAGACCACAGTCGGGTGTGACTCCGAGGTATTTGGCTGAGGTAGCCCGGGGGATTCTCCTCCGCTGCAACCTCAGAGGCCGCTCGGGCCGCCACCGACGGACCTCTGCCAGAAGAAGCGCAGAGCTCTTCCTCGGGCTGATGGACATCCTCCACCTTTGAGAAACGTATGAGGGTGAATTGATGTCACTGACTTTTTAAAGAAAATATTTTTTCCAAAAAATCAATTTTATTTCTCAACATAGTCTCCTTTGAATTCAATACACACCATCCAATGTTTCTCCAATTTTTTTAACCCTTCCAAATAATATTATTTTTCGAAGTCTTTAAAACAGGAAGTTGTTTGTTTCATGATGTATTCACTGTACGGAATTTCTTCCCAGCGAGCCAATTTTTCAGGTTTGCGAAGAGGAAGAAGTCGCTCGGAGCAAATATGGAGAATATAGTGGGTGAGGTAGCAGTTCGTAACCCAATTCCACAAATTTTGCGATGGCAATGGCTGACTTGTATGCAGGTGCATTATGAAAGAGAACCTTTTTCTTCACCAAATGTGGTCGTTTATTTAACAATTCCTTGTGAAACAGATCCAGCATTGTGGCATAATATGAACCTGTGATCGATTTACCCTTTTCCAGGTAGTGGATGTCCATCACTCCTTGTGAATCCCAAAAGACAGCTGCCATGATTTTTCCTGCCAGCGGAAATCCACTGCTTTGATTGTGTTTGGTTTTAGGTTGATAGTAATGGACCCAAGTTTCATCAACCTTGATATAACATAGCAAAAACTCATTTGGGTTGCACTGGAACATGTTCAAATGTCCCTGTAAACACGATTCCACTTGTTCTCAACTGTGAGCAGCCGTGTCACCCATCTTGCTGACAGCTTTCTCATATAAAAATTCATGCAGAATGTTATACAACCGTTCACTCGAGATGTTTATGGTCTTGGGTATCTCATGGATTTTTACTCGGCGATCTTCCAATACAATATGGTGAACTTTGTTTACCATTTCTTCTGTTGTGACCTCAACTAGCCATCCTGTGCGCACGGCATCTCCTGTGCTCGAACACCCACATCGAACTCTATGAACCATGCCATGTGATGGAGCAGAGTCCCCAAAATACTTGTTCAGCTTTTCTTCCGTTTCCTTCACCGTCTTATCACACAAAAAGTAGCGCTTTATCAGAACACAAAATTCACTTTTCTCCATTTTCTGCGAAGCAACACACATCTGCTTATTTTAGACGCTCTCAACAATGTTCTAAGAAACACATGAAGATGAATTTCTGCAATTATACCCAGAATAGATGTAAGATTTGGGTGCAAGCAAGAAACCTGTGATTAGAGCGCTATCTTTTGTCAAAGTCATGGACTTATCAATCCACCCCTGAAGTTTTCTTCTTGAACATGTCCTTCAACAAGACGATAAATACCAGATGCAGTGCAGGAGTTTGGTGAGATATTCCCAGAAACAGCTGTACCTCATTGTAATGGGAAATTTAGAGAGACAGGCTCAGTGTTAGGTGCCAACTGAAGGACCACCTAAACTAAACGGAGGGAAGTTGTTCGATATTTCTGATTCTCTGCAGCAGAGCCCATAAAAATCATTGTGCAACTTTGCACAAGAAGAAGATATCAGGCTTGCGACTGCACATAAAGCGGTTAGGAAAATATTGAAATTTTTCCGTATAAAGTGACAAACAGTTGCAAGAACTGAAAGATGTGAATCCGTTACTGCGAATGGAATACCATTGATATTCTTGATGTCACCTTTTATACAGACGAGGCCTGGTTTCACCTCTCTGTTTATGTTAACACACGATTATGGTCTACGGAAAATCTTCAAGCTGTGCATGAAACGCCATTGCACAATCAGAAAATTGCAGTGGGTAGCACTATCCAGACAGCACATTATTGGCCCTATATTTTTTAAAGAAACCATGAGCAGTGACCATTATTGTTTAATTATCCAAGATGCATTGCTCAGCTAGAGGAAGACAAAATAAACTCCTAATGATTCAACGAGATGGCACTACTGCACACACAGCTAGCAACACATGCAACTTCTGTGGGGAACGTGTCATCCCTAAAAAGTTATGGCCTCCTCGCTCACCGGACCTTACTCCACCAGACTTTTTTCTTTGGGGAGCAGCAAAATCTATAGTGTATTGCAATTGCCTGTGCACACTCCATGATTTAAGAACTGAAATAACTGTGTACGTAAGCAGCATATCACAATCAGATCTACAGAAAGTGTTTTCCAATAAAATTAAGCGGGTTCAGACCTGTGTATCTGTCCGTCGACGTTTCCAACATATGTTGTAATTGCACAGTAACGTTCCGAACACACTGTATAATGGAAAGGTAGAATCAGATGACTGAAAAATTCAATGCCATAGCCGGGATTTGAACCACAGATCTCCCGGTCTCCGTCCGGTTGCTCTAACCACTGAGCTACCATGACTTACATTCATAGTAAGTACTTTAAGTCCCGGGCTTTATAGTTGCAACCACTATTAGGTCAATTAATGGAATTAATTGTTCTTTCACACAAGCCGTGTGTTGGACAGGGTTGGAAAGGTAGAATCAGATGACTGAAAAATTCTACCTTCTCTGATTCTACCTTTCCAACCCTGTCCAACACACGGCTTGTGTGAAAGAACAATTAATTCCATTAATTGACCTAATAGTGGTTGCAACTATAAAGCCCGGGACTTAAAGTACTTGCTATAAATGTAAGTCGCCATTGCGGTATGACATCTCAATACAATTTGAGATCACCTAGTGGTTTACCGGGAAAAATACGAATCAGCTGGAGAATTTAATGTCGTGTCGGCATGTTGCCATGGTAGCTCAGTGGTTAGAGCAACAGGACGGAGACCGGGAGATCTGTGGTTCAAATCCCGGCTATGGCATTGAATTTTTCAGTCATCTGATTCTACCTTTCCAACCCTGTCCAACACACGGCTTGTGTGAAAGAACAATTAATTCCACACTGTATAATGTTGTATAATTAGGAAATAGCAAGAAACAGATAAAAACTTTCTGCTATAAACACACAGAGCTCATTAAAATGCACAATTGGTGAGAAACAAACTTGTTCGTAATCTTAGTTATTTCTTTTTCAAATATTTCATGCTGCAAGGTGCTTGAAAGTTTGAGATTCTTTTCATTGTTTTCTTTCTTTACACTGCAAGGACTTGTTACCACAAATAAACATTTGAATACTACTTACATATGTTGTAAGTAAGTAATTGTTGCTAATTTGAAGTCAATCCTACGTAAAAATATCTCATGAGTAATGTAATGTGGATAGAAGAATCAGTTTTTATAGGAATACTCAAGTATATAAGATACGTGTGAATTTGTCATTGGTAGAGAAATTTGTGGGAATGTAATAAATATACATTACATTCATATGACTTTCTCTATTCATTGTTTTCTACAAGCCAGCATGACTTGACTATAGTAGCAATGTAGTTGGGTTGTAATTGCTTTTAACACTGAAACCTCAGAGCTTGTTGCATTATCTCCTATCACTATTGTTTTACAAGGGCAATACTGAACATTTTTAGAAAATCAAACAAAGATTAGTTTTTAAAAAATGTAAATGATTTCATTGTTTTTCAAAATATTCCCCTTTTAACATCAATACATTTTTGCATTCGATGAAACCAGTTCTTAAAGCAATGATGCCACTCTTCCTGAGACACTTCAGAAACAAGCTTTTTATAATGTTGCACTGCTTCATCTGTTGATGAGAAAGTGATTCCAGGCATTTTATCTTTAATTTTTGGAAACAAAAAGAAATCATAAAGTGCTTGGTCAGGGACAGTCCATGGTGCTGACCTTTAGGGCATCAAATACTCAGCTGTTTTGCTGTATGCGATGATACATTGTCATAATGTAATATTATTTTCCCTTTTGAGCATTTTTCAAGAACTTCTTCATAAGTTTGTGGTAAATAGTGAGGCAGTATTTTAATACTGAATAATTGCAATTGTAATTTATAATAGGTAAATTCAATAACAGCCCGCCTTGAAACAATATGTATGTAATAATTATTTAAATTGTATGTAACAGTTATTGCAAATGCTTATTTTTATTGTAAACATATTTTATTAATGTTATGTGAATACATTACATACTTTAATAATGCAAGAACTGTGAGAATAATAAGTTTTAAGTTGCTAACAATGAGTAATAATGAGATAACCTTGTGGCAATAATGTATTTTAGAGTTTGAAATGTACTGGTCATGATTAGAGCCGCGATGACGTAAAGTCTATAACAGTTTTAAATTAGCCAATCAAGAGTAAAGAAAAGTTTTAAGTTAAATGCAGATATTCTATTGGACTAGAATTAGCCAATCAGAGACATGCAATACCGAAGCTTACGGATTTTGACCATTGAGGGTTACTCAGTTGCTGGCGAGACTTGATAGAGTACAGATGGGAAAATGTGTTCTCTACGGGTGATTAGTAAAAACAGATATATGCGTTAAGTGAATGTATAAAAGTTTCTCACGGTTCTTTAAAAAGTGTAGTGCTGTATAAATATGTGCAAGAATTTAAATAAAAGAAGTTAATTTAAAAGTTTAATTCTGTGATGTCTACAATAATTGTCATACCGCACCCTACCCAAGATACATGACTCTAAAGTAAGACTGACGCAGCCGAGGCAAAATCAAACAATAATATTATGTAAGTATAAAAATTCAAACCAACGCCCAAAGCTTGTTACAAACTACATATAACAATTCTTCAAGTTTACGTAAACATATATTACGTAACAACACACTTCAAGTTAGCTTCCAAGCGTGTAGCTAACAACAACAACAACAGTAGAAGAAAACAACTACTACAAGTTGGCTCCCAACTGCGGGGCAGATAAACGTAAAGCATCTACCTAAATACCTTCTCAATAGACATTTGTGTACCAATCAGCAGAAACAGTATGTTTATCTTCTAATGCTACAGTAGCAATATGCCCATTTTAGAGGAAAAAACTAGCAAACATCTTCTTACCAGCACTGCGAATTCATTGGACTTTTGTAGGCTTAGGTTCTGTTTGAAAGATCCATTGAGCCGAATGACATAACAATAAATCCAACATTCATCACCAATAATGATATTCAAAACTAAATTTGAAGTGCCACCTTGAAATTTTTCCAGAGTTTTACTACACCAATCAATGCGTTGTTGTTTTTAATCGGAAGTCAGTTTATGTGGAATCCATCAACAACAAAGTATCCTCACGACTAACTGTTGATGTAAAATGTTTTGGATTTGACCTATGCCTAATGTTGTGCCTGAATAAATTTATAAATGTCCATCAATCTTCTTAAAGCATTGCTCGAACAGCGGCAATATTTTCATCTGTAACAGCCGTTTTTGGGTGTCCATGAAATTTATCACTATGAAAAAACCAACCTCTTTTGAATTCATTGTGCCAATTATAAATTGTTGCCTTAGACAGGGCTTCTTCGCCAAATGCATTTCTAAGCCAATCTTCACATTATTTAGGTATTAATGACAATTTAAAATCATAAAAAGTCATAGCCCGGAAATGTTCTCAAGTCAAATTCATTTTTGGGTGAAGCCAAAATCTTTAAATGATGATAATTAACAAACTGTTAGAGCAAATTGGACAAACTACATGGCAATGAACTTGCAAAACATTAGAAAGTAACTATCAAATATAATTTCATTTGCTTTTATAACATGACATTCTAAAAATTTTCATTAGTAGTTAACTAGTCTTCTCCCTTTAGTTAGGGATAGTAGTTAATTAACTAAGTTTTCTTTAGAAAAATCATCATTTAGGTTTATCACACCCATAAGTTCATGTCTTTTCCAACCCAGTGCTTATGAGAGGCAGTTAGATCCTTTTTGTCACATAGCCTGCATTCTAAAGATTCCCATTGTATGCAGGTGTTTCTGTAATCTACAATGTTCCGTCAAGAGCCCAGTTATCAGGTTTATTGAGATTAAGTACACATTCAGTGAGTGAGGAAGATATACTGCTCCTGTATGCATCCCGCTGTAAATCCATCACACCTGGTGGTTATAATTAATCCGCTCAGCACTGATTCTTTGAATAGTTTGAGGGTATGACAAAAGCTGGTTCAGGTCCATTAAATGTTTGAGCAGATCCTTTTCTTGCCAGGATACCTGGTTTTTTTTTCATAGCCTAAAATTCCCTTATGTCCAGGTACCCAACCAAAATTAACCTTAGCAAGCATTCTTACAAAAGGTTATTCCTCTATCTATTGAACTTGTTAACTGAGATAAAGTTTCATTAGACGTTTTGTTGTAGGTATAAGAAGAATACAGAGACTGCCTCTGTGGTCTAGTGGTTAGCATCAAACGTAGCCATCTTTCTGCTAATACACATACTGCCAACCTAAATAAGAAGTGAAATCTGTCAAATAAGCGATGTTGTTGTTACTACTTCTTCATTTGTATTGACTTTTGGAAGGAATTTCTGCCGATATGAATCATTCGAGTTTTAGACATGCAGATCCCTCGGCTACGCCCTGTCGGCACTTCGCAGTCGCAGCCGAACTCATTCTAAAAAACATCCCTCGGCTACGCCTTGAGGCTGAGTATCTTACCGGCTTTGGCAGCATTAGTTATTCATATGTTGTCAGCATTGCGTTAGAGCTAGACAATGACATCTGTAGGACATAAAACATCACTTCCATCGCTGTTGAAGACCAACTAAAAGCAACTTATCCAATATCTTAAACATGTGGTGTTTTAATCAAAATATTTGAAGTCATTTTTGAAAATATAAAAATAATGAATTCTTCCATGTTAAGGGTAGTTTGAGGTGGGCAGCACACACATCTGTTTTTAAAAATGCCTTTTTTGGATTCAGGGAATCTCAAAACATAAATTTCTGGTGAAATCTTGGTATTAAATTTTTTAACCTAACGCAGTACTTCCTCTACTTACCATACGTATGTAGTAGAGAAGGTAAAAACTAAAGATAACAACAGTGAATTAAATAAATACATCCATGATTATTGTACCAGAAAAACTATTCTGTACAAATGCATTCATTAAAACTTTACCAGCATCAGCATGTTAACTATCTTGTCAGAAAATACGGCAAATCTCCTCTTAAGAGTATCCCCATGCTTATAAAATCAAAAGGAAAGCGAATAATTTACCTTAGGAGTCAGTTTAGAACAGGATGTGATCTCTTCTATATCTGGTGCTCACCTGCCCACCGCTTTTAGGTGTTTTACTTATATAGGCAAATCGCGTCAGGAACACAACAAACATAGCCACTTTCCCGATAAATCACATGCAAAGTGGGTACTGCCAACCTAAATGAAGATGTGAAATCTGCTAAAAATGTGATGCGCTGTTGTTATCACTATTTCTTCTTCTTCATTTTTTTCCGCTGAAAAAACGCAACACATTCATAGAAAGAAAAGCTATCCACCAAAATTGTAATTTTTGTATTCTTTTTGTGAAAGTTTGTTATATTAATATGTTATTTCCATTAAATAAAGAAGTTCCTTTACTGCAACAATGGTAGATAATTAACGCAAGCTTACATAAAAAAAAACCTAACCTAAGGCTAACCTTCCATGAATTCAGAAACGTAAGCTTATATATAAAAAAAAAAAAAGTAAACCTAACCTAATCCCCCGTGAATCAGAAACCTAAGCTTAGGAACACGCGCTCGCTTCGCTCGCGTGCTTTGATGTAACCACTGGTAACAATTTAAAACAAGATTTTATATATATAAAAGTAAATCAGAAACCTAAGCTTATATAAAAAAAACTAACCTAAACCTAACCTTCCATGAATTCATAAACCTAAGGTTGTACAAGATCCCTCAGCTATGCCCTGTGGTCATTTCTGCAGTTGCGGCGTTTTGGCAGCATTAATTTTTCATGTTGGCAGCATAAGTGTATGCCATACAGTGACATCTGTTGAGCTAGTGCATGACATAGTGTGACATCTCTTGGACGTATAACACATCATATTCGCCATGGGGGATACTCTAAGAGGAGATTGTCCAAAAATACTGTAGTATTACTTATATCCCATGACCTTATGGACGCATAAGTGCATACATGTCAGTAATACTCAGCTGTATTAAATGTAGTATGTTTGTAAATATTTATTACGTTTCCAATATTTTTATATGTATTTATTATATTCATTGTCTTATAACTTGATGTGTCCAACAGTATGTGCATGTTTTAACAGGAAAATAAACAAATCTTATTAAGAGTAACAATTTTTGTCCCCATTAGAACCCCTCCATTAAGGAGATTCATGTTAAGTATGCAAGAACAATGGCCGCTCAAAAAACAAACAACAGTGGCCTGTTGTAGCATCTTAGTTCATAAACCTGGTGAGTAAACCTTTTAAAATAATTAAGGTTCAATGGTTCAGTATATCATTGTTCAATATGTTTATATATAACCTACATAACAACATACCTATTGCTGAAGAAAGTGTCAGGATATAAAGAAAAGTTGCAAACACTGGTTTCTCATCAGGTGTTAGTTTTATACCCAAGGACTTTGCAATAATATACCACAACCAATAAGGCAAACGTCTTGACTGTTGAGTCTTTTGTTGCTTTGGAGAACCAAGAATATTTCTTCTGTCACTCTAGAAAAAAATAAGACTTCTTTATAGGTAATATTTTACTAAATTGTAAAAGTTACTACATAAAGATCTCCGACATTGGTTAATAACTCATAATCAAACTTACAAGCACTTTTAGAGAAACACAGCTATTTGCCTGACAGCTCATTGGATCTGTATCTTTATATTCCCTTGTGTGCTTTCCTTCACTCTCACCTGTGGATCCCATTTCGTTCACTGAAACCCTACAAAACAAAACATATTTAAAAAGAAAAGAAAAAAAAAGAAAGACGCACTTTAATAATGCCTGGGGTTTACAATTCGTACAGCAGTCAGTTAGGAAGATTTTTCACTTACTCCAAATTGTTAACAAGCTCCAACGTCTCTCTTTCTTCTTCAAGACCTCCATAGTTACTTGCCATCCTTGGTATCATTTATAAATTCTAGAAAGGAGAGTATTTCTTTGATATCATTCTGAATGGCTTTGACAACATAGTTGCCATTGTTCAGATCACGCGGATGTTCTTTGACAGCTATGACGTAATAAAAGAAACATGTAGGATAAGGTTAGTTTCCATCACACATTAACAATTCCATCCTTATTCGCTTACGGCTATATTCACTTTAAAGTTAAAAAAGGCCACAATTCTAACGTGTCATACAAAGTTAACCTCAATTAGTTTCGAATTACGCACACAATTCTATGACATCTGTTCTTTTCATAGTTACATTCCGGTACCACTAGTAGCGTTGCTGTCTAAACACACCTTCGCCCTCTTTTATCATATAGTGAAACTAATATTAAAATTGTGCAACATAAATTCCCATAGATAGTTACGTATTTATATAATGCAATAACATAATTATTTTAGTAACGGTTAAGTAATCTTCCTCGCTCAATCTCCGTCAGTGTTTTAACAAATGATGAAAAAATTTTCAGCTGCTATTACATAATTATATGGAAATTATTTTAGACGATGGATGATGAGCAATAAGCACTAAAATGTTGGTGACGCCATTGATTATTAACGTGCTGGTTACGTCAGTTAGCACTTTTATGAACAATAGACATATCCCAGGCCAGCATTTTTACTTTCTCTTCTACTACTACTATAGAAAGTAAGGAAAGTATTGCATTCCACCCAAAATACGATTCCGAGATTTCACTGTAAATACATGTTTTAAGGTGCCCTAAATCCAAATAAAGCATTTTTGAAACATGTCCATGTGTGTGTTTGTCTGTGAGCAGCATAACATAAAAGCGGAAAGTTGGATAAATACCAAACTTGGTATTTGAGTTTAGTATCTTCCAAGAATGCGACACGAAAGTTTTCAAGAAAACCCCCCCACCCCAGACTACCCTTTACATGGAAAATTTTTCGAAAATTTTAATTTTCTCAAAATGGCACTAACGATTTTGATTAAAATGTCATATGTTTAAGATACTTTCATGACAAATAAAATGTATATCTCGAATTTTCTGGGAATGTCTCCAAAAGTATTCTTCATTGTGAACGACTTTTGCATAACTGGTAAACCATAAGAGATAGACAAAATTTTACTACACAAAATATGTAGATCGCATTAAAATACACAATTTATTCATATACTTTTTTTTTTTTTTTGTTAAATGAACCATTTTCGAGATATTGTTTGTTATTCCCTTAAATTTTCCAATACTTATACTTTTTCTCAAATCGGAATTCGTTATTCTTTGTTTTTTTTGTCCTGGTAATGCAAAGAGAATGGAATACTCCACATGGCAAGCAGCTCTTAAAACATTTGACTATCGCTTAAAGCCTACCAATTTCCCTTGCATCTACAAGAAAATTAGCAATAAGATTAACATCTCGATTAACATGAAGTAGATGGAGAATAAGCGTTTGTAAAAATAGTTTGTACAAGAGTAGAGAAAGTCATGTAAGTGTAACACTTCAGATTATTTTTTATTCTATTTTATTTTATGTCGCTTTAACTCGTTGGTCATATCGCGATGGATCTGTTGGTGGATATCTCTTAGAACGATATGTGGACAGTTAACCTTCTAGGTCTCATTCCTGTAACCCCTGCTTCATGCTTTGCACATGGCATTAGAGTGCCGTGCAGTCTAACTGCTTACTTTGTCTGTAGATAGATGGCATAGCATTCGCTATTACCACTTATTTTTCATTTTACTATTGTTTTAAACTTAAGATGGAACTTCGGGTCGTGGTACTAATATCCAATCCGGTATTTACCTTGGCGACTGAGGAAAATCACGAAAAAACCTCAGACAGATTGGTCGGCCCACGGGATGTGACCCCGGGACCTCCCGAATGCGGGCCACAGACTTTACCGCCTAAGCCATCCTGCTCGTTTTTTTTTTTTTTTTTTTTTTGTTTTTTTTATCATGTCCAGACTTCTAAACTATTGAATTCACTGCGCAAAGCCTCCACGCTTTCCCTTTAGAAATATGTTTAAAATACTTAATTGTGGAATTAAATAACATCCTTTTGGTGCAAGGTTCATTGCAGCCTAATACATTCGAAAGCTAATACCAAAATACAAATTTAAAATTGCTCATAGTTAATATCCGTGTGCACAACGAAGTCATTTCAGAAAAAAAAGTTAAAGAATTTCTCTATTATATTCCCTTTGCATTCCATATTTTTAGCTATTTTAATTTCAGCCCCACTACAAAAGTTGAAAATCGTGACTTTTGGAATTATAGAAGTGAGTCACAAATCACAACTTTCGTATTTAACAACTTTTTTTTTGTGCGTACAAAATGGGGAAAACAAAAAATAAAAACTTATTTTTAATTTTATATATCATTACTTAATCTATTACGTAGAGCAAATGCTACATTCCACCCAAAAATACCATACCGAGGTTTCACCGAAAATACATATTTTGAGGCTTCCTGAATCCAAATAAAGCATTTTGGTAACATGTGCGTGTATGTGTGTTGTCTGTGAACAGCACAACTCAAAAATTAAAAGTCGCATATACCAAACTTAGTATTTAGGTTCAATATTTTCCAAAGATTGGACATGAAGACTTTCAATAAAATCCACCCACCCCAAAACTACCCTCTACATCGAACATTTTTCGAAAGTTTTGATTTTCTAAAAAATAGCCCTAACAATTTTGATTAAAATACCGTATGTGAAAGATGTTTACAAGACAAATAAAATGTATATCTTGAATTTTCTGGGAATAGCCTATGAAGTCCTCTTCATTCCGAAGGAATTTTGTATAAGTGGTAAACGTTAAGCGATGGACAGAAACGTACTACACAAAAACAGTAGATCTCTTTAAAACACACAATTTACTTAAAATAAGTGTTTTTTGTGTGTCATAAGCCATTTCTGAGATATCCGTCGATATTAAAGGTTCGAGTTCAATACATCTCATTCTTTCAAAGTCCTGTCAACATTCAGTTGTTTCTCGCGATGTCATGGAAACAGTATGGAATTTTAAGGCAGCATATAGCGTTCAGTTGTTAAACATTTGACTATCGCTGTTCTCTATATTATTAATGAAAATTAAATTGAGTTGTATTTATGGACGCCCTTTAACTACTATGATCCTTAGCGTCTCATTCTACATTACATATACCTATATTGGGCGTGAAAAACCGGAAATTTTACTCACAGGCTTCTTTAATAGGCTTGAAGTTATTTTACGTGCCGTAAATCTACGACACGGGACCACCGGCTTTTAAAAACATGTCCATGTGTGTGTGTGTGTGTGTGTGTGTGTGTGTGTGTGTCAGTGAACGTGATAACTCAAACACAAAAGTCGGATAAAAGGTCTGATTCTTGCGATGTCGTGGAAACACTATGGAATTTTAAGGCCGGCATATAGCGTCCAGTTGTTAAACATTTGACTATCGCTGTTCTCTTTGTATCTATAACGAAATGTGTAATATAGCTGTTTCTGCAAAAGTTTATTTGGATTAAAACGTATCAGATATAAACATAAGGTATAGTAAGAATACTTTGTATACTCAGTAATAAACGATGGAAGGTGTGCATGTAGCACGTCAGATTTTTCATTAATAATATTAAGTGTCCGTAAGAAGATCTTGCAAAACCTTCAAATCGAGTAAGATGGATCCGCGGTAACGCATAAGGCTCGCATTCAGGAGTTCCCGGGTTCAATTCTGTTGGTCCTGGGCTATTTCCGTGGTTTTCCATTGGAGGGCGAATGCTAGATGGATTATACGGGGTCTTCAACGTTACCGTTGTCTGCGCATGACAATACCTTGAAGCGAGTGTCTCTAGCAGAGGACTAGGGAAATATGAATGGAAGAGGAGGATATCTATAGTTTCGACGTCACCTTAGTGAAATGGTACCTTTCTAGTATTTACATTTGGAACTTCAGATACTATTCCCGAACATCCGTGCATGAATGTTAGTTTAATCTTCTTTGGCACTACAGACTTTGACCTGCTCTTGCATTTCAATATATGATGATATCTTTCGCAGGTATTATTGCAAAACATGCACACGCTTGGTTCATGTACGTACTTTTTTTTTGGCTGCAAACCTTGAAACGGAACCCATGTACGGCCATTCTTGTCACCGGGTCTCTCAGTTGGTAGTTTGTTTCTTTCCAGTTTTGGTTCGTCATAGCCTCGGTGCAGAAAAAAATCTTCCCATATTTCCTCCCTTTTCTGTACCAACTTCCCAAGCGCTTCTTTGTAACCATTGGTGTCTCTTAGTACTAGATGGAATCGTATATCTTCAATAGGAAAACTTTCTGCCGTTAATAAGTAGGCCAATCTGGATCTCGTGTATTTTGAAATCCAAGCACTCTCTTTAGGAAGGTCGCTTTGATTGTTTCTATTTTATCCATATGATGAGTCGTGATGTATTTCCATACTATAATTGAGGCAGTATTTTTAACACTTAAATGATTTCAGTCTAATTATATAATATATAATTCAATAACCGCCCGCCTTAAAGCAATATGTGTATGTAACAATATATAAAAAGCGTTTATTACAGTCATTGTATATGTTTATATTATTGTAGATATGTGTATTAATGTTATATGAATGCATTACGTAATTTAATAATTTAGGAGCTGTGAGAATAATAGGTTAAAAGTTGCTAACAATGAAGTAACCTTGAGGCAATAATGAATTTGAAAGTTTAAATGATACTAGTCATTATTGGAGAAGCAATAATGTAATTTTAGTGACAGTTTATAAAAATAGCCAATCAACAATCAGAGAAAGCTTTAGTTAAATGAAGGTATTCTATTGGAGTAGGATTAGCCAATCAGAAACTGAAAAGGAGGAAAGTTTACAAATTTAGAGTTCAGTTGGTTGCAGACAGCGTTACTAACCAGACGCAAAAAGTGTCCTCAAGAAATTTAATACGTATTCGTATGAGACAAAAATAGTTTACGTGTTAAAAAGTGCAATTAATTAATAAAAAGAATCTCACAGCCCTCTATATCAGTGAAGTGTTATTTAAATCGTATCAAGCAATAATAAAAGGAGTGAAGTAAAATTATAATCTGTGTAAGCCTACATTCTTAGTCGCACCACAACCCTGCTAAGAGAAACGTGTCTCTAACAATAATACTGACGCAGCCGAGGCAAACATAAATATATAATATTTAAAGAAACAGTCAAATTACAAAGTTAATAATTTTTTAAACTTGGGGCAAAGGCCACCTGAAAGTACATTTGGGGCGAAGGCTACCGGAAACTGTTTACTATACGTGCAGTTGCAACTACTTCAAGTGTTCGGCTCCCCAACAGTTGAAATATAATACAACTCCAACAATAAAATAACTTCTTCATGATATGCAAGCCATATTTTAAAAATATAAAATTTTGCCATTACCATGCATGTTTATATACGAAACACTAAACTATACAAAACAAAACTTACATTCCTTTAAAACAAATGCTGAAATTCATTCACATAACACTAGAGCAAAAAACAATTAATTTGTAAATTCACACAGAACCAAACTCTATGAAAATAGCTTCACATATGCTGGTCTATAACAAACCAGCTCAATATATAAGGGACATTGAATCCAAACAAACATTTAAAAAGGCTTTATTTAATTTCTTAATGGAATATAGCTTTTATAGTGTAGATGAATTCCTACATCATGAAGTAGAGTGTAAACTGTTAATTTGTAAATGATTCTTTATAACTCAAATCTGTATAGTATTATATATATATCCTATTATTCTTTTCCTTGGTGTTTAAAAATTTGTTGAATCTTATATCTTTACATTTGTAATTATTTATGTATCGTGGTATATTTTCTTTGTATCTTAAACTGACGTGTCCTATAACATGTGTGTTATGTTTTTATGGATGAAATAAATACAATAATAATTCTAGCCCGTATGGAAGCGCTGGCATGACCTTTAACCGAAATAATTTCATTGCAGTCATTACTGAGATTTCTTTTAAATTCTTATTTCGTTCATGCTTTTGGTCACTGCGATCACTTGTTCTGTTAACTGAATTCTGAAATTCCTTGCTGTAATTTGCACCGTTATCTCTAGATACTTGAAACGATTTGATCGCTTTAATTTTCCCCCATTATAGGTTATTCCGCCTGTATTTGGTTGGTTTCCTGCATATCTAAAGATTACCAATTCAGTTGCTTTTTTTCTGATTTATTTGAATCTCATTTGATTCTGCCCATTCTGTAAGTATATCCATAGCTCTTTGAAGTTTTTCTCTATCCTCTGATGCTATAGCCATATCGTCAGCATAGATGTATATTCTTGCATCTGTTTCTTCACTTATCTTATCCCCTGCGTCCGCGTTAAAAAGTACTGGACTTAAAGGGTCTCCTTGCAAAATACCTACAATTTGTTTGCTCGATCCAATTGGACCTTCCTATACTGTCATCTATCTGAATTTCGTTGGCTGCTAATATGTTAGATATCAGTTTCGTGATTGTTGTATGTCCGATCATAGATTCTAATTTCTTGATCAAAAACTGTCTGTTAATGACGTCAAAAACCTTGGAGTAGTCGACAAAAACGACATATAATTTCGCTTTTTTCTTCTTTAAAGTTTGCTGTATGTCCTTCAGGAGGTTTTCAACTGCAATTACTGTTGATGGTCCTTTCCTAAATCCAAATTGGTATTTAGGGATATGTGGTTCCATTAACATATTTACTTTAGTTGTCCAAATTCTCGTTAACAGTTTTAGAATCGATGATTCAAGAGCCACTCCTCTGTATGAGTTCGGATCGTTTGTATCCCCTTTTCCTGTATATAATGTTCTTATAGTGGTATATGTCCTAGGTTTAAACACTTATTAAATAGTTCTGTCCATAATTCGGTTACTTGTGCCGCTGTCTACCTAAGGTGTTCATTCTGGCCCTGGCATCCTATTATTCCTTTCTTTCCTAATGGCCTCGTTAACGTCTTGTGATGATATGCTTATCTGTGTTTCTCTTCCATTGGGTGGCATGTATACTGTTCGGTTGAGATCGTAACATTTTGTGGTTATTCCCGTGCAGAGAAATTTAAAACAATCATTATTGTAACAGTTCAATTTATGAAACTAAATGTGTTTGTTCAGATTCACCTATAACTACATGAAGAGTTATAGCAGAGGGTTTAAGAGGCGCTGCAGTTCGTTTCCGGCTGAGAATCTTCTGCCACTATGGAAAACATAAACGCGGAAAATGGAAAGAAGAAAACTGTGTTAAATGCTTTTAACAAATTCTGTGAAAAGTGCCCACCTTTAATCAACAATGAATATGGCTGGTCATTATTAGGCAATAATTGAAGTTGTTTGTTAGTGATGCAGAATTGTTGCTGGGATAGCTTGGGTCGCGTTTGTTTTAACCTATAGTACTAATCGTTATTTAACTTGTTGACTCTTAAAATGTTAAAGCAAAGGTGGTATACTGATGTTAGTCATTAAATGAATGATTTCTAAATCCTGAAGTTAAGAGCAGTTTAATCCAGTACCTTTAATCACAGATACCGAACTGTTCAGGTACAACTTTTATTTTTATACTCTTAGTATTATGTCTTAGAAGTTTAGGATGTAAAACAAAATATAGGAATAAGACATACAGTGTTTAAAAGCTAATGATCCCCAAGCTGTGCAATATACTGTATTCGTATTCTGTGTGAAGCAATTTCCTCTCCCGTCATTCTCCACGTGGTGCTGCCATGTGCACATGGCGTGATACGTGTAAGTTCTGTTTACTTCTCCTTTCAGCTTTTAGTGAGAAAGCTTTAGTTTGTTTCCTTTGTTGGTAGCATTCACTGTCAAACCATATCTTCGACTTCCGTTTCGTCACTGTTGGTATTGTTTGAGATGCGGTATGTCTGATGTCTTCAGTATGTGCTGTTAAATTTTTTATCTTCATCACATCCATTTTTGTGCCTATCTTACAATCCTCTGTTTCATTTGTAGCCTCCCCTGTCTTCAAATTGTAGGACGCTATTACTGGTATGTGTTTAAGTAGAAGGCCCCTTCCAGGATTCTGTTTTTCTTCCTCTACAACATCCCTTGATAAATATGGGGTCTATTGTGCTCCCTCCGTTGTAACATATGTCCACTCATGCCTTTCATTTAATAATTGCAGTCCTTCGTCACTCATGTAGCTTGTAACTATCTGCTTTTTTTACTGTTTTTGTCTATTGGGCTAATCCTTCCCTAATATATTCTCATTGTTTGGGACGTCACTTATTACATTACCTGTTGATTGAATCATATTGTCTACACCATTTTCTGGGTTCAAATAAGCTGCTATAATTGTTGCTAGTTTCATTTTTATCACTAGCAATCTCTGAATTTGATTTCTAGCGGGGCCAGACATTCCCCCTGATGGTCTTCCCTCTCCTTTCTTTGCAGTCAGCTGTGGAGCGTTTTTTTTTTTAGATGTGCGAGTTTTAAAGATAATTGAAGCACGGGGCGAAGAAAAAACACATCCATAATTTGAAAATTTAGTAGTTCACAACAAGACGAAATAAAGTGTATTCAGTAACACTACCAGAGGGATTTTTAAATGCAACTTAACCTGCATTTTGTAAAGCAATTACACTTTTAGAAAAAGAGGACACGCTTTCCACAGATGTTCGCTAGGTTATATTGGAGGTGAAGAAACAAATAGAGGATCGTAAGGAGGATAACCTTTATGGATTTGAAGTTAATATGTCTTTAGAACACCTCACAGAAGAAGAAAATATTATTTTATAAAAGAGTACACACTTGATTACTACAGATTATTAAAACTATCTTAATGAATAGAACAACTTTAGGGAGAATTACAATGTGTATAACATTGTGTCCGTGCTAGATTTATGTCAACCAAAGCTATTTTCATTTAATCACTTGGCCGAAGTGAGAAATAAATTCAAAATTAGTTTCAATGGAAAGGAACTGTATCATGAGCTGCTAGCCAATAGCCCTACCTGTACCCATGTGAAGATTTCTACAGCGTGGTTCTTGAAACCAAGACACTTCTGAATGCAGCGAGATCCTCAAAAAATATGAATAATAAGGTATGCGTTTATAATAGTAATTTTTTACTATTATTTTTATTTTGTTTGGTATAGGTTCGGTTACTGGTATCTAATGACATTGGTAGGTAGTAGTCGTAGTTAATTTTGTTAGTAAAAACTGTGATCGTAATAATATACAAAAATCTGTTTAACGATTTCTGTCCGCAGTTACACAAATGTCCGTAAACGGGCCTGCCTCGGGTTCATTCTGGCAACCCTGCTTCCATCGTGTGCAAAGAACGCACAAAACGTCCTAGTGAAAAGCAGTTCTACACCACCGCAGTACATCAACCTGTTCACTAAGTCGGAAACGCATGCAGTCCGAGGTTTTCAATTCCGCACCTCCCCTTTGAAACAAGTTCTCGCTGAACTAAAAATGTCATTCATTTAAACCGACTGGCTGTAAAGACCGAATAAATCCGAAGACCAGTTATAATGCAGCGAATTTTCCTGTCCCCATTCCCTTGTTTCAAAATGGAAGGAACAGGCGAGTGGACGGTGCGCGAGGCGGTGGAGTTTGCTTTGAGGAGCTGTCTGCACCAGCGTTCAGTGAGGGACAGGCCCTCAGAGAGACCTCTACATGGAGAGGAGTGAGCCTATGGGGGTCCCTTCAATATCAGGAGACGTTAGGGACCCCTGCTCCTGGAGATTTCCAGAAGCACAATGCCGAAATCTTCCTCCGCTTCCTGATAACTAGAAAAAGGCAAAATATGAAAATTCATATTATAATCCATGGTTGCTCTCATTGCAGTGTGTCGAGTTCAATGCACGTAGCAAAGCTTCATATAAAGATGTTTCACTTTAATAGTTTACGTTAGCAATGAACCAGGCTTTCAGAATACTCTATCCGGGCAGTTTTCTGTGAAACACGTTTAGAAAACCCAAGCCACTCTTTCCAACAGGTAAGGTACAGCGAGAAAATGTAGCATTTCCTCTGATATCACGTGCAATGTATTCTTGAAGAGTTTTTATTTTTGTAAAGTGATGTTGTCAGTGGCGTATTGTAATTAGCAACCAGCAGATTCTTTTTCTAAGTTTAAGGCTTTCACAATAAGCAAAATCTATACTTTGTTGTGTTTCATTTGATATTTTATTATTAAATAGTGTAAACATTTAAAAACCGTAATATATACACTGGCGTTTTTGAAAATTGCAACACCAAGAAATAATTTCCCAAATAACTCCAAACTTGGTGGAAGTGTAGAAGAGTGTGCCAGCAATAAATGATTAGGTTTGCAGAGACATGGGGGTACACGTAGAGCCCTCTCGTGTCGGTCCCACAAGGTCAGTGCAGAGCTGTCAAACAAGGTGGAGACAATAAAAAGAGTGCCAGTATGCCTCGTCGACGTCAAAGGTAGCCATATCGGCATATGAGCGAGTTCGAACGGGGCAGAATGATCGGGTGTGTCATACCGTGACATTTCGGCTCGTACAGGGCATGCTGCTGCGACAGTGATGCGTGTGTGGAAGCAGTGGATAGATGAAGGTCGTACGCAGCGAAGAGCGGGTACTGAACCACAGCACGTGATGACCATCTTCTTGTCCGCATGGCCATAACGGACCGTACAGCTTCATCCAGTGTTGGCTCGACGCTGGAACACTGCAATAGGTGTGAAGTTGTCTGCATCAACGGTTCGTAACCGTCTGCTGCAGGTTGGACTGGTTGCATGCATGCCTTACGTCGGCTTCCATTGTCCAGAAAGCACAAGGTCCTCCGACTGCAATGGGCACTGAACACCGTCACTGGGGTGCTGAGTGGCAAAATGTAGTCTTTTCGTACATGTTCGGCTTCAACGTGTCCTACAGTGATGGCCGCATACGTGTCCGGCGGTACCGTGGTGAGCGCAACCTGGAGGGCTGCATTGTTGAGCGGCATAGCGGACAAACACCAGGTGTGATGGTTTGGGGCGCCATTGCTTACAACAACCGATCTCGCCTCCTACGAATTGAGGGCACTTTGAACAGCAACCGGTAGGTACCTAACGGTGGTTGTAGAGCCTGAGGTACTCCCCCTGCTTCAGGCATTTCCATAGGCCACATATTGCGAGGACTGTACAAGCCTTCTTGGAAGAGCGACGGTACCATTGCTTCCCTAGTCTGCACGTTCGCCTGACATCGAACATGTCTGGTCGGCATCGTCCTCCAGTAACCAGTGTCACGAATTTGTGGACTCGTGGAGGGTAATCCCTCGGAACTTATTCAATGCCTTGGTGTATAGCAGCTCTAATTGAAGCACATGGAGGAGAAGGTACTTGTTTTGCTTCTTCTGAGGCTTTATATTTCTAAAATAATTACCTATTCTTATTTCTAGAGTAACCAGAACTGTTTAGCCTATCTGATTTGCACTGAACGCTGCAGTTCAGTTTCATGTTTAGTTGGTAGCTATTTCAACTTCTAGAGGATTTGTGGAGAAAATGACAGCATTCATTTCACATCACAGAACTAAAGGACCTCGCAGCTTAAGACAAAATGTGCAATACTTTAAAATTTGTTACATTTTGTGCTATAAAGCTACTTAAGTGCATTTAATAGATTGTCTCAGAAAAGTGTTCAAAATTGTGAAAATATAAAGAAAAATTTTCCATTGTAATTTGGGGCATGGAATTTTTTAAAATTGTTTTTGTCACATTCTTGGAAAATGCTAAACTTCAATTGCAAGGTAGTTTATCTGATATTTTGCTGCCTGCACTGTTTTCGAGTGGTGTCGTGTGGAAAAATTGTTGGGCCCATGGACGTAACATTAGCTAAATACAGTCTTATAACTAATGAAACACAAGAATATCCATAGGAACAGATTTCCCATGTTCACTTGTTTTATCTGACTGCAGTACTAACATCAGAACCCAGCTCTCAAAATTAAATTTGTAATGTGAAATTAAATTCAGTTTTATTTGTAGATGCTCTTTAATTACAATGGTTCTTAGCGTCCCATTTTGCTCAGGTCTTTTTATTAGGCTTGAGTTTCTTTTACATGCCAATTTATGACACAAGACCACTGGCTTTACTTACCTTCCGAAGGAAGCCACGCCAAGGTTTTTTACACCCAAAAAAGAAAAATGTATCACCATCTGCCAGGTTTGATGCTAGAGGCATGCTACCCTTAGACCACAGAGAAATTCGTACTGTAGCATAAACTGACTGAATACCATTACTTAAAACATGGTTTTAATAATTACAGTTCCCTAATCTTAAACATCTCAGTTGCTTTATTAAAACTCGATTACTGCCCCTAAAATAATTCTGGCTATGCAGCTGGTTACAACAGGTTAATTTCTCTAAACACTTTGCAAGTTGGAAAGGTAGAATTAGAGTAAAAAATTCAATGCTATAGCTGAGATATGAACAACAGATCTTCGGCTTTTCCATGCCATTGCTCTAACCAATGGGGATACCACTATTTACAGCTCTGGTTTTGAATTAATATTTTAGATTTGCAAGACTGATTTTGTAAACAAAAATATTTGGTTTTGGAGAGAAAATAGCATTCCTTTAACTTATTTCACTCACAGGAATTTTCACACGTCTACAATTGAAATCTTTACATGAATAATGCGCTTGATCTGACCTCCCCCACGACCTACCAAAGCAGCATTTGCTGTCATTACTAGGGCAGCTGTCAGTGTGTTTGTACAGAGTTTCATTTATGTATTGTTGCAGTCGTGAGTCCTGTTTCTAGATTTATGGCCTTAGCTTTCATTTCTAGATGCTTGAATTATAAAATATCAGTAGGAATACCATAATAGTATCTACTAAAGCATTGAAATGATTTACCATGTTGCCCCATTGTAAACCATATAGAAAATGTTTGGTATGTGATGAAAGATAAGAGCGAAGAGGTGCAACTGTCAAATATTAAGACTCTGTAAGAGGTGTTCAAGTTATGGGTGCAAAATAACAAAAATCTGTTACACTCACATGACTTTCTCTACTCTTGTACAAACTATTTTTACAAACGCTTATTCCCCATATGCTTCATGTTAATCAAGATGTTAATCTTATTGCTAATTTTCTTGTAGATGCAAGGGGAATATGGTAGGTTTTAAGCGATAAGTCAAATATTTTAAAAGTTGGTTGCTATGTGGAGTATGCCATTCTCTTTGTATTACCAGGACAAATAAAAAAAAAAAAAATGAATAACGAATTTGAGAAAAAGTATAAGTATTGGAAAATTTAAGCAATATCTCGAAAATGGTTCACTCAACAAAAAAAAATTTATATAACATAAATTGTGTATTTTGACACGATCTACATTTTTTGCGTAGTAAAATTTTGTCTATCTCTTATGGTTTACCAGTTTACCAAAAGTCGTTCACAATGAAGAATACTTTTGGAGACATTCCCAGAAAATTTGAGATATACATTTCATTTGTCCTGAAAATATTTTAAACATATGATATTTTAATCAAAATCGTTAGAGCCATTTTTGAGAAAATTAAAATTTTCGAAAAATGTTCCATGTAAAGGGTAATCTGAGGTGGGGGGATTTTCTTGAAAACCTTCATGTCGCATCTCTGGAAGATACTGAACCTATACCAAGTTTGGTGTTTATCCGACTGTTCGTTTCTGAGTTATGCTGTTCACAGACACACACATACGGACACGTTTCCAAAAATTTTTTTTTGGATTCAGGTCTCAAAACACATATTTCCGGTGAAATCTCGGTATCGAATTTTTGGGTGGAATACAATACTTCCCTACTTACTATACGTAGTAGAGAAAGTAAAACTTACTTTGAGAAACTCTGCAGATTGCTGAAAGTGATCGAGTTAAGGGGAACATGACCAAATACTACAGTACTTTCCCCTCACACAGTTTTCACCAGAGTTTGGATTACTGCCAAAATAAGAGATGTTATCCTTCTCTATCCACACATTTCTGACGTCTTCTCAAAACATTTTCATTCACTTTTCAGAGTTGTGTATTCGAAATCAGTGAATTTCTTGCCTGATGTTTTCTTTATTACATTATATGGGTGTTTGATGCATACCTTATTTTCCATGTGATCAACCGAGTTGGGTGCATTTCGTAATAACTGACCTATGCTTAATATTCTTCTCTGATGAAGCATGATTTTATTTATATCACTATATTTCATTGCAGAATGACATATAAATGATGTACAGTGAAACACGATTTTACACAAGACTCCCTTGCATAACGCAAAAATTGGTGTGCAGTAAATGCATTGAAAATAACTGACCTATATTTGTTTTTAACAAACTATAAATGCAAAGAGGTATGACATACACACCATTTTTTTGAAAAAGGTGACTGACTTTTGTTTGCCAGGATTTCTCTAACAAGGCTTTGCTGTCGCACACACAACTGATGAGTTTAATTCAGGAAATGTTTGAAGATAGTAAAGACTTATGGCCCTCACAATCCCCTGATTTAATTGTAGATGATTTTTATCTATGGGAGAACTTGAGTGTGAATGAAAATTTGCTGAGAAGATGCCAAAAATGTGTGGATACAGAAGGACAACATCTCTTATGATAAGGTATGTACTTATTGTCATTGTAATTGTGAGGCAATTGTGAGGATATTATAACTGCTTCAGAGGAGTACAAGCTGCAGCAGCTGGCTGCAATTGCCACAGCATGAAAGAAAAATATTGTAGTTGTAAAAAAGAATAGTGGAAATAAAAGTATGTAAAGTATGTATTTGTTGTTTTTATTACCTTCTTCCTCTAATGTCAAGATTTCCACTGTATTATAATCACAAATTTTAAGAATTACTAAATTAGAACATTATATGTAAAAAAGATTGTTGCACTCACCTTTACTGCTAATTTGCTGACTTCTATAGGTGGGTGTTCTTGGAGAAAGATCCAGTTTGTCCGCAAGCAGCTTACATTATCAAATACATTCTTTTAGTAGAGATGGGAACTTGATAATCAGTGGTATTACTGCATGTGCAATCTTCAAAATAAATCCTTGATGCCTTTTTGATTATTCTAAATGTTTAATTCCCATTTGTTCCAGATTCTGCTATTTGCAGTTTTTGTTTCACTTTGCTCTAGACAAGGTCAAAAGGGGTACAGTGTACATGAGGCTTCACATTGTTTCAATAAAGTACAGCATTTCCTGTATGTAAATCAATGCAACATTCCATTGGTTGTTATATTTAAATAAAAAAAAACTGCTGTATTACATTCACATGCCTTTCCTCTACCAACTGTCATTTATGTTTATATCACTTTTGCAATGTAGTAGTACAAAGGTTTTAGTTTTCTATCTATTTTAGGTTAATCAATATAAATATTTGCAGAATATCATTAAAGATTTTGCTATAGGTACAAAGAGGACACAATATTAAAATAGGCTGCTATATGCTGGTCTTGAAATTCTATACTCTTTCCATGCTAATACAAGAAACAACAACAGCACTCACAGTTTTTATGTAGTACACTTTTGTCTATCTTTTAAGGTTTATCAGTTACACAAAATTCCTTCTGAATGAAGAGGACCTCACAGGCTATTCCCAGAAAATTCCAGATATACATCTTATTTATCATGTAAATATCTTAAACATTTATTATTTAAATCAAGATCATTAAGCCATTTTTAAGAAAATAAAAAAAAATATTGAACATTTTTCCATGTAAAAGGGTAGTGGTTTTCTTGAAAATATTTGTGTCACATGTTTGGAAGATCCTGAACTTAAATATCAAGTTTGGTATTTACCAGACTTCTCATTTTTGAATGCTGTTCAAAGACGCAGATTGTTTTTCTAAATATCCCTTTCTTTTTGGATTCAACGAGCCTCAAATCATGTATTTCTGGTGAAATGTTGAGTGCAGTAAAATACTTCCTGTATTTACTAAATGTAAACAGAGGAGAAGGTACAAATGGAAAAGAATGGGAGTAGGGGAAAGCATTCATGTAACCTGCTACATTAACCACGTTGTGAATGAACCACACTGCATTGTTTCTGCAGTCACCTGTCTTGGTAAGTGACTTGCTCTCAGCCTTTACATTTATTTACTGTGATGAAAGAAAGCAGTGAATCAGAACTTCAAACATGAGAGGATTTTAGGGTTTGAAAATACTGCCCTTTTTGCTGCAGTATGTTGGTTTGTGGCAAGCAATAAGGTTCCTACACGCTGTGTATCATACAACCAGTTTTGCTACGTTATGTATCTCCATGGCTGAGCTGTGACATTAAATACAATATGAGTGAAGTGTGGAACTATTTTGAAAACTAATAAAAACACAACTGTGTGCAAAATACAGCGCAAATTTTTTTTTGCATGTGTTACGTCACACAAAACATCAAATTTAAAGAAGCACGTTACATCAACACATTGAGTGAAACTTCACTGTCAGAACCACTTGGACATCTGCAATGTGATATTCTGTCTACATACAATTCACATTCAACCTAGAAAACAATAATAATATAGTAACAAAGAATTACCGAAGTCTACTACGATAAAGCCATGAAGCTTGATTCTTTTGCAGCTGGTGGGATTACAGCACACACTCCTAGCCAAATGGTTTTAACCAACCAAACAGCTGAGTTAATTTGTTGTTATGTGAAATGTTTGTTAAGAAAATAATTTTGGACAACGGGGAGACTTTATAATGGTATAAATTAACACTAACAGAGGCCAGATTTCTTCTTCAGATTTCCAAAAGATGCAGCAAGATCTAGGATTCTACTTATATTAAAAGTTAAGAATTAATGAGCCCATTACAGTTGACACAATTTATGAACGTAAACAACTGTTCATGATTATATCATTACATCTGCACTCCTGAAAATAACAATTATTTGTCGTAGGCTCCTGCTTATGGTGGAATTTATTATACTTCCTTAAAATATTAAATTAAATATTATCTACAATGATAATTAATTTTCTTCCTCACAAGTCATGTGTAGCACAAGGTTGGAAAGGTAAAATCAGATGACTGAAAAATTCAATGCCATAGCCAGGATTTGAAGCACGGATCTTCCAGTTTCCATCTGGTCACTGTAACCAACTGAACTACATGCCCATACAACATTAAATTCCTCAACTGAATCTTATTTTTTTTCGGTAAACTAAAGGACATCACAAATTATTTTGAGATGACATACCCCAATGACGAGCGTTGCCCAGAAGGTTGCCCTCACGTTTTTTTCTTTCTTCAACAATTACTTATTCCACACAAGAAAGAATCATGTTTTATCTACAAACCCTATTTTTTCTGTGTAATCTCCTTCACACACAAGCGTATGTATGCCTTGTTGGTCGCAAAGCCATTTCTTTACTGTGTGAACCACTTCATGTCTTCCACGAATGCCACCTTTAATGGCCCAAAGAAGTGGAAGTCCGAGGAAGCTAGCCCAGGGCTGTAGGATGGATAGAGTAACACTGTCCAACCCTGTTTTGTGATGTGTTCAGAAGTCCTCAAACTTGTGTGAAGTCAAGCATTATCGTGTTGAATCAAAAAATCTCCTGGGTTGCTATGGCACCAAGGTCGCTGGAAGCAGTTCTTAGTTTGGTTAACATATGCTTCTGAGTTAATGATACAGACTCTTGGAATCACATCAATGTCACACCCAAAATACAGTGATCATCCCTTACTGGCAGAAGCAGTTGCTTTGAATGTTTTCTTCTGTGGAGAGCCAGGATGATGCCATTCCATCAATTGTCGTTTTGTTTCAGGCTCAAAACGGCAAACCCAGTTTCATCACTTATCACAAAACTGGACAAGAGGGCCTTCCCCTCAATTTCAAAACGTTGCAACAACTCAGAACAAATGTTTTTTTCTGTGAGATTTGTGTTCCACAGTAAGACAGCATGGAACCCATCTTGCACACACTTTTGAGTAATCAAGAGCGTGAATAAATTGCATCCACACTTCCTTTGCTGACAGCTTCAGTGCCAACTGCCGAGTCATAATGTGTTGATCTTCGTGAGTGAGAACATCAGCACCTTGCAACATGTCAGGTGTGACAGCCATGGATGTTCTCCCGGTAATGTTGCTCCACAGGTCGACGTGTTATGTCAGGTACCAACTGTTAAACGGAAAAAGCGCTGCCGCGTTAGTGAAACTGGAAAGTTTGGTATTGTTGTGAACTGCACGAAATAGTGAATAAACGCAATAAAACTGAATGTTAACTGCGAAACAATAAATAAATTCAATAAAATTGAATAATAACTGTAACAGAGTAAAAAAAAATATGTTATTGTCTAATGCTTGACGTTTAGTAATCACCATTAGCGATCGTACACTACTAAATAAATGTAATACAACTAAATAATTACTTCCAACAGTAAGCAAATGTAATACAACTAAATAATTACCGTGTACCAGTAAGCAAATGTAATACAACTAAATAATTACCCTGTAACAGTAAGCAAATGTAATACAACTAAATAATTACCGTGTACCAGTAAGCAAATGTAATACAACTAAATAATTACCGTGTAACAGTAAGCAAACGTAATACAACTAAATAATTACCGTGTACCAGTAAGCAAATGTAATACAACTAAATAATTACCGTGTACCAGTAAGCAAATGTAATACAACTAAATAATTACCGTGTACCAGTAAGCAAATGTAATACAACTAAATAATTACCCTGTAACAGTAAGCAAATGTAATACAACTAAATAATTACCGTGTACCAGTAAGCAAACGTAATACAACTAAATAATTACTTCCAACAGTAAGCAAATGTAATACAACTAAATAATTACCGTGTACCAGTAAGCAAATGTAATACAACTAAATAATTACCCTGTAACAGTAAGCAAATGTAATACAACTAAATAATTACCGTGTACCAGTAAGCAAACGTAATACAACTAAATAATTACCGTGTAACAGTAAGCAAATGTAATACAACTAAATAATTACCGTGTACCAGTAAGCAAATGTAATACAACTAAATAATTACCCTGTAACAGTAAGCAAATGTAATACAACTAAATAATTACCATGTACCAGTAAGCAAATGTAATACAACTAAATAATTACCGTGTACCAGTAAGCAAATGTAATACAACTAAATAATTACCCTGTAACAGTAAGCAAATGTAATACAACTAAATAATTACCCTGTAACAGTAAGCAAATGTAATACAACTAAATAATTACCGTGTACCAGTAAGCAAATGTAATACAACTAAATAATTACCATGTACCAGTAAGCAAATGTAATACAACTAAATAATTACCATGTACCAGTAAGCAAATGTAATACAACTAAATAATTACCATGTACCAGTAAGCAAATGTAATACAACTAAATAATTACCATGTACCAGTAAGCAAATGTAATACAACTAAATAATTACCATGTACCAGTAAGCAAATGTAATACAACTAAATAATTACCATGTACCAGTAAGCAAATGTAATACAACTAAATAATTACCATGTACCAGTAAGCAAATGTAATACAACTAAATAATTACCATGTACCAGTAAGCAAATGTAATACAACTAAATAATTACCATGTACCAGTAAGCAAATGTAATACAACTAAATAATTACCGTGTACCAGTAAGCAAATGTAATACAACTAAATAATTACCATGTACCAGTAAGCAAATGTAATACAACTAAATAATTACCGTGTACCAGTAAGCAAATGTAATACAACTAAATAATTACCCTGTAACAGTAAGCAAATGTAATACAACTAAATAATTACCGTGTAACAGTAAGCAAATGTAATACAACTAAATAATTACCGTGTACCAGTAAGCAAATGTAATACAACTAAATAATTACCGTGTACCAGTAAGCAAATGTAATACAACTAAATAATTACCGTGTAACAGTAAGCAAATGTAATACAACTAAATAATTACCGTGTAGCAGTAAGCAAACGTAATGCAACTAAATAATTACCATGTACCAGTAAGCAAATGTAATACAACTAAATAATTACCATGTACCAGTAAGCAAATGTAATACAACTAAATAATTACCGTGTACCAGTAAGCAAATGTAATACAACTAAATAATTACCATGTACCAGTAAGCAAATGTAATACAACTAAATAATTACCGTGTACCAGTAAGCAAATGTAATACAACTAAATAATTACCGTGTACCAGTAAGCAAATGTAATACAACTAAATAATTACCGTGTACCAGTAAGCAAATGTAATACAACTAAATAATTACCATGTACCAGTAAGCAAATGTAATACAACTAAATAATTACCATGTACCAGTAAGCAAATGTAATACAACTAAATAATTACCATGTACCAGTAAGCAAATGTAATACAACTAAATAATTACCATGTACCAGTAAGCAAATGTAATACAACTAAATAATTACCATGTAACAGTAAGCAAATGTAATACAACTAAATAATTACCGTGTAACAGTAAGCAAATGTAATACAACTAAATAATTACCGTGTAACAGTAAGCAAATGTAATACAACTAAATAATTACCGTGTACCAGTAAGCAAATGTAATACAACTAAATAATTACCCTGTAACAGTAAGCAAATGTAATACAACTAAATAATTACCATGTACCAGTAAGCAAATGTAATACAACTAAATAATTACCCTGTAACAGTAAGCAAATGTAATACAACTAAATAATTACCGTGTACCAGTAAGCAAATGTAATACAACTAAATAATTACCCTGTAACAGTAAGCAAATGTAATACAACTAAATAATTACCGTGTACCAGTAAGCAAATGTAATACAACTAAATAATTACCATGTAGCTGTAAGCAAATGTAATACAACTAAATAATTACCGTGTAACAGTAAGCAAATGTAATACAACTAAATAATTACCATGTAACAGTAAGCAAATGTAATACAACTAAATAATTACCCTGTAACAGTAAGCAAATGTAATACAACTAAATAATTACCGTGTAACAGTAAGCAAATGTAATACAACTAAATAATTACCGTGTACCAGTAAGCAAATGTAATACAACTAAATAATTACCGTGTACCAGTAAGCAAATGTAATGCAACTAAATAATTACCGTGTAACAGTAAGCAAATGTAATACAACTAAATAATTACCATGTACCAGTAAGCAAACGTAATACAACTAAATAATTACCGTGTACCAGTAAGCAAACGTAATGCAACTAAATAATTACCATGTAACAGTAAGCAAACGTAATACAACTAAATAATTACCATGTAACAGTAAGCAAACGTAATGCAACTAAATAATTACCATGTACCAGTAAGCAAACGTAATACAACTAAATAATTACCATGTAACAGTAAGCAAACGTAATGCAACTAAATAATTACCATGTAACAGTAAGCAAACGTAATACAACTAAATAATTACCATGTAACAGTAAGCAAACGTAATACAACTAAATAATTACCATGTACCAGTAAGCAAATGTAATACAACTAAATAATTACCATGTACCAGTAAGCAAATGTAATACAACTAAATAATTACCATGTAACAGTAAGCAAACGTAATGCAACTAAATAATTACCATGTACCAGTAAGCAAACGTAATACAACTAAATAATTACCATGTAACAGTAAGCAAACGTAATACAACTAAATAATTACCATGTAACAGTAAGCAAACGTAATACAACTAAATAATTACCATGTACCAGTAAGCAAACGTAATACAACTAAATAATAACCATGTAACAGTAAGCAAACGTAATGCAACTAAATAATTACCATGTACCAGTAAGCAAACGTAATACAACTAAATAATAACCGTGTAACAGTAAGCAAACGTAATGCAACTAAATAATTACCATGTACCAGTAAGCAAACGTAATACAACTAAATAATAACCGTGTAACAGTAAGCAAACGTAATGCAACTAAATAATTACCATGTACCAGTAAGCAAATGTAATACAACTAAATAATTACCATGTAACAGTAAGCAAACGTAATGCAACTAAATAATTACCATGTACCAGTAAGCAAACGTAATACAACTAAATAATTACCATGTACCAGTAAGCAAATGTAATACAACTAAATAATTACCATGTACCAGTAAGCAAATGTAATACAACTAAATAATTACCATGTAACAGTAAGCAAATGTAATACAACTAAATAATTACCATGTACCAGTAAGCAAATGTAATGCAACTAAATAATTACCATGTAACAGTAAGCAAATGTAATACAACTAAATAATTACCATGTAACAGTAAGCAAATGTAATACAACTAAATAATTACCATGTAACAGTAAGCAAACGTAATGCAACTAAATAATAACCGTGTAACAGTAAGCAAACGTAATGCAACTAAATAATTACCATGTACCAGTAAGCAAACGTAATACAACTAAATAATTACCATGTACCAGTAAGCAAACGTAATGCAACTAAATAATTACCATGTAACAGTAAGCAAACGTAATGCAACTAAATAATAACCATGTAACAGTAAGCAAACGTAATGCAACTAAATAATTACCATGTACCAGTAAGCAAACGTAATACAACTAAATAATTACCATGTACCAGTAAGCAAACGTAATGCAACTAAATAATTACCATGTAACAGTAAGCAAACGTAATGCAACTAAATAATTACCATGTACCAGTAAGCAAACGTAATACAACTAAATAATTACCATGTACCAGTAAGCAAACGTAATGCAACTAAATAATAACCGTGTAACAGTAAGCAAACGTAATGCAACTAAATAATTACCGTGTACCAGTAAGCAAATGTAATACAACTAAATAATTACCATGTACCAGTAAGCAAATGTAATACAACTAAATAATAACCGTGTAACAGTAAGCAAATGTAATGCAACTAAATAATTACCATGTACCAGTAAGCAAATGTAATACAACTAAATAATTACCGTGTACCAGTAAGCAAATGTAATACAACTAAATAATAACCGTGTAACAGTAAGCAAATGTAATGCAACTAAATAATTACCATGTACCAGTAAGCAAATGTAATGCAACTAAATAATTACCATGTACCAGTAAGCAAATGTAATACAACTAAATAATAACCATGTACCAGTAAGCAAATGTAATACAACTAAATAATTACCGTGTAACAGTAAGCAAATGTAATGCAACTAAATAATTACCATGTACCAGTAAGCAAATGTAATGCAACTAAATAATTACCATGTACCAGTAAGCAAATGTAATACAACTAAATAATTACCGTGTAACAGTAAGCAAACGTAATGCAACTAAATAATTACCGTGTAACAGTAAGCAAATGTAATACAACTAAATAATTACCGTGTACCAGTAAGCAAATGTAATACAACTAAATAATTACCGTGTAACAGTAAGCAAACGTAATACAACTAAATAATTACCGTGTACCAGTAAGCAAATGTAATACAACTAAATAATTACCGTGTAACAGTAAGCAAATGTAATACAACTAAATAATTACCGTGTAACAGTAAGCAAATGTAATACAACTAAATAATAACCGTGTAACAGTAAGCAAATGTAATACAACTAAATAATTACCATGTAGCTGTAAGCAAATGTAATACAACTAAATAATTACCGTGTACCAGTAAGCAAACGTAATACAACTAAATAATTACCGTGTAACAGTAAGCAAACGTAATACAACTAAATAATAACCGTGTAACAGTAAGCAAATGTAATACAACTAAATAATTACCGTGTAACAGTAAGCAAATGTAATACAACTAAATAATTACCGTGTAACAGTAAGCAAATGTAATACAACTAAATAATTACCGTGTAACAGTAAGCAAATGTAATACAACTAAATAATTACCGTGTACCAGTAAGCAAATGTAATACAACTAAATAATTACCGTGTAACAGTAAGCAAACGTAATACAACTAAATAATTACCGTGTACCAGTAAGCAAATGTAATACAACTAAATAATTACCGTGTAACAGTAAGCAAATGTAATACAACTAAATAATTACCGTGTACCAGTAAGCAAATGTAATACAACTAAATAATTACCGTGTACCAGTAAGCAAATGTAATACAACTAAATAATTACCATGTAGCTGTAAGCAAATGTAATACAACTAAATAATTACCGTGTACCAGTAAGCAAACGTAATACAACTAAATAATTACCATGTACCAGTAAGCAAATGTAATACAACTAAATAATTACCGTGTACCAGTAAGCAAATGTAATACAACTAAATAATAACCGTGTAACAGTAAGCAAATGTAATACAACTAAATAATAACCGTGTAACAGTAAGCAAATGTAATACAACTAAATAATTACCGTGTACCAGTAAGCAAATGTAATACAACTAAACAATTACTTCCAACAGTAAGCAAACGTAATGCAACTAAATAATTACCGTGTAACAGTAAGCAAACGTAATGCAACTAAATAATTACCGTGTACCAGTAAGCAAATGTAATACAACTAAATAATTACCGTGTAACAGTAAGCAAACGTAATACAACTAAATAATTACCGTGTAACAGTAAGCAAATGTAATACAACTAAATAATTACCATGTACCAGTAAGCAAATGTAATACAACTAAATAATTACCATGTAGCTGTAAGCAAATGTAATACAACTAAATAATTACCGTGTACCAGTAAGCAAATGTAATACAACTAAATAATAACCGTGTAACAGTAAGCAAATGTAATACAACTAAATAATTACCGTGTAACAGTAAGCAAATGTAATACAACTAAATAATTACCGTGTAACAGTAAGCAAATGTAATACAACTAAATAATAACCGTGTAACAGTAAGCAAATGTAATACAACTAAATAATAACCGTGTAACAGTAAGCAAATGTAATACAACTAAATAATTACCGTGTAACAGTAAGCAAATGTAATACAACTAAATAATTACCATGTAACAGTAAGCAAATGTAATACAACTAAATAATTACCATGTAGCTGTAAGCAAATGTAATACAACTAAATAATTACCGTGTACCAGTAAGCAAATGTAATACAACTAAATAATAACCGTGTAACAGTAAGCAAACGTAATGCAACTAAATAATAACCGTGTAACAGTAAGCAAATGTAATACAACTAAATAATTACCGTGTACCAGTAAGCAAATGTAATACAACTAAACAATTACCGTGTACCAGTAAGCAAACGTAATACAACTAAATAATTACCGTGTACCAGTAAGCAAATGTAATACAACTAAACAATTACCGTGTACCAGTAAGCAAACGTAATACAACTAAATAATTACCGTGTACCAGTAAGCAAATGTAATACAACTAAACAATTACCATGTACCAGTAAGCAAATGTAATACAACTAAATAATTACCCTGTAACAGTAAGCAAATGTAATACAACTAAACAATTACCGTGTACCAGTAAGCAAATGTAATACAACTAAATAATTACCGTGTACCAGTAAGCAAATGTAATACAACTAAATAATTACCGTGTACCAGTAAGCAAATGTAATACAACTAAATAATTACCGTGTACCAGTAAGCAAATGTAATACAACTAAATAATTACCGTGTACCAGTAAGCAAATGTAATACAACTAAATAATTACCGTGTACCAGTAAGCAAATGTAATACAACTAAATAATTACTTCCAACAGTAAGCAAACGTAATGCAACTAAATAATTACCATGTACCAGTAAGCAAACGTAATGCAACTAAATAATTACCATGTAACAGTAAGCAAACGTAATACAACTAAATAATTACCATGTACCAGTAAGCAAACGTAATGCAACTAAATAATTACCATGTACCAGTAAGCAAACGTAATACAACTAAATAATTACCATGTAACAGTAAGCAAACGTAATGCAACTAAATAATTACCATGTACCAGTAAGCAAACGTAATACAACTAAATAATTACCATGTAACAGTAAGCAAACGTAATACAACTAAACAATTACTTCCAACAGTAAGCAAACGTAATGCAACTAAATAATTACCATGTACCAGTAAGCAAATGTAATACAACTAAATAATTACCATGTACCAGTAAGCAAATGTAATACAACTAAACAATTACTTCCAACAGTAAGCAAACGTAATGCAACTAAATAATTACCATGTACCAGTAAGCAAATGTAATACAACTAAACAATTACTTCCAACAGTAAGCAAACGTAATGCAACTAAATAATTACCGTGTACCAGTAAGCAAATGTAATACAACTAAATAATTACCATGTAACAGTAAGCAAACGTAATACAACTAAATAATTACCATGTACCAGTAAGCAAACGTAATACAACTAAATAATTACCATGTACCAGTAAGCAAACGTAATACAACTAAATAATTACCATGTACCAGTAAGCAAATGTAATACAACTAAATAATTACCATGTACCAGTAAGCAAACGTAATACAACTAAACAATTACCATGTACCAGTAAGCAAACGTAATACAACTAAATAATTACCATGTAACAGTAAGCAAACGTAATACAACTAAATAATTACCATGTACCAGTAAGCAAACGTAATACAACTAAATAATTACCATGTACCAGTAAGCAAACGTAATACAACTAAATAATTACCATGTACCAGTAAGCAAATGTAATACAACTAAATAATTACCATGTACCAGTAAGCAAACGTAATACAACTAAATAATTACCATGTACCAGTAAGCAAATGTAATACAACTAAATAATTACCATGTACCAGTAAGCAAATGTAATACAACTAAACAATTACTTCCAACAGTAAGCAAACGTAATGCAACTAAATAATTACCATGTACCAGTAAGCAAACGTAATGCAACTAAATAATTACCGTGTAACAGTAAGCAAATGTAATACAACTAAATAATTACTTCCAACAGTAAGCAAACGTAATGCAACTAAATAATTACCATGTACCAGTAAGCAAACGTAATGCAACTAAATAATTACCATGTACCAGTAAGCAAACGTAATGCAACTAAATAATTACCATGTACCAGTAAGCAAATGTAATACAACTAAATAATTACCATGTACCAGTAAGCAAATGTAATACAACTAAATAATTACTTCCAACAGTAAGCAAACGTAATGCAACTAAATAATTACCATGTACCAGTAAGCAAATGTAATACAACTAAATAATTACCGTGTAGCTGTAAGCAAATGTAATACAACTAAATAATTACTTCCAACAGTAAGCAAACGTAATGCAACTAAATAATTACCATGTACCAGTAAGCAAATGTAATACAACTAAATAATTACCGTGTAGCTGTAAGCAAATGTAATACAACTAAATAATTACCGTGTAGCTGTAAGCAAATGTAATACAACTAAATAATTACCATGTACCAGTAAGCAAATGTAATACAACTAAATAATTACTTCCAACAGTAAGCAAATGTAATGCAACTAAATAATTACCATGTACCAGTAAGCAAATGTAATACAACTAAATAATTACCATGTACCAGTAAGCAAATGTAATACAACTAAATAATTACCATGTACCAGTAAGCAAATGTAATACAACTAAATAATTACCATGTACCAGTAAGCAAATGTAATACAACTAAATAATTACCATGTACCAGTAAGCAAATGTAATACAACTAAATAATTACCGTGTACCAGTAAGCAAATGTAATACAACTAAATAATTACCATGTACCAGTAAGCAAATGTAATACAACTAAATAATTACCATGTACCAGTAAGCAAATGTAATACAACTAAATAATTACCATGTACCAGTAAGCAAATGTAATACAACTAAATAATTACCGTGTACCAGTAAGCAAATGTAATACAACTAAATAATTACCGTGTAACAGTAAGCAAATGTAATACAACTAAATAATTACCGTGTAGCAGTAAGCAAACGTAATGCAACTAAATAATTACCATGTACCAGTAAGCAAATGTAATACAACTAAATAATTACCGTGTACCAGTAAGCAAATGTAATACAACTAAATAATTACCATGTACCAGTAAGCAAATGTAATACAACTAAATAATAACCGTGTAACAGTAAGCAAATGTAATACAACTAAATAATTACCATGTACCAGTAAGCAAATGTAATACAACTAAATAATTACCGTGTACCAGTAAGCAAATGTAATACAACTAAATAATTACCATGTACCAGTAAGCAAATGTAATACAACTAAATAATAACCGTGTAACAGTAAGCAAATGTAATACAACTAAATAATTACCATGTACCAGTAAGCAAATGTAATACAACTAAATAATTACCGTGTACCAGTAAGCAAATGTAATACAACTAAATAATTACCGTGTACCAGTAAGCAAATGTAATACAACTAAATAATTACCGTGTAACAGTAAGCAAATGTAATACAACTAAATAATTACCATGTAGCTGTAAGCAAATGTAATACAACTAAATAATTACCATGTAGCTGTAAGCAAATGTAATACAACTAAATAATTACCGTGTAGCTGTAAGCAAATGTAATACAACTAAATAATTACCATGTAGCTGTAAGCAAATGTAATACAACTAAATAATTACCATGTAGCTGTAAGCAAATGTAATACAACTAAATAATTACCATGTAGCTGTAAGCAAATGTAATACAACTAAATAATTACCATGTAGCTGTAAGCAAATGTAATACAACTAAATAATTACCATGTAGCTGTAAGCAAATGTAATACAACTAAATAATTACCGTGTAGCTGTAAGCAAATGTAATACAACTAAATAATTACCGTGTAGCTGTAAGCAAATGTAATACAACTAAATAATTACCATGTAGCTGTAAGCAAATGTAATACAACTAAATAATTACCGTGTAGCTGTAAGCAAATGTAATACAACTAAATAATTACCATGTAGCTGTAAGCAAATGTAATACAACTAAATAATTACCATGTAGCTGTAAGCAAATGTAATACAACTAAATAATTACCATGTAGCTGTAAGCAAATGTAATACAACTAAATAATTACCGTGTAGCTGTAAGCAAATGTAATACAACTAAATAATTACCGTGTAGCTGTAAGCAAATGTAATACAACTAAATAATTACCGTGTACCAGTAAGCAAATGTAATACAACTAAATAATTACCGTGTAACAGTAAGCAAATGTAATACAACTAAATAATTACCGTGTAACAGTAAGCAAACGTAATACAACTAAATAATAACCGTGTAACAGTAAGCAAACGTAATACAACTAAATAATAACCGTGTAACAGTAAGCAAACGTAATACAACTAAATAATTACCGTGTAACAGTAAGCAAATGTAATACAACTAAATAATAACCGTGTAACAGTAAGCAAACGTAATACAACTAAATAATAACCGTGTAACAGTAAGCAAACGTAATACAACTAAATAATTACCGTGTAACAGTAAGCAAATGTAATACAACTAAATAATAACCGTGTAACAGTAAGCAAACGTAATACAACTAAATAATTACCGTGTAACAGTAAGCAAACGTAATACAACTAAATAATAACCGTGTAACAGTAAGCAAACGTAATACAACTAAATAATTACCGTGTAACAGTAAGCAAATGTAATACAACTAAATAATTACCGTGTAACAGTAAGCAAATGTAATACAACTAAATAATAACCGTGTAACAGTAAGCAAATGTAATACAACTAAATAATTACCGTGTAACAGTAAGCAAACGTAATACAACTAAATAATAACCGTGTAACAGTAAGCAAACGTAATACAACTAAATAATAACCATGTAACAGTAAGCAAACGTAATACAACTAAATAATAACCGTGTAACAGTAAGCAAACGTAATACAACTAAATAATTACCATGTACCAGTAAGCAAACGTAATACAACTAAATAATTACCATGTACCAGTAAGCAAATGTAATACAACTAAATAATTACCATGTACCAGTAAGCAAATGTAATACAACTAAATAATTACCATGTAACAGTAAGCAAATGTAATACAACTAAATAATTACCATGTACCAGTAAGCAAATGTAATACAACTAAATAATTACCATGTACCAGTAAGCAAATGTAATACAACTAAATAATTACCATGTACCAGTAAGCAAATGTAATACAACTAAATAATTACCATGTAACAGTAAGCAAATGTAATACAACTAAATAATTACCATGTACCAGTAAGCAAATGTAATACAACTAAATAATTACCATGTACCAGTAAGCAAATGTAATGCAACTAAATAATTACCATGTAACAGTAAGCAAACGTAATACAACTAAATAATAACCGTGTAACAGTAAGCAAACGTAATACAACTAAATAATTACCATGTACCAGTAAGCAAACGTAATACAACTAAATAATAACCATGTACCAGTAAGCAAATGTAATACAACTAAATAATTACCGTGTACCAGTAAGCAAATGTAATACAACTAAATAATTACCGTGTACCAGTAAGCAAATGTAATACAACTAAATAATTACCGTGTACCAGTAAGCAAATGTAATACAACTAAATAATTACCGTGTACCAGTAAGCAAATGTAATACAACTAAATAATTACCGTGTACCAGTAAGCAAATGTAATACAACTAAATAATTACCGTGTACCAGTAAGCAAATGTAATACAACTAAATAATTACCGTGTACCAGTAAGCAAATGTAATACAACTAAATAATTACCGTGTACCAGTAAGCAAATGTAATACAACTAAATAATTACCGTGTACCAGTAAGCAAATGTAATACAACTAAATAATTACCGTGTAACAGTAAGCAAATGTAATACAACTAAATAATTACCGTGTACCAGTAAGCAAATGTAATACAACTAAATAATTACCCTGTAACAGTAAGCAAATGTAATACAACTAAATAATTACCGTGTAGCAATAAGCAAATGTAATACAACTAAATAATTACCGTGTACCAGTAAGCAAATGTAATACAACTAAATAATTACCGTGTACCAGTAAGCAAATGTAATACAACTAAATAATTACCGTGTAGCAATAAGCAAATGTAATACAACTAAATAATTACCGTGTAGCAATAAGCAAATGTAATACAACTAAATAATTACCGTGTACCAGTAAGCAAATGTAATACAACTAAATAATTACCGTGTACCAGTAAGCAAATGTAATACAACTAAATAATTACCGTGTACCAGTAAGCAAATGTAATACAACTAAATAATTACCGTGTACCAGTAAGCAAATGTAATACAACTAAATAATTACCGTGTACCAGTAAGCAAATGTAATACAACTAAATAATTACCGTGTACCAGTAAGCAAATGTAATACAACTAAATAATTACCGTGTAGCAATAAGCAAATGTAATACAACTAAATAATTACCGTGTACCAGTAAGCAAATGTAATACAACTAAATAATTACCCTGTAACAGTAAGCAAATGTAATACAACTAAATAATTACCGTGTACCAGTAAGCAAATGTAATACAACTAAATAATTACCGTGTAACAGTAAGCAAATGTAATACAACTAAATAATTACCGTGTACCAGTAAGCAAATGTAATGCAACTAAATAATTACCGTGTAACAGTAAGCAAATGTAATACAACTAAATAATAACCGTGTACCAGTAAGCAAATGTAATACAACTAAATAATTACCATGTACCAGTAAGCAAATGTAATACAACTAAATAATTACCATGTACCAGTAAGCAAATGTAATACAACTAAATAATAACCGTGTAACAGTAAGCAAATGTAATACAACTAAATAATTACCGTGTACCAGTAAGCAAATGTAATGCAACTAAATAATTACCGTGTACCAGTAAGCAAATGTAATACAACTAAATAATAACCGTGTAACAGTAAGCAAATGTAATACAACTAAATAATTACCGTGTACCAGTAAGCAAACGTAATACAACTAAATAATTACCATGTAACAGTAAGCAAATGTAATACAACTAAATAATTACCATGTACCAGTAAGCAAATGTAATACAACTAAATAATAACCGTGTAACAGTAAGCAAATGTAATACAACTAAATAATTACCATGTAACAGTAAGCAAATGTAATACAACTAAATAATTACCATGTACCAGTAAGCAAATGTAATACAACTAAATAATTACCGTGTACCAGTAAGCAAATGTAATACAACTAAATAATTACCGTGTACCAGTAAGCAAATGTAATACAACTAAATAATTACCATGTACCAGTAAGCAAATGTAATACAACTAAATAATTACCATGTACCAGTAAGCAAATGTAATACAACTAAATAATTACCGTGTACCAGTAAGCAAATGTAATACAACTAAATAATTACCATGTACCAGTAAGCAAATGTAATACAACTAAATAATTACCATGTAACAGTAAGCAAATGTAATACAACTAAATAATTACCATGTACCAGTAAGCAAATGTAATACAACTAAATAATTACCATGTACCAGTAAGCAAATGTAATACAACTAAATAATTACCATGTACCAGTAAGCAAATGTAATACAACTAAATAATTACCGTGTACCAGTAAGCAAATGTAATACAACTAAATAATTACCGTGTACCAGTAAGCAAATGTAATACAACTAAATAATTACCATGTAACAGTAAGCAAATGTAATACAACTAAATAATTACCGTGTACCAGTAAGCAAACGTAATACAACTAAATAATTACCGTGTAACAGTAAGCAAATGTAATACAACTAAATAATTACCATGTACCAGTAAGCAAATGTAATACAACTAAATAATTACCGTGTAACAGTAAGCAAATGTAATACAACTAAATAATTACCGTGTAACAGTAAGCAAACGTAATACAACTAAATAATTACCATGTACCAGTAAGCAAATGTAATACAACTAAATAATTACCATGTAGCTGTAAGCAAATGTAATACAACTAAATAATAATGAATGCTACTATAATTATGCCCAAGGACATATATGCTCTTTCACGATGCAATTGTTAGCCTTAATAAAGGCTGTTTTGCATCAATGTATATAAGGAAGACAGCTGTAGACGTTCTGTGAGACAGTTGTAGAAGAAAGATATGTTCTGGAGGATAGACAAAGAAATATGAAATTTTGGAAGAAAATAAATATGAAAAGGAAGTTCTGAAGGGAGAAGATGAACCAGAAGAGAGCTGCAAAGATGTTACGCTGCAGGATAATTCTCGGAGAGTGTCACAAGAAAATTCTGAAACAGTCTCCAATTGGGACAGCTGTTCCTGTACATGAACTCATGCAAGTATGAGTTGAAGAGCTCCTGAGAAGTGCCGAACTGTCTCCTAAGCTTGCTAGCTCCTCTGCAAGTTGTTGTTCTGTTCCAATTTTCCATTAGGACAGCGTCATTATTTAAGATCTTTTTCTCTGTAAGTTCTCCATGTTGACTGTTGACAAAATTGCGCCAGAATACATAATCGAAAGTACTTAAACAACTTTGGGACATTTAAAAAGACACAAATTCGTGGAATGTTAGCGATGTTTTTTTCTACAGGGTAGCCTGCGCGGCACGTGCCATGGAGCAACATTACAGTTCTCCCTGCCCACAGCAAATCTTGGAGCTCCGCCGAGCTGCCTTTTGATGGCCTCACCCTCTGAGCCCAGTGGCCAACTACAGATGCTCCATAGTCTTCACACAAACGTTTGTGAATATTCCCACAGTGAGAAATTGAATGATGACATGCTGCTTGTAACGTACATCACTTACAGATGCCATTTTGCTGCAGTTACGCTATCTGTTGGGAGGAAACAGAAACTTTGCACATACATTCAGGAAACTTCAAATAATTCATACCTAGTGTTTTGCAACAGTTTTGTCGGCTGAGAAAAAATGTGGGTCATTGCTTTCTGGGCGACCCTCGTACTTTAAGTCCTGGACTTCACAGTTTAATCAACTATTAAGGTCAATCAGTGGTAATTAATTGTTCTTCCATATGGTTCAAATCCCAGCTATGCATTGAATTCTGATTCTACCTTTCCAACCATGATCTATAATGTTTAAATAATGGGAGAAAGAAAACGTTTGCCAAGATGATTGTAGTAGCTAGTCACCAGGAGCGCTAGTATTGCTTGAACTAGCGAACTGATGCATATTCTCTATGTAATGGGGTTCATCACCATATTAGTCGACTGTGATATTACTATTATTATTGGAGAGCTGACGGAATGTTACATTGAAAACTTTAATGGCACCACTGGGACTCAAACCAGTGACTTTTGTCTCTCCAAGTTGATTGTTCTTACCATTTGAGCTGACATGGTGAGATAACCATAAGCACATTAATGGCATCTTGCCATGAGGAGCCGAAGATCCCTGCTTTGAATCCCAGCTGTAGGAGTGAAGTTTTCAAGTGCGATTTAACTTTCCAAGTTACTGCCTACACAAGGCTAATTTGAAATACGAATTGTAAAATATATTATTATTATTTAATATATATGGTATATTTATACTTTGTAATTTTATTTTAAAATTTAAAAAAAAAATCTGATACGATACTTACACATATGAATTATAATAATCAAATGAAAATTGAATTTTCTAACCATATTTCTTACTCGCAATGTATTTTTGGCTAGGAATGATTTCAATTAAGCAAGAAGTGCTTAGTTAAATAAAACATGCAGAAACAGCATTCAAATGTTTATTCTTGGTAACAACCAATTGCAATGGAAAAAAAGAACACAAACTTTCAGATGTCCTCCACTGGCTGATACATTCACACTTAGAGTTGCAAACTTTCTATACTGAATATTTTTGAAATGGCTAATGCTTCATACAAAGGTTACATTATATGAGAGGTCACTAAACTGCAACCTTGACATTTTTCCACTATTATGGAATAAGTCACTAGAACCTGGTGATATTCGGGTTCTTAGGTTCCATTCATAACCAGCAACTCCTTCACAAATACGCACCTGTTACACGTATTGGAAAAGTTAGTTGTGTTGTATCTTATGTTGGCACCTGTTTTTATATTTGCTAGTGTTCAAACTATGCACGCTGACCATTTAGTCACCAAATGACACACTGTTTATATTAGATTAGTTATAGTTATATTAATTAGGCAATTATACAAGCATTTAATTATTATTAGGTTTTACTTTTACAGTTGACTAGAAATCTTAACTATTTTTGCAACTTTTGCTGTGAGTGCTGTCTGTTTGTTAGCATTTTATTTTTAGAGGAAGCAGATCTGTGTAGAAGAAATCCAACAAATATAATTGTTTGATTTAGTTAAGTATGTCGAAATCAAATTAAAAAGTAACTATACTATTACAGTACACAAATTTTCAATGTTTAATAACATACGCATGTTATATAAATTAAGTCCATAGCATGGTTCAGTGCTTAATTTAACAGTTAAGGTCCATCCAGGTTATAAGTAATCAGCGATTATGATGGAGAAGGAAGCTGATGACCAAACAATATTAGCGAGTAGTATATATGATATGACGACTCATAACACTAACAGAAGACCAAAATAGAGCACCTTTTGTAAATAGGTTGTCTGGTGATTTCTATGGTTATATATCTATCATAGTGACCACCAGCCAGCCATCTGTGTTTTTTCAGTAACCCCAGTTAGGATGCATCCCCTATACATGTATATATTAGTGACCTCTACACTTTTCCTGTAGTATGCTTTTGTCTACATGTTATACTTTCTTACTTACACAAAATGAAAATGACTTCACAAAAAATGCAAGATACACACTTTATTTCTCAAGTCAAATGCGTACTTTAATCAAAATTTTACTGCAATTTGAGAAAATAAAAAATAATGAAACTGTTACAAACAGAGAATTTTCTTGAAAACCATCGTGTTGGATGTTTAGAACACGCTGAACTTAAATACCAAGTTTGGTGTTGGTCTAAATACTCGTCTTTGACTAATGTGGTTAACAAGAGACACATACAAAGAGTTTTTTTTAAGAATCTGATATGATGCATTTATTTGACTTATGTAGACATGGAGGTGGGTTATACAGAGAGAACCAAAAAACTATGAACCAGCTGCGTGGTGTTTTTCCTGTCTGCGTCCTTGGCGCTCGTTGCCATCTGTCGCTATCATAGAGAGATACGGATGAAACTATACAACATTTTTAAAACTACTTTTATTTACTTACCAACTTTATGAAAGATGCTGAAACTAGCCACCGTCACTGTGGCCAGAAAGAGTTATAGGGCCAATTTTTTTTGAGACAATAGTTGAAGCCTATGCATACGTGAATACAATTTTCCTCCCTGTTTTTAGAGAATTAACAGACAGGAGCGTGATTTTGCCTTTTATCAACAAGACTCTGCAACAGATCATATGGCCAATATTTCGATAAGAACAACTGAAGGGTGTGTCTGAGGACAGAATTATTAGTAGAGATTTGTGGCCCCCTTGCTCCCCCGACCTAATCCCTTGCGATTTCTATCTCTGGGGTAACATAAAGTGTACAAGACAAACCCACACACCCTGAATGATGGATAGTTTCCTAAAGAGGTGCCAAAAATGTATGAACGACGGTATCTCCTTTCATAAAGTTGGTAAGTAAAGCCTTTAAAAGTAGTTTTAAAAATGTTGTATGGTTTCATCCACGCTTACCTACGATAGTGGCAGATGGCAACGAGAGCCAAGAACGCAGACAGGAAAAACACTGTGCAACCGGTTCATAGTTTTTTAGCTCTCCTAGTACCTTCCCTTAACACTGACTGTATTATTATCCTGTCTTTATACGTGGGTTGGAACTTTAATAGTGGCAACACTGCTGTGGAAGCTAAACGGAAGTAATTGTTCTCAGGTTTACCATGCGTTACCCACCATCCTTAGATACTCTCTCTTTGTGGTGAGTAGAAGGTAGATGTGTATGACTACCGAACTAAACTGTAGCGTGTTGTGTTTTCACCATGTTCACAAAACAGGAACAACGAAGTTGACTGAATGTGCTTGTGGTCGTACTACAGTAAGACAATGTCATGTGGGGAACAGTGACAAGCAGGATTAGAAATGTGAAAGTTATGGTGTTTCTTGTGAGAACTGTGATAGTATTAGCCTAACACTACTGCACCGCAAGTACAAAATGTTATTGCACAGTATTTCTGCCATTTTAGGAGCATCATCTCAGACCAGAAAGTGGCGACAGCTTTAACACAATGCTCCCATCATTTTGCAACACAATGCTCGGATGCACGTGGCACAACCTGTAACTGACCTGTATCGTTGCTGGGGTTGGGAAGTGCTTTTCCATACTCCTGGACCTAAACCCCTACGATTATGACCTAATCTTGAAGATGAAGAAAATGCTTCATGGGATTCTGCAGGCAATAGATCGCTCCATCAGGAACATCAACAAAGCAGATGTTGCAACATTGGGTTATGGAAAATGCTAGTGACTACATTGAAGGACTGTAGAAGTTTCTTGTAAGATACACTTGCCACTATTCAAGTTTCAACCTATGTAGCTTAAAAGCAGTAGATTTTTAAGTAAGGAATATCTTCCTCTAAGTGGCTGTACTTAAAGATATGTGAGAAGCATTGCATGGCCTTCATATGGTTCTTCTTTAATTATTCCCTAATCTAAAATGTCCCAGCTATTAGGTTTATTTTGGACCTTAGGAGGATATTTTATTCAACATTTCCTTAAGTGTTTGAACCCACTGCCTTTGATAGGACTAATTAATCCACTCAGCAATGGTTCTTTGAACAGTATTTAAGAGAATGATGTGTTACATCCACATGACTTTCTCTACCCACCATCAATTTATTTTTATATAGCTTCTCCACACTATTCTTATAAAAGTTTATTCTTCTATTTACTTCATGTTAATCGAGATAAACCTTTGCAGAATTAGTTTTGTTACACATTTCATTGTAGACGTAAGAAACCAAATCAACAGATGTTTTTAAGCATGTCACTGAAAGCTGACCTTGAAATTCCATAGTCTTTCTGACATTCCGGGAAGCAACAGATAGCAACTTCACGTTAAAAAGATGAACAAAGTATTGAAAAACTCAAAGAAATAACAACAGATTCCTCAGAAATGGCTAATGCCACACAAAAAGGTTGTTTTAAAGAGTTTTCATTTTCTGTGTGGTAAGTGTTTGTGTATTTCTTGTTCTTTACCGGCTATACAAAGTCCATTCCGAATGAAAAGAATTTCACAAGCTGTTCTTAAAACATTAAAGATATACATTTCATTTGTCATATAAATATATAGTATCTTAATCAAAATCGTTACAAGCAAATTTTGAGAATATAAACAATACTGAATATTTTTCCAGTAAAGGACACATTGGGGCGGGGGGAGGGGGGGATTTTCTTAGAAATCTTCATATCACAACTTTGGAAGATACTACTTAAATACCAATACTGGGCTTCACATAGACATAACGCGGACCTTTCTCTAAAAACCTGTGCTACATTCACAATACTTTCTCTACCCTCTATTGCTTTCAGTGGGAATAAAAATTATTCTTACAAAAATTAATTTTCCTATCTACTTCATTTTAATCAGATAAACATTTCTGGAAATAGCTGCATTACACATTTTGCTATAGATACAAAGAAAATGGGATAGTAACATGTTTAACAACTGGACGTTATATGCTCTTAAAATTCCATACTCTTTCCATGACATCGCAAGAAACAATTGAAAATTGACAGGAGTTTAAAAGAATGGCTAAGTGTTGAACAGTTAATAACAGATATCTCAGAAATGACTGATATCACAAAAAGTTATTTTGTGTGTTTTAAAGATATCTACATTTTTTGTGTAGTACGTTTTCCTCTGCTGCTTAACGTTTAACAGTTATACAAGATTCCTTCCGAAGAAGAGGACTTCACAGGCTGTTCCCAGAAAATTCAAGATAAACAGTTTGTCATGTAAATAACTTTAATATATGGTATTTTAATCAAAATATTAAGAGCCATTTTTTACAAAATAAAAAATTTTGAAAAATGTTCCATGCAAAGAGTAGCTTGCGGAGGATGGATTTTCTTGAAAATCTTTGTATTGCATCTTTCGAAGATACTGAACTTAAGTATTAATTTTGGCATTTATCTGACTTTTTGTTTTTGAGTTATGCTGTTCAAAGACACAGACCTTTTCCTAAAAATGCTTCTTTTGATTCAAGGGACCTCAAAACATGCATTTCTAGTGAAATCTTGGTATTGCATTTTTGGGTGGAATGCAATACCGTCTCTACCCACTATGTACGGATAGAGAAAGTAAAAATTTGCTCGATTTTAAGTACATAACAGAGAAAGTAAAACTTTTTATTTATTTAAGGAGGCCACAAGGCATATATTTTTGGTGAAGACTCAATATAAAGTTTTTGTTTAGAATACTTACCATAAGTAGATGTTTGAGAAGTAAAAATGCTTTAATAATTCAGTGAATACACTGCTTAGTGCTTAGAGTTGATTATCGAGTATCAAGAAATAGTGATATCGTTCCATCCACAGTTTTTACTAAAATTGTCTGTTTATCTCTTATATTGTATCTTCCTTTTCCACTGCTACTTGTTTGCTTAAAGGTGCTAAAAGCTTAATAAATGTTTTCTGAATAACTGTATGACATATTAATCTTCTATGGTATAGATCGTTTATTGTTCATGTGGCAATACTTTCATTAAAAGAAAACATTTCAAATTTACACTTCTCGACTTCATATCCACACATAAAACGTCTCAGAAATGATGTGTCTTAATTTTCAACTCATGAAGGTTTTGACTAAATTTCTTCCCTGAGAGACTAAGAACAATTTGGGATGAAGCGTTACTTTTTCCTGTGACTTACTGCACTTTTCTTTAAAAAATATAAGCTACCACTTTTAATTATAGTAGACAAAAACTGTATAAAAGGTCACGACGTCGACTGTTTTCTTCAGACAAACTCTTCTGGTTCTCTGGGTGCATCCAGGTCACGATAATGAATTACTGGTCGGTAATCGCCACCTCCCCTGGTAACAAAAGGTATCATTCTTCAGACACAAAATTCCTGTACAAGCAAACATTACACTCCTCAAACTTCACTGGGATCTTTGGAGGGTGCTGCTGCCGTTTCAAATGTTAAAATAGAATTAAATTAAGAATATGTTCACATGACTTTCTCTACCCTCTCTTCTACTAACAACTATTGTTACAAAAGCTTATTCTTCTATCCACTTCTTGTTAATACAGATAAAGCTTCATTAATAATTTTGTTATTTGTAAATATGTTTTAAGTCTACCGACAGCATCACCAAATGGGGCAGTACAGTTAGAACTTGGTAGGTACTCCACCAAGATCAAAATTTTCAAAAGAGCTATGAAATATTTATATAGAATTTCCAATCTGGAAGATAGCGATATTATCAAAGAAAGTTTTTATATATATAAAAAAAATCTGATGTTACACTCACATGACTTTCTCTACTCTTGTACAAACTATTTTTACAAACGCTTCTTATTCTCCATATGCTTCATGTTAATCGAGATGTTAATCTTATTCCTAATTTTCTTGTAGATGCAAGGGGAATCGGCAGGCTTTATGCGATAGTCAAATATCTTAAAAGGTGGTTGCTATGTGGAGTATTCCATTCTCTTTGCATTACCAGGACAAAATAAAAAAGAATTCCCATTTGAGAAAAAGTATAAGTATTGGAAAATTTAAGGGAATAACAAGCAATATCTCGAAAATGGTTCACTCAACAAAAAAAATGTATATGACATAAATCGTGTATTTTAATGCGATCTACATTTTTTATGTAGTAAAATTTTGTCTTTCTCTTATGGTTTACCAGTTATGCAAAAGTCGTTCACAATGAAGAACACTTTTGGAGGCATTCCCAGAAAATTCGAGATATACATTTCATTTGTCATGAAAATATCTTAAATATATGAAATTTTAATCACAATCGTTAGAGCCATTTTGGACAAAATTAAAATTTTCGAAAAATGTTCTATGTAAAGGGTAATCTGGGGTGGGGGGATTTTCTTGAAAATCTCTGTGTCGCATCTCTGGAAGATACTGAACCTAAATACCAAGTTTGGTGTTTATCCGACTGTTCGTTTTTGAGTTATGCTCTTCACAGACAGACAGACACACACACTGGCATGTTTCCAAAAATGCTTTATATGCATTCAGTGCACCTCAAAACATGTATTTCTGGTGAAATCTCGGTATTGAATTTTTGGATGGAATGCAATACTTCCCCTATTTACTATACGTAGTAGAGAAAGTATAAAGGGTTATGGTTATTCAAAATTCATGAAGTTATGGAACAGATAGGTATGGCAGATGTGTGGACAAATGCGGAATATCATATTAGAGGCTTTTGGAAAGAAGTAGAAAAGGCTGGAAGATATTGAGAGACAAGATATTTGTTGCAGTAAAAGAGAGAAAAGCTCCTTGAGGATATATAGGGAAATAAAAACTGTATAGGAGAGGGAAAAGTACATAGAGATATGGATAAATTAGGATGAGAAGGATTTGCACGGGCAACAACAAGAGTTAGAAACTTGAAAGGCATAAGGCATGACAAGGATATAGCAAAATGTCCGAGATGTGGTGAAGTGAACACGGATTTCCACTGTACAAGGTGTCATAAAAAAAAAATAATGGAAATTTTTTAATTTTGCAAGCTTTATACATCCGATGTTCAAAACTTTTGTTTTATCTTGTTGGTACACATGTTCCTGATGTATGTTTGCATTTTCAGCTGTTTTTAATGTTTAGTTTATTGTTGACGGTCGAAAAAGTTATACATGTTTTTGAGTGCTCGGCAAATTTTTACTTTCAAAAAAGATGGATCAAAGAATTTGCATTAAATTTTGCTTGAAAAACGGAGTAAAGTGCAGCACAGCATTCGAAATGTTGACTGTGAATTTTGGCGAATCTTCTATGAGTAAGACCAAGAGTTTATGAGTAGTATAAACATTTCAAAGAGGGTCAAGAAGACAACTGCCCTAGCACATCAATTACTGACGACAATGTGGAAGAAGTAAAGAAAATGGTTCTGGAAATTGCTGAATCACCATCAGAGAGTTTGCTGATGTCTGCATATCTTTTGACTCATGCCAAGCAATTTTTTCGGATGTTTTGGGCATGAAACGTGTAGCAGCAAAGTTTGTTGCGAAATTGTTGAATTTCGACCAAAAATGCATAGACATCACTCAGGAATTGCTGAATGAAGTCGAAAACGATCCAGAACTTCTAAAGAAGGTTATAACAGGTCACGAAACATGGGTATGTGGGTATGATGTCGAAACTAAGACTCAATCGTCCCATTGGAAACTGCCTGAAGAGCCAAGACCGAAAACAATTCGACAAGTTTGTTCATATGTGAAGGCTCTTCTCACTGTTTTCTTCAATTACAATGGGATTGTGTATCAGGAGTTCCTGCCTTATGGTCATATGGTCAATAAGGAATACTACCTGGAAGTTATGCACCGTTTGCTTGAAGCAATCCAAAGAAAATGACCAGAATTGTAGAAATCCACTCATGGAAATTGCATCACGATAATGCACCCGCTCACACCTCAATGCTTCTTTATAACTTTTTGGCAAAAAACAAAACTGTTATGCTGCCTCAGCCACCATATTCACCGGACATGGCCCTCTGCAACTTCTTTCTATTCCTTAGGCTGAGAGAACCATGAAAGGATGGCATTTTGCCACCATTGATGAGATAAAAATAGAATCGCTGAAGGAACTGAACACCATGACAAAAAGTGAGTTCCAGAAGTGATTCCAAGATTGGAAAAAGCACTGGCACAAGTGTATTATATCTGAGGGGGATTACTTTGAAGGGGACAAAGTTGATGTTGATGATCAAATAAAAATTCTTTAAGAAAAACAAAAATTCTCGTTACTTTTGGATCACACCTATATTATACTGTTATGTCAAACAAAAACATGGAGAGAAAAATTTTGACAAAAGAAATGGAAAAACTTGGATGGGGAAGTATTAATAAGGAAGATTCTGACTGTAAAAGGAGATAGAAGTGTAAACGCTATGGGTAACTTTGGGTAAGGTTAGAAATGGTTAAAAATGACTACAAAGAAGATGGGTTAAAGGCAGATGAAATAGATGAATAATGTTAGCAAGTAAGCAGTGGGTCATCAATACACAGAAAACCAGGAGTTGTGTGTATTTAGACCGTTGATAGCATAGGCAAGCAGCCAAGAAGTGCATTTATAACGTAAATAACCTAATATTTTAAAATATTATTATAATCTAAAATGTATGTGGTTTAATTACGTAATTGTAAGTATTAAGAAATAAATATTCATTCATACTCATTTTGTTGTAGGTGTTAGAAGAATACAATAAGCTAAAGTAATAGTCAAATCTTTTCAAAGTGGTTGCTATGTGTTGGCTTTGAAATTCTCTTCTCTTTGCATGAACAAAAAAACATGATATGCATTTGAGAAAAGTAATAAGTATTTGAAAATCCAAACCAATAACATAGAATATCTCAGAAAAGGTTACTGCCACAAAAATTTTTATTTGACATACATTTTGGTGTAGTAAGATTTTGTGGTTTACCTGTTATACAAAAGTCATTCAGAATGAAGGGGACTTCACAGGCTATTCCCGCAAAATGTAACATACACATTTTATTTGTCATGTAAATATCTTTAATATATACTATTTTTTAGAAAATTAAACATTTCTAAAAATATTCTAGGTAAAGGGTAGTTGGGGGTGGGGGATTTTCTTGAAAATCTTGATATCGCATCTTTGGAAGATATTGAACTTAAATACCAAGTTTGGTATTCAACAAACTTTTCGTTTTTCAGTTATACTATTCTCTCTCTCTGTCTCACACGCATGCATGCACACAGATATTTTTCTAAAAATCCTTTTTTTTCTTTCTTTCTTTTGTTCAGCGGGGTGTCAGAACATATATTTCCAGTGAAATTTCGACATTGAATTTCTGGGTGGAATACAATACTTCCCCTACTTAGTATACATAGTAGAGAGACTAAAAAGGTATGAAATACTGTATTTTAACACAATCTATACATTTTGTGAATTGCGTTTTTGCCTGTTATGGTTTACCAGTTGTATAATATTATCAAAACTCCTTCCTAATGAAGAGAACTTCATAAGTTATTCACAGAAAATTCAAAATATACATTTTATTTGTGATGCAAATGTGTTATTTATGGTATATTTTTCAGAGTGGAGCCAATTTTGAGGAATAATAAAAAAAAAAATTGTCCATGTAAAGAGTAGTTTGGGGAGGGGGAATTTGTGAAAGTCTTCATATTACTTTCTTTTGAAGATGCTGGATTTAGATACCAAGTTTGTTGTCTATCAAATATTTTGTTTTTAGTTATTCTGTTCACAGACGCAAACATGGATTTAAAGTGGTTTCAAAGGAGTTATACACAAAACCATGTGACAAGATAGCGCCTCGTTGGCTGGTGGGCAAACTACAACTTTTCCTGCTTAGTATGTCGTCTCTTCCTATACATAAAGCAGTTTGGTTCAGATCGGAACATTTTATGGTTATTCTTGTGGAGAGAAATTTAAAAAAATTATTATAACAATTCAATTTATGAAGCAAAATTTCTTTGTCCAGATTCACCTATAACTAACTGAACCGTTATGGGAGAGGGCATATGAGCTATGCGCCGGCGCTGCAGTTTGTTTCCAAATAAGCTGTCAGTGTTCTTCTTGTCACATGGTGCACAAGAATATCGTGTCTGAGAATCCTCTACCACTGTGAAGAAACATACATGAAAAGTGGAGAAGACAATAAAATTGTATTGAAAGTTTATAACAAGTACCCACTTTTAATCAACAATGAATGTGGTAGATTTCTTTTAGCAATAATTGAAGTTTGTTGTTAGTGATGTTTTCTCATGAAGCAGTTTAATCACAGGTGCCATTTTCTTAGTGTTGTGTTATACGATGAATGGCATAATAAGACATATAAAACAATCCCCATGCCATGGAATGTGTACTTAGTTTCCATTATCCGTCAATGTGCTTGGTGCAGTAATATATCAAGATTTGTTTACTTTTACTTTGAACTTGAGAGTGAAATAGGTATAAATGTTTTTTAAGTCCACCTCTGTGATGTGGAGGTAGCATGCCTGCCTCACATTCAAGAGTCCTGGGTTCATATCTCAATTAGGGTGAGTTACCTGGGTAAGACTTTTTCCAAGGTTTTCCCTTATTCTGGGAAGACAAAAATGAATGTCGGCTAACTCTAAGCTATAATGACCATGGACTCAATGAGCATCATTTTACCCATTTCATTGTCTGATATGAGTATCAGGTTACAGGACATTAAAACCTCAAGGCCCCTCCCCCCAAAATGCCATTTTTTTTAATCACTGTACAGTCAAACGCATGGAAACTTGGCAGTGCTTTGGTTTCGTAGTGTTTATTTAATGTTGGCACAAACTCCTTATCCTCTGTGTTACACACCAATCTCTTATTGGTGTGCATTCAATTCCGACACATGCGCATTAGCCTATGAATATGTGTCAGACCTAGGTGAGTGCGGTGTATGGACACACTTCACCTCAATGACTGGAGGGCATGCTTCACAACAACCTGCCCCTGGATGAGTCCATCTCGTATTGGTCTGATGTCAAAAGTTTGGCACTCAAACAGTAGCCTATGAAAGCATGCCAGGCCCAGGTGAGCGGGGAGCATGGACACATTTCACCTGAATGACTGGAGGGCATGCTTCACAACAACCTGCCCCTGGATGAGTCCATCTCGTATTGGTCTGATGTCAAAAGTTTGGCACTCAAACAGTAGCCTATGAATGCATGCCAGGCCCAGGTGAGCAGGAAGCATGGACACATTTCACCTGAATGACTGGAGGGCATGCTTCACAACAACCTGCCCCTGGATGAGTCCATCTCGTATTGGTCTGATGTCAAAAGTTTGGCACTCAAACAGTAGCCTATGAAAGCATGCCAGGCCCAGGTGAGCGGGGAGCATGGACACATTTCACCTGAATGACTGGAGGGCATGCTTCACAACAACCAGCCCCTAGATGAGTCCATCTTGTATTGGTCTGATGTCAAAAGTTTGGCACTCAAACATTAACCTATGAACATGGGTCGATTTGAGGCTCTGGGGGGAGTAAGACATTACTTACATAAACCAATTGACATTATATTGGCACAATTCCATTCACTTGACTGTACCTCAAAACATGCATTTGATCCCAATATCAAACTTTTGTGTGTAATACAATACTTCCTCTACTTATGCTTGATTAAGTGGTAGAAAAAGTAACAAGCCATCGATAGAGATACAGGTATCTCTTTTTCTTCCCTTACAAGCGTTACTTGAAACTGCTTTATCAATTTTCTTCGTAGTCCTATATCTCTCTATCCATGTGGTTTATATAACAATGAAGGTAGCATCCTTCTACTACTGCTGCTGCTGATAGAGCTGTATTTCTTCTATCACATATTGTTCCACTTTCCTAACTCAATCTGGTCTTGTTACTGCCAATGTTGATCTTAAAAAACTCATCTTCTCCAGCCTTGACGCACTTGTTTCACAACCATATTTCAATGCTGGCTTAGCCACCATCCTGCAGATCTTTAGTTTTATTTCCCTCCTCATATCTTTTACCAAATTTGTTTTTATGCATCCATTAAGTTTATTATACCTCTGAATATTTTTTTTCAATATATGCTTTCCACTGACTGATATTTTAGATCCTAAATACGTGAACGTTGCCACTTGTTCGATTAACTTTGCCTTTATTGCTATTTTCATTCTCATTTGCTGTTTCCCCCCTCATGGCTATAGCTTTAATTTTCTCACTAGATATTCGCATATTGGATCCTTTTATTATTTTGTTCAATTTAAATATTGATTTTTGCAACTCCTCTTCATGTTCTGCTAGCAATATCTGATTATCAGCACACAAAATAGTTTCTATTTTACTTTCATTTATTCTTAGTCCCTTAGGTTTACTAGTAGCTTTTCACTCTTGTATTGTTCTGTTCGGATACAAGTCACCCTTGTCTTAATTTTGTATTAACTTATAAAATTTTCTTTGTTTTATGCATTTTTATTTTAGTATTACTATATAATGCCTTGATTGAGATTATAAAACAAAAATCTCTTCTAATATTTGCAATAATTTTGTGTGATCAAACCCACGATATGCTTTTTTTTATCCAAAAATAATAGTCACAGGTATCTTAAGTCAACTTATTGGTCTGTGTTAAGATCAGAACACTCAATCCAGCCCAAGAAAAGGTCCAGGTGTAAATAAACGCAAGTGCCTTCGCTGCAGCACACCTTTCATGCAAATAAAAAAAGTTTCTTACTCCACTAGATGTGTTATCACACATTTTTTACTTCAAATAATTGATGCAGTAATTTGTATCACAAATTACTTAAATGTAAATAATGATTGTAATATGAATATGCATTTTTATGTGACATTGATTTCAGATGTTTATTAATTGTAATTATTATTGGGAAATAAGTTTATACGGCTTTACTGAAACTGTCAATAATAGCGCAATAATGCAGAAAGGGGGGTGAACTGTTTATCATTATTGGGAACAAGGAAGTTACGTAATGTTCGCGCGTTTTTTCCGTTGAGAACCTTCTGGAATGTTTCCCTAAAAGCATATGTATTCGTGGTTTTCATTGGATATTAAGATAGACGCTAATGTTGGCGCGTTTTATTAGCCAATAGTAATTCATTTATAATCTTTAGGCGTATCTGATTGCAGGAGTATAAATAGGCCAAGTTAGAGGTAAAGTCAGTCCTTCAGTTCGCCGAAAGCATTCATACACTACACGTCGTCTTCAGTCAGTCAGTCCTTCAGTTCGCCGAAAGCATTCATACATTACACGTCGTATTCAGGCCAGCTCATCAAAAATCTATGTACACTACACGTCGTCTTCAGTCAGTCAGTTCGTCGAAAATATTAGTTTGTCATACATCGGATATAGATTCACAAGTTACGCGCAGCAGAATTATGAAAGATCTAAAATATGGTAAAGTTAATTATACAAAAGATTGAAGTACGTTGATTAAAAGTGATCAAGAAGAAGTTATTATAACAGTTTCAGTTTGGCGAGTATCTAAATCAATATGTAAAAGTGATAGTGAACGTGTTCGACAATAAAAATTATAAAACAAATTTCTTCATCAGTATAATTTTTGGATAAAAGATTCCTTTCCGTTTCACAACCTGTATAGAGACACATGTTCGACCCAAGATAAGATAATAGCTAGCCGGAGGACATTTGAAATGAAATCAAACGAACACTAACACTGATGCAAATTGCTAACACAAGATGGAGCTACAGACCAAACAAATGAATGACGTCACAAGATGGCAACGCGTGAAGTAAACACACATACACAAACATCACAAGCATCAACATTATAACTAATACTGTTACAAATTGGCTCCCATACGTGGGGCAGTTAAAAATTATGTAACCAAACAAAACAAAAGCAGCACAACATAAGATCTTCAAGTTTTAACAACATTACGTAAAAACATATTACGTAAACAAGAATGTTACTTCAAATTGGCGCCCAAAGTGGGGCTAACTATAAGATCTTCAAGTTCTAATAATTTACGTAAAAACATATTACGTAAACATAAAGTTGCATCAAATTGGCGCACAACGTGGGGCTCAAAACATTTATAAGCTATACTACATCAAATTGGCGCCCAACGTGGGGCACGATAACCAGGAAAGGAACACGATGACCAGGAAAGAAGCATAGTGACCAGGAAAGGATCAGCATAACCAGGAAGGAGCAGAGTGACCAGGAAAGGAACCAGGACGTGGAACGAATGCAGCAGTGAAATGATCTACAAGACGCGGATTCCAAACTACAGGACAACAAAACGACGTGGACTCATCATAACACAACGCAGAAGCGACATATAACCTAGGAGAGAGGGCCAGAAAGCTGGACATCAAAGCAACATCAGCAGATAGCATCAGAAAGGTTAGAAAAATGTTATGTTAATTCTTAAAAAAAAAAAAAAAAAGGGGTAAAAAAAATTTAAATGTACCTTAGGAGCGGTAGGATAAAGAAAACAATGGCTACTAATAATACAGAAGAAATAATTATGGAGGGAGATAATGTAACAGTTAGCTGTAATTCAATACAGGTTACAGAAAATAGCCCAAACTTTTTAGGATTTGAGGATGAAAATGTTAGTGCAGAAAGTGAGAATAGAATAGCAGGAAATGTTAATTTTGATGCTAGTATGATGATGGAAATGCTGAAAGATATTGTTAAGAGTATGAGGGAAGATATTGTTAAGAATAATGAGAAATTAAGTGAAGATATGCAAAAGAATAATGAGAAATTAAGGGGAGATATGCAAAAGAATAATGAGAAATTAGAAAAACTAACTCAGGATATGGAAAAGAATAATAGGAAATTGAGGGAAGATATTAGTAAGAGTTTAGAACAAAAACTAGATCAGAATAAGAAAGAATTAAGAGAAGAAATTGGTAAGAGTAATGAGAAATTAAAGCATAAATTAGATTGAAATAGGGAAGAGATTGAAAAGAAATTCATGGAGCTAGATAGTAGTATGATGAGAATGAGAAATGAAAATCAGGAAGTAATAGCAAGTGAGATAGGAGAAGTTTCAAAGGAAATGTTAGCCATGAGCAGGGAAATAGGTAACAAAAAAAGTGAGGTTAACACTAAAAGTAAACATGTTGACGTAGAATGTACAGAGTCAGATAGTAGAGTGAGTAGTATTACAAGTGAGCTAAGAGAGATAAAAGAGGTTATGAATGTAGATGTAAATCAGGCGCAAGTCAATTTCAGAGGGGAGATATCAGAAATACAGAATGAGACAGTAATGCAAAGAAATAAATTGTACCAAGATGTTCAAAATGAAAACTCCAGTCCAGTACAGTTTAGTACAGATTTGTCAAAGTACTCTCAAATTAAAGAGATAGTAGAAGAATTGAAAATCGCAGTTGTTAAAAGATGTGTAGTTCAAGAAACTTTAGATTGTTTTAAAATGTTATCATGGGATGAAATTTCATATGAATACAAGAGGTTTTTCATGAACAAACTTTTGAAGGTTAGGATACGGCTACGAGTAATGTTTAGCCACACACAATTTGATCCAGGAGGGTAAATAGCAATAAGATGTAAAGTAAATGCTGGATAGTTAAAGACGACTTGCATAGAAATGTATTGGAACGTAAGAGGGTTAATTACTTATATATGTCATTTGAGAAGAGAAATAAATTATAAAAAAAAAAAAAAAAAAAAAAAGAGAAATGTTTATTTAAAAAAAAAAAATTAAATTTTTTAGTAACTATAACAGTATTTGAAAATTAAGAATGTAAAGATTGAAACTTAATATGATATTAAATTAAAAGTACGTAAATACAATTCCAAGAGTATTGTTAAAATAAAGTACAAAATAACAAAAATGGGTAAAAATAATTAAAAACAAATACTTATGTAGCAAACAGAAAATGTGAAACAGTACTTAGATTTAAGAGATTTAAATATATGTAAAGGGTGAATATTTTGGTAAATATGTGTAATAATTACAAAAATCTTAAATGTATAAATTTTTGTCAACAACTTAAGAAAGTAAACAATTTGGTAACAGTAATTAAATAATTTAGGGTAAAGTATTTGCTATAAAAAAATTTGTGATGTCAGATTAATATCTAAATTAATTAAACCAGAGCCAGTAAGTAGTGGCGACATAAAAAAAAAAAAACAAAAAAAAACATGTCGTGTGTTAAATACGTGTGAAGTGTTAAGTGAAAGTGATAGCGTGTGTTCCAAGATTTAGGAGACTAAAAACACAATTATAAAATTTCCAAACAAGTTGCAAATGTTTATAATTATGTTTCTAGTGGGGCATATGATGCAGTAATTTGTATCACAAATTACTTAAATGTAAATAATGATTGTAATATGAATATGCATTTTTATGTGACATTGATTTCAGACGTTTATTAATTGTAATTATTATTGGGAAATAAGTTTATACGGCTTTACTGAAACTGTCAATAATAGCGCAATAATGCAGAAAGGGGGGTGAACTGTTTATCATTATTGGGAACAAGGAAGTTACGTAATGTTCGCGCGTTTTTTCCGTTGAGAACCTTCTGGAATGTTTCCCTAAAAGCATATGTATTCGTGGTTTTCATTGGATATTAAGATAGACGCTAATGTTGGCGCGTTTTATTAGCCAATAGTAATTCATTTATAATCTTTAGGCGTATCTGATTGCAGGAATATAAATAGGCCAAGTTAGAGGTAAAGTCAGTCCTTCAGTTCGCCGAAAGCATTCATACACTACACGTCGTCTTCAGTCAGTCAGTCCTTCAGTTCGCCGAAAGCATTCATACATTACACGTCGTATTCAGGCCAGTTCATCAAAAATCTATGTACACTACACGTCGTCTTCAGTCAGTCAGTTCGTCGAAAATATTAGTTTGTCATACATCGGATATAGATTCACAAGTTACGCGCAGCAGAATTATGAAAGATCTAAAATATGGTAAAGTTAATTATACAAAAGGTTGAAGTACGTTGATTAAAAGTGATCAAGAAGAAGTTATTATAACAGTTTCAGTTTGGCGAGTATCTAAATCAATATGTAAAAGTGATAGTGAACGTGTTCGACAATAAAAATTATAAAACAAATTTCTTCATCAGTGTAATTTTTGGATAAAAGATTCCTTTCCGTTTCACAACCTGTATAGAGACACATGTTCGACCCAAGATAAGATAATAGCTAGCCGGAGGACATTTGAAATGAAATCAAACGAACACTAACACTGATGCAAATTGCTAACACAAGATGGAGCTACAGACCAAACAAATGAATGACGTCACAAGATGGCAACGCGTGAAGTAAACACACATACACAAACATCACAAGCATCAACATTATAACTAATACCGTTACAAATTGGCTCCCATACGTGGGGCAGTTAAAAATTATGTAACCAAACAAAACAAAAGCAGCACAACATAAGATCTTCAAGTTTTAACAACATTACGTAAAAACATATTACGTAAACAAGAATGTTACTTCATAATAAAGGCGGTGAATAAACATAGTATTTTAACATTCGTTTAATTTAAACATAACTTAAATAATTTGTTTCTATTTATTATCATGGCCATGCAGACATCGGTATTCCTGCACTGTTTACTGGAGTGAAGCAACAGTCGTGCTAATGCTGTAACAGGTCAGAGCAGTGTGATCAAACACAGAAGCAGCAAAGCCCTTTAAAATGGTAAAGAATTGTAAGTTTTGAATGTATTGAGCATTATTGTTAAATATGTCATTAAATAAACAACTGCTGTGTCTATGAATGCTGATTCCAACGCAAGGAAGGAAGTGAAGGACAGGGAAACTGTGAAAACCCTGAAAAACAAAAAGTATTGACGTGCAGTGTTTTAGGCAAAATCAATATTTTTGTGAAAAGTGGCATACGCTTCAAAGCATATTGCTTTTTCTTAAACAATGAGCCTCCTACCATACATAAGGTGCTTTGTGCATTTAACAGTAATAAAATAAATATCATAACATTTCTTGAATTACTACATTTGGTTTGTATTGGGTCATGTGCTGGTGCAGTGCAACACAACATATGGTTAACATAAAATTGCGATATAACGATGTGAGTTGTGAAAGTAAAGCTGGGTGAAGAGAGAAGCTCCTCCAAGTGTGCACAAGCACGGAATGATACTATGTGCATTGTTTATGTCTGGACCCGTTCTCGATCCAGAAACACCATAGCATCTACTATGTATACCATGGAACAATGCTTTCCTTACTTTCTTCCAATTGGCTGCAAGAAAGCACAACACAGTTCTGTGTCAAACATTTAACCAATTTTCATTTTACAATGTACTCGTACATAGTATGTAGAAAAGGTATTGTATTCCACCCAAAAATTTGATAAAGAGATTTAGCCAAAAATACAAGTTTTGAGGTGCCTTGAATCCAAAGAGAGGTCCAAATGCATATGTGTGTGTGTGTCTGTGAAAGCATAACTCAAAAACAAAAAGTCAGATAACACCAAACTTGGTATTTAGGTTCAGTATCTTCCAAACATTTTCAAGAACATTCCCCCACCCCAAATTACCCTTTACATGGAAAATTTTTTGTCATAAAAAATATCTCTTAATGATTTTGATTAAAATACCATATATCAAATATATTTACATGACAAATAAAATGAATATCTTGAATTTTCTGGGAATAGCCTGTGAAGTCCTCTTCATTCAGAAGGAATATTGTATAATCTTGTATATATGGTAAACGTTACCGATAGACAAAAACGTACTACATAAAAAGTGTGGATCTCTTTAAAACATAGAATTTATTTCAAGTAACTTTATTTGTGGCATTAGCCATTTCCAAGATATCCTTTATTAAATGTTCAAATTTTTCAATACTTTTGTCATTATTTTAAAGTCCTGTCAATATTCAGCTGTTTCTCACAATTGCATGAAAAGAATATGGTATTTTAAAGCCAGCATATAGCGTCCAGTTGTTACACATTTGACTACTGCTGTTCCCTTCGTATCTATAACGAAATGAGTAATGAAGGTATTTCTCAAAAGGTTTATCTTGATTAAAGTGAAGCAGATAGGAAAATAAACTTTTGTAAGAATAATTTGTATTTTTGATGTAGTAAGCTGAAAAATTAAGTGTCATAGCCGGGATTTGAATACGATTCTCCAGCTTCCCATGTAGTTGCTCTGACCATGGTTAGAGGTTTTCAGCTGACTCTACATAAAAAACAATTCCTAGGCTAGATAACTCTTTAAAAAGTATAATTAATTTCATTAATTATATACTAATAATAATTTGTATATTCACTAATAACCGATTGAGGCTAGAGAAAGTCATGTGAATATAACACATTAGATATCTTTTTTAACCTAGTAATATTTTAACTTTTGATGCGGCAGCACCTGGAAGGAGCCTTAGAAACCAGTGAGTCCAAGAGTTAGTAAAACAGTCAACATTGCCACAACTATCACTAGGTTTGTGTTCATTCTCACAGCAAACAACACACTGTTTTATCAGTTAAGTTCTGGCAGTTGCATGAGAATCAACTTTATAGCTCATTAGGGCAATGTATCAGTGAAATTTAACAAAACATTATGAACATTAATTTTTGTGTACCTTACACTTTCATGTTACATATTTGTATTCTTGATATCGGCCATTTTAAGTGGATGTACCACTGAAAATGCTACTTTCTAAGCTTTTCAGCCAATTTGACTGAAAATTTTATCTAAATTTGTCTTACATGACGTTTAACTGCTTTAACCTTAATTTAAGTTTTTTTTTTTAATTTTCAAGTTGAGTTTCAATAATGATTCTTACTGTCCTATGCCAAATGTTCCACAGGATGAAATTTTAAAAAGCCATAGATTTATCTGATCATAGGTCACAAAATTATATATAGCATTTTATGTTAGTTTTACTTCAAATACTTGATCATTGTAAATCTTCATTTTGTACATTTCCTTTTTGCTTTAAAAATAAATAACTCAAAAATCTGTAGCAGCATGAGAAATTTATATAACAGTTTGAATTATTTAAAATTTCAGAATGAACATAAAAATTTTGAGAAGAATTGTATCAAAATTCTATTGTGTGGAGCATTTTAACAAGCAAAAGTGTTAAGAATTTTAATTCCAGCTTGATGGCTTGTTGAATACACGGTAGACATCTGCAATATCAAAAGTGAAAATACATTTTTAGATGAATAATCGTGAAGGCCATTTTCTCAAGATTTTCACGAAACTTCAGTGATGCATTTCGTTACAGCCCCATATGGACATTAGGTCGAGTTTAAAAGTCAGATCTATTTTTTAATTACCTTCAAAAATTTTGATTAAGAGACCATATGTTTCAAATATTTATATGAATAATAAAATATATTTCTTGAATTTTCTGCAATCAGCCTTAAAGTTTTACTGTAAAGGAATTTTGTGTAATTGGTACACTGTAAGAGGTAGGCGAAAGCTTATAACAAAAAAAATGTAGATTTCGTTAAAGTGCACAATTTATGTCAAATAACACTTTTTGTTGCATTAATCATTTCTGTGTGATTCATAACTTTTGGTTTCAATTTTGCACTATTTTATTATTATTTTTTTGAATAGCAAACTATGAAATTTTTAGGCCAGCATATACCATCTCGCTTTTTAAAGTTTTGGGCTTGCTTCATTCTCCTGTGTCCTTTTTATACCTACAATAAAATAACAGATAGAAAAATAACTTCTTTTAGGAATAACTTGTAGGAGAGATATAAAAACAAACAATAGTGGTTAATGAAAGTTGTGTGGACCAAAAAAAATGAGTCATGTCTTGAATGCCAAATTTTGCTAAGTCCAACATGGCGCAGCACCATATGCAATACAGTTGTGTAGCCACTGTGGCAAGTTGTTGTACGGCATTATTTAACATGCTACCTTCCATGAGTTTTCTCGGTGGTGCTGTGGCAAAGGTAGGTTACATCTGTGGTGAAGACTGTGGGTTCGCTTCTCGCACGTAGCACACTTTTTCTTTCTTCTGTTAACATTTTGCCAACACACAGTGATTACTTATTTTCGATATACTCCATTTCATACATGGCATTTGGTAAAGTCCATAACAGAATAGTTATTACGATGCCAAATACGTGGCTTCACAGTTTCATCATGGTCGCATATCTGTATCTTTTTGGATATCAAGGGACGGTCTAGGTATGTTGTGACACTTGACGATACACAATACATGGTAATGTTTAAGAATACCTTTCTGTGAGGAGACATCCTAATGGAATTGCTGAATTCAATGTTTAAGAATACCTTTCTGTGAGGAGACATCCTAATGGAATTGCTGAATTCAATGTTTAAGAATACCTTTCTGTGAGGAGACATCCTAATGGAATTGCTGAATTCAATGTTTAAGAATACCTTTCTGTGAGGAGACATCCTAATGGAATTGCTGAATTCATAAAGGATAATCATCCTGTCCACATATGTTGAAAGGTTCTCAGAGAGGCAGGATAGCCTGGCCTCCTTCTTCACTAGATATCAACCCTATTGAAAATGTGTGGGGCTGAGGTGAAAAGGGAGCTGTGCTTGAATTTCCCTGCAGATGCGCGAAGGACAAAAGACAGCTTCTGGACACAAATTCAAAAAGACTGGGATGTTGTAGCTTCTCGTCCATGTTACTACAGGGGTTTAATTGAGGGCAGTTATAAATGCTCAAGGTCTATACACCTGATATTAATTTTGTTTTATTTTTTGTGTGTTTTAGTAGAATTGTGTTTTTGTGTGCATAGATATGCCTAAAAATTTAATACGCTGAAGTTATATTAATTCAAGATTTGAACCGAGGAGCTTATAAGCACAAGCAGTGCTTTCGTAACCTGTTGGCCAATGAAACGTTGTTCTAATCTTTGTTTTCAGAAGCTTATAAGGGTCATCACTGAGAAATACCATTATAAGGTGACCATTGTGCTCTCAGGCACAGACCATTCTACAGTTATTGCATGTACATTGTTATGGAGGTACACGAAGCCCTCTGATCACGTAAAACCTGAGGATGAAGTTTTTTTGTCCACGAGTGTACATACTACTTTTACTTTCTCTACTACATATAGTAAGTAGGGGAATTATCGCATTCCACCCAAAAATTCGATACCGAGAATTTCACAGGAAATATATGTTTTGAGGTGCACCGAATGCATACAAAGCATTTTTGGATACATGTCCGTGTGTGTCCCTGTGAACAGCGTAACTCAGAAACGAACAGTCGGATAAACACCAAACTTGGTATTTAGGTTCAGTATCTTCCAGAGATGCGACAAAAGTTTTCAAGAAAATCCCTGCACCGCAAATTACCCTTTACATGGAACATTTTTCGAAAATTTTAACTTTCTCAAAACTGGCTAACTATTTTGAATAAAATACCATCAGTTTAAGACATTTTTATGGCAAATGAATTGTATATCTCAAATTTTCTGGGAATGTCTCCAAAAGTATTCTTCATTGTGAACGACTTTTGCATAACTGGTAAACCATAAGAGAAAGACAAAATTTTACTACACAAAAAATGTAGATCGCATTAAAATACACAATTTATGTCATATACATTTTTTTTGTTGAGTGAACCATTTTCGAGATATTGCTTGTTATTCCCTTAAATTTTCCAATACTTATACTTTTTCTCAAATTCATTATTCATTTTTTTTTGTCCTGGTAATGTAAAGAGAATGGAATACTCCACATAGCAACCAGCTCTTAAAATATTTGACTATCGCTTAAAACCTACCAATTCCCCTTGCATCAACAAGAAAATTAGCAATAAGGTTAACATCTCGATTAACATAAAGCATATGGAGAATAAGTGTTTGTAAAAATAGTTTCTGCAAGAGTAGAGAAAGTCATGTGAGTGTAACACATCAATTTTTTTTTTTGGTGTAATGCCTGAAATTGTGATGAAAATGAGTTTTAATGTGATGGAAGAAAAAAATGTCAAAATCAGGCATTATTAACGTTTTTACTGAACTTCTTATTAACTCTCATGTATTTGAAACTTTTACAAATTTATTTCTCTCTCTATTTAAATTATGTCAACATTTTCAGCCATTATAAAGAAAACCTTGTTCTATTGAGTGCATATAAAGCAATTTTGTAAATGCCACATAAGAAAATGTAATAAAATGAAAATCTCTGAAGACGCAGAACATGTACACTGTAATATGGCTTGTTCTTTCTGCATATAAAAACGACTACACTAGTGGAGACAGATACTTTCTGGAGCTACTCTATGGGACCATTCAGAATGAAAATTAAGCATTAACATAACAATGTAAAACTTTTATTGCAGTATGTTTTCATTCATAATGCCAAACGGGAACATAAGCAGCAGCCAACCGCATGAGAATGGAAACCGCTGAGCTCATAGGGGACTACTGACAGTACACACGACAAATCAGGTTATGCACATGTATCAAAATGAACAAGAGATAGCTGGTCATCCTCCATGGTCTAGGGGTACCATACTAGCCCGTAGTTCCCAAGAGTGCAGGTTCAAACCTGGTGGGGTGCAATGGATTTTTTTGGACATAACAATCCTGAGCATGGCTTCCTTCGGAAGTGAAGTTAAATTGGTGGTATTGTGTCGTAGATTTACAGCATGCAAAAGAGCTTCAAGCCGATAAAAGAGGCCTCTGAGCCAAACTTCCAGACTTTCACGCCCAATATAGAATGGGATGCTAAGAACTACAGCAGTTAAAGAGCATCCATAAATAAAACTCTCTTTAATTTTTTTGGTTAAAGGACGTTAAACACACACACAAAAAGCACCATCTACTATCACAATTTTTATAGATGTGTCAGTTATTCCTGGCTTGTGAGCACACAGTTGGCGATTCAACACATGGCGACAGAGATGGCAGAATACCATGTGATGAGATTGCTTAGTGTCTTATGTTGACGTAAACATGAAGACTTAGATCCTGCAAACTTATAAGTTTACTTTACATTTTTATATCAACTTCGCTCACAGTGTTGGTCACTTGTCAGGATTGAGTTCGCAGACCCTGGCGACTACGGAGCAGCCTTGAGGGCGGTGCTTACACATCGAGGTTAGCCGAGTAGAACGCTAGGTGCCCCTGCAGGCATGAGGAGACGACCTGCTCAGCACAACCAAGCTGCCACTACTGTGGTTCTGCCAGCGCAACAGCATCGTGTAAGCAGCACGACCTACGTCACCGCTACTGTGCAACCTGTGGAGGGTCGACGCACTTCACTGGCCAAGCGCTCTGCCCCCTGCATCCCCACAGGAAGGCACTGCTGAAGCCGCCAGCGACCACTACACAGCCACCGACACCAGCACCCTCACCAGTGCCGATCATCATAGTCACCGAGGAAATCCAGGGCCTACGCGACGCCGTTCAGGATCTTCACGCGGAGTTCCTGAACATGTCAGCAAAGCTGACAGACCTGGAGGAACTCATCAGAGATCTCCAAACCATGTCAGCTGCTCAACAGGATTCCCTGGTTGGGCAGCTGGACACCACAGCAACCAGACTTCATGCCATAGATGACACCATCCGGAACTCACCTCTGGTTCCCCAACAGAAGAGAGACTCACAGAAAGTTGGCCACTTCTTGCAGCAATGCAAGGAGTTTAACCAGCAACAGCAGCAGTATCACCTCATCCACAATCCTAACTCCCATTTTCTTTGAAATGCTCACTGCTCCAACTAGTGTTGCAGTCAGGTTTCATGTCTGCATCCTAGTTACTACCTTTATCCGCTCCTGCCCATAGGGCAGCAGCCAACAGCTTTCACCTACTAACATGGCTGCTATGTGGGACCGCACAAAGCCACGTTCTAATCCACTTTTCCTTCCGGTGGAGGAGTTTTCAGTGGGTATGCCGACGCTCGGAGAGTCCCACACTCTCAGCCCCACTCCCATCGGGGCTGGGGTTAGTGATTACATCATTTTCTCCTCTACTCAAAAAAAAAAAAAAAGTCTGGGTGGCTCAGTTGGTTAGGCGCTGGCCTTCTGAACCCAATGTCGCAGGTTCAAACCCAGCCCAGGCCAGTGGTTTTAAAGTGTGCTTAAAAGTGACAGCCCCATGTCGGTAGATTTACTAGCATGTAAAAGAACTCATGTAGGACGAAATTCCAGACACCGATGGCACTGATATGATCCTGGCAATTGACAGTGCCATTAACAAACAAAATATCATCATCCAAAGTAAACCTGTGCATTAAGTTAACATTAACCAAGTTTCTATACGTTATGCTTATGTCCGAGTTTCATCGTGAATATAGTGATCACAATTTAATGAAGATTACTTTGACATTTTTCTACCATTGTGTCACTAGAATCTGGTGATATTTGGGTTATTAGATTCCATTCATAATCAGCAACTCCTTAAATACCCACCTGTTTGTTACATGTATTGTGAAGGTTACTTATACTGTATCCTCTTTTATATAATCGCAGGCATTCAAACTTTGCATGCCAACAAATTTGTCACCAACTTATTCACCAATTATATTAATTATACAGGGTGTTCAAATTTATTCCACCGTTGCCGCCAGTCAGTTGTCTGCACATGGTGTCAATAGTTTGAAGCGAGTTTATCACCAGTGCCTCTGGTAGAGGACTAGAAAAACCTGAGCGGGAAGGGTGGATGTCAACAGTTTGGAGGTCACCTTAGAGAAATGGGACTTGTAGCGTACCTTTCCAGTATTAACATTTGGAACATCTTTGACCTGCGTCTCGTAAACTCGCAATTTCAGCATGTATGCTGATAGGTAACTAAAATAATTGAGTGGTTTTTGTAGCGTAGAGTGTCTCAGCACCCAACCATGCAAGTTCTGAGATTGGTGGTCACTGATCACCATCTCCTGTGATAAGAATGCCAAAATGTCCTAGTGCAAGAAAGCTCTGCACTGCCACAGTACATCAACCTAATTATGAAGTCAGAAATGCATGCAGTCCGAGGTTTAATTCCGCACCTCCTCTTTGAGACAAGGGCCTCACTGAACTAACAATGATGTCATTCATTTAAACCAACTGGTGGTAAAGACCAAAGAAATATCAAGATCCATTATTTTATTGATTATTATTACTTATTAGATATTACCTTTGCATTTAACGAGAAATTTGAATTGCTTTGCAGTTTATGTGTGTGTTTGTCTTGTGCAATTTTTCATTTTTAGAGGAAGGAGAACTGTGTAGTAGAAAACCAAGCAATTAAACTGTTTGGTTTAGGTAAGTGCACCATAGTCATATAAAAACGTAACTATAAGTTGTTCTTCATACTATTACAGTACAGTAATTTGCAAAATACACATGTTATATAAATTAAGTTAATATCACGGTTCAGTGCTTAATGTAACAATTAAGGTAATTCCAGGTTATGGATAATCAGTGACTATGGTGGAGAAGGAAAGCGAGTACCAAACCTTTGCACCAAACAAAAGAATATTACAAAGCAGTATATATGATATGACAATGACTCATAATACTAGGAGAAAACTGAAAAAGTGCATCTTTTGTACATATGCTGTCTGGTAATTTCTCTGGTTCTATGTATATCTATTGTCCATTCCAAACCAGAGTTCCCTCTGATGTAAACAGAAGCACGTGCTTCGGCTTGTCACGAACCCAAGAATATACTCTTACGCCAACGTAAGTAGTTCCTTAATATATGTATTGTATTATGAAATATTAGAGCAGTAAAGGTATAGAACTGCACATTTTATTGCTGTTATCATAAGAACTCATCGTTAAAGGTAATGAATATATACTAGCTGTTAAGAGATTACAAAATATGATTTTCGCCTGCTATTGTGCTAACGCAGAGAGCATCTTGCTTGTTAATACCAACCATATGTATGACTGCCACTCTCTTACATATACAAGAAATGCAGCAATGATTTCCCAGAGGTGCTATCTGAGTACCGAATAAACACTTTGCGTAACACAGGATATATGATAAGCGAACAGTCATTCATAATACACTAACACACAAATGGACAGCTCAGGTCAAATCTTATGATTTAGTCAGTTGATATTTGAGCTCACATGGCAGAGGAAGGTGCGTGTAGTGCGAATAAACTGTTCAAACACAGAAGCAGGAAATAGTTAAAAAGTGGTTAAAAACAAACAATACTTCATATATTCAACTCACTATTACAAAAATACCCGACACTTGCATTATTGCATATTACGAAACTAATATCGGATTTTACGGGCGTTTCAGTGAGAAGTGTAACGAAAGCGAGCATGGAATATAAACAGACATAATACAACACAGAAGAGGATAAAATGTGGGAACTTGTTTTAAGTGCGACGGTGCTGTGGAATTGTGGATAAGCTTGTCATTATTTTGGAGAGTAGTTCTGATTCGATATGGCAGCTGAGTCATCTTCGGAGGATTCGGATTGGGGTGTTGCACTTTTGCCTGAGGATTGTGATTAACGTAAGTAAAATGTTCATTGCCGCATACTTATAAAATCTATTGTTACCTCAGGTTGCATTTTGAACTATGATTCTCACGCAGGGCACCTTTTTATAGATTAAATAGTGTTCAACAAGCACGTGGGAGGGGAACAAGCAGCCATTATGGGCGGGGATTGCGAACTACTTTCGTGCGGATAATACAAAGAGTTTGTTTTCAGTGAAAGGCGCTCTGGTTTGAAATGGACAATAGTGACAAAGTTAAAATGTTGTTGCCATGACAGGTGGCAACACCCATCTTGTTTTTTGGTATCCAGAGTAAGTTATTGTAAATAACTTGATTACAATACCATATATTAAAGATATTTATGTTAAAAATAGAATGTATATCTTGAATTTTCTGGGAATAACCTACGAAGTCTACTTCATTCAGAATAAATTTTATATAATCTTGCATAACGGTACACGTTAAGGGATGTAAAAAAAATGTAATGTCTTTAAAATGCACACTTTACATCAAATAACTTTTTTGTGGCATTACCCATTTTCGAGATGTCCGTTATTAATGGTTTGAGTTGTTCAATACTTTTGTCATTCTTTCAAAGTCCTTTCGATATTCAGTTGTTTCTTGAATTGCATGCAAAGAGCATGGAATTTTAAGGCCAGTACATGGTGTCCAGTTCTTAAACATTTGACTATTCATATTCCATTTATATCTATAATGAAATGTGTAATGCAGCTATTTCTGGAAAGTTTTATGTCAATTAAAATGAAGTACATAAGAAAATAGACTTTCATAAGAATAATTTGTATACCCACTAATAAGAGCTAGAGGGTAGAGAAAGTCATGTGAATGTATCACATCAGATTTTTTCTCCCCTACTAAATAATATGGCACAATTACCATGTGTGGGACATTTAGCACAACTCTGGCTGAGAGGTAAAGTCATGCACATCACCATGTGGGTTGCTGAGACACCTGTGTAGGATAGACATCAACGGTATGTTAACATTGTTATTACTACTACTCTTGCTATACTGCACGGCTGCTCGCTACAGCTTGGACTACCACCGAAACCGTCTCAGGTTCGCATATTTACAATGATAATAATCACGTATCTTATCATAAGAGATGTCCTTCTCCACCCACACATTTCTGGCATCTTCTCAAAGTTTTCATTTTCACTCGAGAGTTCAATATCTGAAATTGAGTGAATTTCTGGCCTGATGTTTTCTTTTAATTCTTCGAATGTATGGGGTTTGCTGCATTATTTTTTTTCACGAGATCATCAGATTTGGGTAAATTTCCATAACCGGATTTTGCAAATTGTCAATGATAAGAGTAAATGACCCACACTTAATATTCTTCTCTGAAGAAGCATGATTCCATTTACTTAGTTATGTTCCGTCGTAAAGTAACAGATTGAAACACAGAAAAACCTGATTTTAAACAAGGGGTTAAATGTACTGTATGTGTTAAAAGCGTGCTGAAAAAACACAACCTGGCATAAGAAATGGCGATAATGTAAGTTGGAAAATAGTGGTCAGGGAGAAATTTGGAGGAGGGAAAATAATGTTATGGGTTTTTGGAAAGAAGCTAGGCGGAGGTTTGAAGATATAGAGATACAAAATTTATTTAGTAATAGTGGGAAGAAAAGTCCCTTGGAATCATATATATATTAATAAAAATCTGATGTGTTACACTCACATGACTTTCTCTACTCTTGTACAATCTAATTTTACAAACGCTTATTCTCCATATGCTTCATGTTAATCAAGATATCGAGATGTCAATCTTATTGGTAATTTTCTTGTAGATGCAAGGGAAATATGGTAGCTTTTAAGCGATAGTCAAATATTTTAACTCTGGTTGCTATGTGGCGCATTCTCTCTTTGCATGTCCAGGACATAAAAAAATGAATAACGAATTTGAGAAAAAGTATAAGTATTGTAAAATTTAAGGAAATAACAAGCAATATCTCGAAAACGGTTCACTCAACAAAAGAAATGTATATGACATAAGTTGTGTATTTTAACGCGATCTACATTTTTTGTGTAGTAAAATTTTGTCTATCTCTTATGGTTTACCAGTTATGCAAAAGTCGTTCACAATACTTTTGCAGACATTCCCAGAAAATTCGAGATATACATTTCATTTCTCATGACATTATCTTAAACATATGATATTTTCATCAAAATCGTTAGAGCCATTTTTGAGAAAATTAAAATTTTCGAAAAATCTTCCATGTAAAGGGTAGTCTGGGGTGGGGGGATTTTCTTGAAAACCTTCGTGTCGCATCTCTGGAAGATACTGAACCTAAATACCAAGTTTGGTGCTTATCCGACTGTTCGTTTTTGAGTTATGCTGTTCACAGACACACACACACACACACACACACACACACACACATGGACATGTTTCCAAAAATGCTTTTTTTGTATTCAGGAGGTCTCAAAACATGTATTTCCGGTGAAATCTTGGTATCGAATTTTTGGGTGGAATGCAATACTTCCCCTACTTACTATACGTAGTAGAGAAAGTAAAAAATGTATGGGCTAGAGAACAGTATGTGGATAACTCAAATAAGGAACAAAGAGAAAGCATAGTTTGGGTACGAGCAGGTGTATGGAGACTAGTAGGAATGAGAAATGGGTTCCCACAGAATCAGTGCCCAATATGTGGGGAAAGAGAAGATTTAGAACATATCGTTTTTGACTGTAAAGGTACACAGCATTGGAGAAAGGCAGCTATAAATGGGAAATGGTTAAAAATGGACAGGAAAGTAGCCTTAAGCAAGATTTTTAACAAAGACAGTAAAAAGGTAGGAGAGTACCTGATCAAAGTAAAAAAGAAATGGTTATGAACAATAAAAATAGATGTGAATTAGTTTCATCATGTGATGTTAAGTTATGTAATTATATTATCATTATTATAATATTAGTATTATTAGATTATTATTTTGGTATCATTATTATTATTATTATCATTTTTTATGTTATAATTAAAGAGTGTAATATGGGTAGAATATGGCAAGATAACAGCTTGGGCTGATGTATAGCCATATTCTAAGGAAGATTGCTAGCACAAATAAATAAATAAATAAATAAATATAAAGTTAGACCCATAGAACATATATGGTATTCATAAATGCATGATAAAGGATGGGGAGGGCCCATGTAAAATAACCAGTGAGATGGCACCCTTGGATGCGGATGGGGTTACGCTTGATATACAATTAGCAGCTGAGCTATCGTATTTGTTTTCACTATTGAGTCTATTGTTGAGGAGTCGCACGTGTGCTAGGATTTCACCCACAAGAAAACATTTAGGTGTCTCCACAGTAACAATCGCAGTAAGAAACAAAACATTCTACAAGCACAAGGAAATGGCTGTTCCTGAATGGAAACACATGCATGTAATGATATGGAATTGTCCAGTTTTTATTGAAAACACTATTTTCACATTACTTTTTCTCATGTAAGTGACCACTTTAAAAAAAGAAAAAGTTATAAATGCTGATTGCTGCCTATCTAAAGCTGCCAAAACCATAAAAAAACTCAATTTTTAAGGAAATTACTAGTTTTGTTTGCAACCACAATGAAACCTGACTGGATAGAAATATGCGATACTTAATTCTGTAACTAGTATTTTATTCTAATTCTACAGTTGTATACAGTGAAGCTTCTGGATACCACAACCTTTTAATAATCTTAGGTGAGCAAGTTTTTTGTATTTCCTGTATGCTGTATTTTGAAGGCTAAATTATATACAGAGAAAATTGTGCTCGGTTTAACATCAGAAACCACTAAACCAATATTTATAATTAACATCTGACAAGATTATTTTTCTTGATAGCTGTAGACTTTGTGCCATTTTTAAAATGTTAAATTCATGGTGCCTTGATGGAGAATCTTCACATTCACAGCTTTTACCCTTATTTTTGTTGTATATAGATGCCAGAAGTTTCTGTATTATGTGAAAACTGTGTAGCCTTTATGTTATTAAAGAACTACAGGAACAAGGAGAAGGCACAAAAGTTTTATTTCACCACTATAAGATACTTGGGGCTGGTTTCAGCAACAACAATAATCTTATTTAAGTCAAGTAAAAGTGTTAAAACTGCGTTTTGATAAAAATAGCTGTTTTACTAAACAGCATAATGGTTGTCGAGGCCTGTAAAGCCATTTAAAACTTTACTGGCCATTTATCACCATTTACGAATTGAAATCAAGATTGTGGAAGCAAAACAGAAAAATGGCACAGCTACAAATAATGAGTTTGGTCATTTAGAATGAATATGTGCAATATAACAGAAATAGAAGGCAACCAAGATGGATCAGAGATCGAAGCATTTATTTCAATGTATAATATGACACTGCAGAAGATATATGAATATTTTATGGAAAACAAAATGTTCATCTTCAATTTTCTGTAATAACCTCTAAAGTCCTCTTTGTTCTGAATGTTTTTGTACGATTGGTAAACTGTAAGAGATAGGCAAAATATTATTACATGAAAAATGTAGATCTCGTTAAAGCACACAATTTATGTCTAATAATAATAATTTGGCATTAACCATTTCTGAGATTTTTTTTGTTGTTGGTTTGAATTTTCAAAAGGTTATCTCTTTTTCAAATGGTAAGTCACTATCTGTTTCCTTCTTGTGGTCATACAAATAGCATGGAATTTTAAAGCCATCACATAGTGATTTGCATTTTAAAAATTTGACTATTGCTTCAGCTTACTCTATCCGTCTTATGCCTACAATGAAATGTGTAATGAAAGTTTATCTCTATTAACAAGAATCAGAAGAATAAGCTTTTTTAAGAACACTTTGTAGAAGAGTGAATGGAGAAAAGCAGATGAATGCAGCCCATCAGTATTTTTAAAGTTTGTATAAGCATAGTTACAAATCTTTTCAGTAAACTTTTGATACACTGTCCAGATGCTGCACAAATTGCTAAGACAGATTTTTTTTCCCCTGTAAAAGTGAATCGCTGCCCCTTTTGGTAAAATACTTGTCAACATTATTACTAGTTGGTAAGGTGCTGAGGTTCAATTTTCCTGATTGCTACAGTGATACTCAACCAAGCACATCACATTATGTCTGCTCTTAACATAAAAAGTTCCTTCAAATTTACTTATAAAATGTTCTTCCGTATGAGGTCTCATCCACCATTTGCTTAAACTCCAAGAAAATGTAACCTTTATCTTCCATAACTATGTCAATAAGAAGGAATGCTTAGGGTTTGGACAGGGCATGGTTTCAGCGTCGGCTGACATGCGATTATTTGGAGAGGAAGAGGGAGGTGCTGTCAGCTTAATTAACTATTACAAACTATAGGAATGCACGTAGAAACCTTCCTCAATTCTGGCCTTGTGCGACAGTTCTAGAAGGCCAATCACTTGCTCTGCATTGCTCATTTCAGTTCTTTTTTCAGGAAAAGTAGCAGTTGTCTATGCGAGGGGAGGACAGTACTGAGTTTGATACAATAGTGTGCCTAAGAATTGAAAAGCTACTTGCAAGGAAAACCACAGAAAGAGAGACAAAGTAACAATAATTGTAACAAAAAATGGGGAGGACTTGCTGGAGTAACAACAGAAGCAAGGTGGTTAGATGGACAAGAAGTTATATAGGAATTTTGCCCAATCTGTAGAAACAAAACAAAAATTCCAATGTTTATAATAAACGGTGCAGTAATTAAAGTAGGGAATAAAAACTGGAATAATTTAGAAATAGAAATTTTGGTTTTAAAATTATTTGGATGTAGCAGAAGAGTTTCTGAAACAATTTTGTAACTATGTAGGGAACATTATAGACATTTTGAGATAGTTATCAACATCAAAAAAGAATTCAAGGGGAAATAAGTAAAATAAGAGGTAGAAGGATAAAATTACTTAGAATAAGAAAAGGGATAGTATTGATTATACAGAAACTACAAAGGCGTTGTGTGTGTATCGTCCTTCAACACTGCTTGTTTGACAAGTAGAAAGCCTTACCTAAACCTTGATCCAAATAACTTGGCCTGTATCTCTTAATAGTCACATGCACTAAGTCCATTTTCAAATGTGATGTCTGTCCTTTAGGCCACAAGACCATCAATCAATGGGAGCCTTGCAGTGTTGTCAAAATGTGTTCCTGCATTAGGAAGTGAACCTCTAATAAATATACTTACACTAGGTCCAAATATTCTAATTTTGCAAAATTAATTCACAAGGAGGAAGGTACAGGTTAATGTTTTTCATAATACAAATGAACGAATACACCCATAACTTCTTTGTACTGTAATGCCAATTATTGCCAGGAATTATGTTGAACAAGCACCAGGAATTTGTTTGTTTCCTCTCTTCTTGTTCAAGAGCTCACTTAGCACAATGTCAGTTGGGACATGTTAATGTGAATCTTCTGTTCACAGTTCCAATACTTCATATCAGGAATCAGCTGTTGCTTTAAGCAGGCGTGAATTCAAGCAATAGCCTTAAGCGGTGAATTTGGTGGCCAGGCAAAGAGGAAGACATTGCAAAACCAGGCTCAAAATAATTTTAGGGTATACACATTTTATAAAACATGCAATGAGGAAGAGAGAAAAACCCCCGATTTAAAAAATGCTCAGCAACTTAAAGGTGTGTTTTATCAGGTACTTACATTACCTCACACTATACAGTGTGCGAATGAGAGGGAAATATGAAGAGAGTGGGGGAGGGGTAACGAAGTGGCAATGCTAGTTAATAAGCAGTGTCTGATTTGCTGGAGAACAAAACTCCCCCCATGTGAAATGGTACTGTAGTTCCAACAGGTCGTCCTTCATGGTCCAGGGGTACCATGCTAGCCTCTGGTTCCTGAGGTCATGGGTTCAAATCCGGTGAAGGGTGATGGATTTTTTCGGGCGTAAAAATCCTTAGCATGGCTTCCTTAGGAAGGGAAGTAAAGCCGGTGGTTCCGTGTCATAGATTTATGGCACATAAAAGAACTTCAAGCCTGATAAAGAGGCCTCTTAGCAAAATTTCTGGTCTTTCACGCCCAGTCTAGAATGGGATGCTAAGGACCATAGAAGTTAAAGAGCATCCATAAATAAAATTAAATTGCATTTCATTTCTAGTTCCAATATGAACATTTATAGCCAGGAGGATAATTCAGTTTAAATCTGCCTGTCGATGATGAAAGCTGATGCATGTATTTAACGCCTCACTTTGCATTGCACAGCACTTGATCATGCATTGTCAATCAAAAGTGTACTGTACTGAGTGCGTGAGTTAATCACTGATTTTGTTGTGCATGAAATACAGAATCTATCACTGCATCGCTAAAGCATCAAAGCTTTTATGAAGCACCCCCCCCCCACAAAAAAAAAGAAAAATTGTTGTGCATGTGTTTAATGCACTCACAAAAAACAATCCATCTTTGCCAGTCAGAACATTTGATAGACTTGTCAGCAAATCTGACATTGCAGAGTGAGATTCCAAGATGGAGATTATTTAAGTTTCATTATAACCTTTAATTTTGCATGTCAACACAACTTTATTTCAATGCTTTTATTTATGTTCCTGGCAATGATGGCGTTTATTGCAGGTTTCCACATGGTCTACGGCACCAAAAACATTAGCCAACCTGGGGAAGGGCAGCATGGAAGAATGCATATCAGTAGCACAAGCTTTAAGAAAGAGGGTGTAGGAACCAAGCCGTTCCTCCTTCACCACCTTGCAGTACCTTCTTAAAAATTGTCCACAAAAGCCGAAAACTGAGAAAGGTGAATATTGAAGACTTGTAGCTAATTCCCATTAAATCTTTGCCTCTTTTTAGGGTAGGGTTTTCTAGCTGTTAGGCCAAAAATATTAAGGAACTCCATGCAGAGATAGAAGATTAGTAAAATGAAGTATTTGAAGAAATCAATTAACATTCCTTGAAACGCCATGCTCCAAGGTACAAATTAAATCAGCAAGCTACAGGGAAAGTATCATCCATTCTGAACATGAATAAAGCCAAGAATGTAAACCAGAACAAGAATAACAAAGTTAAAATACATGTATTATAATGTGAACATTCACAATTAACAGGAAGCCTTCCTGGGTCCACGGAATGGGAAATTTGAACTTTGTCATTCTCATTACCAGGCACAGCATATTAAGACTCTTCACTACAGACTTGAAAGAGCTGCTAAAGCTCTCTATTGTGACACAACAGCTAAGGCCCAAGATTGTTGGCATCAGCAAGTTGGAGGTAAGCAATACTCACACCCACATAAACACTACAAGCGTTATGGGTAGATAACCAGAATTTTCTGGAAGCAAATTTCTGGTGGAACAAGGGGCACCGTTCTACAAGTTGGTGGTGCTGCTGCTGCTGCAGAGCGAGAGATTATGGAGCTCTCGTGTTCGACTCCCTAGCGAGTGAACCATCCGTAAGAAGAGGAAGTGAAGTGACAGAGTATTGAACTAAAAAAATTAAATTGAGTTTTATTTGTGGACGCTGTTTAACTACTGTGGTTCTTAGCGTCCCATTCTATATTGGGCATGAAAGATTGGTAATTTTGCTCAGAGGCCTCTTTGTCAGGTTTGAGGTTTTTTGCGTGCTGTAAATCTATGACACGGGACCACCGGCTTTACTTCCCTTCCAAAGGAAGCCATGCTAAGGATTTTTACACCAAAAAAATCCATCGCCCTCCTCCAGGTTTGAGCCCACGACCTTGGGAATTACAGGCATGGTAACCACTACACCACGGAGGATGACTGGGTTTGAGTATTGAGCTGATTCACCTTAGTGAAGTAAAGTCTCGATGAAAGTTGAACTAGATGAAAACTGTGAAGTGACGTTGAAAAGTCAGAGGAATGGGAAAACTGGAAAAAGTCGCACTAGTCACATGGTGAGAAAATGAAACTGGAAGAAATTCCAGAACATATGCATGCTAACTCCCTAGATTAAGGTTGTTCTAGCAAAAAATCATCTGCACTTTGTTTATATGCAACTCAAAACTGGCTACTGGCAAAACTACAAACAACAACAAATAACTAATGTATGTAATCAACAAAGGAATGAAGCTTGGTAAAACTTGAATCGTAAATACTCATACTAATGAATCCACATTAGGAAACATTTACTCTATTGAATTTTGACATTGGCTAACCTGCCTTATGTTGGCTGAATTGGAAGCAGATTAAAAATATCACAAACAAATCACATCCCAATACCCAAAACTAATTTTCCACTTTGATATCGATGGGATGTCCATATGTATTCCCATTCTTGTTTCTAAATATTGTGAACCAAAATGTTATATGATATTTTGGAAGTGGTTAACCCTCTAATGCATACTGTTGCCAAGAAAATAAAAATGTTTAGTTAAAGTTTTAGAATATCTTAAGTTATTTTTTTATTTTAAAATTATGCTGGCATTTAACATTAATTAAAAGTATTTATAGCTATTTTATATCACAAATACATTTATTTAAGTGTTATTGTAGTCTTTAAGAACAAAAAGCAAAATCCATGTAACTGCAGTCAAATGTAACACCAACAACATCCATGCGTATTAGCACACCACTAATTCTAAGTGGGCCCTCCACATCTTTTACCACAGGCATCTTTGATTGGAGTTGCTGGGTTCAAACTCACAACGTTTGGCTTTGAATGAATGGCCAGCCCATTTTGTTTCGCCTTAATGATCATGGCTATTCGAATTGCTTCCATTAAGGGGTCTGTGACATGGATATCTAAACTGCTTTAGGAATGAAGAGTGGCACATGTGGCAAAAACTTCATTAGAGGGTTAAAGAATTTTATTTGGGGGGTGAGGTTATCAGTAGTGGAGGGTGGGAACCACAAGCAAAGAATGTTATCGCTAAAGGTAAGGAAGCAATGAGAGCAATTAGAATATGTTTGAGTAAGATTCCAAATATGTCAGTAAAGTGGTTAGGGAAATTGTAGAAGCAGTAGTGCAATCAAGGACGCTATACGGGTGGTACTGTGGGGACCTTAAAGGGGTGGTTGAAAATAAACTTAATTCACAGAATGTTTTGTAGAGAGATATTGGGATTGCCTAAAGCTTCAATGAAGGGAGTGGCATTGGTGGTGTAAGAAGGGTTTGGTGATGGAGAGAATTTTAAAATATTGGCAAAGGATTTTGAAATTAGGGGATCCCAATGTTTTAAAAGAGTGTATAAAAATCCAAATGGAAGCAATAAGAAGTAACAACTGGATGAGTCAAGTATAGGAAATTTTACAAGAAATTGGGATGGGGAAGCCGTGGAAATTTGGAGATCAAAGCAGAATAGGGTTTTGGAAAGAAGTTAGGCAAAGAATTGAAGATATAGATAAGCATGAGATTTGAGCTAGTTTTAGAGGTAACAGTTCTTTAAAATTATGTAGAATAAGATAATTAAAAAGGACTGGGGAAAGGGGAAATGTGGATTGCTGTGATAAATTTGGAAGGGAAGAATTTGCATGGATGCAAGCTTTTGAGAGGAGATAATGGGGAAGGGTGCATTATGTGTGACGAGTTTGGAGGAATATTTCATTGTTTATTAGAATGTGGGGGATGAAGAGATGGAGGGAGGATATATGAGAAATAAAATGGGACAAAATACAGAAAGAAATTATAGCACTTACAATGTTAACTGGTATGGCAAAGGACAGGAACAAAATGATGGAAGGATATTTGGGAAAAGTAAGGGAGAAAATATGGGCAGTTAAGAAAGCTGAAAGAACTGACAGCAGACTGTGGGGGGGGGGGGCAGGGAGAGGCTTCATTATACAGATAAACTGGTGTTGTGTGTAAGCAATTTTGTTTTGCTTGTATCTGCATATTTATGAAAATATACTAAGGGCTATGATAAATATGCAATGATGTTTTGCTTCCCCTTCTCCTTTCCACTCTCGGGTTATTATGAACTAGCCCTAATAGTGCCATTTGTGATAGTGCAACAAGAAACCCTAGCTGGTCCAGAAGAGAGCACTACGATCTCAAACTGTGGCAAGCAAGCTTTGTTTCAACATAGAAAAGAATTCACAAGTTAAAACAACAGTAGAATCAGGAAAATTGTCACCCTCAAAAAATGTTAAATCCCTAGCCCTTTCACTTTATGCCTGAAATGGTCATATGCCTTGTTCAACATTACAAGATCTAATATTTAGGATTAAGGAAAAATAAATGTACCAATGGGCCATATTTCTGTCATCGCATGTTTTAAAAACTACAAAACTACACAGCTGCTACAATATTTCAAGCATGCCAACATTACAAAACATCCGATTAAGCTTAAATATGGCCCACCATCTGTCAAACAAAATAAAATTCTAGTCTTTATGATAAAACAAGTTTTATTTGCCAAAGTTTCTTTTAGAAAGAGTATATCGAAGCTAGTGCAACAGTTTTACAAGCAAAACAATAATACTGAGCGCTCAACAATGAGGTCTCATAACAACAGCAATACAACTTCTGACACTACAGCTTCGTCCTTTCCTGTCTTGGCACTTAAGATGCATTGCTACCAACTACCACAGCATGTCCACAAGCGAGATAGGAAGGAACGTTATCTCCTCTCACTAAATGCACGTAAAAAACCTACATGTGAAAAAAGGCCATTTCATTCAATCTTAATATCAGAAGATTTCTGGAATTTCTGGCACATCTATATCGTTATAGGCTACAATGGGTCGCGAGCCGCTATCGTATGCTGTTGACCTGGAAAAATGAAGGGACCCCACACCATTAACAACATCTACAACATTCAAGAAGCAACTGTGCTTTACACAGACATATAACCATTTAGGCAACATGAAAATAGGCTACCCAAGTTCTTATAAGCTATTTGCTGAAAACAAGATACATTCTACAGGGCACTTCCTGCATATTCTAATAGTGCTTTAACAGCCATTTTTAAGGGGATTATGAGCTATTTAGCACCAAGTTTACCAAAAAGAAACAGATATAATTAGGAATACAGTTGAAATTCACTTCCACATTTGTTTGTAGCTATAATTAAATGCTTTAAGCCCTGAACCAAAGATGGTTCTCCCTTGAAGAGTTTGAATCCTCAAATTTTGGAACAGCCTATGTAATTTTACTTTATCTTCTAGCATTTATTCTTGTTTATAAAACTTCTGCTAACTGTACTTGTTGTAATCAAATTCCTCCATTTGCAAACTGCTGGTTGGTAATGAAGATCACCAATGATGCAATTTTGAAAAGGGAAGCAACTGCACTGCAGAGTGGCACAAAGGGCCTGTATTACAATCGCCGTTTAAGGTTCTGGTTAGATATTAACTGGGAGTTATTCTTAGCAATGAACTAACCGCCATCTCGGGTAGCAGTTAGGGTACTAAATTGGAGGTAACAATTAAAAAATGGTGTACCTTCGGCCTCGATTGATAGTCGATAGCGATTCCAAGGTGAAATATTAGAGCAATATTTTTATAACAGGAAGAATAATTACATGTCTGAAAGAGTTAAAATTAAATTGAGTTTTATTTATGGAGGCTCTTTAACTACTGTGGTCCTTAGCGTCCCATTCTATATTGGACGTGAAAGATCTGTAATTTTGTTCAGAGGCCTCTTTATCACGCTTGAGGTAGTTCTTTTAGGTGCCATAAATCTACGACACGGTACCCACCGGCTTTACTTCCCTTCCAAATGAAGCATGCTAAGGATTTTTACACCCAAAAAAATCCATCACCCTCTGCCAGGTTTGAACCAGCAACCTCGGGAACTAGAGGCTAGCATGGTAACCACTACACCCCGGAGGACAACTTCTGAAAGAAACTTCCAGGTTTGTGATGAGGGTGAACTTCATAAACATTATTAGATTTCCGAAAGTTTCACTCGTTTCTTTAAGTTCTATTACATTTCTGCTACATAATACCTCCATCATTCTTAGACATAGTTTGCAGATTGTTTTATTTTCTTTTTTAAGGTGAACGACAGTAATGTTTGCTTAAATACATAACGTAATTCATACTAACCAAATACTCATGCATCTAAACCATTTTGCAAGTAACCTTTACGAAATAACAGCGAAACTTAACTTTACATTCCAAAAGGTCCCATTTTCCTACTAACCTATAGGAAGCCAAAAACAAAAATCCACATTAATCTAGAAGAGTATATTAGAGGCGAAATCCTAGGTACTTAAAGTAGACTTTCCATTTTTTGTTTGTTTGTTTGTGGGGGTTTTCTTTGAAAAGTATGCATTTATTAATACCTTCATTCACACTACACAGAGCATGTTAACAGCAAAACCTATGTAATTTAATATTCTGTAATGTTTTAATCTAGTGAAAGCCCTACATTATTCCTTTTGCAGTGATACTCAGACATTATTTATATAATAGGGATAAGACCTCGGAAAAATAAATTCGAGGAGAGGAATGAGGAAGCTGGGAAATGATTCAGGTAATGAAAATTGCATTATGGCTCTATTTTCTATCACATTTATGCTCTGTAATAATTTGTAGCAGCATCACAACCTCTTGCTGAGGTTAACTGAATGCACTTGTCAATGCAGTGGAGTAAGCCTTACAGTTAATACCTCTGTGCCATCAAGCACCTGGCAGAAATAAAGTACAAACTGATGTACATCAGCAAACCATTTTATTGCTGCTCTTAACAGTTTCACTACACTACACTAATACAATACGTGTTAGGGTGTTGAGAGACTCTAGCATTCTCCGCTACCGCCTTCTTATATTATATGCAAAATCTATTTTTCCATTAACCTAAATCATACTATTGAGAGTGAAATGCCACATTTTCAAACTACGCTACATGTATAGCTATCCTATTTTACACTACCCCAAAGAACTATATTAATGGCAAATCATTCTTATTTAAACATATCAAAATGCACTTATCCTATTCAAATGCAAACTAAACTAACAGTATAACCCTTAGAAATGTGCTGTTACCTAATCTATACAAACCGTAATATTAACAAGTATGCTTTATTACGTTCCTGAATGCATCCAGCCATCAGAAACGATCCATATTAATCACGAAATTCCTGAAACTAATTTAATAGAAACTAGATTTTATTATACACAGAAATCAGATGGCAAACTCGAGAAAATTACGGCAGAAAGCTTATTTTAAACATATAATGTAACAAGTTTCCACCTAGGTTGAAAATGTTGCCACCATACAAAATTGTTAAAACTCCAGATTAACTACCCTACAGCTACCTTGCATTCGTAATATGGGCACTCTGGTTAAATAACCGGTAGCAATAACTAAAAGTTAGAAAAACCTCACTTTTTAACAAGAGATTGTAATAGAAGCCCAAAGTGGAGCGGAGGGAAAGTATATTTGGTTGCCATGACTAAGGACATGTTTGTAGGCAGAGCGCTCTTCTGCAACAGTCAGTATTCTCAACACAATGCAAGAAAGTGTTTTACTTTTTCTCAACTTATTTGAAGTGAAATAGGTTGGTAGAAATGGCAGCACTTACAGTAAGTCCAACTCCTATTGTTAATATTGGTTTGCATTGTGCGTTAAAATCTGATATTTTCCATAAGTGACTAGTGTTATGTGAAAGCATCATAGATGGTTTCGCGAAGATGAAACACAGAAAAATTATCTTAATATACAGGGTGGACCATTTACGTTGAGACTGTACAAGATCTCCAAAACTAAGTGTTGTAGAACGAAATGTCTTTTAATAAAAGTTGCTTTTGATATTATGGGGGAAAGTAAATGCCATTACTCGTGTTTTGTTTGGAGGACGTTATGATGGTCATTTTAGGGTCAATTTAATTTTTTTAAATGGGAACCTACAAGGGTGAGTTTAAATTGACCCTAAAATTACCATCGCAATGTCCTCCAAATAAAACACTACTAATGGCATTTACTTTCGCCCATAATATCAAGCAACTTTTATTTGAGACATTTCTATCTAAAGTGCTTAGTTTTGGAGATATTGTACAGTTTTATCAACTTGAATGGACCACTCTGTATAAGGAGAAAGATGAGTCTTATTTTAATTAACAAACAGTTGAAGTAGTAATCAGTAGCAATTCGTCTTTCAATTTTTTTTTTTTTTTATCGTGAAGGCAAATTTAGTCTCTGTATTTGAGTGTACGAGGGGGGACACAAAAATACCTGGAGTTTCCTGAGAAAAGGCATGTACTTTGTTTTATTTGGAATACAACTTTAATCACCCTCAAAGTACTCTCAATTGGCACCAGTGCACTTGTCCAAATGTCTATTCCATTGTTGGAAGCACCTCGCAAATCGGCCTCTTTGATACCAGCTAGTGCTCTCATGACATTGCATTTGACTTTGTTGATATTGACAAACCACTTGCCTTTCACGTCCCGTTTCATCCAACGGAACAGCAAGACGTCCGGAATGCCACAAACAGCTGAACATTTTCGCGCCACTTCTGTGCAGCCATTTCAACACCTCCAAATAGACATTTTGGTTGATGGTTTGGTTTTGAGGGATGAATTCTGAGTAGAATCCCTTTGATGTCAAAAAAACAAATTTGATTTCACCTCAGAAGCTTTTTTATGGACGAGGCAAGCCAAGTGTCCCTCTATTGACTTGACAGTTGTTTGTTTTCGGGATCATCATGATCGTCACCTGTGATGATTTTGATGAAAAACTCTGGATCATCTGTGACTGCGTCCTTCAGTGCACGACAGGCTTCCATGCGACAATCCCTTTGCTCTTCAGTGAGAAGTCTGGACACAAACTTAGTAGCCACTCGTCGCATTCTCAAATCCTTACAAAAAGCGCTGAATAGAGTTCCGGAATATCCCACGTAAGTCTTCAAGGTGGTCAATTGTTCTGCGTCTATCTTCCCTGATGAACTCATAGGTTTTGGCAATGTTGTCCTAGATTCGTGCACTTGAAGGATGAGGATGTCCAGAACAGGGTTGATGTCTTCAATGGTCATTTCCCCCCTTTTAAACCGAGCAAACCATTTGTACACTTGTGTTTTACTGAGAGCATGTATCATCACAACAGTTTCAGCTGCTGCACGTTGTTCATGAGAAGCTGTCATTTCATGTCACAACTGCAGTACAAAAGAACTGCAGAGAAACCACCAACTTTGTACTATAAGTACATGATGCGCAGGAGTACAATTCCAGTATTTTTGGCTCCCCCTCGTATTTCTCAGCTGGTACCCTCCTGTTCATAGCTCAACTGTCACTTAACATTGATGCCATTCTGACCTCAAATGTGATCAGTAGATGGCTAACACCTATTTTAAACTGGATGCACGGAACGTACAATAATAGCTTGGAAGGGGGATGCTTGGCAAGTCACTTGGTCATTCGTCCAGAGCCGCTCTGCCCCAACTTTGTCCATTAATATTAGCTCAATTATACATTTTTCGATATGTTTTCTCATGTGTCAGTTTTTTCTGGTCTCCAGTACAAAACACCTTAATTTACTTACTCATATGTTATGTTTACGCTACGTTAAAATACATTATGCATGATTACTGTATACTTCCTGTTGCAACACAAAACAGTAGGCATCAATGTTTTCAGAACACATTATTTCTGTGCATGTGCTAACAATATAGTTGAGCAAGGGCATCCT